>OZ010796.1:200160459-201386678 GCA_963932465.1 Maratus speciosus | reverse complement strand
TTTTACCGGTCAAAATGACAGCTATCGCGGTTCTAGTGTTAAAATTTCGTTTATTGTCACATTTTGAAGACTATTTTTGTAAATTCAAAGATTTAGTAATGTTATTTAAAAATTATGAGGAAAAAAATGTCAAAAAATGAATTTAGCCAAAAAGTACAGTTAACCAATATGTAATTAAAACTTATTTTTAAAATCATTCTCATTCTGATGCTCGAAATGTCTATTAAAAATGATTATTGCTTGCTATGAAAATTTATTGAATAATGCAAAATATTTCATATTTCCTAACAGTAGCTTATTTTCTTTTGATTATAAAATTGTGTTGGCTTTACCGTTTCTTTTCAATTTTGTTATATGTACAACATACAAAGCAGTGCTTGCAGCGAAGGAATTTTTTCTGAGGCAAGCTAAGTTTACAAAAGTAAAAGTAATGCCGTATATCCAGAAAATGTAGAAAGATTGATGTTTTTACGCCATAAATTAAAATATAACAAATTTATTTACATAAAAATGAAAATATTGTATTTTCTATTTCTACAAACTGTTTCTTTACCCAAAATCGTAACTTTTATTTGTATAATACAAATAATAAATATAAAAATAAATTGATTTTAACTGGTTTTGACTCTAGGCCAATTTGGCCTCTACAGTATCTGGTGGCAATTTTTAAATAATTTATTCAGTCTGCGGCCCTTTTTAAATATTTTACATAATCAGGGATCCTTACTGCTCTTTCAGACGTACACTTTAAAGTTTCAATCGGTCACACATAAAAAACTTCGAAATTTGTTAGTCAGTTTCTGGAAAAAGCCGTGAAATTCATCTAATTATCACATGTAAAAGAAAAAAAGTTGTGGAGCACTTATTGAGAAAAAAATAGTGATATTTGTCAATCAGTCATGAAAAATAAAATCTCAAAATTCGTCTGTCGACTGCAGAAAAAAAATGTGACATTCACCGATCGTTGAAGAAAAAAAATCCATGATTTTTGTCAATTAAGGAGAAAAATCGTAAAATTCGCCGATCGGTAGAAAAATAAATCGCAAAATACCATTCGGTTGCAGAAAAAAATCATGGTTTTTACCAATTAAACATAAAAAAAGTAGTAAAATTCACTGATTAGAAGGAAAATATTACAAAATTCTTCAATTGTTTGGAGTAAAATATATATATATATATATATATCTCAAAATGCATCGATCGGTTGCGGGAAAAGATTGAGAAATTTGTTGGGTAGTAGCAGGAAAATGTTGCAGCATTTGTCAGTCGTTATGGAAAAATATAGCAAAATGCATAAATCAATCACTTATTACAGAGTACTGTAAACAAGCCATTACAAAATAAGTTTTTTGAATAAGCTGCAATAGTGTCCTTTTCGAGAAGGATACTTTTTAAAAAATAAGTGCCCTTTTTAAAAGTTCCCACCCGATGGTCCCTCTTTTTCTAGAGTTAACACTGTTAGTTTTACATGGGTTTTTTCTATATTTTGTTGGTATGTTTTTATGTACTGAGTGTGAATGACTTTACAAAATAGTTATAAATATCAAAATTTCTTCAAATTTCTTTAAAAATTAAATTCTTAATACTACTCGGTCAAAATTTTCTTAAATACTGAGGAGCAGTGTTGAATTCAGGTGGTGGTCGGGGGGGGGGGGGGGGGAGCAGTGAGATGTTGTGAGACTTGAGATATTGTGTTTTCAAAGGTAAAAAAATGCGACCCCCCCCCCAGAGAAAAGTGTCCGAATTCAACACTGCCAAGGAGTACTCAGCAAATTGGCCGAGTATTCAATACAGCAGTATTAAGCATTAAAATGAATAATGCTATAAACAAATGTGCAAATAATGATTTTCTGTACTTGAATAAGCTTAGGGCTCTCTTAACCCTTTAACACTCGAATTATATTACGGTTTAAAAATTCAAATTGCTTATTGGCACCACTTTTATGAAAAAGAAACATTCAACTTATTTAATGACAGGTAAAACGATATCAAAATATAGGCAATTTCACTATTTTATAAAACTGGTGGTAATCGAACAATTTGAGTAAAAGACACAGCCCGTGAATATGACGGGAGCGAGAATTAAGGGGTTATTAAATGTAATGAATTAAATAATGAGTGATCAAAATGGATATCTCAACAAATTTCAATATATAAACTAAACAAATATCTTATTTTTCTCAAAGCAGCGCTACAGTATACTTTATACCAAACAGAATCGTTTGAGCACTTTTCCATTAACCGACACAATATGAATGAGTTGTAAATGACTGTTATTATATGATATTGGTTTTATGCAAAATGTACTTATATACGCTATAACAGAATCAACATAAAATTTCATAGGTAGAAAAGAGAGTAGTACATATGAATGCATTTTGCATGCACTAATGTCAGATAGCAGCAGAATTGTACGATATATCAGTGTTGTGTCAGTTGATGGAAATGCGCTTTTAAGGAAGTACAACAGATACACAGTAGAAAAATTGCATTCTTGCAATATATAATATATATATAGAAAATTTATTATCACATAACAAACTAACCAACACGATGCTGAAAAGTCGCACGCTATTGTTTCTATCTGACTTTGGCGCATACAAACTGCAATCATAATACACTATGTTCATTTCCATCACCTATTATATAGATGATGATTTTGACAAGCACAAAAATTCAAATTTTTATGTTCCAATTTAAAATAATTTCTATTTATTTGAATTTTTGCTAAGAATTATTCTCTAAAATTTTTTAACATTTTAAAGCAGCCAGGAACTTTACCGTCAAGTTTTGACGGGTTCCATCTAGTTTGTTATTAAACTTTTGCGGTACAAAACAGCGTTTGAGTTGGCAGCCATGGCTTAACACTGTATTATGCTTAATTTAATTATGATTAATATTTCATAATTTCTCTTCTTATTTTTCTGGTGTCAAATTTTTATTTCATAGGATACAAAAAGAACATAAGACATAAAGCAGCACTGTTTTATACTTCGAAATTTCTTCCATTCATCTACAGAGCCTTATTACATAACAGCTATGGCTCAAAGAGATCCATGAGCTCAACCATAACACACACTCTTAACATAGTTTATTAGAACGACTATGTGACAGAAAACCTATCATACGGACTTGAACAAGTAGCTTTACGCGGCAAAAACATGAATAAAATAATCCATTATAAAAGAATATGCAAAGTAAGTAGCATACATGAACTGGTGTCAATGCAATATAAAAGTAACAAGACTGAAATGTAAAATACAAACTGCAGTACAAAATTAATGGTGTGCATTTTATTTGCATAAAACTCTTAAAATATTTAACACTTAAATGTTTTAAGGACAAAATAATTGAAACTGCTACTAAAAAGCGGAAATGAATACATGTCACAAGAATTTCGTCACCGGTCGTCTTCAGCCAACTATGTGTCAATACTTTTTTTTCCGTTTAAAAAGATGCAAAATGAAGTAAGTAGTAGTCTAAATTAAATATAATCTTCCTAATCCAAACTTCAGTCAGATACTTATTTTTACTTGTGGAAGTTTACTTCGGTGGTAGTCAGATTCTGCTTTTCGGCTGCAATCTGACAACCTAAACAAACTGTCAGTGTCAGTGAAAAAGATTCTCATACCTATGCGAAGTGCCACTTGTAAAACAAATCGCATTTTTTACGATATTTGTGACAGAACATTTTCATGAATAAAGCGCTTTAACCCCTTAATGGTAGCATTAAATAACGGTTTAAAAATTCCAATTTCTTATTGGCAGCACTTTTTAGCTCACAGGCTATCAAAGCCTGAGAGCTAATGTGCCCGCCCGTTCTGTATGTATGTATGTATGTATGTATGTATGTATGTATGTACGTACGTACGTATGTACGTAACGCGATAACTCTTGATAGAAACATCCGATTTGCTTCAAAAATTTTTTCCTAGGTTCACTGTGATAAGGCGCTTCCCTGATTAGTTTTTGGAGTTCATTGGTTAAGGATAAAGGGGGGAAAACGGGGTTAGTCCACACCCCACCCCCTTAATTCAGATAAATGGGTTTTTCATGCAGAATGATTCGATTTGCTCCGAATTTGATATACCGGTTTATTATGTTAAGGAACTTCCCTGATTAATTTTGGGAGTTCATTGGTTAAGGATAAAGGGGGAAAAACGGGGTTAGTCCACCCCCTTAATTCAGATAAATGTGTTTTTCATGCAGAATGATTCGATTTGCTCCGAATATGGTATAGCGGTTTATTATGTTAAGAAACTTCCCTGATTAGTTTTGGGGTTCATTGGTTAAGGGTAAAGGGGGAAAAACGGTCTTAGTCCACCCCCCTTAAATAAGATAAATGGGTTTTTCATGCAGAATCATTCGATTTGCTCCGAATTTGGTATACCGGTTTATTGTGTTAAGGAACTACCCTGATTAGTTTCGGGGGTTCATTAGTTAAGGATAAAGGGGGAAAAGGGGGGTTAGTCCACCCCCTTAATTCAGATAAATGGGTTTTTCATGCAGAATCATTCGATTTGCTCCGAATTTGGTATACCGGTTTATTATGTTAAGGAACTTCCCTGATTAGTTTTGGGAGTTCATTGGTTAAGGATAAAGGGGGAAAAACGGGGTTAGTCCACCCCCCCTTAATTCAGATAAATGGGTTTTTCATGCAGAATGATTCGATTTGCTCCGAATTTGGTATACCGGTTTATTATGTTAAGGAACTTCCAGGCTATCAAAGCCTGAGAGCTAATGTGCCCGCCCGTTCTGTATGTATGTATGTATGTATGTATGTATGTACGTACGTACGTATGTACGTAACGCGATACCTCTTGATAGAAACATCCGATTTGCTTCAGAATTTTTTCCTAGGTTCACTGTGATAAGGCGCTTCCGTGATTAGTTTTTGGAGTTCATTGGTTAAGGATAAAGGGGGAAAAACGGGGTTAGTCCACACCCCACCCCCTTAATTCAGATAAATGTGTTTTTCATGCAGAATGATTCGATTTGCTCGGAATTTGATATACCGGTTTATTATGTTAAGGAACTTCCCTGATTAGTTTTGGGAGTTCATTGGTTAAGGATAAAGGGGGGAAAACGGGGTTAGTCCACCCCCCTTAATTCAGATAAATGTGTTTTTCATGCAGAATGATTCGATTTGCTCCGAATTTGGTATAGCGGTTTATTATGTTAAGGAACTTCCCTGATTAGTTTTGGGGGTTCATTGGTTAAGGGTAAAGGCGGAAAAACGGGGTTAGTCCCCCCCCCCCTTAAATCAGATAAATGGGTTTTTCATGCAGAATCATTCAATTTGCTCCGAATTTGGTATACCGGTTTATTATGTTAAGGAACTTCCCTGATTAGTTTTGGGGGTTCATTGGTTAAGGATAAAGGGGGAAAAGGTGGGTTAGTCCACCCCCTTAATTCAGATAAATGGGTTTTTCATGCAGAATCATTCGATTTGCTCCGAATTTGGTATACCGGTTTATTATGTTAAGGAACTTCCCTGATTAGTTTTGGGAGTTCATTGGTTAAGGATAAAGGGGGAAAAACGGTGTTAGTCCACCCCCCTTAATTCAGATAAATGGGTTTTTCATGCAAAATGATACGATTTGCTCCGAATTTGGTATACCGGTTTATTATGTTAAGGAACTTCCCTGATTAGTTTTGGGAGTTCATTGGTTAAGGATAAAGGGGAAAAAACGGGGTTAGTCCACCCCCCCTTAATTCAGATAAATGTGTTTTTCATGCAGAATGATTCGATTTGCTCTGAATTTGGTATACCGGTTTATTATGTTAAGGAACTTCCCTGATTAGTTTTGGGGTTCATTGGTTAAGGGTAAAGGGGGAAAAACGGGCTTAGTCCACCCCCCTTAAATAAGATAAATGGGTTTTTCATGCAGAATCATTCGATTTGCTCCGAATTTGGTATACCGGTTTATTGTGTTAAGGAACTACCCTGATTAGTTTTGGGGGTTCATTAGTTAAGGATAAAGGGGGAAAAGGGGGGTTAGTCCACCCCCTTAATTCAGATAAATGGGTTTTTCATGCAGAATCATTCGATTTGCTCCGAATTTGGTATACCGGTTTATTATGTTAAGGAACTTCCCTGATTAGTTTTGGGAGTTCATTGGTTAAGGATAAAGGGGGAAAACGGGGTTAGTCCACCCCCCCTTAATTCAGATAAATGGGTTTTTCATGCAGAATGATTCGATTTGCTCCGAATTTGGTATACCGGTTTATTATGTTAAGGAACTTCCAGGCTATCAAAGCCTGAGAGCTAATGTGCCCGCCCGTTCTGTATGTATGTATGTATGTATGTATGTACGTACGTACGTATGTACGTAACGCGATACCTCTTGATAGAAACATCCGATTTGCTTCAGAATTTTTTCCTAGGTTCACTGTGATAAGGCGCTTCCCTGATTAGTTTTTGGAGTTCATTGGTTAAGGATAAAGGGGGAAAAACGGGGTTAGTCCACACCCCACCCCCTTAATTCAGATAAATGTGTTTTTCATGCAGAATGATTCGATTTGCTCGGAATTTGATATACCGGTTTATTATGTTAAGGAACTTCCCTGATTAGTTTTGGGAGTTCATTGGTTAAGGATAAAGGGGGGAAAACGGGGTTAGTCCACCCCCCTTAATTCAGATAAATGTGTTTTTCATGCAGAATGATTCGATTTGCTCCGAATTTGGTATAGCGGTTTATTATGTTAAGGAACTTCCCTGATTAGTTTTGGGGGTTCATTGGTTAAGGGTAAAGGGGGAAAAACGGGGTTAGTCCACCCCCCTTAAATCAGATAAATGGGTTTTTCATGCAGAATCATTCAATTTGCTCCGAATTTGGTATACCGGTTTATTATATTAAGGAACTTCCCTGATTAGTTTTGGGGGTTCATTGGTTAAGGATAAAGGGGAAAAGCTGGGTTAGTCCACCCCCTTAATTCAGATAAATGGGTTTTTCATGCAGAATCATTCGATTTGCTCCGAATTTGGCATACCGGTTTATTATGTTAAGGAACTTCCCTGATTAGTTTTGGGAGTTCATTGGTTAAAGATAAAGGGGGAAAAACGGGGTTAGTCCACCCCCCTTAATTCAGATAAATGGGTTTTTCATGCAAAATGATACGATTTGCTCCGAATTTGGTATACCGGTTTATTATGTTAAGGAACTTCCCTGATTAGTTTTGGGGGTTCATTGGTTAAGGATAAAGGAGGGAATAACAGGGTTAGTCCACCCCCCTTAATTCAGATAAATGTGTTTTTCATGCAGAATGATTCGATTTGCTCCGAATTTTGTATACCGGTTTATTATGTTAAGGAACTTCCCTGATTAGTTTTGGGGGTTCATTGGTTAAGGATAAAGGGGGAAAAGGTGGGTTAGTCCACCCCCTTAATTCAGATAAATGGGTTTTTCATGCAGAATCATTCGATTTGCTCCGAATTTGGCATACCGGTTTATTATGTTAAGGAACTTCCCTGATTAGTTTTGGGAGTTCATTGGTTAAAGATAAAGGGGGAAAAGGTGGGTTAGTCCACCCCCCTTAATTCAGATAAATGGGTTTTTCATGCAAAATGATACGATTTGCTCCGAATTTGGTATACCGGTTTATTATGTTAAGGAACTTCCCTGATTAGTTTTGGGGTTCATTGGTTAAGGGTAAAGGGGGAAAAGGGAGGTTAGCCCGCCCCTCTTAATTTAGATAAATGGGTTTTTCATGCAGAATGATTCGATTTGCTCCGAAGTTGGTATACCGGTTTATTATGTTAAGGAGCTTCCCTGATTCGTTTTGGCGATTACTTGGTTAAGGATAAAGGGGGGTTAGTCCACCCCCTTAATTTAGATAAATGTTTTTTTTGTAAGATTATTCGATTTGCTTCAAATTTGGTATACCGGTTTATTATGATAAGGAGCTTCCCTGATTATATTTGGAGGTTTACTGGTTATGTATAAAGGGGGAAACGGGACCTAATTCCCCTTCACTTATTTTTTGAGTGGCATTATTCTTTAAAATAAGAGTATAATATACAATTTGTGTGAATAGTCTGTGAGCTCAATGCCATCAGTTTATCTGGGCACTTTTCTTTTTTATTTGAAAAAGAAATATTCATCTTATTTAAAGACAGGATAAATGATACCATGATAAAGCCAATTACACTATTTTATAAAATTGGTGTGAGTCAACAATCTGAATAAAAGACACAGCCCGTGAATATCAGGGGAACGAGAATTAAGTGGGTTAATAAGACGAAATTTTCTATTCATATTTACTGGTGGAAGTTTGCGCCAGCGGGAATCAGAAACTTTTGATGATATTTAAAAAAAAACAATCGCCATATTGTGACAACACCCTGAGTTTCTTCATTCGATACTTGTAGACAATTCACAATATGTCTGCTCCTGTTTATTCATAAAATATTCCACACTTGTAATCCTTGCATCAGTATGACCCGATTCTACATTAATATCAGTTCTTTCTAAAATTCACCTAGCTCATCAAGCTTGCTTCAAAGATAAAGATACTTCTTAACACTAGAACGCCCGGAAATTTTACTCAAGTTTCATAAAAATATTTCATACCAGAATTTTTATTTAAAACGAATTCACTGTTTTATTTAACGCATTTCCGTTTGCATGACATTTACTTTATTTTATTTGAATATTTCTGGTTCCAATAGGCGGTCGGAGGCGAATCTACTCCTTCCGGTCGTTCTAGTGTTAACCCTTTCAGGGGCAAGGTCATTGTATCTGTAAACTGTTGAAATAATTAAATAACACCAGTATTTACAAGAAAATTTATTTGTAAAGAAGTAAAGGTATATTTCCGCTTATTTAATAAAAGTGAAGTTTTCATTTAAAATATCTGCTGCCAGTGTGCAATTTGGGATTAAAATCTCCCCTCAAGGGGTTAAGGGAAGAAAAATTCTTAGCTTTCAAATTTATTAGCCAATGAAAAATCTACATTTGGTGTTGTTCCAGATGTATAGCGAGAAAAGAAAGTGAAAGACGGAACATTCTAAGCGCGGTAAAATTCAAGATAGTGTTTTTTTTATTGTCATATATTTATTACCCCGGTGTTTTCTGCCTGTGGTTTCTATGTTATCTCGACAAAGAGGTAGGCTTCTTGACGATGAGGGGGAAAGCATTCCTGAAAGCATCCGACTTTGACGAAGAGGTTTCAAAAGAAGAAAATCTTACAAGTGACGACAGCTTTTATTCAATTCCAGAATCAGTTGATGAAAATTCAGATATGGAAATGTAACGTGATAGTGTGAGAACAGTCAGTGAAAAGACGTGGAAATAACGTGGAGATTAGAACCCTTCCCAAATAAAGGAAAGTCACCAAGCGCAAACATAATAAATATGCCAGTAATAAATATGCCAGGTATAACCGGTTATGCAACTTTCAGTATAAATGAGATAAATTCTTCTTTTCAGGTTATCATTAACAATACACTGGAGAATACCGTCTTAGAGATAACTACTATTGAGGGGCAAAACGTGTATGGTGATAAACGGAATTTAATAGATGAAGTCACTTTTCAGACATACATCGGTACACCATTACTGTCTGGTGTTTACAAGTCTAAAGTTGAATCAAAAAGTAACTTGCGGAATTCAAAAACGGGTAGGCCAATCATTTCGCATCTCTCGCGTATTACGTTTTGATGGCAAGTCATCACGTCTAGCGAGAAAAAAAATGACAAGCTTGCAGCTACACGAGAATTTTGGGGAAATTGAGTAGAAATACTTTTAACTTGTATAATCTCGGTGAGAATATGGCTGTTGATGAGCAGTTTGTAGGTTTTAGACGACGCTGTTCATTCAAGCAATCCAGTTGCATATGTATATCTGTCGACTCTTCCGCTTTTTTGCACCGGAAAATTTAACAGAGTTATTTGCCTTATTTATTCGGCAGATTACGGCGATTTAAAATGGTAAAATTTACTATAAAATTGCGGTTCAAAAAAGCGTAAGATGTTGGCAGCTATGCATATGGCATCAAAATATGGATATTTTGTGATACTGCTACGTCTTGAAGCCATTGATGCCACAAGTTTATACTGAAAAAAAAGTGGTGAGCGTCATGAGAAACATGTAGGTATGCGGGTTGTCAGGAACTTGATTTTACGTTTAACCCTCCGTCTACCAGACGGGTCCATTGGACCCGACAGGTACATACAAAATATTCATTCAAACCAGAAATTTCTTTAAAATAAACTAAGTATATAAACCATACAAAAATAAGGTAAATAAATAAGTTAAATAGTTTTAAATAAAAATTCTGGTGTAGAACGTTTTATTAAAACTTGAATAAAATTCCCGGTAGATCTAGGGTTAATCAACTATTTCAGATTGTCACCGGATCAAACTACCACCAGTAAATTTTGAATAGAAAATGATGCCTTATTTTAGCGACCAGCGCTGCCAGATGGGCTACCTTTTTTAAAGTCAGATACTTGATTGGCACCACTTTTTTGAAATGGTAAAATGTGCCTTATTTAATGACATATTAATTAAGGAAAAAAAGTGGTGCCAATCAAGAAATCTGAATTATAAAAAAGTAGCCCACTGGCAACACTGTTAGCGGCTTATTTGTACAAAATTTCTCTCACAAATATGGTGAGAATTTCTGTTGATTTTAACTTGTGAAAGTTAGCTCGGGTATTATAATCTCTTTCACTGACATTGACAGGAGATCGTTTAGGTCTTCACACTATGGCAGAAAAACAAGGATTGACTATCGCCAAAGTAATCTTTCACCAGGAAAAATATATATCTGTTTTTGGCCATATTATGACTGAAATGCTGCTTTAACTTGTAAACCACCGAAACTATAAGATAGAGATCTTCAGCGTTTTGCTGAAAATCTTTTACCTCGTCAAATTTAGAAAGATAATCTTCGCTTCATTTAATGTCAAAGTATCTGTTATTAAAGAAGGCAAATTTCTTAATTCAAAAATAGCGGTATCTCAATAGTTAATTGAAGGATACGCATTTATTTTTATACTGTTGCGTTAACGCATCACCGGTGGTTATTGAATTAATACGGATATTAACTAAGGAATTCATGACTTGTGAAATTCACTGGTGGAAGTTGTCCCCGGCGTTAATGAGCCACTGCGCAACCGGTTACAGTTGAAACTTTACCATTTTAAGGCTACGTCAATTTCTCTTTTTTCATACTTCCATGGTCTTAGTATTCCTACTTCATTTGATATCTACGATGATGTGGCATACAGATTAGTGCAAGAACTTTTCATCGTAGATAATATTCCTAATTCAATTTTAATCTTTATCTTGGGTCTGAGGATGGAGTCCTTACGGAAGGTGTGACTCATAGAGAATTGAAATTGGTTATCAACCAGCAGGCTAACGGTAAAGCCCCAGGTTTTTCGAATGTTTCAATACTCTGATTGTTAAAAATATTGGCAGATGTAATCTGCATTATTTGATTAATCTACATCTGAGGTTATCAAAACCATTTTTGATAAATGCCTGTCCCTTGGGCATTTTCCTACAGTCTGGGAGAATTGTGTGGTCATATTTTTTAGAAAACGAAACAAGGTGGCGACTTCTTCCAGACCCTATCGGCCAATTACTTTACTCCCTATCTTCGGTAAGCTCCTTGAGCGGATTATTAAACTCAGGGTTATGACTCTTTTGGAATCTTCAGACTTTTTCGATCCTGATCAATTTGGATTCAGGGAAGGCAAGAGCACTCTATCAGCTTTGCAAAAACTTAAAAATTTGGTAAAAAATATCCTTTCTACCAATAAATACTGTGCTCTTACATCTATCGACATTCAAGGTGCATTCGACTCGGTTACTTGGAGGGTACTGGCTAGACTTGTTGATTTGATGCCTATTCCGAAATACCTTAAATTTATTTTGAAGAACTATATTACTGACCGGAACATAGGATTTAAATTTGCATCGGGTATCAAGTGGTTTAAATTTCTTCAGGGCTGCCCTCAGGGCACGGTTACCAGATTGGGAATTTTTTTAATTCAGATTATTTGATAGTCACCACTTTTTTAAAATAGTGTAATTCGCCTTATTTTTCAGAATTTTTAATCTATTTTAAATTAGGCCGAATATTTTTATTTAAAAAAGCGGCGACAATCAACAATCTGGGGACAAAAAAGTCCCCAATCTGACAACACTGACTCAGGGTTCGTGTATTGGTCCACTACTTTAGCTTATAATTGCGGATTATATACTTAAAAGGCTATTTTTGGTTCCATTATTTCTTATGCTGATGACTTCATTATTCTTGAGAAGGAGAGAGCGCAGAGAGCTGGAGGTCAATATGAATAATGCTACCAATAAATTTGTTTCCATATGCGATGAATTGTTTTTAAACATCAGTATTGATAAGTGTATCTCCATGCTTTTTGGACGTTATACTCTGGAAAAGATAAGAGCAATCTTTAAACTTCGAGGTCATTCAATACCTGTCAAAGATAATAGTAAATACCTGGGTTTTTATCTCGATAGTAGTTTGAACTGGATTTACCACTTAGAAATGGTCTGAGAGATTATTAGAAACTTTGCATCTCGAATACTAAGAGAACTTCTATTAGAAACAGGGGTCTTCATGCACCTTTCAGAAAGATTTGGTATGAGTGTGTTATTGAGAGACAGATTAACTATGGCTCTGATAATTGGTTTACGGACCTAAAATCACGTACTCTAAGTAAACTTAGCTCATGTCAAAGAATTGGCTTGCTATCTGTATTAAATACCTATTGTACAGTATCAACCGATGCACTACGTGTTATAGCTGGTTTGGCTCCCTTGCTTATAAAATTAAAATATCTTACTCTTAAATTTAATATAATCCATAATAATGCTTCTGTGGTCATTAGAGGTGAACGCATTGCTTCTGACAACATCATGAAACCATTGTGCTCTTTTAATTTTCCGTTATATTACAAAGTGTGTAATCTAATATTTTTGGATCATATTTCACCTTCTTATACTAATTGTCATTCTCCTACAGTTTTTACCGATAGCTCCAAAATGCCTGGCGGTATTGGTGCCGCTTATAAAGTGTTTTCAAATAATCAGTTTATTGTGGATCACAAGATTGCTCTACATGACATGAATTCCATCTATCAGGCTGAACTCATCGGTATAAAACATGACATTATCTGGATATCTTCTTCAAATTATAATTCTGGAATAATTTATACAGATAATCTCTCTTCTGTGTTTATATTTCAGAGAGCTTTTCCAACATTCGTTATTGTTCGTGATATATATCCTATTTTACTGGCTCATAATGGTAAGAAGTTTGCGATTGGATAGTTAAAAGCCCATGATGGCTTTGCAGGAAATGAACGGGCAGATTCTTTGGCCAAATCAGTGATTACCGACAAGTCTGCTAATGTTTATGAAACAGTGTCATTTCCAGTTTCAGTCATTACAAAATATTTTAGGACTAAGATAAGTAAGGACTGGCAGGACTATTGGTCCAGTAGTGAAAAAGGTCGGGACACTTATTCTATCTTGAAAACAGTGGACATAAAATATATTACAAGTCATCAAGTTTTAGAATACCATATCTCAGGACATGGTAGTTTCCCAGCTTTCCTTTTTAAGATTGGAAAGCGTGTGAATGATAAATGCAACTGTGGTGAGATTGGAAATGTGCTTCATTATATTTATGGTTGATGCCTTTTCATGCCTAACTTTTTTGTTTTTAAGCAAAGTAGGACTGTTAGGGAGAACTTAAGAAGTGTTTTGTTGAATCCAGATAATTATGCCAAGCTGACTGAAAATTATAATATACTTAATTCACTGTACACCTTCATCAGATATAAATTCAGTTAGCTACTTCGATTGAATTTATGCAAGGATTGCTTTTAGAACTCTGTAGAACTTTTGAACTTTGGTTTCCAGTAAACAATAAACTGGCTTTATGACTGTTATTCGCTTGCTTTATTCTTAAAAGTTGTCAGTTACATATAAACTGTCACTTATCTGTAAATATTTTTAGTTTTGGTATTTTTCATTGATCGTGTGGCCAATTGCCATTTTTGCCTTTTCGTATGTTAGGGGTTTTATTTTTTGATTTGTGAATTTTCAGCAAACGCCGTTGATGTGGCTTGTTCCCCTACCGGTGTTTTACTATTAGGTGCCTTTCCTTCTTTTCTATTTATAATTGGTGACCCAGACCCCCTTGGGTGACCCAGAGCATTACTTGTTTGATCGATGCCGCTTTATGCCATCCTCATTTAATTTCATTCTATTTAAGACCCCAGCGTGAAAAATGAGAAACGTCTTGTTATCAAAGTCAAAATCAAACATCGTACAGCTAGCTGCTATTAATAGTACACTGAACTAGCTTTCTACGTTTATTAACCCCTTGAGGGGCAAGCAGTTACGTTTGTGAAATGCTGAATTCCCACCGGAATCTTTGAAAAATTCTATTTCAAAATAAGTAAAAGCAATTTTACGGCCTTTTTTCCACCAAAATTAGAAAAGTAAAATATAATAAAATTTTTCTGGTGTATACTTCATTAATCGTAGGTGGTATATAATATATACCGGTGCCCCTCAATGGGTTAAGTACTGCTTTTAGTTTGTGTTGTGCTTTTTAACAATCTTTTTAATATTTATGAAGTTCGTTTTTCCAACGTTTACTCTGTTTCTGCATTGATGCTGTCGTCAGACTACTTGTGGTTAAATTAGTGCCAATAAAGTATTCTTAGTTAGGATTAAACCAGTGATGAACTTTGTTATAACCCAGACGATTTGTGCTCCTGAATATAGTCATACTGGCGTCAGAGCATATAGGACAAATTTTATTGTTCTTACCAGAATCTTCATGATATATTCCGATGGCGTATCATATAAAAAAGTCTCTTAAATATTATTGATAAAAGATACTGGTAAGAACAATAAAGTTTGTCCTATATGCTATGACCCCTGGTCATATCGTGCTATGAGCATTTTTATATAAGCTCTTGGCTGGGAACTTTTATATGACTCTACATGTTGACTTTATTAAGTGATATATTTTTAGGCATTTACTTCAGGGATGAGAGCGCTCCGATCCAAATGGTTTATTTTCACCACAAAATTTTAATAGCATTCTTTGCCTTTTTAAATCTCAGAAATCCTATCATTAAATAAGCCGAGAAATACCATTAAACGTTAGTGGTAGCAAGCAATCATTTGGGTCGAGCGCTCTCATCCCTGTTACTTTTAGCACGAACCTTGATAATATACAGGATTTTCTTTTTACTCTAGACTCTGATGATGGGTTTTACAGTAACAGATTTTTAAATATTGGACATTATAGTAAAAAAGTGAACTTTTACAATATACAGAACTCAGTATTAGACTTGAGATTTTTAGTTACAGAGTAACTATCGAATATAGTATTGTCACAAGAGTTCATATTGTTACTGTTAATTTTATTTTAACTTACCACTAAGGAAACTATTCCATTATTATTTAAAGACATATATGTAGATGTCTATAAAATTGTTAAACTTTATTATTCAGATATTTGCTGAAGCACAAATCTACTTTTTGTTACTTTGCATATTTTAACGCTAGAACCGTGGAAAATTTTACCAAAGTTTTATAAAATATTTTATATCAGAATTTTTATTTAAAAAATATTTAACTCAATTATTTAAATTGTTTTTGTGCAGCTTATATTTAACTTATTTCAGAAAGAATTTTCTGGCTGAAATCGACGTCTATTCATTTGGTACGGGTCAAAATGACCCGTTGCCGCGGTTCTAGTATTAACAGACATATCGTCGGTACCATGTCAAACTATGCAATGTGAAAACAGTAAGCTACTTTTTTTTAATTCAGATTTCTCTATTGGCACCACTTTTTTTCAAATAGTAAATTTCGCCTTGTTTAACCTTATTTAATGAAATATTATTCGAGGCGAAAACAAGGGGAATCTTACCATTTCAGAAAAGTGGTGCAAATCAAGAAATCTGAATTTTACAATAGTAGCCCACTGTTTTCACATTGGATAGTTTGACATGGTACCGACGATATGTGCAAATTTCTGTAATTCTGTCCAGTTCTTTTTTGATTTGCTGTTACTGGGCCACATTGTTTTATATATGTAATTTCGATTATATGGTCGGTTGCCCTGGATAGGGATTTGCTAGAGGTGGAGGGAATTTTCACGTGGTTATTCGGCCTTTGCCAATCTTGTTTGGCTACCACTTGGAGTGATCATGTCCTGTCCTAATATTCAAAATATTTCCACAATATTTTGCATCGTGATGAGTTTACTTGAATCGATGACATTTATATTTCTAGAGATAAGATTGCAACTCGTATTTGTAATTATGACAATCCATTTTTTGCATCTCACCACATTGTTCAGTTTGCTATTCCTGTTATTAAAAAAGTGCCCAATATTTATCATCCCATAATTTGCACAGACGGCTCGAAGATACACAATGTTGTGTGCTTTTGTAGTATATTTGTAAAATGTGACTTTGTGCGAGAAAAGTTTCAAACTGAACAGCTACAATACGATTTATCAAGCAGATATTTCAGCATTAGATGCTGCCATCAAATGGTGTGGCAGATCTTCAATATGATTTTCATATCTATTCAGATAGTCTTTCGTCAGTTCAGGCTTTAATTAATATCTTCCCTGCGACAAACTTCTTTATAACGTTAATTCGAATCTTAGGCATTTAAATAACAAAATAATTCATATTGGATGGATAAAATCATATATTGGCTTAGTTGGAAATGAAAGAGTTGATTACCTTGCTAAATCGGCCATTTTGGAAAATACGATGAAGTTTTGGACGTGCTATTTCTGTTTCTTATATTAAGCGTTACTTTAAGGCTGTTCTCAACTGCTCTGCTCAACAAGCGCAAATTTTTTTGATATATTTACAAATTCATTTTTTTAAGGAAAGGTATAAAATTGGAAAGCCTGACCATGGAAGTGATTTGGAATTGATCTGTATTTTCCATTTTTTTATCAATAAATTACCTATTGAGTTATCAGCGATTTTGATCACGTGACACGGCATTTTTCTCCCCTTACTGACTGGATTTTCTTTTTTCGTTCTGTAGTTCGGTTTAAAATGCCAACTTTGACAACATTTTCTGAAAGATCTATTGAGTTTACAAGAAAACGGAAAAAACAGTTCGATGACATAGTTTTTGAATAACAACACTCTCTAGTTTCATACGTTTCCGAACAAAAATGAATTAAAACTTATGTCAGAAAGTTGACCCTTTGGATTTGAGAACAGCCTTAAAAGTAACATAGTTAAAACTATGCAGAATGATTAGGAAGTCAGCTTAACCTCTTCAGTTTCGAAGCTCAATTAATAATGCAAATGCTTATTCTTTGGGGTTTTTTTTCAAACAAAATGACCTCGTAAATGACAGAGAAAATACTTTTTTCTGAAACTGATAATTTAGGCGCTTAGTAATTTAGGTTAAAAAATATGGATCTAAAACTATAACCCCACTTTCAAACATAAATTTAATAACCTTTAAAAAAAAAAAAAATCCCTCTCTGGAATAATTTCCATTTATTAACAACCATTAACCTAAATTAACGCTATCACAAATTTAAGAGCTTTAACCCTTTACGGTCGCATTAAATTAATTCAAATTGCTTATTGGCACAACTTTTTTAAAAAAGAAATATTCACCTTATTTAATGACAGGTAAAATGATGCCTAATAAAGACAATTACACTATTTCATAAAACCGGTGTGAATCAAACAAATCTGAATAAAAGCACAGGCCGTGAATATCACGCGAGCGAGAATTAACCCTTAAATGCGCGATTTTTTATTTTGTTTAGAAAAGAAATATATGATTCTCTGAAAGGTTTATTACACAGGAAAAATAAGGAAAAAAATCAGGGATATATTTTTCATATAATACGTCAATGTTTTCTTCTATTGCACATCTGCAATATAAGTAAAAACTGCTGTCGTGTGGCTGTTTTACGCTAAAAGATCGCAAATTAGTAAATATTTTAAGAAGCATGTCTCCAAAAACCTTATTTTATATAATTATTTATTTTATAAAACTTAACCTTTAACCCTTTTAATTCCCATGATAGAAAACGTTCTAGAAATTACGCAGTTCAGATAATCTGACTTGAAACCAAAAAGATTCTATGGTTAATTTGGCTTTACTTAAATTCGGAATGTCTCTTATCAATTAATTGCTATTTTAATTTTCTGGTGTGAATTAGTTATATACGAATAAAAAAAATCTATTAAATTCAAAACTCAGTTATTTGCATATGTGCAAAGCTGCGCACTAAAGAGTTGAGGCAGGGGTGTAAAAATCTAGGTGCCAGCGGGCAGTCTCTCAGCCCTAAATTTTATTAGTTTTCTTCCCTTAAAATTTATTAGCATTCTTACAAAAAATTTAGACGAAAAATAACGAATAAAATTTAGTGGTGCGAGACTACCTGCACGCGCCTAGATTTTTACACCCCTGGTTTAAGGGGTTAAGCAAGTAAATAACCTACAAATACTCAAAAATTTTATTGTAAAAGATTTAAGTTAAATATGAAAATGTCTCACCTTCTTGGTCATACAGTCTTTTGGACATTTTTAGGTATTTTGCCAACTCAGATGGAAATAACATTTATTTTATGTGTAAATAAGCTTAGATGCTGCCATTTATTCGTTTGCTTTTAACACAAAAACATTCAGCTATTAAGAAGGGATGTGAAAATGTAAAAAAATCGGACATTTTAGTTTTTATAAGCAAAAGAACAGATGTCCCCGTTTGGGGACCCAGGGACCGAAGCAGTTAAAAGGAAGGGACACATTTTCTGCTCTTCGTAAACCTTATTCTAATTTTCTTTGTATTCACAAGGTTTGGCTTACTTTGTATCAACTCATGGTGCCTTCCCAATTCATCGTTACAAAATTGGTAAACGTTCTACTGTTAAATGTGAATTCGGCAGCGTTGGTAATGTCAATTTCTACATCTTTGGAAAGCATCCTTTACAGCCTTTTTGTTTTTATTTTGTCCGCAATAGAACATTGAACGGAAGAACATTTAATTATCCAAGTCAAATTATAAAAAACTCCGCATCCTATACAATTAACTTAATAAACTGTATTCATTCACCAAATATCGCTTTTAAAGACCGTTTTGACCTTGTGGTGTTCCAGCCAGTTTTTCTTTATGAACTATTTTCGAACTTTATTAATTTCCTTATTTTTAAGTCATTTGTAACTGTAAATGACTCTAAATCCTGTTCTTCCTCTGACTTTCCTTTAGCTCTGTGTTTACATAGAAGTCATATGTTATTTTGGTCAATTCTGTTTTTATTCTTTTCTATTATGATTTTTGCGTTTACATATAAGTCATATGTTGTCGCCTGTAAATGAATATAATTGCTGTCCTATATGCTTTTACCTATGCTTTTACCTATATGCTTTTACCTATACTTACCTGTGCCAGGGTGCTATAGTTTTTATTTTGTTTATATATACTTTGATCTTCATGTAATATATGTCGCTATCGTTCGGGTCGGTTTTCTTGGTTTTGGCTTGGCTAGATGGCAAATAGGTTTTTTTTGCCAGGGGTTCATAGATTTGCCATTATTTGGTTGGCTTTCTGGTAGTGTGAATCCAGTCCTAGTATTCAGGGAACAGTGTAACCATCACAGCCCCTTGAATACAAGGCCTGAGCGCTGACACAAAAATTACGGACACCAAAGGCGGATTGTGTACGGTCCCTAATATTAATGGACCAACAATTTTTTTAAGTTTTCTCCGCTTTATTTTTCTGAGATTAAACAAGTCAAAGAAATCTTTTATAAAATATTGGTGTCTAAATGTAGGTGACCGTACACAAGTAAAAACAAAATCCGCCTACAGGGCTCCCAAATGGTCCACCAACTGAATACCAATAAATTTTAGCAGAAACTTTTATGGTAGGTTTGCGCTACAATTAACTTTCAAAGGTGGTTTCGGGGCGGTTTGTAAGAAAAATCTAAAAAGAAAATTTTTCTAAAATAATATTGGTATTCAGTTGGCGGTCCATTTGGGAGCCCTGCGCCTATGATGGCCGCCGATTTTGTGCCAGCGGTCAGGTCTAGTATTTCGGGGACGGTTGTATCCACCGTATATGACATCATAATTTTGCTTTTGAAATTCTTTCTGAAACTACAGGTCACACAAGCATACATGTAGGATCATTTTATCGGTAGTGTGAGCATGGATTCCAGCTTACATGAATTTATGTAATCTTTAATGGACTGCCTTTATTTCAGACGGAACTTAATATAATTCAAATACAATACTTAAACTTATCGAATATAAAAATACTGAATTATTACAAATTTCTTGTTTTTCTTGTCAAATCAGGGTTAAAATTTGGCCTCTTTTTCTACTCAGAAGTTCTCAAGTAACATCAGAACTTACGAATAATAAATTTTGCTTTATTTAATGACGAATATTTTGTAATTATGCAAAGAAAAAAATTCTTGTGGAGGTTACAGCATGATTTCGGAAAACAAATTCAGACTAAAAGGGTAATTCCGTGTCAAACAGTGTATTGTCAAACAGTGTATTGCAAATCGTCAAATCAAACGTACGTAGAAAAAGAGAACAGCTACTATTTAATCATCGATTCAAAATCCGTCGTTCAAACCATTTTTCTCACTCACTAATAGCAGCGTGATTTCATTCCAGGGTCCACGCTTATTTCAGGTTTCCATTTTAATTTTGTTTAATATTTGGCAATTTCTCTTTGTGATTTTTTCGATGTATTTTTTAATTTTTGAGCATTCGAAATTACTGTAAGTCGTAACAGGGGACTATTTTAAACTTGTGAAATTTCTTTCATTCATCCGTCCAGACCAGATCGATTACAATTAGAGCGTTCGCACTAACTTTTAAGTTTGTTATTGCACACTAGCGCTACTTTCGTTCCTGCGGGAGATAGTTTAAAAAGATGTGGCCTGCAAGCAGATACTATCTAAATTTTCTTAACATATCGTTGTTTCAATGTCAAATTATCCAATATGAAAACAGCGGGCTACGTTTTAAATTTCAGATTTCTTGATTGGCAGCCCTTTTCTGAAATGGTGAAATTCGCCTTGTTTAACCCTTATGTCAATGACCAAAATTTGCCCTTGTGTCCAATGACCGGGGTACCCGGGTACCTTCTGCGATTTTAACATATGCGAGCCATAAAACACCTCTATTTCATACATTGTAACTGTTTGCCTTTAGAGAAGAGGGATTTGATTTTTTTATAAAGATTAATTGCAGTAAAACCCCACTAATCCGTACTAAGTTTGACCGGTACCTGTTCGGATTACAAAGAAATTGGATTATCCGGAATTTCAAGGGAAATAGAAAAGAAAAAGATGCGTACTAAAAAATGTAAGTTATAAGTACTTAGTAGTACATTAAACATCCTATAATCCGGCATCTTAAGTTCCGACATGCTGGATAATCCGGCACGACTTTCGGGAAAAAATATTATTGCTTGTTTAATAACTCCTGATGTTTAAAACAATACACTGGAACTTCAGGATGAGGAATTACGTAACAACTCATTACAAACTGTTAACGCGAATCTGCAAGTAGCTCAGTCACCACGTCGACAAGGGGAGATAAAAAAAATTCTGTAGATAATTTGCGAAATCAAACTATTGAAAGGAAAAGTAATTTTTTATCATCCGAATTAAATTCTTTTTGCATTTTAGAAAATAATTTTGTAGTGCTGGCAAACAAACTGCTGTTAGAGATTTGTTTTCGGATGCGGTTCTGCCAGTAGGCCTGCAGTGCACTTTTTCATTTCATATTTGTGTACATATGTTCTACTTTTACAATATTGAGTATTTTTGTTTATTATATTCAAGTTGTTTAAAGAAAACCAAACATGCTTTACTACTATTTTCTGTTTATTTTTAACTTCTACACGTTTTTCCCGACATTCATACGTTAAATAAAAGAGGTTCAGATTAACCGGAATTTCGGATTAGCGGAATTATAGTGTATTTCAGGTTTTAACAAATCAAACAAAGATCACACATTAGAGAGGTGGAAAACTTATGTCCGTTTTATCGAGCAAGTGTGAGTGTTGACCTGTTCTGGAACATTCTTAGATTTATTCGTTTTGACAACTACACTAGTGTCCAAAATTAAGGACCAGTCACAAAATGCTAATTTTTAAGTAAGCGAATACTCAAAAGGAAATAATATGATTCAAATAATTACTATCCCTACAGCACAGCTAGTCCATATAGCATCTCATTCATGTCACACATGGTCACAAGTGTCACAGTCATTACGGTGAAACAAAATATAGGAAATTCCGCACGTCTCATTATGAGTTTCAAATGATCACTATATGCGACTCCACTGAGACATCAATGTGACTGCTGCTTTGTGCGGAGTCACTAGGTGACTTTACAATGTAGTTACATTGTGACTCTCATGTGACTGTCATATTTAGACTCAATTTCAAAGTCATCACGAACGTTGCATTATGATAAGTCAACAAATAATATCACATTATAATCATATGGTGACTATTCACAAAAGAGCACAATGGTGACTCCACAGTAGTCTCTCTGTCACGAGAAAGTCATCATGTGACTTTAATGTAGCATTATTTGGTAACTTATCACAATGCAGCGTTCACGATGACTTTGAAATCGAGTCTACAGATGATAGTCACGTGCGAGTCACAATGTAACTACATTGTAAAGTCACATGGTGACTCGTCACAAAGCAGCCGTCACATCGACGTCTCAGTGGAGTCACATATAGTGATCATTTGAGACTCATAATAAGATGTATGGAATTTCCAATTTTTTTGTTTCACCGTAGTGACTGTGACACTTGTGACCATGTGTGACAGTAATGATATGTTATATGGACTAGCTGTCCTGCAGAGATAATAATTATTCGAATTATATTATCTCCTTTTGAGTATTTGCGTACTTGAGAATTAGCATTTTGTGATTGGTCCTTAATTTTGGACACCAGTGTAGAACACACGAGTGGAATGTCTTCAAAATGTTAAAGCTGCAGCATTTCGTGATTTATGGACTATGCTAAATCCTAACCTATTGGAAAAAATACATACCGCCGAAAGAGTAAACGGTTAATGAGCAGTTATGTAAGCTTCGAGGAAGAAAAAGATTCACCCAATATATTCAGCCTAAACCGGATAAATATGGGATCACAATTTGGAGGGTATGTCATGAAAATAATTACTAACCTCTTAATGGCCAACTATGCACTCTAAAAACAGGTACAGACCGTGAAATAAACCAATATGAAAGAGTTGTGAAAGACTTCGCCTCTCTGTTCAAGGATTCTGGACAAAACATCACCAACTCATGACAACTTTTTTTCTTCTTTTTCTTTGGCCAAGCATTTATTATAATGGAATCTTACAAAAGTTGAAACTTTGAAAGAAACAAACCTTATATTCCGCAGGCTGTGTAAATCACGCGCGTTTTATCCACAAAAATTGGATTTTATAATGACATAAAAAGAAACAAAGATGTCAATCTAATGTCTAATATGCATCATGATAAAACCATCACAGGACAAACTCGAAAAGATTCAGTTTTATAAGGAAACTGAAATATGGAGTGGATATAATGGATAAATTGTTGGGGCAATATACAACACATAGGCGTACAACCACGTGGCCACTTGCATTGTTTTTCTATATTGTGGATATTGTACTTGCTACTTACATTATACAGACTGCAAATAATGATATGGTTATAAATAAAGCAGACAATCGTCGCCTGTTTATAGCGGGAAATAGGTAAGATCTTGAGGGTTCCAGCAATTCAAGATCAATCGCAAAATGCACAGGGTATCATACATTATTCGACCAAATCGGGAATTGAAAGTAAACAGCAAAATCTTTGACCGTATTTGAAGCTGCCACACGTTCAGAACCCAGTCCAAAAAGCTTGAGGCGTGATGAAACAAGAAGGATAAAAACAGTTTGTGTCAGATGTGCTTGTTAGAGCCTCAAAACGGCGCAGAAAAACCAGAAAATCATGTAAACAATGTGGAAAACCAGTATGTTATGTACATTCCAGCACCTTTTGCTATTGTACAGCTTGTCCACAAATTTTCACGTAAATGAAATATTTTTACCTTAAAAAAAATACGTCTAACCATTTTTTCAAATTAAATTCAAGTTTTATTGATCTAAATCTAAATAATCTACCAATTTCCGTATTTTTTCACAGAAAATTCGCATGGGTACCCGGGTACCCTGGTCATTGATGACAGGTATAAAAATGTTTAATGCCTCGAAAAAGTAATAAAAAAATTCCAAATTTTAAAATTATCATACTAATGGACAATGAGTACTACAAATAATGAGGATCTAAATTCATTTTATTTTCTTTTGATATTAAAACCCTGAAAACGGGATGAAAAGAGAAAAAAGGTACCCGGGTACCCGGTCATTGACATAAGGGTTGATTATCCCTTGTTGCCTTAATTAACCCCTTAACAGTGCGGCCCGATCTGGATTCGGGCAAGAACACTTTGCTTGCTTCGTTATTAAAAGCATTTTAATACCACTAATTTGTAACTGTAAATTTATCTTTATTGATTGCCAGATATCTTTCGATTAAGTAAGGTAAATATTTTAGTATGGAAAAAGTGTTGTCCAGCCCCATTTTTAATTCTTTTGTAAGAAAACAAATGTCACTGTTAAGGGGTTGATGTGTCATTAAAAATGGCGAATTTTGCTATTTCAAAAAAGTGGTGCTAATCAAGAAATCTGAATTTTAAAAAAGTAGCCCACTGTTTTCACATTGGATAGTTTGACATGGTAACAACGATATATGAGCGTCACTTTCCTTTCCTATGTCAAGTTGCGAAAGTAAAACCGCATGTCTTACATTCCATAGTCCATTTAATTTAATTTACCGCAGCATGAGATTTCAATCTTGGGTCAGGCTTGATCGGCTGTTTTAACGATAGCTGCCAACTCTTACGCTTTTTTATACCACAAAAATTTAATCGAAATGTCTTCCTTACATAATCTGCATATTACAGCAATTAACACTTTGCGGTCTGGTGACTCTTACACAAATTTCTGTCGGATGGCACCATTTTTTAAAAACAAGTTACTTTCAATTACACAATTTCCAAAAAGGCTCTATTTAAATAAGGCAAATTTTAATTTCCTTTATTAAAGGTGCCAAAAGCAAATTTTTCAAAGAAAAATGATCTCTTGGGCTGAAAACTGTTAAAAATGTAATATTTGTTACAAACTTTTTGCGGTACAAAACAGCGTAAGAGTTGGCAGCCATGGCTTAACACTATGTTAAGAATTAATATTTTATACTTTCTCTTATAATTTTTCTAGTATCAACTTTTCATTGTATAGCATACAAAAGAAAGTCACACATAAGCCATCACTATTTTCAACTTCCGGAATTTTTACCCGACTGAAAAGAATGTTATGTGTTTCACGAGTATCTGTGTATGTGGATTTTTTATACCCTCGAACATCCCAACCGCTGGATGGATTTTAATGAATGAGGTCTCTATCAATTCGTCTTAACGGCCCGATGGTTATAGGCTAGGTTTTGTTTTTATAAATTCAAAATGGCGACCGTAAAATACAAAATGGCGGTAGGGACTAAAAAATGTACGCACTCTATTGAGTGGCATATCATTGGATAGGTCTTTCAAAATAAAGACGATGTTTCAGTGACTATTTTACAGTCAGAAGCTTCGTTAAAATATTATACAACCTGGAAGTTGTGTAGGTAGGATCTCTAGCTTTAATGCAACTTTAACCATCTAGACATCTATAGACCTCATCAAAACAGTGTTTATAGATAGAAACTAACAATTAAACACAACTTAAAAGTCATCAATTCAAGTAAATAAAAAAAATAGGTAAGTAATATAAACAAGTAATATAAAAAAAAATATTTTAAGTCAATTCCTACTTAAGTCAATAAAAGAATTTTTTCTCCCATTCTTCTTCCCTTCTGAGTGGCGCTTAAAATGCCTTGATCAAGAAGAGGGCTCTCTCGGTCTTAAAATACCTTGATCAAGAAGTGTGCTCTCTCGATTATTGAAAATTAATTAATTTAATTTAATTAATGTATTAATATTTGAAAAAAACTGGATTAACATCGAGTGTCATCCACTACAAGTTTTAAAAAATTTATTTGAGCTTGATTGGATGAATAATAAGTATTTTATTAACGATTGAAAATTTGAACAAGATATATATAGAGAGAGTGTGAGCTGATAGTAGGAATTGAAAAAAAAAAAGTAGTTTAACATTAATCAGAAAATATTAATTAGTTCGCTTGTTACGCAGTCGGGTTTTTTTTATTTTTTTAATTTAATTGTTTATTTCCATTCATCTGCAGAGGCTTAATATTGAATGGCTTTGGTTCGAAAAAGATCTCAGGGTTGCCAGGTTTGGTCTCCATTTTTATTTAGAAAATGAAAATTCCTACGAGAAATTAAAAATTATACATTTTTCTTTATTTAATGACGGTAAATTTCTAATTACAAAAAGTAAAGATTTTTTTGTAGTTTTCTGTATGAATCTGAAACTTCGGAATGAAAATGGAGGCCAAACTAGCAACCCTGACAGAACTCTGTGGTCCATCACCGTACAAATTGCTAACATACTGCACTGGAAATACCATATGACAGAAAACCTACCATATGCACTTTAACACGGACAATTACATGAAGCAAAAACTACTAGAGAAAAACATTATAAAAGAATATACAAAATTAGTAGCATAAATGAACTGGTGTCAATGCAATATAAAATTAACAAAATTATCCCGAGTCAGACTCGGGATATGCCGAAAAGTTTTAAAAAATTAATATTTGTTATAAACGTTTTTCGGTACAAAACAGCTTAAGAGTTGGCGGCCATGCGATGTCGTTCTGTCATGGATTATTATTATATAATTTATCTTTCTATTTTTTCTGGAGTCAACTTATCACTTTATAGCATAAAAAAGAGCATCGGACATAAGTGAGCACTTTCGAAATTTCTTCCATTCATCTACAGAGGCTTATAAAAAAACGGATTTAGTTCGAACAGAATTCTCTGTTCCGTCACAGTGTTGCCAGATGGGTTACCGTAATTTCGGGTGTATAGCCCGCAGATCAAACAATTCAGTTTGGACCCAGAAATTGTATTCAGTATTTGAAGACCAATATTTAACGTGATCTAAAAAGTTACATTTTATTTTTAAAAGTTTCTGGGTCGAAACACGATTGTTTGATCCGCGGACTATACACCGGAAATTACGGTACTTTTTTTAAAATCAGATTCTTGATTGGCACCACTTTTTTGAAATTGTAAAATGTGCCTTATTTAATGACAGATTAATTAAGCCAAAAACAAAGTGAATTTCACCGTTTCAAAAAAGGGGTGTCAGACAAGAAATCCGAATTAACACGTTCACGCCGGCGCCGATATTAATGTTTTTCTCTGTGAGACGGCGCTGGAATTCATGTTTTGCTTCATCGGCGGCGCGGCACTTTCGCTTTTTTAGACAATGTATGTAATGACACGCCCCTCCCAATGTAATGACACGCCCCTCTCATATTTATTAAACTGAACTGGAATATAATAAATAGAATTCATTGTGAATGTCTGAAAATTGGTAAGGAGTAAGCAAATTACTTAGAGACACTTTGTGTTTGACCTTCCAATTGGCATTTCTTTACTGTGAGGATTATTGATCATTAGGTGATCAATAATTTGTTCTCTGAATTTTAAAACTTTAGTATGTTTATCACCCCATTTTTGATGTATGTACCACGCATATATGAGCGAAGTCCCGCGTATTAATTCTTTGATAAATTTTATGTACCTTTTAACGGTTTTCCGTGATCAACTATAATATGATGACATTTGATCGGCTAAATCAGCACCTTTCTTTGCTTCATTATAAAAGAAAATAGTATCGGGCATTAATTTATTATTTTTCCCTTGAATAAGGGTGCATGTATGATTCCTGGAAGAAGTTAGCATGCATACTGGTCTTTTGGCAGTCCATTTCAAAAATTTTACTCCATTTGGATTTTCAAAACTCATAATGCCACCCCGTTGTTGTTTTTGTTTTGCCTGTGGCGGTAGAATTTTTTTGTCCATTTTTATAGTACCACAAATAAATGTTTTTTACTGCAAAAGTTCTTCAACCAAAGGTACACTCGTATAGTAGATGTCTGTAAATAGTATGCGGCCTTCAATTAATAATCCATTTATCGATCTTATTACGACATCATGTGGATGTGTTTTCACAAGTTGCGTTGCACGCTTTCCGGCATAAATATCCATATTATAGATGTAACCTTCCGGAAGACATGGTCTATATACTTTTATACCATACTTATGCTGCTTACCTGGAATATATTGGTGAAAACCGAGTCGTTCTCTCCATGGAACCATACTTTCGTCTATTACAATGTTTTTGCTAGGTTTAATAGCATTTTTAAAAGTATGAACAATTGCTTCAAAAAGGTATGAAAAAAAGGCGGACTGGAAGCAGGAAAACACAATGGTAAACCTACTAGTCAACCGGTAAAATCGGGTTTTTAGGTGTTTTCCAACAAGATATTACTTGACAGACCGATTGCGTTTTAATATGGAAATCGAGTTTTAGCTAATTCTGGAATTTCAGCCTCCAAGTCGATGAGGTGGTTGTTTCATGGTTCGTACGCCTCCTTGAATTTTGGAGACCAGAATTTTTTATATAAAAAAAATATTTTAAGTCAATTCCTACTTAAGTCAATAAAAGAATTTTTTTCTCCCATTCTTCTTCCCTTCTGAGTGGCGCTTAAAATGCCTTGATCAAGAAGAGGGCTCTCTCGGTCTTAAAATACCTTGATCAAGAAGTGTGCTCTCTCGATTATTGAAAATTAATTAATTTAATTTAATTAATGTATTAATATTTGAAAAAAACTGGATTAACATCGAGTGTCATCCACTACAAGTTTTAAAAAATTTATTTGAGCTTGATTGGATGAATAATAAGTATTTTATTAACGATTGAAAATTTGAACAAGATATATATAGAGAGAGTGTGAGCTGATAGCAGGAATTGAAAAAAAAAATAGTTTCACATTAATCAGAAATAATTTATTAGTTCGCTTTTTACGCAGTCGGGTTTTTTTTATTTTTTTTAATTTAATTGTTTATTTCCATTCATCTGCAGAGGCTTAATATAGAATGGCTTTGGTTCGAAAAAGATCTCAGGGTTGCCAAGTTTGGTCTCCATTTTTATTTAGAAAATGAAAATTCCTACGAGAAATTAAAAATTATACATTTTTCTTTATTTAATGACTATAAATTTCTAATTACAAAAAGTATAGATTTTTTTGTAGTTTTCTGTATGAATCTGAAACTTCGGAATGAAAATGGAGGCCAAACTAGCAACCCTGACAGAACTCTGTGCTCCATCACGGTACAAATAGCTAACATACTGTACTAGAAATACCATATGACAGAAAACCTACCATATGCACTTGAACACGGACAATTACATGAAGCAAAAACTACTAGAGAAAAACATTATAAAAGAATATACAAAATTAGTAGCATAAATGAACTGGTGTCAATGCAATATAAAATTAACAAAATTATCCCGAGTCAGACTCGGGATATGCTGAAAAGTTTTAAAAAATTAATATTTGTTATAAACGTTTTTCGGTACAAAACAGCGTAAGAGTTGGCGGCCATGCGATATCGTTCTGTCATGGATTATTATCATATAATTTAACTTTCTATTTTTTTCTGGAGTCAACTTATCACTTTATAGCATAAAAAAGAGCATCGGACATAAGTGAGCACTTTCGAAATTTCTTCCATTCATCTACAGAGGCTTATAAAAATACGGATTTAGTTCGAACAGAATTCTGTGTTCCGTCACAGTGTTGCCAGATGGGTTACTTTTTTTACAATCAGATTCGTTTTAATATGGAAATCGAGTTTTAGCTAATTCTGGAATTTCAGCCTCCAACTCGATGAGGTGGTTGTTTCATGGTTCGTACGCCTGCTTGAATTTTGGAGACCAGAATTTTTTTTCGGCACCAGTATTATCTTATAGAAAATCTCTTCTTAAAAGAAGGCGAAATTTTGCGCGCTTAACCTAGATTTCTTTCTCTATAAAAAGATACTGCTAATCTTCCTGGAGAAATAACGGTATCCGTACGAACCATGCGTCTGTTCTGCCGGCTCGCGGTCTATTATCAATGTTAGTATAAAAAAGGTCTAATGAACATAATTAATATTTTTTTTAATTCAAAGAATAAATTATTGATCACCTTTTGATGAATATACAACACACTGAAAAATGGCAATTCGATGGCAAATACCGTGACAAAAGGATTCTCGTTTTTTTCATTCGTATAAAGAGTCTGCAAGAAAAAAGACAAAGATGCAAAGAATAATACCAATGTTTATCTAAAAGAAAAGGCAGACAGTATATCTCGGAGAAAACTTAAAAAGTAACCTCGTATTGCAAACTTTGTAAGGAAGAGACAGCACTCTGTTTAGAATGCTTTAAAAATTGCATCGAAATAAATAAACAAATAGTATATTAAAACATTGCGACGGCCAATTTTTATCAAATCTGAATTTTAAAACAGTAGAAGCTCTGTTCTGAAAAACATTTGTAAATTGGTGTTCTAGATTGGTTTCCCAAGTTTATGCATCGGTAAATATCTTTCAATGTACAAATTTAATATAAAATGTCTTACAATCTAAAGAAATTTATACAACATGATATAAATGTATTTTCTGTTTGGTAGAAACCTCGCCTTCAATGGAAAAGTTGAGTGTGACCCACCTGCGATGCACGCCGCATCACCGGCAAAAGTGTAGAAGCTCCTCCCTGTTCTGAAAGGCTTTTGTATATTGGTGTTCTAGATTGGTTTCCCAAGTTTATACATCGGCAAATATCTTTCAATGTACGAATTTAACCCCTTGAGGGCCAAGCAATTACGTTTGTGAAATGCTGAATTCCCACCGGAAACTTTGAAAAATTCTATTTCAAAATAAGTAAAAGCAATTTTACGTCTTTTTTCCACCAAAGTTAGAAAAGTAAAATTTAATAAAATTTTTCTGGTGTACAACTTCATTAATCGTAGGTGGTATATAATATATACCGGTGCCCCTCAAGGGGTTAATATAAAATGTCTTACAATCTAAAGAAATATGGTCAACATGATATAAATGTACTTTCTGTAAGGTAGAAATCACGCCTTCGATGGAAAAGTTGAGTGTGACCCACCGGTGATTCACGCCGCCTGATGCGACTGTCAGCCGTGACCCACCGGTGATGTACGTCGCCTGATGGCACAGTCGAACGTGACCCACCGGTGATGCATGCCGGCGTGAACGTGTTAAAAAAAGCACCCCACTAGCAACACTGCTCCGTCACAGCACATATAGCTGACAATCTTTATTAGAACGAATACATGACAGAAGACCTATCACATGCACTTGAACAGATGTAAAGTACAGCTCTAAATACGAAGAGAGAAAAACCATTTTAAAGAATATACAAAATTATTAGCATAAATGAACTGGTGTCAATGCAATATAAAATTAACAAGACTAAAATATAAAATACAAACTGCAGTACAAAATTAATGGTTTCAATTTTATTTGCATAAACCTCTTAAAATATTTATGACTTAATCGTTTTAACCCTTTCCGGAACAGTGTGCCCAGTTCGGGATACATAATTTTAATTCCAAACTTACGAACGGCAGCAAGAATATTTTAGTAAAATTTTGTTTTTACAATGAACATGTAAAGTAACATGTTTTTAATATCTGAAAAAGTCGTTTCTAAATTCTGGTGTCAGTCAATCATTTCATCATTTTACAATAAAAATTGTCTGTGCCGGAAAGGATTAAGGACAAAATAATTGCTAACTGCTGCTAAAAGGCGAAAATGAATAAATGACCCAAGATTTTCGTCACCGGTCGTCTTCAATCAACTATGTGTCAATAAATATTTTTTTATTTCTATTTAAAAATATGAAAAAGATGTTAGTAATAGTCTGAATTAAATACTCTCGTCCTAATACACGATGAAACATCAGTCAATTTTCATCATTTCAATCTTATTTGGTCAATGGAACTATTAATAAAGAGGAACTGACATATCCTTAGCACAAGAACTCCCGGAAATTTTACTCATGTTTCATAAAAATATTTGACACCAGAATTTTTATTTAAATTATTTGATTGATTTATTTAACATAAATCTGCGTGGTTTAAATTTAATTTACTTTATGAAAGAATTTCTGGTTCCAGTTGACATTTAATCATATGGTCGGAGTCCGATCGACTCCTACTGGGAGTTCTAGTGTTAAACCAGTGAAGCATCAACTACAACCGCTTTCGCAAGAGTTAAATAGCGCCTTGACAAACATACACCAGTAAATTTAAATAGAAATTTTCTCCTTATTTAAACGCTTTATTAACCCTTCACTGCACGACTTTATCTATTTGTATGAAAAAAAAAAAAAAATTGAAATCTTCATATCGGTCTAATAATGGGAAAAATAGTAAAAAAAAATTAATTTTCAAATTATCAGCAAAAATTTGATATTCTATGGCGCGTACCCTATGTACACAGTTAGGTTTTTTAAATATTGTTTTTCTATACTTTACAACTAAATGAGCTTAAATTAATAAATTTTATCTGCTTAACACACTGCAATTTTTTTTTATATAAGTAATTTTAAGTATTCAGAAAAAAATAATGAAAGTAAATTTTACCTTAATAGCTTAATCGAAAATTTTTTTGATTCCGAAGGACAAAATCTAATTTTTTGTCAAATGCAGATATCAAACATGGACAAAATAAGTGTTATTCCATTCTTTGGACCGTTCTTAATCAGAGATTGAGATCATATTGGCCAAATTCATCGCACATAATAAAAATTACAGTGTGTTTAGGTATGGGCCAGATGCGGCACGTTGTGCAGTGAAGGGTTAATGAAGAATTTCAAATATAAATTATGGCAAAAACAGATATTAATTTTTACTGGGGGAAGTTTACTTCGGTGGTAGTCAGGTCCTGCATTTTCGCTGCATTGTGACAAACTAAACAAACTCCTGTCAGTGTCAGTGGAAAATATTATAAAATCTGGGCAAACTACCACCTGTAAAAACAAATAGAAATTTTTACCCTATTTGTGAGAGAAATATTGCATAAATAAAACGGTTTAATAAGACGAAATCTTCGATTTGTGACAAACTCCCCAGTTATTTCACCCGTAACTAGTATACAGTTCACTGTATGTCTGCTCCTCTTTATACATAACTCCATTATGTTTGAACTTAAACCGTGTGAAGTAGAAATCTGAACTCTGAATAACTTGCACAATCTGATGCTGCGGAAACAATTACTTTTGTGGATGATAACAAGTATAGTTCTCTTGTGTAGTTATGCTTCTTTATGTTATCTCATAATTGTGTTATTGACAAAAGAATCTTAATTATTTTTATTAATTTATTTTTATTTTTATTTTATATATATTTTTTTTTTGCCTTTGAAATCTTTGAGAGTTCTAAAAGTGCTTTAATATCTAATTTAAGACTTGTAACTCTTAAATATCACATTGACCTATATTTTTAAAATGATTAATTAAAGATGATATTAACTGAAAGTTTCATTCCATACTAATCCAGGCTTTACGTTTATTTCGTTACGAGTACATTAAAATAAAAATTGTTTTCAAATGATAAGTGAATTTTCAGATTCCAAAATTTTAATTTTACTTCCAGTGAAGGCCGATAAAAGTGGCTGTATTAGATAAGAGACGAAACTAAATTAGAAAGGAGGATTTGTGAAATTTCGAAAATTTCCTATATCAAACACAATTATTACTTGAAAACTTAAAACATTAAAACTTAAAACTTTCAAACTAATTTAATTAGAAAATCACTAACATAATCAGAAATATATAAACTGATAAAGTAAAATGTAAGTTTTAATAAAAATAAAAGACTTCTCAAACTAAATATTTTTTAAATAAAATGTTACCTCTGCATTTAACATTTTCAGTGTATAGATAATTATATGATGCTAAAATGTTAAAATGTTTGAATGTCAAAAGAATTTACTGAGAAAATGCTTAACAAAAAAAATTATTCATGCAAACAAAAGCAAAATTTTATTCATAACTGTTTGCTCCATTTGGCAGTTTGGAGTTAAAATCAAGTGAAATATATATATAATGTTACCAGGTATCCCGCGTAAAGAAAGGCTCCAAATTCTCTGGACAACAGTTATTTCTTATAGTTTATTTCGCCATCTCAAATCACAGACATTTCTGTTATTAGATATGGCGAAGAAAATTACTTTAAAATATAGGTGTCCAGAGCATTTGGAGCTCCGATTTACGCGGGTCACCTGGCAACAATATATATAATACATTAGCGCCCTTCAAAATATTATCCTTTAAATGCATGATTTTTTATTTTGTTTAAAAAAATGATATATGATTCTCTCACAGTTTTAAAACACAGGAAAAATATTTATAAAAATCAGATACATTTTTCGTATAACACATCAATCATTTCTTATGTTCCACATCTGCAATACAAGTAAAAACTAAAATATTGCAAATTAGTAAATACTTTAATAAGTATGAATCTAAATATCTTATATATATATATATATATATATTTTTTTTTTTTTTTGTAAAACTTAACATTTAAGTGCATGAATTCTTTTTTAGAATTTTTAGAATTTTATTTTTACTTTATATTGAAAATAGATTTTTAACGTTATATTTTTGTTATTCTTACAAGATTAATATTTCTATATAAATATACTGGTTGTTAAGAAATAAATAAATATTGAGGTAGATATGCATGACTATGTATTTAACCCTCTCGCTGCGTAAGTAATTCTTCGCGCTGAGCGTCTTTTACAGAATTTTTAATCGTTTATCACCGGTTCTCTAAAGCAGAAATTTTTAACAATCGTAATCCGGGAAAAAGGTCCTGATTAAATCAGACAAACTTTTCGCTAAAAAATAACTGGTGGGAACAACCAAATGGTATTAATTTGACGGAAAAATGCATGCCCGAGCCTAAAATAAGAAAATAATTCTCTTCATTTAATATTGAAAAGCCATCAGAATCTCCGAACATATTCATTTTAACCCTGCTGTTCTCTCTGGGTCTATATAACCCGAAATGAAATTAATTGCTCTTAAATTTTTTACTAATAATTTGTTTTGCTCATCATTTGACGAGTTTACTGTTAGGTACATTTAATACTGTTATTACTTCAAAGTAAAATAATATTTTAATTTGCGATTTAAAATAAAAAAATTCACACTTGTAATCCTTGGCTCAATATGACCGGATTGTAAAATAAGATCGGTTCTCTCTAAAATTCATCTAGTTGATTTTCTTTGCTGGCTTCCATGGTCAAAATACTTCTTAGGGCAAGAAGAGTTCTTTGCTTTCACATTTATTAGCCAATGAAAAGGCTACATTTGGTGTTGTGCCAGCGGTATATCAAGAAAATGATCTGAAAGACAGTTCATTCTAAAGGCGGTAAAATACAAGATAGTGGTTTTTTATTATTATTATTGTCATATATTTATTATCGCGGGGATATTTGCCTGTGGATACCATGGCATCTCGACAAAGAGGTAGGCTTCGTGATGATGAGATAGAAGCATTACTGAAAGTATCCGACTTTGACGATGAGGCTTCAGAAGAAGAAAATCATACAAGTGACGACAGCTTTTTTTCTACCCCAGATTCAGATGATCAAAATTCAGATATGGCAATGTAACGTGATAATGTGAAAACAGTGCGAAGAAAAGACGGGATATAACGTGGCTATTAAAACCGTTCCCCAAAAAGGGAATGCATGCAGCGCAAACATATTAAATGTAACATCATGGATAACCAGATATGCTACTTTCAGAATAAATGAGATAAATTCTTCTTTTCAAATAATTATTGAAAATACTCTGGACAAAATTGTCTTATATATAGTTTTATACTATACGTCTTGTACTAGTGTATTGAGGGGACAGCTATACGAGAACTTTGGGAAAAGTAAGTAGAAATACTTTCTTAACCCCTTAACGGTGGCATTAATTTACGGTTTAAAAATTCAAATTGCTTATAGGTACCCAGAGTTCGCACTGTTCGTAAAATTTTCGCACTTTGCTAACAGTATTTTAAATAAGAATTTTTCGTGGTAGATTCTTTTAACATCTACATTATAATTATACAACAAAGGTTATCATTTTAATTTAGTGGTAGAAAGGAGCGAAAATTTTAGGAACACTGCGAGCCCTGGGTACCACTTTTTGAAGAGAAACATTCCGCTTATTTAATGAGAGGTTAAATGATACTATAATAAAGCAAATTACACTATTTTATCAAACTGGTGGGAATAAAACAATCTGATTAAACGACACAGCCCATGAATATCACGGGAACGAGAATTAAGGGTTTAAATGTATAACATGTGACTGTTTCTAAGCAGTTTGTAGGTTTTAGAGGACTCTATTCGTTCAATGATTCCAGTTAGTTATGTCATCTAAATATTGACACGTTGCGATAATACTACGTCTTATACGTTGAAGTCACAAGTTTATGCAGTAATTAAAAGTGGAGAGCAACATAAGAAACATGTAGATACGTGGATTGTCATGGACTTGATTTTACATTTGATACTTTGTTTCTGAATGCAACCGGAGCAAACGTCCACCAGTATATTTGAATTGAAAATTCTGCCTTATTATAGTGACTTATTCATACAAAACCTCCCTCACAAATATGGTGAAAACTTCTATTGTTTTTTACTTGCAGAAGTATGCCTAGGTATTCCGTTTGTAAAAAGATGAAATGATGGACTGACACCAGAATTTATACGCGAATTTAATAGAAAATAAGGCTGTGCTTATTTTCCCGTACTTTATAAAAGATTTTTTTCTCTTTTACTGATATTGGCAGGAGATCGTTTAGTCTGTGACAATATGGCGCAAACGCAAGAAATGATTATGGCCAAAGTAAACTTCCACCAAGAGAAATAGATATCTGTTTTTTGGCAATAATTGTGACTGAAATCGGTGTTGCCACTGGTCCACTATTTTTAGATTCAGATTTCTTGTTTCTCACCACTTTTTTGAAATGGTAACGCATTTAATTCGACGTATTTAATGCGTAGCTGCCAACATGTACGGATTTTTCTTACCACTAAAATTTAACAGAAAAATTTGCCAAATTGAATCTCCGAAAACTAGCGGTTTTTAACGATTCAGTATGGCAAAAAATTCTTTTAACTTTTAGTGGTAAGAAAAATCCGTACAAGTTGACAGCTATGTTAATGATATATTAAAAAAGGCGAAAAATAGGGGAGTTTTAACATGTAAAAAGAGTGGTCCTAAACAAGAAATCTGAATTTTAAAAAAGTAGCCTACTGGCCAAACTGAACCTCCGAAACTATTAGACATAGTTCTTCAACATTTTAGCTGAAAATCTTTTGCCAACTCAAATTTATAAATGTAATATTTACTTCATTTAATGTTAATGAATTTGCTATTAAATAGGGCAATATTTTTAATTGAAAAATAGTAGTATCTTGATAGTTAATTTAAGGAAGCGCATTTATTTTTACCATTGCATCAACGAAAGACCAGCGGATAAAGGGTTAATAAGGAATAAATTACTTGTCAAATTCACTAGTGGAAGTTTTCCCCAGTGGTAATCAGCCACTGCAAACCCGGTTACAGTTGAAGCTTTACCATTTTAAGGCTATGTCAATTCCTCTTTATTCATACTTCCATGGTCCTAGTATTCAGGGAGCAGTATATCCACCACCGCCCTGAATACTAGTCCTGAGCGCTGACACAAAAATGGTGGCTACCGATGGCGGATTTTTTTCAGCGAGTGTACGGTCCATAAAATTTGTGGGTGAACAAGTTTTAAAATTTTTCTTCAGCTTTATTTTTCTGAGATTAAACAAGTCAAACAAATCTTTTATAAAACACTCGTGTCTAGATTTAGGGCACGGTACATACGTAAAAAAAATTCCGCCTAAGATGCCCGCCATTTTTGTGCCAGCGCTCAGGCCTAGAATTGCGGCACCGGTGGCATCCAGCGTAAATTAAGTCACAATTATTCTCTTGAATTTCTTTTTAAAACTACAGGTCACACAAGCATAAATGTCGAATCAATTTATCGGTAATCTGAGCATGGATACTAGTTCAGAAGAAATTATGTAATTCTTAAAGAACTGCAACAAACACAGAACTTTTGGGCTACTGATGGGATCGTTAGCCTCGGCCGAACGTCTTCGATGCGGGCCCGCTATCATTGACCGTTACGGCTCCGTAAAATAAGTGTCACGCTGGACACAATGAGGACACAAGAAAATTTACTTAAATACAATAAGTTGCCCACAATCGTGCCTCTAACTTTTCACTAAAAATGATGGATAGCCTCAAACTGGGCACATTTATTCCTTTAATGGCCGCTAAAAATAATGGATAGCCAGAATCTCGCCTTAGTCCAGCCATTTGTGTTTGCAAGAATTGAATTTAGCCCAAAGCTTCCCACATAAATGGCAATGTCATTCCATAAAAATTATTTAAGCGTAAATTGAAAATTTGTTACATAAAAAATACATGTTGAAAAAATGTTTAAACGATAAAGTGTTTTTACATTAAAAACTAATATATTATTAATCATTTAGGTGCACTTTGAAAGAAATTATAAATTTATATATTTTGAATATTTTCAAAAATTTCCAATATACAATACTTGACATAGTGAATTTACTAATTTGTTTATCTATTCAATTATGCATTTAAAAAATGTATATGCAATGACATTTTTAAATACTTGCATTTCATATGCATTTTAAAAATAATAATTGAAAAAATAAAATAAATAATTAATTCACTATGCAAAGCACTGTATTTCGAAAACCTTCGAAAAACTTCAAGATAAGTAAATTTATAATTGTTTTTTAGAAATTTACCTAAATGATTTTTAATATATTGATTTTCATGGAAAAATACTTAATCATTTAAATGAACTTCCAACAAGTATTTTTACAGAACAATAATTTTGAATTTACGCCTAAACAATTTATATAGTCTTAATATGTGTGTTTTTTAATTTATATTTAATTATGTGTTTTACAATAAAATAATGTGTTTGTGAATGTATATACATTATTTTCATTTTATCTGGTTTTTAAACTTATTAATAAGCCTGTTACCATTATATGTTTGTTTATTAAAGCAAATCATAATCTGAAACACAATGAATATTTTTGCATCATTTAAATATTTCAAAATGTTACATTTAGATTTTTCCCTCATAGGTTAAGAGGCTACTTCACTCACGCGAAATCACCCGCTCTCTAATGTTTATCCTGAGGGGGGAATTAAAAAAAAATTTCTCGTTTGAATTTAATATTTTATAATATTTTTTTGCATTGGTAGCTGAGGTCTACCTCTTTAAAGACAGGCTTTTCTTACTAGGATACTTTAGTCACTAAACAAAATCGAAAAAATTAAAAAGGTCTTTGTAAAGATCAATCTCATCTATCCAATACGAAAAAAGATAAAAAATCAAATGCAAACGAAATATTTAAAATAATTTCTTCCATAGGATTAACATTAGCAAGCGGATGTTTTCGCGTATGAGTGATGTAGTACCAATAGTCAAACTTTACAACAATATGATACTTTAATCTTTCAAAAACGCTGAAAATTATCCGCAGTAATTTAAAATTTCATCACTGTGTTAACATTTTTTTTCTAAAAAAAATGTATATTTTATCTTTATAGTAAAAATAAGCTTTACTTAAATTAAACTATTCCAGCTTTCGCAAAATTTTGTACTACATGCATGATCAGAAACTGACAATCATTACTTTGAAAAGGTGATAAAATTCCAAATTTCGAGAGAAAAATTAGTAAAATACCGTATTTCGTAATTTGCACAAAATTTTAATATAATGGAGAACCGGTGAATTACGTAACATATATTAAATAATATATTACATTTACTAAAATTAGAATATAATAAAATTAATTAAAAAATACTTGTGATTCCATAAAAACTAATATATTTTTTATATTTTCTTATCAAACAATCGTAAAAATATAGATTGATGCAAAAAAACAAATTTACTTATTTTCTGTCCGACATTTTTTGATCATACGCACTGTATCAGAAATATTATAAAGCAAATAACATCCTGCGTTTGATAAAATTACTTATGGAATTTTAATACAGTAAAACTCGGATATAACGCTCACCGCTTAAAACGCTTTCCCGCATTTTACGCTCATTTGTCCTGATCCCTTGAACCATACCCATCAAAACAATGTAAAAATTCCTCGTTTTTAACGCTCCTCGCTTTTAACGCTCCCCACTTTTAACGCTTTCCCGCTTTTAATGTTCTTTTTATTAGTTCTTTGAACAAAGAATCCCGGATATTACGCTTTGATGTTTTGGTTTACACCCGGAGTCATCATTTTCTCGCCCGTTCAAAGAGAGAGAGAGAGAGGATACGTGTAACTTCCAGTCAGCTAACGCCCAAAGACTATGTAAAAAAATCAGCTGGTGTGTCGCGGCGGTTTTTTCTCATTAGATCAGAGAAAAAAAGAATTTATGCCGTCCATCTCAGCAGCACCGGTTTGTCTCAGCACCGATTTTTTCATTTACACATATGTAAGTAGTATCGCTGCCGACTCCTATTAGGTGCAACATGGAAGCTAAGACTGTGAAAAGAAAGATGCAGACACTTTCGAAAAAATTAGAAATTCTAAAAATTTATGACAATAAATCACCTATTCTGAGCCAGAAAGATTTTGCGTTATCTATGAATATCTCGCCGTCGTCTCTTCGAACTCTTCTTCAAAACAGAAAAGATATTGAAAATAATGCTGAGATTGGTGGCTCAAAGAAAAAGAGAGTGAAAACAGCAAAATATGAAGATTTAGGAAAAGTTATATAAGAGTGGTTTCTTGAGTCAAGACACTGTAACATACCTATCAGCGGATCCATAGTTAAAGAAAAAGCTGCAGAAGTAGCCCAAAAGCTAAGAATTGAAGATTTTACTCCATCTAATGTGTGGTTAGACCGATTTCGAACCCGCCACGGCATTGCGTATAAGAAGATTTTCGTAAACTCCGCTGCCGTGAACATAGAAAATGAAGAATTTTGGAAAAAGAACAGTCTTCCAAGGCTTATCAAAAACTATGCTAGTTGTGATATTTATAACGCCGACTAATTCGGCTTATTTTTTAAAGCGATGCCTGATAAATTCTTAACGTTAATAGGCTAATGTCAGACGAACGTCTCTTTGTACGCTTTTTTCCTCACGTATTATCCCCACACAATGCTAGCGGCATTGTGTAGGGATAATACGTAAGGAAAAAAGCGGTCAAAAAGACGTCCGTCTGACATTAGCCTAAAAGATGAGCAGTGCATTGGAGAAAAGCTATGTAAAGGACGTGTGAATGTGCTTGTTTGTTCCAACGCCGATGGAAGCGAGAAACGCAAGCCTCTGGTTATTTGAAAATCGGCCAACCCTCGCTGTTTCAAGAACATCAAACGACTGCCCTGTGACTATGCACATCAACGTAAGGCTTGGATGACGGGTCCCCAGTTCATTAAATATGTTTCTGATTTTGATGTCAATATGCGGAAACAAAATAGGTTGTCATACTATTCGTAGAAAATTGCGCAGCGCATCCCCGAGAAATACCAGATAATTCAAACCTCTCTCTGGAATGTTTACCTGCAACCACCACAAGCGTATTTCAACCGATGGATCCAAGGATCATAAAGGTTTTAAAACAACATTATAGCAAACGTATAGTGAAACGATTTCTACATGAAATGGAAATTAAAAGCGGCCGATCTTCTGTAACTCTCCTCGACGCCATGAAATACCTTAGCGCTGCTTGGGATGCAATCGAGCTTAAAATAATTCAAAATTGCTTTAAAAAGGCGGCTTCATAACGTACGCCGATGATGATATGGATGCGGCTGAAGAGGGATCGGATCCTATAGACTTCGAGGACTGGCAAACTTTTTGCGAGCATCTTGCAGAAAATGCACACAGTCTTCAGAACTATTTTAACATTGATAAACACGTTATCACAAACAGCGTTAGGAGCATTGACGACATTATAGGGGACACTGTACAGGATGCTGCAGAAGAAGAAGACCCTGATGAAATTGCTGATGGCGATGTTCAAGAGCGCATCCCAACGATAGCTGAAGTAATGGAAGCTTTTAGCACTATCCGCCTATATACCACTTTAGTAGATACCGAAGATTTATTAAGACACATAAACAAAGCAGAAAATGCGTCTTTTTTGCACCCGTAGGACGAAACTCGAAGAGTTTTTCTCTAATACAGAATAAACATTGAGTGAATGTGGTACTCAATAGTGGTACTCAATCTTAATAGTGGTACTCAAGACTACAATTGTTAATTTTTTTTTTAAACAAAATATTATTTTTAGTTTATGTTTATGTTAATTTTATTTTATGTTTACTATAAGGATAAAGGTTCCTATTAGAAATGTTAAATATTTTTTGTAGATTTTGTTTTAATTCTAACAATTCTTTTACTTATTCTGATTTGAAATAATACACTTTGTAAACACTATGTAAATTTGTGATATTTTAAATGAAGGAAACGTTTTTGTGCCTATGCTGTTTGAGTTTCAATTTTAAATAATACACAGAAATGATTCCCCGCATTATTTAAGGCAGATAATGTATTATTCTCAATTTTAAAATGCCGAAAACATTCTCCTGCATTTAACGCTTTCCCGCTTTTAACGCTCTTCTAGCCCGGTCACCAAGAAGAGCGTTATATCCGGGTTTTACTGTAATTATTATATAACTATTTTACACCCTACAACACTTTAATATTAAATGATGCAAAAGAAATATCAGTTTATAATCATATAATACTTTAATAAATCAACGTTGTACTATAGACTTAAATACATACTAACGTAGACCAAGTTCTGCAAACAACATTTCTTCTGCATTCGCTGAATGCAAACTACAGAGGGGTGAATGACGAAGCAAGATTGAAAGTAGTCGTGGGATGAATTTTTCGGAAATGCCTCGGGGCAACACTGACCTTGAAGAGTATCCCTCTCACTCCCCTTATAGTCCAGGCAATAGGACATTTTAACTGGCAAAATTAATGGTAGTCCTGGAAATCGGCCTACTTTATGTTTTTTGTGTCGCTGAATCCGGATTTGTAACTTCCCACCAAAATTTCCCCCGGCAACCCGCCCAAATTTTGGTAAACTGCCCCCAAAAAAGGTTTTTATTAAAAAAATCAATTTTTTATTGTTTTAGGGAAAAGGTATCTAGAAATTTAGAAAGTAGGCAAAATTTGCAACAAATTAGATATATGACATTATGACGTAGGATGAAGGGGGAGGGGGGATCTGCCTCGGAACATGCGCCGCGGTACTGCGTGGTATAAGTTGCGCACGTGCACATAACCGCTCACATCGATTACATTCGCTCTCCCATCTTCCCTCCGAACTTTCCCTTTAAGGTTTACTTTAAGTTTTTTGGGTCGCTGAATACGAATTTTTAACTCCCCCCCCCCCAAATTTCCCCACGCACCCCCTCCCCCCAAAATAGTTGTTTTTTAGTTAAATTTTTTATTGTTCTAGAGGAAAAGTATGTAGAAATTTAAAAAGTCGAAAAAATTTGCAACAAATAGGATATATGACATTACGACGTAGAATTAACGGGGAGGGAGAGGGCTGCCTCGGAACATACACTGCGGCGCTATGTGCACTGAGTATTGCAAGTCCAGGCAATAGGGGATTTTACCTGGCAAAATTAATGCTAGTTCTGGATTTCGACTCACTTTATGTTTTTTGGGTCGCTTAATACGAATTTGTAACTTCCCACCAAAATTTCCCGCAAAAATTGTTTTTTTGAAAAAATTTGTTTTTGAGAACAGCGCGCGGGGAATGTTCCGAGGCACCCCCCCCCCTCTCCCCGTTTATCCTAAGTCATAATGTCATGTGTCCTATTTGTTGCAAATGTTGTCTACTTTCTGAATTTCTACATACATTTCCCTTAAAACAATGAAAAATTTAATTTAAAAACAACTATTTTGGTGGTGTTACGGGGAGGGGGATTTTGGGGGAAAGTTAAAAATTCGGATTCAGCGACCCAAAAAACTTGAGCTAAACCTTATAGGGAAAGTTCGGATGGGAGATGGGAGGGCGAATGTAAACGATGTGAGTGGTTAAGTGGAATTGCGCAACTTAATCCAGAAAGCACCGCGGCACGTGTTCCGAGGCAGATCTCCCCTCCCCCTTCGTCCTACGTCAGAATGTCAAATATGTAATTTATTGCAAATTTTCTCTACTTTCTGAATTTCTAGATACTTTTTCCCTAAAACAGTAAAAAAATTAATTTTTTTAATAAAAACCTTTTTGGGGGGCATTTTACCAAAATTTGGGGTGGTTGCCGGAGGAAATTTAGGTGGGAAGTTAAAAATTCGGATTCAGCGACTCAAAAAAACATATAGTAAGTCTTTTTCCAGAACTACCATGAATTTTGCTAAGTAGAGCCCCTGTACGGTCTCTATTGCCTGGACTACTATGTCTTTGCCGAATGTTTTTTAGAGGGTACATTTCTCTATACTGAAGAAAGCTGAAGAAATGGAAGGGTGCAAAAATATTTAGCGGATATTTTTAATAGTTGTTATCTCTTTTTATTATAATAAATTAAAAGAAAAATTCTTGCTTTCAAACATATATTTTTCATACTTGGGAGATTCTCAAAAGGTGGGATCATTAAACGTTAAATATATGTAATTTTTAAAATTTTCAAATTTAAGTCCAATTTTTTTACAAGTATAGTATTTTGTCTATAAATATAATATATGAATATTTTTAATAGTATGTCTATAAAATTATACGCAAACATTAAAAGACAGCAACTATTCTGGAAAATTAATTATTAAAGCATTTAATTAGCAGTTGTGTACGTTACAAATTTCGGAAATTTTTTCGCACGTACGTTACAGATTTTGGACGTTGCGCTTAGTATTTAAAAAATTCTTAAGACTAAGAATGTAGTAAATGTGTCCTATAATTGTATGTGTATACATATATATATATGTGTAATTAACTTTTTGTTACCCAGTAATAATAATAATAAAATCAAATGCTTTGTCGCGTACGTTACTTTCGGACATAACAAAATACGAAAAATTCTTTATAGAAAAGTCCTTCTATCTTCAAAAAAGCAATAAATCAGCCTGCCATCTCTTAACGAAATTATCAAAAAATCATCCGTTTCCTTTATGCATTCGTTGTTTACCATTAGAACCACCTGGAAGAACGTTAAAACTCTTTTTCTTGGTGGTACATTGTAGCAGTTAACGTTATGAATGTCCGAAATTGGCCTCTTTAGCATAAAATAATAAAATTTTAAGATATTTATACAAAGCTTTTACAATAAATTATGTCATTTTCTGTCTCTGAATAGAATTAAAAACTCAGTATAATATATATATATATCTATATCTATATATATATATATATATAAAGTCAATGATAATTAAAGTTATGTTTGAAAGGCTTAAAGTAATGACGTGTGTCCAGTGCCCACCTTTTGAGAATCGCCCTGTTCTTTTCCGCTGTTTTTGAAAGATAACGAAAGTTTTCATGAAATTTTAAAATCTAATGGAGCGGAGGGGGAGAGAGAATATACTATTAAAATTATTTTAACAATCAAAATTTAATAAAAATAACTAGTTTCTTTGGGTTCACAATTATTTTCTTAAGAAATTAACTTCTTAGCAAAAGAAATATGAATTATATCTTATAAAATATTGATAATAAATATCTTGTAGGATATAATCTACATGTATTAAAACAACTTCATACAGTGTTTCGTTTTCACAAAACGTATCGTTCAACCTTTAAGTGGTTATAAAATCCCCTGTTCAACAACATGAAACGTTCTGATACAATTTGTGACTCAATTTTAAACGTAAAGGCATAAAATTGGAAAGTCTGATTACTGAAGGTATTTCGAATTGAAATGAGTTTTCCATTTTCTGATAAATAAATTGTATATAAAATTATAAGCAATAGTTTTCATGTGACAACCGTTTTTTCTCCAGTCTCGCGTTCGGAAAATCGGTTCAAAATGCCCACTTTAAATGTATTTTTTGAAAGTATTTTTGCATCTAGCAAAAAATGGAAAACGTCTTTCGATTACATAGTTTCTGAGTAACAGCACCTGCCATTTCATCTGTTTCCAAAAAAAAAAAAGACCTTAAATATGTGTCAGAAATTAGCCGTTCTTTGGATATGAGAACATTCTTAACAAATATCTACGATACTTACATTTTAAATCACATTTCAAATTATATGAAAAATTCCTCGCAGCCAATCTATAATTATGAATTGTATTTTATTAAAAGATTATTCAGATTGAACGGTTAAAGATTCTTTTCTTTAACGCTAGAACCGCTGGAAATTTTACTCAAGTGTTATAAAAATATTTTACACCAGAATGTTTATTAAAAACCCTCTAACTTATTTATTTAACTTATTTCTCCGTGGTAGAAATGTAGCTGATTTTAGAAAAAAATTTCTGGTTGGAATCGAAGTATTTTTATTTAGTACCGGTGAAAATGACCGCTACGGCGGTTCTAGTGTTAAAAGTAAACTGTTTGATGATGTATTCAGAGTGACATATTTTCAGAGTGACATAAAAATATATTTTTATGCATATGATAAAATATATAGGGCTGTAACTATAACTTTTATTAGTGAAATAATGATAATAAGGCAAATAAATATGCATAAATCGTTAGGAATTTAATAGAGACAAGGAATTTTATCTTTTTTACCTTTATACTAAATTCAGAACTTTAAATCTTATCGTATTTTATTTTACATTCATTGTTTTCAGTATGACGATAAAAAATATATCCGTGCGAAGATATCGAAGATTAGTTTGGAAATATTATTTTACATTTTGTAAAAATATTTTAAAACTAAATATAACTAATCTATTTTACTGCTTTAAATATAAATATCATAACGTATTTATATTTTTACTAAAACCCACATTTAAAGTAATTAAGATTAATTTAAAAGAAATGAAAAAAATACATTTCCTCTCTTTAAATAAATATGTCGGTTAGGTAATATTAGCCCTTTACTGTCTACACGATGAGGGGGAATTAGATGCATGCCGGAAGCTGCCCTGAATGATTGGCCGGTAAAATAAACGCAACTGTTTTTTCGCTTCCGATCCGTAATCTGTTTAGTTATAGCTGCCGTAATTAGCAGTGTGTCACTTACGACACAGTATTGTATGGCTAAAAATGGTCTCAATTTACACTGGCCACAACAAACACGCCATGCGATCCGAAATCATGTGTTTGTTGGGGCTTTATTTCAGGAGGAATTTAATATATTTCTAACTCAATACTTAAAGTTATACAATATGAAATTGCTGAATAATTACAAATTATTTTTTTTATTGTCAAATCAGGATTACAAGTTCGGCCTCTTTTTCTATTCAAAAATTTTCAAGTAATATCAGAACTTACGGATAATAAATTTTGCTTTATTTAATGATGAATATTTTGCAATTTTTTAAAGAAAATTCTTCATGAACTTCAAGTATGATTTCGGAATACAAATTCATACCAAAGGAGTAATACTGTGTCAAACAATGTATTGCATGCTTCTGTGTAAAATGTGGAAGTGACAAAGTCTGAGCGATTATATTTAGAGCGTGCGCAGCAGATGTTAACCCTCCGTCTACCAGACGGGTCCATTGGACCCGACAGGTACATACAAAATATTCATTCAAACCAGAAATTTCTTTAAAATAAACTAAGTATATAAACCAGACAAAAATAAGGTAAATAAATAAGTTAAATAGTTTTAAATAAAAATTCTGGTGTAGAACGTTTTATTAAAACTTGAATAAAATTCCCGGTAGATCTAGGGTTAAGATTGTTATCGCACATTAGCGCTACTTTCCTAACTACTGGCCTTTAGCCAAAACATAAATACGCTGCAGTTGCAGAGTGTGTAAATTTTGTTCGCGTACATGAGCGCCTCTTTCTTCTCTTCGAAGAATCATCAAATCAAATGTATATAGAAAAAGAGATCAACTACTATTTATTTATAGGTTCTAAAATCCGTCGTTCAAACCATTCACCTCACTCAATAACAGCAGCCTCCTTTTAATCTAGTGTTCACAAATTTGTTCTAGGTTTGCATTATAACCTTGATTAAGATTTGGCAATTTTGCTTTTTGATTTTTTAGGTGTATTTTTTAATTTTCCAGTATTCAAAATTACTATCAGTCGTAACAGGGCACAATTTTCAACGTGTGAAATTTATTTCATTCATCCGCTCAGACCAGAGCGATTACTCTTAGAGCGTGCGCACTACGTTTTAAGGTTGTTACAGCACTCTAGCAATACTTTCCCTCCTGCGGGCGGTAGCTAAAAAAGAAGTGACCTGCAAGCGCGTGTAATCTAAATATTGTGAGCATGTATGAGCGGCACTTTCCTCTCTTACGACAAGTTGTCAAAGTAAAAGCCGTATGTCTTGCATTCCATAGTCTATATAATTTACAGTACCCCAGCGTGATATTTAAATCTCGGGTCACGCTTGATCCGCTGGTTATTGATAGCTGCCAACTCTTACGCTTTTTTAAAAGCAAAAATGCAATAGAAATCTTTGACTTACAAAATCTGCATATTACAGTGGTTACCCCTTGGTTCAGTGTTGCCAGATGGGCTACTTTTTTAAATTCAGATTCTTGATTGACACCACTTTTTTGAAATGATGAAATGGGCCTTAATTAATGACATATTAATTAAGGCGAAAACAAAGGCAATTTTACAGTTTCAAAAAAGAGGTGGCAATCAAGAAATCTGAATTTTTAAAAAGTAGCCACTGGCAACCCTGCCTTGGTTGTCTCTTGACTATTACACAAATTTCAATCGGATGGCACAACTTTTCTAAAATGAAGTTACCAATTACACAATTTCGAAAATGCTTTAATTAAATAAGGTATTTTTTTCTTTATTACTGGTGACAAAAGCAAATTTTGAAAAAAAAAAAAAAGACCAAGACATACTCGGGAATTGCCCAAAAGTGTTTAAAAAGAAATATTTTCTATAAACGTTTTGCGATACAAAACAGCGTAAGAATTGGCAGACATGAGTTACCGTTCGATTATAGATTAATATTTTATGATTTATCTTTCTAATTTTCTGGTGTCAACTTTTCATTTTATAGCATACAAAAAGAGCATCGGACATAAGTAAGCACTATTTTCAACTTCCGAAATTCCCTCCATTCATGAATAGAGGCTTATTAAATAACGGCTTTGGTTGGAAGAAAATTCTGTGCTCCATCACAGCAGTGTTGCTAGATGGGCAACTTTTTAAAAAAATCAGATCCTTGATTGGCACCACTTTTTTGAAATGGTAAAATGTGCCTTATTTAATGACATATTAATTAAGGCGGAAACAAAGTGAATTTTACCGTTTCAAAAAAGTGGTGCCAATCATGTAATCCGAATAAAAAAGAAGTATCCGACTGGCATAGTTGCCAGTGGGCTACTTTTTTAAAATTCAGATTTCTTGATTGGCACCACTTTTTTGAAACGGTAATATTCTCTTTGTTTTCGCCTTTATTAATATGTCATTAAATAAGGCGCATTTTACCATTTCAAAAAAGTGGTGCCAATCGAGAACCTGAATTTAAAAAAAAGTAGTCCATCTGGCAAGGCTGCTGGCAACACAGCACATATTGCTAAAAAATTTTAATACAAGTATTACATGACAGAAAACCTATCATGCGTACTTGAACAAAGAACATTTCGCACCAGCCATACAAATATGGAAAAGCCCTTTTAAAAGAATATATAAATTTATTAACATAAATGAACTGGTGTGATTGCAATATAAAATAACAAGACTCAAATATAAAATACAAACTGAAGGTGAAAATTAATGGTGTGTACTTTATTTGCATAAAAATCTTGAAATATTTAACAATTAATCGTTTTAAGGATAAATGATTTGCTAAATACTCGTAAAGGGCTGAAATGAAGAAATGTCACAAGAATTTCGTCAACGGACTTCGTCTGTCAAATATATGTTAATAACACTACCCAACATCAAAAATGTTTCAGGCTTAAAAATAGTTATTTCCGAAGTATTTTATCTCGCTAAACACGAAAATCAACATAAAAAGTTGAGATTAGCTCCTGTTTTCAAGATAGGAACCAACTTGAGAAATCTCACTATGGCTGTCTTAAGGGAAATCGAATGTTCGGAAGTTGGAACTCCTAATAGCTGTAATTCCCCTTAACTGCATTATCTATGTAGAATCTTTTTGACGTTTTTTCCCGCAGCAGATATAAGCACCTTTCCTTGGACCGACCGTCTTTTGAACCGGTGAGAGCATCAGTAGAACAAAAAAAAAGATAACAGTGTACGATTCAAGTGACATTCTCTGCTATTCACCTGACAAATAAAGGTAAGCAATTTAATTATATCAACTGTATCAGTCTAATCGACGGTATCCATCACTCTATTTGACCTTTTGAATAAAGTTTCAAATCTTTAAGGCCACTTTGGTGTTTAAAACCAGTAAAAATTGCTGTTTTGAGGCTATATTTTAATTACGATTTCTGACATTTTGATCATAGAGCTTTCAATTTCAACAGGTGTAGTGGATGTCTATTAAAAGGCTTGGTATCTTTTTTTCAGAAAAATATGGATTTTTAAATACAAAAATTAAAAAATAATAATAAATTTGACAATTTAAAATCGAATTACGATTTAAAAACTATTTTTTTAATACTCGTTATTTCAGAATTAATCACTCAAACTAAAGTTTAAAATTTTCTTTTTTTTTTGTCTGAAAAATATGGGATTTCATATACAAAAATTAAAAAATAATAATAAATTTGACCATTTAAAATCGAATTACGATTTAAAAACTATTTTTTTAATACTCGATATTTCAGAATTAACCCTAGAACTACCGAAAATTTTACTCAAGTTTTATAAAAATATTACACATCAGAATTCTTATTTAAAACTATTGAACTTATTTACTTAACTCATTATTGTCTGGTTTACATATTTAGTTTATTTTAAAGAAATTTCTGGTTAGAATAAATATTTCGAATGTACCCATCGGGTCCATTGGACTCGTCTGGTAGGCGGAGGGTTAATCACTCAAACTAAAATTTTTAAAATTTTCTTCTTTCAGATCAGAATGCCACAGAAGTGTGTTAATGCCGTCAACAACTTTTGTTACATCTGTGGTGAAATAACTTTTGAAGCCCAGAAGCGAACCATTAGCACAGTGGTAAAGACAGCTTACTTCTATTACTTCGGTGTGAAGGTGGGTGACCAGGATAAACCATGGGCCCCACATGTTTGTTGTAACTCTTTCTCAGTGAGATTGCGAGAGTGGCTGAATGGGAAGAAACGAACAATGAATTTTGCTGTACCCATGATTTGGCGTGAGCCAACAAACCACGTTGACAATTGTTATTTCTGCATGACACCCTCCATGAATCGAAGTTGTACAAAAAAGAAGGAATCGGTACAGTATCCCAGTGTTCCATCAGTCATTCGGCCCGTTTCTTACTCGGCTAATCTGCCAATTCCTGAACAATCTCAAAATTATGAGCTTGAAGAGGATGATGCTGTAGAAGAAGGCGTCACTAGACCTGGGACTTCCCATGACCCAGATTTCGAGGGAAAAGATTTGAATGAGCCTCACAAACTAAATCAGACAGAATTTAATGATTTCGTAAGAGATCTTGACTTGCCAAAGGAGAAAGCAGAGCTTCTGGCATCAAGACTGAAGCAATGGCATCTACTCCAACCAGATGTCAAGATCACAGAATATAGGACTCGTCATAAGAATCTTCTTCATTTCTTTGAGAAGAAAGAACATGTTGTTACTTGTACTGATGTTAATGGTTTGATGAATTCCATGAACATAACTCTTGATCCACGGAAGTGGAGGTTATTTATAGACTCTTTCAAACTTAGTTTGAAAGCAGTGTTACTACACAACGGCAACATTATTCCTTCCATTCCCATTAGACATTCCGTTCACATGCAGGAAACTTACGATACGTTTTACAAAGATATTTCTGTAATGGAACGCAGATATCAGGGTCGTTGGGATGAGTCAATGCTGGCCGACTACTGTTGGACTGTTACAAGAGATGTTCCGGCGTTGACATACAAGAGGCAATACAAAAGGAAACGTTTGCAAGAATAGGTTAAAAACAACCACTGCTTTCTGAAAAATGAACATTGTTTAATGAAACATGCCTATTGTATTGTATTTATTACATAGGAATTATTCTTCTTCTTCAATTTGCTTTTAAATCGATGTGCGGGATGTTGTGTGTCTTTCTCCAGTGGGCTGTATTGTATCTTGAAAACAAGAGCTAATAAAAAATTTTCATTTGCATATTCGTTTTTCTCAACCCAAAATTAGTGAGAATTGACTATCTAGGACCAGGAAACTGACAAAAATATTTTTTTTTGTTGGGTAGTGTAATTTGTTTATTGCTGCTAAACAGCACCGAAAACTGGCGATTTGAAGCAATTAAAATAACAAAACTTTGTAAAAAATCACCATAAAATAACACAATACACAGGACGCGTTTTGAGCTAAAAACATAACAGCTCGTCATCAGCTACAGCAAACACGTGTCCGCAAGCGAACAAGGTCAAAAATGAACTGAAGTAAAAGAATGTCGCAAAGAATGCGACAGATGGCATTAGCTGAAAGAGGTACATGCAGAAGAGAAAGGTGTTGCCAAAAGGATAGAAGAGAAATTGATAGGGAAAAAATGGAAATAAAAGAAATAAACAAAATAAAAATAAAAATAAAAGAAATAAATTAAAAAATATAAATAATAATAATAAATAAAGAAATATAAATTAAAACTAGAAAAAAACCAGAAAATCCTTTTTTTTCAAAATAAAAAGAAAAGAAACAAGAGAAAAGGGAAAAGAATTACAAAAGTAATTTCCACGCTGGAGATAGGAAAGGAGATGATGGGAGATCATTGACAAGATTAGCAGAATTTCTAGAAATAAAATATGCTTCATGAAAATCCAAGTGAGAGGGAGAGGCAGGGGAAGGAATAATTTTGGCCATGGAGAAATTGAAACAATGACTGGAAGACCAACAGTGAGAAGCAATCGAAGATTTAGAGTTGCAATATACCTCTGATGCTCGCCTAATCTGAATTTTAAAGCTCTCTTTGTTTGACCAATATAACCTAAATTGCAAGAGCAAGGAATAAAATAAACACCCCACCGGTTTTCAGTAGGAACAGGATCTTTTAGAGAAGAGAATTTAATTTTATTCATAGGTTTGAAGATAACTTTAAAATTAAAACGAGAAAGGATTTTAGCAATTTTCAAACAGAGAGGAGAATAAAAGGGCAGAACAATTATAGAATAAAAATTAGGAGGATTATTTGAATCAGAAAATAGACGTTTAGGCTTATTAAATTTATACAAAGCTTTATCAGTCAAAGAGGGATTATAACCACGAGAAAGGGCAAGAGATTTGAGATAATTAATTTAATTATTCAGAGCAGAAGAGTCAGAACAAATGCGTAACGCCCTAAAAACAAAAGTATAAAAGGACGCCACTTTTTGCTAAGGAGGATGATTTGAAAGAGCATGAGGAGGAAGCGATACAGCGAAAAGTTTTCTATAAACGGAGGTAGAGAACCGATCTGGGTGTTTTGAAACCAAGACGTCAAGAAAAGGAAGAGAATTGTTCTCTTCGACTTCGAGAGTAAATTGAATACAGGGATCAACAGAATTAACAAGTGAAATGAGATTAGAAAGATCCAGGTCAGATGAAATTAAAATGAAAGTGTCATCAACATACCTAAACCAGAAAGGAAATTTATATAAACTGAAGAGTTTTTCTTCAACAAAATGCATATAAATATCACATAAAAGGGGAGACAGTGGATTACCCATCGCCAAAACCTCAGTTTGAGAATAGAAAGAATTATTAAACTGAAAAGCAGTTTGCCTGATACAAATACTAACTAAATGCAGGATTTCATCAATCTCAATGAAGAGTAATGAATTCCATTACTCGTTAGTTAGTATTTGTGTCAGGCAAACTGCTTTTCAGTTTAATAATTCTTTCTATTCTCAAACTGAGGGTTTGGCCATGGGTAATCCACTGTCTCCCCTTTTATGTAATATTTATATGCATTTTGTTGAAGAAAAACTCTTCAGTTTATATAAATTTCCTTTCTGGTTTAGGTACGTTGATGACACTTTCATTTTAATTCCCTCTGAACTGGATATTTATAATCTTGCTTCTTATAAACTTGCCAAGTTCCTTTCTAATCTACTCGCTCCTTTATCTTCCACTAACTTTCACACCGTAAAAAACTCTTTTGACTTTGTTCATAAAATTAAACGCCTTTCTCTTTGTAATAATGTAATGGTTTCCTTAGATGTTAAATCCCTTTTCACTAACGTGCCTGTTCAAGGGGCAATTGATTGTTTGGAAAGAAGGCTGCGCGAATTTCATTACTCTTCTATTGAGATTGATGAAATCCTGAATTTAGTTAATCTTTGTGTCAGGCAAACTGCTTTTCAGTTTAATTATTCTTTCTATTCTCAAACTGAGGGTTTGGTCATGGGTAATCCACTGTCTCCCCTTTTATGTGATATTTATATGCATTTTGTTGAAGAAAATCCCTTCAGTTTATATAAATTTCCTTTCTGGTTTAGGTATGTTGATGACACTTTCATTTTAATTCCCTCTGACCTGGATCTTTCTAATCTCATTTCTCTTGTTAATTCTGTTGATGCTTGTATTCAATTTATTCTCGAAGTCAAAGAGAACAATTCCCTTCCTTTCCTTGACGTCTTGGTTTCAAAACACCCAGATCGGTTCTCTACCTCCGTTTATAGAAAACCTTTCGCTGTCTCTTTTCCTCCTCATGCTCTTTCAAATCATCCTCCTCAGCAAAAAGTGGCGTCCTTTTATACTTTTGTTTTTAGGGCGTTACGCATTTGTTCTGACTCTTCTGCTCTGAATAATTAAATTAATTATCTCAAATCTCTTGCCCTTGCTCGTGGTTATAATCCCTCTTTCATTGATAAAGCTTTGTATAAATTTAATAAGCCTAAACGTCCTTTTTCTGATTCAAATAATCCTCCTAATTTTAATTCTATAATTGTTCTGCCCTTTTATTCTCTTCTCTGTTTCAAAATTGCTAAAATCCTAAAATCCTTTCTCGTTTAAATTTTAAAGTTATCTTCAAACCTATGAATAAAATTAAATTATCTTCTCTAAAAGATCCTGTTCCTACTGAGAACCGGTGGGGTGTTTATTTTATTCCTTGCTCTTGCAATTTAGGTTATATTGGTCAAACAAAGAGAGCTTTAAAATTCAGATTAGGCGAGCATCAGAGGTAAATTGCAAATCAAGAAATCTCTAAATCTTTGATTACTTCCCACTGTTGGTCTTCCAGTCATTGTTTCAATTTCTCCATGGCCAAAATTATTTCTTCCCCTGCCTCTCCCTCTCACTTGGATTTTCATGAAGCATATTTTATTTCTAAAAATTCTGCTAATCTTGTCAATGATCTCCCATCATCTCCTTTCCTATCTCCAGCGTGGAAATTACTTTTGTAATTCTTTTCCCTTTTCTCTTGTTTCTTTTCTTTTTATTTTGGAAAAAAAAAAAGATTTTTTGGTTTTTTCTTGTTTTATTCTTTTATATTTCTTTATTCATTATTATTTTTTAATATTTTTTAATTTACTTCTTTTATTTTTATTTTTATTTTGTTTATTTCTTTTATTTCCATTTTTTTCCCTATCAATTTCTCTTCTATCCTTTTGGAAACACCTTTCTCTTCTGCATGTTCCTCTTTCAGCTAGCGCCATCTGTCGCATTCTTTGCGACATTCTTTTCCTTCAGTTCATTTTTGACCTTGTTCACTTGCGGACACATGTTTGCTGTAGCTGATGACGAGCTGTTATGTTATTAGCTCAAAACGCGTCCTGCGTATCGTTTTATTTTACGGTGATTTTTTACAAAATTTTTTTATTTTAATTAATTTGTTTATTATTTTAAAAGATGCAAAAAGAAGTATGTATTAGTCTAAATTAAATACAGTCTTCCTAATAAACGTAGAAACTTCAGACTATTTTCATTATTTCAATCTCGTTAATGGAACTATGAATAAAGCGGATCTGCCATATCCTTAAACTACAATGTAGCTTCAACTGTAACCGTATTAGCAGGGGTTGATTACTACCGGTACACCACTTATACCAGTAAATTTAAATGGAAATTTCTCCTAATTTAAATGCTTTATTAATGAAGAATTTCAATATTAAATTATGGCAAAAACATATTTTAATTTTTACTGGGGAACGACTACTTCGGTTGTAGTCAGGTCTTATATTTACGCTGCATTGTGACAACCTAAACAAACTCCTGTCCGTGTCAGGGAAAGAGGTTATAACACCTGGACAAACTTTCAACATTAAAACTAATAGAAAGTTTTATTTGTGAGTGAATATCTGCATGAATAAAGCGCTTTAATAAAACAAAATTTTTTATCAAAATTTACTATTGTAAGTTTGCCTCGGCGGTAATCGGAATTTTTTGATGATATTAAAAAAACAGTCGCTTTCTTGCGACAACATCCTCAGTTACTGCATTCGCAACTGGTAGACAATGCACTATATGGCTTCTCCTCTTTATTTATAACTCCAATAACTTTTCCCCTTCAATCTAAAATGTGTGATGTAGAAATATGTACTCTATAAACTTGCAAATCCTAGAGCTGTGGAAACATATACTTCTGTCAATTATAGCAAATATATTTCTTTTTTGTAGTCATTTTATCTTCTTTATATTTCAAAATTCATAAAATGGTGTTTTGACGAAAGGGTCTTAATTATTTTAATTAATTTAAATATTTTGCTTTTGGAAATATTAGAGTTCTAAAAGTGTTTGAATATCTAATTTAAGGCCTGTAACACTTAACAGTAGAACCGCGGTGGCGGGTGATTTTGACCCGTACAAAATGAATAGATATCGATTCGAACCTGAAAATCCTTTATAAAATAAATTAAATATAGGCTGCACAAAAATAATTTAAAGAAGTAAGTTAAAAAGTTTTAAATAAGAGTTCTGATGCTAGTTATCTTTATAAATCTTAAGTAAAATTTCCAGCGGTTCAAGTTTTAAATATAACATTGATCCATTTTTAAAAAAAGATTAACCCCTTAACGGTGGCATTAAATTACGATTTAAAAATTCAAATTGCTTTTGGGCACCACTTTTTTGAAAAGAAATATTCCTCTTATTTAATGACAGGTAAAATGATACCATAATAAAGCCAATTTCACTGTTTCATAAAACTGGTGGGAATCGAACAATCTGAATAAAAGACACAGCCCGTGAATATCACGGGAGCTGAAATCAGTGTTGCCAGATTGCTCCCAAATTGTTGATTGTCACCGCTTTTTTGAAATAGAAATATTCGGCCTATTTAAAAATTGATTAAAAATTCTGAAAAATAAGGCTAATTATACTATTTTAAAAAAGGGGTGACATCAAATAATCTGAATTTAAAAAGTCCCCAATCTGGCAACTCTGGCTAGAATTAAGGGGTTAAAGATAATTACCTGAAGTTTCACTCCGTACTCTTTCAAGGTTTATATTTATTTCATTACGAGTACCATAAAATCAAAAATGTTTTCAAATGATAAGTGAATTTTCTGATTTGAAAATTTTATTTTTACTTCTAGTGAAGGTCGATAAATTTGGATTTATTATATAAGGGTCGAAACTAAATTCGGAGAGAGGATTTGTGAAATTTCGAAAATTTCCTATATCAAACACAATTAGTACTTGAAAACTTAGAACCTTAAAACTTAAAACTTTCAAACTAATATAATTAGAAAATCACTAACATAATTGGGAATATATAAACTGATAATGTATAATGTAATCTTTAATAAAAATAAAAGACTTCTAAAACTAAACATTTTTTTAAATAAAATGTTACCCCTGCATTTAACATTTACAGTGTAAATGTAATTATGATGCTAAAATGTTAAAATTATTCAATGTCAAAAGAAATTACGAAGAAAATGCTCAAAATGAAAAATTAATCATGTAAACAAAAGCAAAATTTTGATCAATACTACTGGTTCGATTCGACATTTTGGAATTTAACACATTCACGCCGGCGTACATCACCGGTGTGTCACGCTTGACTGCGGCATCGGTCGGCGTGCATCACCGGTGGGTCACGCTTGACTGCCGCATCAGGCGGCGTGCATCACCGGTGGGTCACACTCCACTCTTCCATAGAAGGCGTATACTACAGGTGGGTCACACTCGACTATTCCATAGACGGCGTGCACTACAGGTGGGTCACACTTGAATATTCGAAAATTCAGTAGTAAAAACAATTCAATATTATAAATCTTATACATTCACGACGGGAAACGAGAATTCTCGTTTTCATTCAAAAGATATCATTAACTAAGGGCGTGGCTTCTACCTTACAGAAAATGCATTTATATGATGTTGTCCATATTTCTTTAGATTTTAAGACATTTATATTAAATTCGTACATATGCAGTCAATAAAATCATGTCTCTAATTAATTTGCTTACCCCTTACGAACTTTCAGACATTCACATTTCAGACATTCTCTGCTTGTTATATTTGAGTTCAATGTAATAAATATGAGGTGGGCGTGTCGTTACATACAGTGTCTGAATAAGCGAAAGTACCGCGCTGCCAGATGAAACAAAAGATGAATTCAAGAGCCGCCTCACAGCAAAAAACATGAATATAGGCGCCGGCGTGAACGTGTTAAATCAAGTGGTATATATGTATAGTGTTGCCAGGTATCCTGCGTAATCCAGGGCTCCAAATTCTCGGGACACCAGCCATTTCTTATAGTTTATTTCCACATCTTTAATCGCAAGTAATTCTGACATTATATAAGGCGAAATAAATTACTTTAAAATACTTGTGTCCAGAGCGTTTGCAGCCCCGATTTACGCGGGACACCTGGCAACACGATATATATAATATATTACCGCATTTCAAAATATTAAGGCAGTTGTCAAAAAAATATTTTTCCCGCTCAACATCGGAAACATTCTGAGACACTCACGGGCTGATTTTTATTTATTAAATTATTAAATCAGTAGGTATAATTATTGAAGAGATTTAAAAAAAGGAGCTTTTATCCGTTTTTCTGTAAATGCGTTACATCTTGATACATTAGCAATTGTTGTCTCATGACGACATTTTTCGTGCTGTATATTCTGGAAATTCCGTTCACAATGAACAAACAGCAAATCATAGCAGCCAACTTCTACGGTTTCTTATTACCACTAAAATTTATTAGAAGATTGTTCCTTTTATTATGTTAAAAATCGTTCCATTTCGGAGATTAACTTAAGGAGAATTTACTATTTAATTCTAGCGTTAAGAAAAAAGCGTTCAAGTTGGCCGCTATGCAGCTTTATTTGAATGTTTTTTTCTTTTACCTTTCACAAAAATGGAAAACGCTATTCGATTTCACAGTTTCTCAATAAGAAGATCTGTGAATTAATTGTATGTGTTTATTAAAAAATAAATAAATACAGGACTGTGTCAGAAATTAGCCAGTTTAAATTAAGCCTTTTAGGAGCAAATAATTATGTTCGTTTAATATTGAAAATCCATGAGAATATCCGAACAGTTTCGTTTTAAATCTACTTTTCTCCTCGGGTCTATATAACCCGAAATGAAATTCATTTTTCATAACTTTTATGCTAATAATTTGTTTTGCTCCTCATTTGACGAGTTTATTTTTAGGTATACTTAACCCATTGCACTCAAGATTTTCCAGGTGTCGCGCGGAACTCAGGGCTCCGAGTACTCTGACACCACTAATTTCTTACTGTTTATTTAGCTATATTTAATCGCCGATAATTCTGCCATTAGGTAAGGCGAAGAAAATTACTTTGGAAAGCTGGTGTCCAGAGCATTTGGAGCCACTATTTATCCGCGAGCCTAGTGGTGAGGGAGAGTCACTTTCGAGGGCAATCAGTTAAAACTGTTATCACTTCAAAAATATATAATATTGTAATTTGCGAGGTAAAATCAAAAATCACATTTGTGTTCCTTAATCCTTGACTCAATATAACTAGATTCTAAAATAATATCGGTTTTCTCTAAAATTCAGCTAGTTAATTTTCTTTTTTCACTTCCAAGGTCAAAATACTTCTTAAGGGAAGAAAATTTCTTACCATTCAAAGGGCATAGCCGGATAAGCATTGAAAACATGCCTTTTAATCAAATTTCCTGATTTTTTTTCCAGACTCAGCTACATATCTGACAATATATTTCCCCTATTATACCCCTATAAATATTAATATTTAATGAGATAAAAATGTTTTTCGATTTTTAAAAGAACGGATTTTCGCAAAAACTGCTGCACGGCATTTCATGCCATCAATTGAGGATATATAGATACCAAAGATGCATAACTGGAAATTTTTGTATAATCTTCTGTTTATAAAAACTGTGTGAAATGGCGAAATAAAAATAAAAAAAAATAGAAATCATATCTTATGGTTATCCGAAAATTACCATTTTCATGTAAAAAATTCCCCATATGTGCCGTTATTTTCTACATAAATGCCGAAAATTTGCGTTCGGTACTACATATAAATATTTTCAAAAATATGTATTAAAATTATTGAATTCATTTTAAGGCGTTATTTTGGGCGGAGCTACTCAACTTCCACACCCGAAGAATTTTTAGAATAAACAGTTACAGAATTGCTATATTTTAAATTTTAATGAGCACATGAGCAACATTCTCAACACTGTCGATATCAAAATGAACATGATGTTGAAAAACATGGCTTATATTCTTAATGGAATCTAAAATACATCAGTTGACATATTGTCTGCTGACTTTGTTCCAAAAATTATTCGGGTGTTGAAGTTAAGTAGCTCCCCCCAAATAACGCCTTAAAATTAATTACAATGTACATTTTTGTAAATATTTATATGTAGTAACCAACGCAAACTTTCAACTTTTTTATAGAATTACGAGCACATATGGATAATTTTTACAAGAAAATGGTAATTTTCGATAACCATAAGATATGATTTTTATTTTTTTTTATTTCGCTATTTCACACAGTTTTTTTAAACATAAAATTATACAAAAATTACCAGTTATGCATGTTTGGTATCTATATATCCTCAGTTAATGGCATGGAATTCCGCGCAGCAGTTTTTGAGAAAATCCGTTTTTTTTTTTTTAAATCAAAAAAACATTTTTATCTCATTAAACATTAGTATTTATAGGGTGATAATAGGGGAAATATATTGTCAGATACGTATCCATATCTGGGGAAAAAAATCCGAAAATTTGATTGAAAGGCATGTTTCCATTGCTTATCCGGATATGCCCTTTATTAGCAAATGAAAATGCCACATTTGGTGTTGTGCCAGCTGTATAGCCAGAAAAGGAAGTGGAAACTAGAACATTCTAAAAGCCGTAAAATTAAAGATAGTGTTTTTTCTTCTTCATTGTCATATATTTATTATCGTGTTTTTTTTTACCTGTAGTTTACCATGGCATGTCGACAAACAGTTAGGTTTCTTGACGATGATGTAGAAGCATTATTGAAAGCATACGAATCTGACGAGGAGGTTTCAGGAGAAGAAAATCATAGAAGTGACAACAGTTTTTGTTCAACCCCAGATTCAGATGATGAAAATTCAGATATGGAAACGTAACGTTATAATGTGAAAACAGTGCAATGGAAAGACGCGGAAATAATCTGGCGATTAGAACCGATCCCAAATAAAGCGAAGCATCCAGTGCCAACATAATAAATGCATAGCTGCCAACTTGCACGGATTTTTGCTACCACGAAAATTTAATAGAAAATTTTGCCTAATGCAATCTCCGAATTGCAGAGAATTTTGATAATAAAATAATGCAAAATTTCCGTACAAGTTGCTAGTTATGTAAATGTACCGTCAGGTATAACTAGATATGCTACTTTCAAAATAAATGAGATAAATTCTTCTTTTCAATTAATCAGTAACAATACTCTAGAGAAAATCGTCTTGGAAATTACTAAAATTGAGGGGCGGAAAGTGTATGGCGGTTTACGGAATGTAATAGATGATGTTGTTTTGCAGGCATACATTGGTATACTATTACTGGTTGGTGTTTATAAGTCCCATGGTGAATAAGAAAAAGTAGCTTTTAACCCCTTCACGGTCGCTTAATATTTTAAAAAACCATCAAAAGTGTACCTATTTTTTTATTACAGAAATTGAATAATTATAAGGTTTCTAAATAAAATATGCAATTAGTTTATTTTTAAAGCGAAAAAACAATATTTTATAGCCATATTCATATTTGTATAAAATCCATCATGCGAGAATTATGTGTCTTAACCTCTTAAGCTCCGCCCCCGAAAAATGTAGGCTACTTTTTTTATATTTCAGATTGTTTGATTCCCACCACCGTAGTTTACGGCAAATAAAATGATGCGAAAATAAAGCCATTTACACTATTTTAAAAAAACTGTTGGGAGTCAAACAATCTGAATTAAAAAATAGTAGTCTACAATGCCCGTGAAAATCACGGGCGCGAGAATTAAGGGGTTAATGTTAGCTTTACACCATACAAATTAATGTGAATAAGAGATTTATTTTTCACATCTTCAGAAATTTTTAATAATAACAAAATAATAATATTTGAAATAAGGTATATACATTAAACTGTGATTATCAGTAATTTTTTTTTAGTGTGATATATTTCAAAATATGCAATACAAAGTCCAACATCACAATCAGCGCAAAAATATCGAGTTTCTTTTCGAATACGCTTATTATTTACATCCCTTTTAGAACAACATACTCTGCGTTCTCTAGTTGGTTGTTTCTTCCTTGAAGCAGGTATTTGTTTTAGAAAGTGGCGTTCTGTCAAACGTTTGGGATTGTCTTCTGAATAGGGACGTCCTCTATTTCGAACATTTTCGGGTGAGTGATATTTTTCTAGAAGAGACTCTACCAACTCCAATCGAAACATCAAATGAGATTTTGTTCCACCTTCCTTTTTGTAAATAATGAAAGAATTTAATAACATTTGATCTAAAAGATGAAAAAATATTTTTCTATAATACTTTTTTTCCCTTTTTCTTTCAATTGAATAATCACAAAGATACTGATCGACAATATCTACACCTCCCATACTTTCATTGTAATCAATTATCACAGTTGGTTTTTTCACTTCTTTGTTGTGATACTTTTCATCAGCCATTGTGTTTGTATGCACCGTTGACAGTATTGTAACATCTTTTTTGTCTTTCCATTTCATGGCAAGAACTTTACCGCGGCGAAAAGCGATAGTTTGTCCTCTTCCTAATTTTTTTCTCATCAGATCTGGTGGCATTTCTTTCCGAGTCTGTTTCACTGTCCCATATGTATCAGTTTGATTTTCCAGAAGCAGGTCTGTCAATTGTGGTGACGTATAAAAGTTATCCGTTATCAGACAGTATCCTTTTTTTAATAAATCTTTTATAAGAGACATTACGGCTTGTATGGACTGGGGTAAATCTTTGTATTCCGGATCAAATACAGTACCTTTCCCGGTATATATAATTTGTGACCATATGTAACCGGAGCTTGACTCACACAACATATAAGATTTTATTCCGTAACGTGACCTTTTCGTGGGGATATACTGTCGCCACGACAAATGGCCTTTATAAAGCATCAATGTTTCATCAGTAGTTATCTCACGTTGCAGAGTTACAGCCCGTTGGAAGTAACTATTTGCATGCTCTAATACTGGCCAAATCTTGTTTAATTTAGGATTTGGATGATTATTTTGATCATAAGTTTCATTGTTTACAAAATGAATGTATTTATGTAATTTATAAAATCTGTTGCATGTCATAATGCTAGAGAAAAAAGGTGTTGAAATGGAATGCCTTTTGCTCCAATACATTTCAGTTTCCAGTTTTTTTATAATGCCTTGTATGATGTTTATTCCCAAAAATACCATTAATTCGTTTTTAGTTACAGGTTTCCAACTTTTTCTACCCTTTGAAAACCGAAAACATGGTGCTTCCTGACGTTGTTTGGCATATATGTTTGTTTCTGACACAATAAGATTAATTAACTCATCATTTACAAAATACTCAAAATATTGCAAAACACCCAAACTTGAATCAAAACTTACTTTTACTTTAGGTGTTTCCGCAAATCTAAAATATTGAGGAGCCCGGTCCACAACAGCATCCAAAATTTCTTGCCATGTATGGGCAGGTAACAGTGCCGCTTCATCACTGGTATCATCAAATTCATCATCTCAATCAGAATTGACATATAATGCACTTTCTTCCGAATCGCTGCCGGATTCACTAATATTCCAGTTATCATCACAATGGCAAAAATATTACAAATCTATGACAAATCTGTGGCAAATTATAGATCGTCCGAGTGCTAATTTTCAAAGACTTCAAATGGAAATTCCAGTTCAATTTTTCTGGTTTCAAAAGTTTTTTCCAGCAATTAAATCTCCAGCCCGAGAATATGACGGGCACGAGAAATAATGAACGACACCTCAGCCCGAGATATTGACGGGAGCGAGAATTAAGGGGTTAAAATTCAAAAACAGTAAGTCAATCTTTTCGCCTCTCCCGCGTATTACGTTTTAATGGCAAGTCATCACGACTAGCGAGAAGAAAAAATGACAAAGTTGCATTATAAATTTGTAGCTATACAAAAATTTTGGGAAAAGTCAGTAGAAATACTTTCAAAAATGCATAATTGCGGTAAGAATATGACTGTTGATGAGCAGTTTGTTGGTTTCAGAGGAGGCCGTTCATTCAAGAAATACAATTCTATATGGCATCAAAATATGGACTATTTGCAATATTGCTACGTATTATTAATTGAAACCGCGTGTTTATACTGGAAGAAAAAGTGGTGAGCCACATGAGAATCATTTAGGTATGCGGGTTGCCAGGGACTTGATTTTACATATGATCAACTGTTTCTGTATGTCGCCGGAGTAAACTTCCGCCAGTAAATTTTGAATGAAAAATTTTGCTTTATTTAACGACTTATTCATACAAAATTTCTACAGAAAATATGGTGAAAATTTTTATTGTTTTTACTTGTTAAACTTAGCCCGGTTATTATACTATATTTCACTTACATTGACAGGAGATCGTTTAGTTTGTCACAATATGGCGGAAACGCAAGGAATGACTATCGCCAAAGTAAACATCCACCAGGAAAAATAGATATCTGTGTTTGGCCATATCATGAACGAAATTCTGTGTTAGCCTGTTAGCCCTTTTCGGCGCGCTGTTTTACCACTGTTTATAAACTGGTGGAATTGTGGGCTATATCATTTTAATAAATTTCTTAGAATGAATATATGAAGTTGCTGTTTTCAAGTAAACTATAAAAAGACAATTTTAATTAAATATTCTGGATGCCACTAAAGTAAAAATTAGGTGCCCATTTCTAAGGACACCGCCCGCGAAAGTGTTAACCACCTGCTGGACAGATAGTTACACCTGTTTATTTTCTATTTAATTTACATCCAAAATTGTTAATTGGTCCAAATCATCCAAGCAACCTCATAGCAAATTGGTATATAATTTTATATACCTTAGATAAATTCAAATAACATAAGTGATCGTAATTACATAATTCTAGTAGAAGAGCAACGCGAAGCATTAATAAAATTAAATTAAAATTCGCGTCAAAATGTAATTATTAAATTTAAATAATTACGAATAAAATTAAGAGTTTGCGTTGTGAATTACTTAGACGAACTCTTCCACTTATGAATTAAACTAAATTTTAAGCTCTAAAAATAAATTGACACACCTTAAACATTATCAATTAAATAATTACAGAAACTTTTTAAAACTTGATTAAATATTTTATTTACATTGAACACAATTATATACAGAAATACATAATATTAATTCAAAAAAAAAAGAAAGCAATACTTTTGTTTGCTTCTCATTATTTTTAAGTATATTTAATCTTAAAAAAAAGACAATATTTTCATGTACTCTAATTATTATATTTTTTTCTTTTTGCTAAAAGAATAATTCTCTTTCATTTTTAAATTACCTTAATTTTACTTAATTATTGGTTTTGTCGGATCTCAGATTACTCTCTACCATAAAATATCAGAAAAGTATATTTATGATTTTTCATATGATCTTAAGTGGTAAAAGAAAAAGTTTAAAGTAGTACCTTTTTTTAATATACGGGATGGTGGCCTTTATTCATCAAATTCAGAGTTGTCGCGTTGCTTAGGATCATATTCATATGTCATCCGGAATTCGCTTCGTATCAGAGCGGCAACATCGGGATGGCAGGATGCATAGCTACGGACCTCTGTAGAATAATCCACTTTATTTTAACATCAGGAAGACATCCTCAATTAGGCTTGCTGAGGCTCACTCCGATATGTACATCAGGAAGACATCCTCAATTAGGCTTGATTAGGCTCACTCCGATATGTACATCAGGAAGACATTCTCAATTAGGCTTGCTTAGGCTCACTCCGATATGTACATCTCGCCTGGGCATTACTAGGGCTTTCAGGATTCATTGCACGGGCTTTCAGGAGAGCTCCTGCGTCCTCTACATCTTTTTTCAGACTCTCTTTTTCAAACCTTATTCTTCTTGCACACCAACTCCTGCAGTGGGTGGAACTATTTTTGTCTAGTCCACTGTTATTGGATGTGAGAAGATTTTGCATTATTCTTCGATAGGCCTATTAGCTAACAGTCTGCAAATGGCCCCTTACATATACTTTAATATTATTATCTGCCTTAAAGTTTGGGTGGTCTGAAAAGCCATAAATTTATCCCAACACTTTTATTGAGGCCATAAATTTATTCCAACGTTTTTATTATTTTACGATTTCTAATTATACACCACTTTCCATTGGCTTGTCATAAAACGACACCATGGCGTCTGGCTATTGTTGTTGTCTGAGATCCGAACTCTATTCAACATTATACATTCATTTTACAATACAACAATTTTTTAAAAATATATATTTAATATTTAAAATCAACTTAATAATTTTTGTATGAACTTACACTCCTATTTTACTTAAATATGTAAACATTATAATTTTACACTCATAATTATATATTATAAAAAAATATTTATACAAACAGAAATAACAAATTACGCAATTTTACTTTGATTTAACCAACATGGTGCGGGAACATATCATAGTTATATGTTGCCCAGCATCTCTCCCGGTGGTTAGAAAAAAATAAATAAAAACTGATTGCTGGTTTTATTTTTTATTTTTTTGTAAAGCTTAAAGGAATGTACGTGTCCATATGACTGTGTATCTACACAGTTTTTGAACTAAGTCTGTAAAGTTCAATTATCAATGGTTCTGGTATATTTTATAAGAAGTTCTTCTATTTTTCATAACAGAAAGTTCAACACATGATAGCATAGTTGACTGTTGACATTCACATTTATAGAAGACCTCTGTACTGAAAATCTGACGTCTTTCTCGAAGCCTTTTTTCTTTACCACACACATGTTTATAATACACGTATATATATAAAAAAAAAACATAATTTCATTTAACAGAAAAATATCTGTCTTTTTCTACAGAAACAACAATCTTATTTTATTTATTTTTTTATATATGTAAATAATGTACTACTACTTCGTAGTACGACTCATAAATTTTCTTTTGTATCAAGGTGATACACTTTCAAAAATCATGATCTATTGACATTTCAATCATTTTTATACCAGACATATTATCAAATTTTACTTATTATTCTTATTATTATTATTTATACAGTATATATAAAAAAATTATTTTTACAAATGTGTCATCTGTGATGTGAATGCCATTATTTCTCAATGGTAACTGAGATCCAACCAAAAGAGAAAAGAGAGAAAAAAAAAATTGTAATTCCTAAATTTACCTATTATAAATCACTGAATTATTTTTTTCATTTCCTTTTTTTTTTTTTTTTTTTTGCTAACATATATTATTCATTTTATTTATATAAAATTATTATATGTGTGTCATTATTGTTACAATAATAAAATTAATTTTAATAAAATTTTAATCAATTAAACTTACATACCTACAATATCTTTAAAATTGTGACATTAAAATAATACTTAAATTTATTTTCCTTTATTATTATTATTATTATTATTATTTCTAATGACCTCAGATGAACGTTCCTGAGTCATAGCACCATTTTACTATGAAGGAGGGGATGCTGGACAGATAGTTACACCTGTTTATTTTCTATTTAATTTACATCCAAAATTGTTAATTGGTCCAAATCATCCAAGCAACCTCATAGCAAATTGGTATATAATTTTATATACCTTAGATAAATTCAAATAACATAAGTGATCGTAATTACATAATTCTAGTAGAAGAGCAACGCGAAGCATTAATAAAATTAAATTAAAATTCGCGTCAAAATGTAATTATTAAATTTAAATAATTACGAATAAAATTAAGAGTTTGCGTTGTGAATTATTTAGACGAACTCTTCCACTTATGAATTAAACTAAATTTTAAGCTGTAAAAATAAATTGACACACCTTAAACATTATCAATTATATAATTACAGAAACTTTTTAAAACTTGATTAAATATTTTATTTACATTGAACACAATTATATACAGAAATACATAATATTAATTCAAAAAAAAAAGAAAGCAATACTTTTGTTTGCTTCTCATTATTTTTAAGCATATTTAATCTTTAAAAAAAAGACAATAATTTCATGTACTCTAATTATTATATTTTTTTCTTTTTGCTAAAAGAATAATTCTCTTTCATTTTTAAATTACCTTAATTTTACTTAATTATTGGTTTTGTCGGATCTCAGATTACTCTATACCATAAAATATCAGAAAAGTATATTTATGATTTTTCATATGATCTTAAGTGGTAAAAGAAAAAGTTTAAAGTAGTACCTTTTTTTAATATACGGGATGGTGGCCTTTATTCATCAAATTCAGAGTTGTCGCGTTGCTTAGGATCATATTCATATGTCATCCGGAATTCGCTTCGTATCAGAGCGGCAACATCGGGATGGCAGGATGCATAGCTACGGACCTCTGTAGAATAATCCACTTTATTTTAACATCAGGAAGACATCCTCAATTAGGCTTGCTGAGGCTCACTCCGATATGTACATCAGGAAGACATTCTCAATTAGGCTTGCTTAGGCTCACTCCGATATGTACATCTCGCCTGGGCATTACTAGGGCTTTCAGGATTCATTGCACGGGCTTTCAGGAGAGCTCCTGCGTCCTCTACATCTTTTTTCAGACTCTCTTTTTCAAACCTTATTCTTCTTGCACACCAACTCCTGCAGTGGGTGGAACTATTTTTGTCTAGTCCACTGTTATTGGATGTGAGAAGATTTTGCATTATTCTTCGATAGGCCTATTAGCTAACAGTCTGCAAATGGCCCCTTACATATACTTTAATATTATTATCTGCCTTAAAGTTTGGGTGGTCTGAAAAGCCATAAATTTATCCCAACACTTTTATTGAGGCCATAAATTTATTCCAACGTTTTTATTATTTTACGATTTCTAATTATACACCACTTTCCATTGGCTTGTCATAAAACGACACCATGGCGTCTGGCTGTTGTTGTTGTCTGAGATCCGAACTCTATTCAACATTATACATTCATTTTACAATACAACAATTTTTTAAAAATATATATTTAATATTTAAAATCAACTTAATAATTTTTGTATGAACTTACACTCCTATTTTACTTAAATATGTAAACATTATAATTTTACACTCATAATTATATATTATAAAATATATTTATACAAACAGAAATAACAAATTACGCAATTTTACTTTGATTTAACCAACATGGTGCGGGAACATATCATAGTTATATGTTGCCCAGCACCACCAAAAGAGTAAGATAGGGATCTTCAAATTTTTGCTGAAAATCTTTTGCCACCGCAAATTTAGAAAGGTAATCTTTGCTTCATTTAATGTCAAAGTATATGTTATTAAATAACAAAATTCTTTAATTCAATAATAGTGGTATCTTGATAGTTAATTTAATGATACGCATTTATTTTTACTGTTGCATCATCTCAACACCAGTGATTAATGAGTTAAAAAGGATATAAAAAAGAATAAATTGCTTGTCAAAGTCACTGGTGGAAGTTTTCTCTGCCGTTTATGAGCCACTGCGAAACCGGTTACAAGTGAAGCTTTACCATTTTAAGGCTACGTCATTTCCGCTTTATTCATACTTCCATGGTCCTAGTATTCAGAGAGCACTGTTTCCACCTCAGCCCCCTTGAATATTAGGCCTGAGCGCTGACACAAAAATGGCGGCTACCGAAGACGGATTTTTTTCAGCGTGTGTACAGTCCCTAAAATTTTCGGACCAACAATTTTTAAAAGTTTATTCCGCTTTATTTTTCAGAGATTAGAGAAGTCAAAGAAAATCTTTTGCAAAATACTGGTGTCTTACTGTAGGGGAACGTACATACGTTAAAAAATCCACCTACGATGTCCGCAATTTGTGTGCCAGCGCTCAAGCCTAGTAGTCGTGGGGCGGTGGAATCCACCGTATATAACGTCATAATCTTTCTTTTGAATTTCTTTTTGAAACTACGTAACAGGTCACACAAGCATATATGGGTAATTCCACGAGCACTTGTCGTGTAAGTCACATACTATGCTTATTGGCCACCGTTATTTTATAAAAGTTTGCTTCGCCAATTTCAATTAATGAGATACCTCCCATAAAATAAGTTACATTTTTCCGTTCTAAAATACTGGTAGCCAAAATAATTGTATGTATTTGGCCTCTTTTTCTATTCCAAAATTATCAAGGAATATCAGAACTTAAGAATAATAAATTTTGCTTTATTTAATGACGAATTTTTTGTAATTATTTAAAGTAAAAAATTCTTCTGGAATTTCAGTATGATTTCGGAATACAAATTCAGACCAAAAGAGAAACACAGTTTCAAACAATGCATTGCGTGACAATGTAAAAAGTGAAAGTGTCGAAGTCAGAGCTATTATATTTAGAGCGGGCGCAGCCGGTGTTAAGTTTGTTAGGGCAAGCTAGCGCTATTTACCTTAACTCTTTAACGCCTACAAAGACGAAAAAATCACTACCTATAAATCCTGGCGTATGAAAGGAACATTTTGAGAAAATGGACTCGTCCTTTTACCGCATTTGAGTTTCCCATGGGGGAGGCGTGGTTGAAATGTCATCTTGATGTATGTTTACTCTCCTCCTTCCCCACGTACTTTTGCTTGTTGATCTATTATTTGTTTGGAGTGTTAATTCTAAACAGAATGAGGAAACATTATTTATCCCTTTTCACCTGTAGTAAGAAGTATTTTCACTGCATTCTTACTCCATACATTTTATCGGAAATGTGAGTTTATAGATTATAAGACTTGGAAGAAAGGCTACTTATATTGTTCCTTGACAAGCGAATTTGAGCAAAAAGGTTTTTCCACGACTCTCCTCATACGACAAATTATGTATGCATGTAATAAAAATGGCAATAATCACAGAACAACAAACAGTTTTAAGAATGCTGCAGAAAACCTCATATAACTATAAAATTACAATTAGAAATTAAGATTCGGCAGATATTCTATATGTGCAAAAAAAAAAAAAAAAAAAAAAAAAAAAAAAAAAAAAACAGAATACAGTAGAGCGCTGATTATCCGAACAAGTCGGGACAGACCCTAGTTCGGATAAGCAAAAGTACGGATAAATGGACAGACAATTTAACGGGTGTTCCTGACTATACTTAAACCATCACACTTTATCCAGGCTTAAGACTGGCAGCACCAGTTAGTGCTAGCGTGTTTAAAAACTGTTTTTTTTTTTTTGTTGTTTACTTTTCTATCATTTAAAATTTTCTTTTTCCCTTTTTATAATTTTCTGAACTCCAAACATTATAATTTAAGCTAAAAAGCTTTCGATTGTTGCTTGCTTCAAAGAAGACGTTCCTTCCAATACTGCCATATCTCGAATTCTTTTTAAATATGTTAGTTGAATAAAATCAGCATTCTTCTGCCGGCATAGCCATTTCATAACTGTTTCCAAACATTCAAAGACTTCGTTATGTGATGGACCTGGGTCATTTTCAGAGCATTTGTTTTCATTTCTTCAATTTCTTTTTCATCTTAAATCTCATCCATAATATCATCATAATTAGAAAATTTTTTTGAGAGAAATAGACTGTTCTTGGAAGTTCGGTTAATTGGAGTTCCGATAATCGGCGCTCTACTGTAATTCTATTTGGTTGGTTGTGTTTATAACGGCCAATTATCAACACGAGGGATACAGGCCCAAAGGGGGGGAGTGCCCTCCGTGGAGGTCTTTCTAAGTGAACCTAACCCGTATTTACGCATGGAAATCCACGGTTCGAAGAAAACAACGAAAACCCCGAACGATTAGGTCGACGGGCGCGATTCGGTTTGAACCCAGCACCTCCCGTCTACCAGCTTGGAAAGCAGAACCTGTCGGCCACTGGTGGGGCAATTCTATTTGTATTAGACCTCATTATTTTCATTATAATGTAAATATTTCGGTACCATCTATTAGAGTACGAGATTAAAAAATTCTTATTTTAGGACAAGGCTAATACTTAATTTAAGGATTTAAAATTCAGAATTTTTTTAGAGACCCACCCCCCTCTAAAGCTTTTACAGTACAATTTCAGAACAAATGCTTTTAACCCTTTATGTCCTAAATTATGAATTCATGAAAATGTCATCTTCTAAAGCATTTTTCGTGAATTTTTGAAACTACATCAGAAGATTGACACAATCCTTTAATAACTTTTAGAAAGATTTTGTCAATTACAATTAATTAATTAAATTTGAATTTATAGGGATTTTGTACAATATTTATTACTCCACTCCAATCTTTTATTTACAATACTTTTGTTAGCATTTCGTAGAATTAGGAAATGTACAAATATAATGTCCTTACAATAGAAATATAGAAATATTTCCGAACTGAACACCCCTCCCCCCTACACACACACAATCTTTCAATGTCAATAAAGCTGAAAAGATGCAAACAAGAGCTGATGCAGCCCTCCATTTAGAAAGGTAGTCATGTCTCCTTTTTTTTTGGGGGGGGGGGGGTCACATCACTTAATAAGCAATTTTTATGTTGAAGGTTGTCCCCACATCCAAAATGGCTAAATTTTTGATACGTTTGGGAAGTTATTTTCATTTGTAAATACCAAGAAAATAATATTCGTAATTATATATCCGTATTAATACTCGCCAAAAATATAAAATATACACATTTTATTCAGATACCCAGAAATTGAAGAATTTCCCATTTTCTTATAAATGCAAAAAATCTTTAATAAATTGAGCATTATATACAAATATTTAGGACTTAACAGTTATTAAAATGCCGTCAGGAGGGAGCAATTGTTAGTCGCGGCCTGAAATTCAGTTTTAAATCCCACAGTTTAAGGAAATTTCCCGAAAGATGCTTTGCCTTTATCGGAAAATGGAAAACGCTAATCAATCACATTTGTTTTGAGTAAATGCACTTGCAAATATCTTGCATCTGAGATTTAAAATGACAGCATGGATGTGTCAGAAATTACCTACTTTGGATTTAAGTACAGCTTTAAAAGAGACAGAAAGATTCTCATAGTTGAGCAAAGGATGAATCTGAAAGAATTTAATATATGTTTCATGTTTTTAAGTTTCCTTTGGAAATTTTGAACGTTCAGGAAGGAACGGGGGTCACGACCCCCGTGAACTCCCCCACGGATCCGCCATTGGATGCAAAGGCAAAAGAAATCATCCTTTTTGTGTGTGTGTGTGTGTGTGTGTGTAACCAATAATGCTCTTGGAACAAGATAAAGTAAAGTATCTGTAACTCAATCTAAACTGTATTACTAATAATCGATGTATTAAATGAATTTTATAACAAGTTATTTTAATAGTACTTATAAGTACCGTCGGTGCATAAAGTGTTAAAGAGGTTCCCAAAAAATATTCTTCCCTGCTCAAAATTATGAAATTTTCTGTGACATTTATAAATTTATTTTTTCGAGAAAAATCACGAAATTTCAGCCATGGCTCTTGAATGGTTCTGATATTTTCTTCTTTTTTTTTTTTTTTTTTTTTTTTTTTTAATAATGCATTATATCTTGACTTATAATCGATTGCTGTCTCATGACGACTTTTTTATGGCTTCCCGTCGGGTTTTTGGTTCAAAACGTCAATTTTGACAGTATTTTCAGAAAGAACGTGTTCTTCTATAGAAAAAGGGAAAAAGCTATTCGCTTGTAGTTTGTAGTTTGTGAATGTGAACATTTCATGTGCCTAGGTTTAAAAATGACTTCATGAGGGAGAATAACAATAACTATTTAGAATTTGAGAACAGCCCTAATAAATATTATTTAATAAGCTATATTAAAACAGTTCTCAAATCCAAACTGCTATTTTTTTACACGTTCATGGAGTTATTTAGAATATAATGCAGCATTCTCTGTTAAAAAAGAAAGAATTAGTGTTTTCAATTTGCTTGTACAGATAAAAGCTTTTGCTGGAATAGGGTGACAGAAATCGTGTTTTAAGTCGATTTTTGTGACGTTACAGTAAAAAAAAAAAAAAAAAAAAAAAAAAAAAAGATGAAAAAAATATTAAACGATTATATTCCAATATGTAACCCATTTTCGGCAACATAAAAACCATTACTCGCTTCATAGATATTTGAATAATAATGTTTGCAAATTTCATTATTATTTTTTTTAATCAAAAATAAGTTATCTTATTGTTAGAATACTTCACACTTTTAAAAAAAGGGGGGGGGGGCGGGAAATCTCCAATTAAAAGGCATCTAGCATTAGAATCTAAGTTTTTGATAACCTTTATTTTGTCTGTTATGATTTTTCCTGCAAATATTTTAAAAATAAACAAATGATGTACTAAATATGAAACAAGGTTATTTTTATTTTTATAATTTTATTAATGCATAAGGTCTTGAAACAGCTGTATGATAAAACTTTTTTCAACTGTTTATGCTTTTTATTACATTGGCACAATTTTCTGCACAGCAAGAAAGACAATCAGAGTTTTAACATCTTATATGGTTTTTAATGTCATTGCAACACAGGAGTGTCTGATCTCACTTTATCAGATTTTTCGCACTCTTGAGGAGTTAATCTATCAGCTTATCTTATTATTACTGTATCACTGAGTTATCCAACAAAATATCAGAAGGTTTTATTTAGACGAAAAGTTACATTTTATTTTAGATAAAAAATAATTCATTTTATTTCTCCAAATCTTTAAATGTACCTATTTCTTTCATGAATAGCTAATGCAACGATGATGGCGATTTTAGGTGTTAGGAAAATTCTTAGTGCATTGAAATAAACTACGAAAAACACCAAAAGCTGCGATTGGTATGTGTTCAGATTTCTTATGAAGAAGGAAGTGGGGGGGGGGGGGGGGGGGGCGGTGATTAAGCTAAGCAACTCATTTGTTTAGGAATATTATTCGCCCACAGCCCGACATACCAAAAGCATAATTGAAGTGTTTTTCTAATACATTTTATGAAAACAGAGTTATGCAGTGATAGAATGAACTTAAACTAGAAAATTAAAAATAAAATGTCATAGTAAATATATTAGAAAACTAAAAAATCAAATTCAGCCCTTTCTGGCGAATTTATCAAATATTAGATGTACAGATAGGTTTTAAAGATAGCTTTCATAATTTATTCTGACAGGTTTTTTTTTTCTCTGTGTGCGAGCGTGCATGTGTGTGTATATTGGGTTTAACATGCCAAGTGATCACCAAATTAACTAATTTTAAGCACGTAATATATATATATAACATATAGTCTTTTCTTTTGTACATGTGTCCAGAAGCCTGTTGATCGAGTATAAAAAAGTGTATTCATGCCCTATACCATTTTTACAATGCTGTTCGGAGTTCGGACATGACGATTTTTTACAGCTTTAACATATTTCAGATTCTGATTTTGTTTCCTAAAATAATGACAAAGAGTAGGATAATCCATTTGGCCGGGGGGGGGGGGTGGTGTTCAAACTCCTTACAAAGGCTTGAGCTTGATAAAACTGATTCATCATGCCACTCAAACCAGTCTTTCGCTTCACAGTAAAATTAGAGTTGCATTTCATGCTGTCGTCGGAATTATTTCGGTGTTTGTAACTTGAGCTGGCTCTATAATCCTAAACAAACTAGGTTTTTTTTTGAAAGACTTAAAATGAAAAAAAAAATTTCACTATTGAAATGGCGTCCTCTTTGTAACCGGTGATTATTGTACTGTCAGGTGAGTGCCTTTGTGCGACGCTTAAGCTGTACAATCGCATGGCACGATCCTGAAAGCTTTTTAACATATTCCCACTCAGTTTAAAATATAGTCAAAAAGATAATAAAAAAAAATCCTCTCTTACACGTCATGAAGTATTATAATGTACAAGCGTAACTACTGAAGTCATTTGGGAGAGCGTTTTCTAATTTTCGATAAATTTTATGAAAAAAAGTATATAATGTTAGTATGATGTTCAATGAGGTGCGCAATAAAAAGCTCAATGATGAAAAAAAAAAAAAAAAAAAAAAAGGTAAAAATAATAGTAGTAATTATAAAGAATACACTCGAAATTATTTCGAATATAAATACACAACTTCATAAAGCATAATATGTAGAAACATGTAGAAAGTGATTAGAGTATAATATATATACAAAAAACGCAAAATATTAATTGGCAGCATTTAAACTTCATTTTACTTTTATTTAATTTTTAACTTACTTTATCTTTTATAAACTTGAAATTATAATTTTACGAATAGATGTTACATATTGAAAATGTATTAGGGGTGTGACTGTGGAGGAGGGGTGGCAGGGCCCCATTAACCTCTGAAGCTATGGGAAGCACAAATGTCATTTCGGGACTCCGTTTCATTTAAGAAGAACCTTTAATTTAAAATCTGAACATTATTTTAAATTCGCCGTACTCGAAAATTCACCAATGCATATTATTCTAAAGAATGGATCAGTTCAGTTCATGTATATTTCATGAAACAACTTTTTTTTATATGTTCCCCTATTTAAATACACAGAAATTGGATACAATCAAGAAAAATATCTAAAAATGATTTTGCAGGTATTAGAATAAATATGTTAGTTGGATAAAAAGGTTGAATTCAGCATGTACGCGCAACATAAAATATCACTGTTTTGAAATATTTCTTTCAATATTGGCAATAGTTTAAATGATTAAAATTTTATGTTGTCTATATAAGCCAAATTCAGTAATATTCAAATTCAATATATAAAATAAATAAACATTTAAAATAATGAACAAACTTAAGGATTGTCATCACGTAGTTGAAACTGTTTTATTACATGAAGATTTAATTTGTTATGAAAGGTATATTTATGGAACACTTTTTGAAAAAAAAAGTCCTTCCGGCCAGTGCCGGGAGGAAGAGGTAGCTTTCATATTCCTTATTTTTAAAAAGCCAACTTATATTATTCAAACACTCGAAGCTCAATTTAGTGGAAACCGAATATAGCAGATTCAATACTATTTTTTATCAATATAATGAATGAGAATTTCGCGAAATTCTCAGCTCTTCAAATTAGTCAGCTTTATCCAAGCTGCTTTTCTTTAAAGTAACTTATATTTGGCTGCCAAATTCGGCGATTTCTTAAAGTGCCTGCCATTTTAAGACAACATGGTGGATGAGGCTAACCAGTGAACTTGGTCGAGACCTTAGTAATTGCTGTGCACATGTTCACTCACATCTGAAATCGGTTGATATATACGAGTGCTGTCGCAGGCAAAAAATCAGATTTTTCAAAATTTCACCCACATTAGAAATTGAAACTGCTATATCTGAGCCATTTTTTAAGATAAAGACAAACAAAAAATGCCCCTGAATCCTTATATCAAGGCCAAATACTTAAGAAAGAAATCTTTTTCAATTTCTAATTTTTTTGCAACTGACTTTAAATATATATATATATATATTTTAATTTAATGGGCGCCATTTTGAAACAAGATGGCTGATGAATCTGGCCAGCGAACTTGATCGAGATATTGATGTATACTATCCCCATGCCTTCTTACATCGAAATAGGCGAATACGTGTGTTATCGCGTGACAAATATAAAATAGTTTCAAAATGTTAGCCATGCTAGAAATTCAAAGTGCTATAATTCAACCATTTTTTAAGATATAAACAAAAGAACAAATTTTCAGAAACAAAAACTGCTCCGGAATCTTTGTATCAAGGCCAAGCACATAAAAAAAATCTTTTTCATTTTCCAATTTTTTAATACCTCATTTTAAATTTTAAATTTATATTTTTTAAATGGCAACCCTTTTAAAACAAGATGGCGAATGAAGCTGGCCAACGAACTCGGTCGAGGCATTGGTATGTACTATGTACAGACCAAGTTACATCCAAATCGGTTCATAAATACGCCTGTTATCGCATGACAAAAATCAGGTCGTTTTAAAGTGTCAGCCACAATAGAAATTCAAAATGCTATAACTCAGTCATTTTTTTTAGATATAGACGAAACAAAAACTGTTCCGGAATCTTTGTATTAAGGTCAAACACATACGAAAAAAATCTTTTTCATTTTTTCAATTTTTTGGTATCTTATTTTAAATTTTAAATTTTTTTAAATGGCCACCATTTTGAAACAAGATGGTGGATGAAGCTGGCCAACGAACTCGGTCGAGATATTTGTATGTACTATGTTTACACCAAGGTACATCCAAATCGGTTCATAAATACGCCTTTTATCACGTAACAAAAATCAGGACGTTTCAAAATGTCAGCCACGCTAGAAATTCAAAATGCTATAACTCAGCCATTTTTTAAGATATAGACGAAACAAAAACTGCTGCCGAATCTTTTTATCAAGATCAAACACGTAAGAAAAAAATATTTTTTCAATTTTCAATTTTTTGGTACCACAATTCAAATTTAAATTTTTCTTAAAAATTTAAATGGCCGCCATTTTTAAACAAGATGGCAGATGAAGCTGGCCAACGAACTCGGTCGAGACATTGGTATGTACTATGTATAAACGAAGTTACATAAAAATCGGTTCATAAATACGCCTTTTATCGCGTGACAAAATTCAGGACATTTCAAAATGTCAGCCACGCTAGAAATTCAAAAGTCCTTCCGGCCAGTGCCGGGAGGAAGAGGTAGCTTTCATATTCGTTATTTTAAAAAAGCCAACTTATATTATTCAAACACACGAAGCTCAATTTAGTGGAAACCGAATATAGGAGATTCAATACTAATTTTTATCAATATAATGAATGAGAATTTCGCGAAATTAGTCAGCTTTATCCAAGCTGCTTTTCTTTAAAGTAACTTATATTTGGCTGCCAAATTCGGCAATTTCTTAAAGTGCCTGTCATTTTAAGACAACATGGTGGATGAGGCTAAGCAGTGAACTTGGTCGAGACCTTAGTAATTGCTGTGCACATGCTCACTCACATCGGAATCAGTTAATATATAAGAGTGCTGTCGCATGCAAAAAATCAGATTTTTCAAAATGTCACCCACAATAGAAATTGAAACTGCTATATCTGAGCCATTTTTTAAGGTAAAGACAAACAAAAAATGCTCCTGAATCCTTATATCAAGATCAAATACTTAAGAAAGAAACCATTTTCAATTTCTAATTTTTTTGCACCTCACTTTAAATATATATATGTTTTTAATTTAATGGCCACCATTTTGAAACAAGATGGCTGATGAATCTGGCCAGCGAACTTGGTCGAGGTATTGATGTATACTATCCACATGCCTTCTTACATCGAAGTAGGCGAATACGTGTGTTATCGCGTGACAAATACAAGATCGTTTCAAAATGTTAGCCATGCGAGAAATTCAAAGTGCTATAATTCAACCATTTTTTGAGATATAAACAAAAGAACAAATTTTCAGAAACAAAAACTGCTCCGGAATCTTTGTATCAAGGCCAAACACATAAAAAAAATCTTTTTCATTTTCCACTTTTTTAATACCTCATTTTAAATTTTAAATTTAATTTTTTTTAAATGGCAACCCTTTTGAAACAAGATGGCGAATGAAGCTTGAAGCTGGCCACCGAACTCGGTGGAGACATTGGTATGTACTATGTACAGACAAAGTTACATCCGAATCTGTTCATAAATACGCCTATTATCGCGTGACAAAAATCAGGTCGTTTTAAAATGTCAGCCACAATAGAAATTCAAAATGCTATTACTCAGCCATTTTTTTTAGATATAGACGAAAGAAAAACTGTTCCGGAATCTTTGTATTAAGGTCAAACACATACAAAAAAAATCTTTTTCATTTTCTAATTTTTTGGGATCACATTTAAATTTTTTTATTGTTTAAATGGCCGCCATTTTGAAACATATGGCGGACGAAGCTGGCCAACGAACTCGGTCGAGATATTTGTATGTACTATGTACACACCAAGGTACATCCAAGTCGGTTCATAAATACGCCTGTTATTACGTGAGAAAAATCAGGACGTTTCAAAATGTCAGCCACGCTAGAAATTCAAAATGCTATAACTCAGCCATTTCTTAAGATATAGACGAAACAAAAACTGCTCCCGAATCTTTTTATCAAGGTCAAACACATAAGAAGAAAATATTTTTTCAATTTTCAATTTTTGGAACCACATTTCAAATTTAAATTTTTCTTAAAAATTTAAATGGCCGCCATTTTTAAACAAGATGGCGGGTGAAGCTGGCCAACGAACCCGGTCGAGACACTGGTATGTACTATGTATAAACGAAGTTACATCCAAATCGGTTCATAAATACGCCTTTTATCGCGTGACAAAATTCAGGACGTTTCAAAATGTCAGCCACGATAGAAATTCAAAATGCTATAACTCAGCCATTTTTTAAGATATAGACGAAACAAAAACTGCTCCGAAATCTTTGTATAAAGTTCAAATACATAAGAAAAAAATATTTTTCCATTTTCAATTTTTTGGTACCACATTTCAAATTTTAAATTTTTAAAAACATTTTAAACGGCCGCCATTTTGAAACAAAATGGCGGATGAAGCTGGCCAACGAACTCGGTCGAGAGATTGGTATGTACTAGGTACACACCGAATTACATCCAAATCGGTTCATAAATACGCCTTTTATCGCGTGACAAAATGCAGGACGTTTCAAAATGTCAGCCACGCTAGAAATTCAAAATGCTATAACTCAGCCATTTTTTAAGATATAGACGAAACAAAAACTGCTCCGGAATCTTTGTATAAAGGTCAAATACATAAGAAAAAAATATTTTTCCATTTTGAATTTTTTGGTACCACATTTCAAGTTTTAAATTTTTTTAAAAATTTTAAATGGCCGCCATTTTGAAACAAAACGGCGGATGAAACTGGCCAACGAACTCGGCCGAGACATTGGTATGTACTATGTACACACCGAATTACATCGAAATCGGTTCATAATTACGGGAGTTACAGTGTGACATAGGTCATATATATATATATATATATATATATATATATATACAGGGTGACTACTAAATACTGATACAAATATTTAGACATTTTATTTTACAAATATAAAATAGAAAAAAATAATTACACTAATATGATGAACATCATTTATGAAAGTTTACCTGCAAACAAATACACTCAAATCGACCGCCATCTTTATCAATTACCAAAGATAATCTCTTATGCCATTGTCCGAGGGCGGTACGAATCATTTTAAGAGGTAATTTGTCCCATTCACGCAATATGGAAGCTTTGAGAGAGTCCAAACTTCTGTGTTGTTTGCTATTTACTTTAGCCTCTAAAATCCCCCAGACACAATAATCTAAAGGATTTAGATCCGGTGAAGAAGGTGGCCAATCTTCGCGCATGATAAAATTCGGACAATTGACCTGGAGCCAGCTTGTGTTGATTTAGCTCGGTGTGAAGGTGCAGAATATTGCTGAAATATCCAATTCTTTTTTGGATACAACCTGTCAGCATGTGGCAATAAATGTGCAGCCAATATGTTCTGTTTGTAATATTCCGCATTGATTTTTACCCCTTTATCTATGAATTTCAAAGGCAATTTCCCATTGTTTGACACTGCAGCCCAAACCATAACAGAATTCTTGTTCTGAAAGCGTTTAACAGTTCGGAGAGTTTCAGGTATATCCTCAAACGTTGCTGAATATACGACATCATTTTTAGCATTATAACACTGTTCAGTGCAAAATAGCTTCTCATCAGAAAATATCATTCTGTCAATATTTTTCTTACCGTGCCGCTTCAGCAATTTCTTGTATCTTTGTAATCTTTTTATCTTTTGGGCATCAGTCAAACTTTGAACTTTTCTTTTCCGATAAGGACGAAAACCCAGGTCTTCATTTATAATAACTTGCATAGTTCTGCGACTCACGTTCTCTTCTGCAGCCATTTTATTTGCAGAGCGTTGTGGATTTCTTCGTATCTTTTCACGAATTCTTTTGATGCGCTCTTTTGTGCGAACTGATCGTGGGCGACCAGGCCTAGGTCGATCTTTACAGCTATTAGTATCCAATAATCGATTTATAGTTCTATATATAAATAATCTATTAAAACCAAGGCATTTCAATTGCTTAAATATTTGACCTGCGGAAAACCCGCGATCAAAGAGCTGTTTAATCATCATTCTTTTAGCTTCCATTTTAAAAATAATTCTAAATATTTGACTTTTACAAAAATCGTCTGCACTAATAGAAAATTGCCAAACGCTGAAATACAGAAATAAATTATTTTACCAAACGATTAAAATTAATTCTTATTTTTTGAAGTGTATCAGTATTTAGTAGCCACCCTGTATATATATATATCAATTTTGAACGGAGGGTGGTTTCGGGGTCTGGGGGTCATGATCGATGAAAATATACCAAAATTTTTTGAAATCGCTTTCCTCCGAACGGCTGCAATAGGTAGCTTTTTTGTAAAGAAAGCTACCTAAAATGCTATAACTCAGCCATTTTTTAACATATAGACGAAACAAAAACTGGTCCGGAATCTTTGTATAAAGATCAAATACATAAGAAAAAAATATTTTTCCATTTCCAATTTTTTGGTACCACATTTCAAGATTTAATTTTTTTTTAAATATTTAAATGGCCGCCATTTTGAAACAAAACGGTGGATGAAGCTGGCCAACGAACTCGGTCGAGACATTGGTATGTACTATGTACACACCGAATTTCATAGAAATCGGTTCATAAATATGAGAGTTACAGTGTGACAAAGTCAGATATATATATATATATCAATTTTGAACGAAGGGTTGTTTCGGGGTCTGGGGGTCATGATCGATGAAAATATACCAAAATTTTTTGAAATCGCTTTCCTCCGAACGGCTGCAATAGGTAGCTTTTTGTAATGAAAGCTACCTAATATATATTATATATATACAAAGGAATTAATATAATCTGAAAATAAATTTGATAGAATTTTGGAATAGTATTGATTCAATATGAAATTTGGGTCCCTCAGTTTTCTCAATTTCGGGCCCCTTCAAAATTTTCTAAGGGAAGCACGTGCTTCTCGTATCTATTCGGTAATCAGTGCCTTGTGTGTGTGGGGGGGGGGGGGCTCGTGGTTTGAAAGAAGTCCATCTGTAGACTCTTTCAACTCGCTACATAAATAGCTTATGTATAAGGGCAGAGGCTTACTACATATTTACCACATTTACGGATATTTTCCCCAAGGGTAGACATTGGAATGTAAAGGGGGGGGGGGCATAAATTAAATTAATCAAAACTTTACATACAGAGATTTTAAAGGAGTTGAAATAAAGACAAACACGTGAAAATTATTGAAAGGTGAATATTTCTCATTGTCTTTACCTTTACAAGATAAGAGTGATTAAAAAAAGTAACAAAAACTATGAATAAAAATTTTTAGGTAACACTAAGAACCAAGAAAACTCTATTTAAACAACACACAGAAAAAATAAAAATGTTTTTTAGATTTGTTTTGATAAAATTTAGGATCTAAATTTTTTGGTTATGGTAGTTCACAAGAAAAAATGGAAAAAAAATGTGTATTTAAGAACAGGAAACTTTCTGACACAGTTACTGACTAATTTTTAAACGTCATTAAACACTCCGGAATGACTATTGAAATGATTTCGATTCCAATGGATGTTTTTAAAGTTTTGATACATAAATTAGATCTTGGGTTATAAGCGATCGTTTGCCGAGGATGACGTTTATTGGACTGTCGCGTAGAAAAATTCGATTCAAAACGTGAATTTTGAAAGTATTTTTTAAAAGATCATCTGCCTTTGTGAAAAAATGGAAAAGACTATTCGACTTACATTTTCTCAATAGCAACATCTGCCAATTCCAGGTGTTTACAAGCAAAAATTAATCCAGGAATGTAAAATGTGCACCTTTTCTTTTTGTACCAGTTTCCAACATCGTTGGAAAAAATATTCAATTTCTACATGGACAAGTGGGGCACACATGCACATCGGCTCACAGGCCGCTTAATTTGGATATCCCAAATGGTTTCAGTTTTTATAGTAGTATTTTTTTTTCTTTTCTACTTTATTCGAAAATAATCTATATTTTTAAAGTAATCCATAGCACTGTAGCTAAATTATTTTAAAAAAAATATATATTTTTTCTACAATTTATTTGTTTTGATCCATTTATTGTTACACGTTCTCTGTTGAATGTTGTCTATTTTTTTTTTTTTTTCAATAGCAAATAACATTTTAAAGAACATATATCTGAAAACCTTGTACAAAGTATCATAATAGCTTTTCTTTCATAGACATCCAGATATTTAACTTTAAATGTGATTAATTAAACAGCAAAAATTTAACAGTCTTAGATCAATGCATTTAAATCTTGTATGAAGGCATAACAACTACGGATAGTATAGTATAAAAATCATTATATTCTTTGAACTAATTATTTCATATACACATGGTCTGAGTTGTTTTATCCTAAAGAATGTAAAATAATTTTTCTAAAACAGGAAAAATGTCACTTTCTTCTTTTTCGAGCTTTCATGTACCGGATCACTTTGTAGACATCCTATGTGATTCCATAAAAGAGGATCTCACTTTTACACTTTTCACTTTTCACTTTTTTTCTTATTTTCCTAAATAACGAAGTTTAGTTAAAGCTTTCAGTGAATGTTGGAAAGTGTTTCATAATCTATTCCGTACGCATGATTTTTCTTTCTTGTTTTAATTGTTTATAAAAAAAAATAATTTGCCTTGTTCTAATTTATTTTTTTAAGCAATCTGTAACATGTAATCAAGGTATACAATCAAGAAGTAATCAATAAAGGCTTCAATTCGAATATTCATAATTAAGAAATGAGAAATCAGTGAACATTAAGGTATGCTGACACATTCCTAAGAAATTTTATTTTGTTTTATCAATGGAAAAATACATTACAAGGTAGGTATAACGTCATTTTCAGCGACGCAAACTTTTTACCAGGTGATCTATTTTCGTGTTTTTATGGGTATCCACTATCCACCATGTATTAAAATAAAAATATACTTTATATTTAATTGTAATGACCAAAAGAAAATAGAGCACCAATAAAGTTACAAACAATAAAGATAAATAAACCCGATGGAGAATATTATTGTGCATCAAAATAAATATAAATCGTTATTTGTTTATAAAAATTAAGTATTTTTACCGAAATTTATCTTTAAAAAAAAAAAAAAAAAAAAAAAAAGGTCAAAAATCTGCATAATATGTCTAAATATCAAATATATATTTTTTGTTTTCATCAACATCCCTCTTATGCAGATACATAATATAAAATAAAATGCATAATAAATGAAATACAGTATAATAAAGTTATAGTAATCTTAAGTTTTATAGAATGTACAAAATTAAAAGTAGATAAATACAAATTCATTTAATGCTAATTATTGCTGATGCCAATATCCTTTTCTCTATATACATATAAAACGGACAAAAATAAATGAGGTTCGTGTGAAAGATTTTGAACAATATTTTTACTTAGTATACTTGCATTTTGTTGAAAAACTTTGATTAAAAATTGCAGTTAATAATAATAATAATTATAATAAAAATTATATACGCATCGACAAATAATATTAATGACAGCATTGCAAAACTCCTTGCGCGGTTCTTCTTGCTTTACATTATGTCTCTTATTTCTGCAACAATGGGAGAAATTGTATTGCCATGATTTTGAAGAAATTTTGTGGAATATAATTAAAATTAAATACAAAATTGAGAATATTAAAAAAAAAGAGCCATTGTGGGCATATCTACAAATGAAAATCTATGAATTAAAACAATAGTTAACAAAATCGTTTTAGTGGAAAGTTCAGGCCTGATGACTAAAAAGCAGCTTTGTGTTTTGAGGTACTTCTACACTTGCGCGAAAACGCCCGCTCTCTAATGTTAATTCTATGGGAGATTTTTTTTTTAAAATAACTTTTGTATTTCAATATTTTTAATACATATATATATATATTTCTTTGCATAGATGTGGTCGATATCTACAAAGGCCGTTTTTATTCTTTTCATATTGTTTGAAGTTTTTTGAGGATACTTTCACTTTCGAAACCGGTTCCGAAGGTGAATGTACCCTAATAAAATAAGTCTAAAAGAAAGCAGAAAAAAACGGTCTGTGTAGAGATCAGTCTCAACAATCCAATGAAAAAATATCATTTAAAATTTTTTAAATATAAACGAGATATTTAAAAAAAAAAATTGTCCCATGGGTTTGACATTAGTGAGCGGCCGTTTCCATATTCATAAAGTAACCCCATTATATAGATTACTAGATTATATTAAAATATACAAGATTATATAACAAGATATATAATAATAATAAATATTTATAATAAAAAAAAATGAAATTCTTTCAGTCTTCAAAAGAATTGGAATAGCTATTTGGCTATGGACGGTAACTGTTAAAATAAATTTTTAAATGTTTACTTTGTTATCTTTTTTACCTTATTTCCCTAAATAACGAAGTTCTGTTAAAGCTTTCAGGGAGTGTTGGAAAGTGTTTAATTATCTATGCCGTACGCATGATTTTTCTTACTTGTTTTAATTGTTTATAAAGAAATTAATTTACCCTGTTACTAATTATTTTTTAAAGCAATCTGAAACATGTAATCAGGGTATACAATCAAGAAGTAATCAATAAAGTCGTCAATTCGAATATTTATAATTAAGAAATGAGAAATCAGTGAACATTACGCTATGTTGACACATTCATAGGATTTTTTTTTCTTTTATCAATGCAAAAATACTTTACAAGCTAGGCATAACGTCATTTTCACAGACGCAAACTTTTTACCAGGTGCTCTATTTACGTGTTTTTATGGGTATCCGCTATCCACCATGTATTCAAATAAAAATATATTTTACATTTAATTATAGTGAAAAAAAAAGAATCAATAAAGTTATAATGAGAAAAGATAAATAAACCCAATGGACAATATTCTCGTGAGTCACAAAAAACATGATTCATTCACTTAAATCTGCATGATGTGTCAAAATATCTAATATACATTTTTTGTTATCAATATTCCTCTTCTATGCACACACATAAAATAAAGTAATAGGTATTATAAAAAGTATAGCATAATGAAGCAATAGTAATCTTAAGCATAATAGATTGTACCAAATTAAAACTATATAAATGCATATTTATTCAATGCTAATTATTTCTGATGCCAAGATTCCTTTTACTACATACATATAAACTGGACAAAAATAAATGCGATCACGTGAAATATTTTGAACAAGATTTTAAATTAATATACACTTGCATTTCGTCAAAATACTTTGATTAAAAATTGCAGTTAATAAAAAAACTCATCCAAGATTTTAACTTAATATACACTTGCATTTCGTTAAAATACTTTGATTAAAAATTGCAGTTAATTAATAAGAAAACTCATCAACAAATAATTTTAATGACTGCCGTGCAAAACTGCCTTGCACGGTTCAGCTGGTTTTTCATTATTTCTCAGTTCTTTGCAACAATAGGAGAAATGGATTTGCAGGGGTTTATTACTATTATTATTATTATTATTATTATTAGGAAAGTTTCACTTTCGAAACCGGTTACGAAAGTGAAAGAGTCTTAATAAAAATCACTCAAAACAAATCGAAAGAATAAAAACCGGTATTTGCAGGCATCGATCTCAACTATCCAAGGAAAAAAAAAAAAAAAAAACCTCATTTAAAAAAAAAAAAAAATTAAATGCAAACGACATATTTTTAAATACTTCTCCCATAGGTTTAACAAAAGCTAGCCGCTGTTTTCAAATGGGTGAAATAGCCTCATTGTATAGATTACAAGATTATATATAAGACTAAAGATTATATAACAAGATATATAATAATAAAAAATGTTCTTAATGTATACAATCAAGAAGTAATCAATGAAGGTTTCAATTAGAAACTTTATAATTCAGAAATGAAAAATTGGTGAACATAGACTATGTGGATGTAATCATATTAAATTTTTCTTTTGTTTTATCAATGCAAAAATAGATCTCAAGTTAAACATTAAGTCATTTTCACAGACGCAAACTTTTCACCAGATATATTTAGGTGTTTTTATGAGTATCCACCATGCATTTAAATAAAAATATATTTTATAAGTAATTGTAAAAAACCAAAAATTAGAGCATCAATAAAGTTAAAGTTCTAAAAAATAAAGATAAATAAACCCGATGGACAACATTATTGTGCATAACAATAAATATAAATCATTATTTGTTTATAAAAATTAAGTATTTTTACCGAAATTTATCTTTCAAATTTAAAAAAAGTAAAAAATCTGGATAATATGTCTAAATATCAAATATTTTTGTTGTCAACACCCCTCTTATATTCAGATACATAATATAAAATAACAGGTATAATAAATGAAGTACAGTATAATAAATTTGTAGTAATCGTAAGTCTTATAGAATGTACAAAATTAAAAGTAGATAAACACAAATTCATTTAATGCTAATTTTGCTGATGCCAAGTCAATATCCTCTTCTATATACACATATAAAGCGGACAAAAATAAATGAGGTCGTGTGAAAGATTTTGAACAATATTTTTACTTAGTACACTTGTATTTTGTTAAAAAATATTGATTAAAAATTTCAGTTTATAATAATAATAATAATAATATATGCATCGACAAATAATATTAATGGCAGCCTTGCAAAACTCCTTGCTCGATTCTTTTGATTTTACATTATGTCTCTTATCTCTGCAACAATGGGAGAAATCGAATTGCCACGATTTTGAAGAAATTTCATGGAATATAATCAAAATTAAATACAAAAAGGAGAATATTAAAAAAAAAAAAAATAGCTATTGTGGGCATATCTACAAATAAACATCTATCAATTAAAACAATAGTTAACAAAATCGATTTAGTGGAAATTTCAGGCCTGATGACTGAAAAACAGCTTTGTGTTTTGAGGTACGTCTACACTCACGCGAAAACACCCGCTCCCTAATGTTAATCCTATGGGAGATTTTTTTTAAATAACTTTTTGTATTTCAATATTACATTTTTTTTTTTTTGCATTGTATGGGTGTGGTCGATATCTACAAAGGCCGTTTTTATTCTCTTAATTTTGTTTGCAGATTTTTGAGGATACTTTCACTTTCGAAACCGGTTCCGAAAGTGAATGTATCCTAATAAAAAAAGTCTAAACGAAATCGAAAAAAAAAAAAAAAAACGGTCTTTGTAGAGATCGGTCTCAATTATCTAATGAAAAAAATATCATTTAAAATTATTGAAATATAAACGAGATATTTAAAAAAAAATTCTCCCATAGTTTTAACATTAGTGAGCAGCTGTTTTCGTATTGATGAAGTAACCCCATTATATAGATTACTAGATTATATTACAAGATATATAATAATAATAAATATTTATGATAAAAAATGAAATTATTTCGGTCTTTTTAGGAACTTAGGCGAAAAATAGTCTCATGGTATGGGCCAAAACATTCTGCGCACAGGCAAATTTGGCAAACTTCGCACATCCATGAACTTTCAATAGGCCTATTAGAAAGGGTTTTCAATTTTAATTTTCTGCACCTTATGCAGGATTTTTTGCGCCCGACAATTTTCACTTTTATGTGTCTGAAATCATTTGAAGAATTTATTTTTTTTTTGCTATTTTGACAGTTTCAGACATACTTTTGATTAACTCAATTCTAAAATCCAGCAGTGTTATCGGCTTTTTCTGTAAAGGAAAGTTTGTTGTTGAAAAAACAATAAAAGCATTATTTATTGCACTTGTTAAGAATAAAACACTAAGTTACTCAATGACACCATTTTTAAGGAACTCTTCGCAGTGAACTGTATATTTCTTTATTTTAAAACAATAATTGTTAAGAGTGAAACAGTCTCTCTGGCCGTTTCCAAATCAAACATTCCATTATCTCAATAACAACAACAACAAAAATTCAGTGTTTTCACTCACTAGTAACTAAATTACAATCTATCGTCAACACGCAGACGATTGGAATAATAAATAAAATTACGGCGCTGACACAGCGCCCTCGTACGGGAGATTTTAATTACGATCAGTAACATACTCCCGACCGTTGAAACCTGCAGGTTTCAAAACTACTCTAATATATAATATAAAATTACATAATACTACATATAACAATGCAAGATATAATTAATAACAAAGGGAAAATGGCTAAATTACTTTACATTTGAATACAATAAAACATACTATAGAAATTAAACAACAAAATATATTCAAAATATACCAAATATATACATTAAAGAAATTAGTTTCCATTAATTGGAAGGGGACAAATACTTCTCACATCTCTCTTTATTATTCTACCGTTAGGTAGACGAATGTTCACTACTCGAACTTTTTTGTCCTTACCGAGAAATATCTCGGAAATCCTACCTGTTGCCCATTTTGTGCTGAGCATATTTTCATCTTTGATCAATACGAGAGAACCAACATTTATATTGTTTTTATTTATTTGCCATTTATTACGTTGCTGCAAGGTGTTCAGATAGTCTCGCTTCCATAATTTCCATATTTGCTGGCTATATTTTGTTATTTTTTGCCAGTTGCTAAGTTTGTTTTCCGAAATTTCAGTGAGCTGGGGTTCAATAATAGACGTTAAGGGCCTACCTATAAGAAAATGACCCGGTGACAGAGTCTCGAAATCGTCGAAATCTGATGACAATGGGGACAGAGGTCTTGAGTTCAAAACACTTTCAATTTCTAGAATTACTGTCAGAAATTCCTCTAAAGTGAGGTGCGCGTTACCAATTACACGTTTTAGATGGAATTTGAATGATTTAACCCCTGCCTCCCAAAGACCACCGAAGTTCGGCGCTTTCGGAGGAATAAAATTCCATTCGATATTTTCCCTTGCAAAATAATCAGCTAATGCTTCATCTGGGTGTCTAACCAAATTGTGAAGCCTTTTCAATTCTAAGTTTGCCCCTACAAAGTTTTTTGCATTGTCAGAAAATATTTTTGAACACTTTCCCCTTCTGCTAACAAAGCGCTTAAAACAAGCAATGAAGGCTGCAGAAGTGAGATCTGAAACGAAATCTAGATGAATAGCTTTGGTGCAGAGACAAACGAATATACATACATACACTTTATTATATGTACCTTTCCTTTGATTTTTAAATTTAATGTAAAAAGGGCCGCAATAATCAGTTCCAATAATGGAAAATGGAAATGAAGGTGGAACACGCTCTTTGGGCAAGTCACCCATAACTTGACTCGCCGATACAGACTTGTTTTTAAAACAAGTGACACATTCATATGTTATTTTGCGACAGATGTTTCTACCATTAGTTATCCAAAATTTACGACGAATATGGTACAACAATGTTTGTTATCCTACATGTAAATACTTTAAATGAAAATATCTTACAATAATTAAAGTAAGGGGATGCTTACTTGGCAGAACCATAGGATGTTTTTCATTTGTTGTCAAATATGAGTTACCCAATCTACCCCCAACTCTTAAAATATTACTTTCATCTAAGAAACAATTTAAAGAATTTAGTTTACTTCTATTTGGTACTGAATTACCTTTCTGAAGACATTTTATTTCTTCCTGATACTCACTTTGTTGAACCATCTTTATCAGTGATAATTCTGCAGCATTCAATTCTTTAGAAGTAAGATGATCTTTCACTCTATTAACATTTCGAAGGTTATGAATAAATCTAAGCACATAACATAAAATACGAATGATAGTTATATAATTATTACTAACACTAATAATATAATCTAATAAATAATTTTGATCATAAATAGCTAGAGTAACTAAAGAGTTATCATTTTCACATTTAACTGTTTTCTTTAGTTCATCAGAATAGTCATCTGGCGAATTTTGGATGTTGCAGTCATTAGTTGGGAGAACAGTTTCTCTCAAAAAGGGGGGACCTTTAAACCACAAATCCTTTTCTAAGAGCATATCAACACTGACGCCTCTGGTAAGGAGGTCGGCTGGATTAGACTTTCCCGGACAATGAAACCACAAATTGGAGTCAGTCAAAGATTGAATCTCGTTGACACGATTCGCTATGAATGATTTCCATCTTTTACTAGAACCTCTAATCCAGTACAAAGTGATTTTCAAGTCTGTCCAGAAGAACACATCTGATGGCTTCTTATGATGTACTATTTTCTTGACTGCATTACCTAGTCGGGCAGCAAGTAAAGCTCTCAATAGCTCTAATCTTGGTAAAGTGATTTTTTTAAGAGGTGTAACTCTACTTTTTGAAGTCACAAGGTTAACTTCAATAGCATTTTCTTTTACAATTCTGAGGTATATGACAGTGCCGAAGGCTTTCTTACTAGCATCGCAGAAACAGTGAATCTCTACCACATCTGAATTTTCTTCTTTCGTTGAATTTAGCGCAATTCTTGGAATTTTTAGGTCGGAGAGGCGTGGGATCTCAGAACACCGTTGAAGCCACTTTTCTTTAACATCTATTGGTAGATCTTCATCCCAAGCAATTTTCCTCAACCACAGATCTTGAAATAGGCATTTCATGCGAATAGTATGAGGAGTGAGCAAGCCAAGAGGGTCGAATATTTTTCCAATAGCACGCAGGATGAAGCGCTTGGTGTTTTCATTTTTTGATAACATTTCTAATAAGCCTTTTACATCTACGATAAAGCAATCTTCACTCGTATGCCAAGACATTCCTAGAACCTTTGTTGAGTCAAATCCTAATTCAATTGGGTTGTGTAGAGGCTGAGTATCAAACCCTTCTTGTTTCCATTGCTCCATCAAATCGTTATCATTAGTTGACCATTTTCTGAGTTTCATACTTGCCTCGCTCATAATATAAACAGCATTTCGAGAGATTTCTAACGCATCTTGCAAGTTGTCAGCACCAGCGATGAAATCATCAACGTAGAGGCACCTATCTAATAACTTTGTTGTTGTAGGATATCTAACTTGAAATTTCTTGATATGTTTTCTTAGAGTAGCAGCAAGAAGAAACGGGGAAGCATTCATACCAAAAAGAACTCGGTTGAAGCGATATATTTCTATACCTCTATCTCCAATCCATAAAAACCTCACTGCATCTCTGTCTTTCTCCGCTAGGGATATCTGCAGAAAGGCTTTTTCTATATCACCTATCAATGCTATTTTGTTTAATCTAAAATTGATAAGTAGATCGAATATGTTTGGATTTAGATTTGGACCTGGCCAAAGACAATCATTTAGCGATAATTCGCCAACATCGTGTGAGCTGGCATCGAAGACTACTCTCATTTTTGTTGTCAGGCTTTGTCTAAAGACAGGTTGATGTGGAAGATAAAAAAGTGGTTTCTCCACTGGCTTGTGCGTTTCCGTTATTTTTTCTATGATTCCTTTATTTTCATAATCTTTCAAAGTCTCACAATATTGAGCACGAAGCTCTAATTTTCGCTTCATTTTCACTTTAAGACAGTTTAGTCTATTATTGGCTATTTTGAGATTGTCGTTCATTTCTCGCCAATCTTTTTTCCATGGTAAGGTAACTTCGTAACGTTTATTTTTATAAGATACAGATTTTTCGAATATTTCTAATGCTCTATCTTCGTCAGTACATGTGGGATCGTCTTTTATCCCTAATGTTTCTAACTGAAAGAATTTTTGAACTTCTTTTGTCAAATCTTCATAGTTACAAACAAGCCCACAATGAGTATTTTGCGTGATTTGATTGTCAGGATTTAATACGCTTCCACAGGCAATGAATCCAAACACCGAGTTTTGGAATTTTAAATTAGAATTGGGGGCTTCAATTCGACCGACTTCTAAAAGATCATAAAATATTTGAGCTCCCAAAAGAACATGAATTTTTCCAGGTTTGTAAAATTCTGGATCCGCTAATTTAATGTTATTAAGGTATTGTTCTGTTGGAACGTTAATCCGATTTACTGGAATAGTATCCGATATTTTTGGTACACAAAGAAGTTCTATTTCCGCCTTAAAATTTGAATTGTTCGAAATTAATGCTTTTACCTTGGAGTTAATATTCACGGAGATGCCATTTAATCCTGAAACCGCAACTTTTATTTTTTCTTTCTTAATTCCTAAATAATCAGCACACTGAATCGTAATGAAATTACTCATTGATCCAGCATCAATCAAACCTCTTAACGGCTTAAATTCACCAAATTTATTTTTAATATAAACAATGACAGTTGATAAGATGCCAGAACTTAAATAATTCATCTCACAAACAGATGTACCTGAAAATGCTCTTTCGTTAGAAATGTGAAATGTTGCAGCATTCGGGTCTAGATTTGAATGCGCTACGATTTGATTCTGGTTTTGGGTATTGCAATCACTGACCTCGGGTTTTGAAATAAATTCATTTTTTCTATCGCTGTTTTGAATTTGCTTTTCATTTTCATTCTCGAAATGCAGTAAACTCGAATGTTTTTTCATACATTTCTGACAAGAATAAGTAGATTTACAATTTCTAACCGAGTGGAATTTTAAACAGTTAAAACAAATATTATTTTTCTTTACGAATTCATATCTAGAAGCCACTGAAAGATTTAAGAATTCTGGACATTTGTGCAAACCGTGGAATTCATTACTCTGACACTTAACACATTTAAATGTTTTTGAGTTTTTACCATTAGATGTAGATACCATACTAGTGATTCGTTGTTGAGCATTGCGTTTAGGAGTTACATTATTTATAAGAGGTTTGGAAACTTGCAGTGTTCTCGCTTGTCTTTTTAAAAACTCGATTAATTCTTTTAATTTTGGTAGCTCGTCTTTTTTTTGTTCACGTTCAAACCATAATTTTGTGGACCCATCTAATTTCTGCCACAATATATAAGTTATTATTGTATCCGCAAACCCTTCAATTTTTTGATCGAGAATTTCTAGAGGTCTGATACATTCACTGGCGGTATCTGCTAAATTAAGAATAGCACTAGGTGTTTCACTTTGTATTGAATTAATGGACATTAATTTTTTAATGTGAGCAAACACTTGTTGTCTTTTATTGGAATATCTTTCCTCTAATAAGGACCACGCTGTTTGATAATTATCATCTGAAATCGTTATACTTTGTACAACTTTTGCAGCTTCAGAATGAAGCGAAGATTTCAAATATGATAACTTTTGAGCACCCGAAAGTGCGCTATTATTGTGAACGCTAGATTTAAAAAGATCACTAAAATATATCCAATCCTGTACGTTTCCACTAAAAGAAGGTAGATTAATCGTGGGAAGTCGAACTTCCGTTACACTATTCTCTTGTTTCGGCTTTGATTCATTAAGAACATTTATTTGTTTTTGTTTCGCTCTTTTAATTTTTAACCAAGTTTCATCTAACTCTTTTTCAATCGATGATTGTTCATCGATATATTTATCAATTTCCTCCTCATCGCACAATGAATAAATTTTATCAAACATTTCTTTCAATTCTGTATTGAATTGATCACATTTCGTATTTACAAGTTCTAAAGAACATTCATCAGAGTCACTTAATTTAATTTCACTCACAAATTTAGTAATTTTACATTTTAAAACTCTTTTTTTTGTCAAAATATTTTTTAATTCAGTAGACATGTTAAAGAAAAAGTCCTACCTTATTCGAAGAAACCAAGTCTCGTCGCTGATTCTTGACTCTAAAAGCAAACGATAAATCCGTTTACTCCGGCTCGACGGACCAATTTATGTTAAGAATAAAACACTAAGTTACTCAATGACACCATTTTTAAGGAACTCTTCGCAGTGAACTGTATATTTCTTTATTTTAAAACAATAATTGTTAAGAGTGAAACAGTCTCTCTGGCCGTTTCCAAATCAAACATTCCATTATCTCAATAACAACAACAACAAAAATTCAGTGTTTTCACTCACTAGTAACTAAATTACAATCTATCGTCAACACGCAGACGATTGGAATAATAAATAAAATTACGGCGCTGACACAGCGCCCTCGTACGGGAGATTTTAATTACGATCAGTAACAGCACTGTTGACAAAAAACCAGAACAGATATATCCACCATTTTCTAGATTTCCTTGCAATGTCATAATACTTTCTTTTTTGGTCTGCAGAGCCTACTCCACCCATTTTTTTGTTGTATTCCGCAAAAACAACAGGACAAGGGACGGTGTGAATAATTCCTCCTATTCTGCGTTTTACGGTTGTCTCTTTGTGCTCAGTATCATTGGAAAGCATAAGAATTTCCTTTTTGTCTTTCCACACACTACACGTTAGAAACGGAAATTCTGTGCACTGGAATGCTTTGAAATCACCTGTTTCCTTTAGTTTAATTTTGCTAATATTTGCTGGGAGATTTTTTCGATTTGACATGACTGTCCCACTCGCTGATATTCCTTTTTCGGATAAACTTTTCATCAAATAAGTAGAGGTAAAAAACCTATCAAAATATAAATGGTGATCCGTTTTAAGGGGGCTTAGATAGATGTGTTACCACATCATATCCAAGACCGTAATTAGATCGTGGCATTTGATCTTTTTTCCCGCAGTAAATTTCAAAGTTATAAATATAACCAAGAAAAGAGGTGCACATCATCCAAACTTTGATGCCTCTCTTGACTGGTTTTTTAGGCATATATTGCACAATGCCTAATCGGCCCTTATATTTGATCATCGCTTCGTCAATCGACAAATCTATATAGGGTATAAAATGTTTTTGACAATTTACTCTAAGATCCTGCATAAATGGATCAATTTTCTGCATCATGTAAAAGTTTTGATGCGTTAGAGGTAGCTCTTTACTCCTGTCAGAAAGATGCAAAAATTTGTATATTTGAAGAAATCTGTCTCTTGACATGATCTGTTTTACCTTTTCGTTCCCTAGCATTGGATCTGAAGACCAGTAGTCTCTCAGCTTTGGTAATTTATTAATTCCCATGATTAAAATTATGGAGAAAAAGTTCCATAATTCTTGAACATGATTTATCGGAGTCCATTTCCATTTCTTTTTCCCTATGGGCTCAAAAGCATCTTTTACGAGTTCTTTAATGTAATCAGCATAAAGATTCGTATTTATTCTGATCGTTTCACACATTTCTTCCGTAAACAATAATTTGAAAAAACTTTCTGCGTTCGATCCTACTGGTAAATCATGCTTTGGTCCTCCCGAAGCTTTATTCGACTTGTCCAGTATTAATTGGTTCTGAATGATTTCCGACCAAGTAAATAAAATATTTTCGTCATTAACTGTATCACAGTTTGTTCCTATATTTATGTCTTCATCAGCTACGGCTTCATTTAACACCGAATTATCACCATCCGCTGTTACAAAATAATCATTGTTTTCTTCCATTATATCACTTACGATTTCTTCATCGGAATCATGATTATTAATAAAAGAACAATTTAAATTTGCATCTATGGGCCATCCATCATCTTCGCTTTCTATGTCACTATCACTATCATCTGATCCAAACAAGATTTCATCAATTTCTAATTGGGTGAGAGGTCTTTTTCTTTTACTCATTTTAAATTAAACTTTAAATGAATATCTCAATACTAGAGTTAAAAATCTGCACAAACAACGATATCGTTCTCTTGAAATAAGAAACTAAAATGAAAAAAAAAAAAAACGGCTCGTCTGAATAGAATCACTTTAGCTTTTAAAAAGGTAATGACAAACCTGCAAGCAATTACAAAGTATTCCATCACTGTCATCGGACAACGTGACCGGCGACAATAAAGACGAACCCCTCAGCACAGGGAGAAACGAATCTCTTTCTATACCTATCACCCCTTATTTTGCTATAGACGGCCGAAACCGGCCGAATTAGGACTTAACTCACAAAGCCGTATAGGGCCGTTTCAGGTGTTAAAAGGTTAACAGCGGCCGGTAGCCAATACATAAATGCGCTGCAGTTACAGAATATGTAAATGTTGCTCGCGTACATGAGCGCCACTTTCTTCTCTTTGACGAATCGTCAAATCAAAAGTACGTAGGAAATAGACCAGCTAATATTTAATCATAGATTCCAAAATAAGTTGTTCAAGCCATTCATCGCACTCACTAATAACAGCGTGATTTCAATCCGGTGTCCACGCTTGTTCTAGGTTAGCACTTTAATATTGATTAATACTTGGCAATATCTCCGTTTGGTTTTTTCCGGTGTATTTTATAATTTTCCTGCATTCAAAATTACTATCAGTCTTGACAGCGAACAACGTGTTGAGTTTGTAATCGCACACTAGCGCTACTTTCGTTCATGCGGGCGGTAGCCAAAAAAGAAGTCGCCTGCAATTACCATTTAAATAAAAATAAAAAGGAAGTTACATAAACTTAAAATAGTGAAGCTTCAACTGTAACCGTTTTCGCAAGGAGTTGATTACGGAAGGGAGAAACTTCCATCAGTAAATTTCAATAGAAATTTTCTTCTTAAACAAACGCCTTATTAATGCAAGATTACAGTCATACATAAGAGCGGAAAGATATATTTATTTTTGCTGGTGGCACTTTACAATGGCGGTGGTCAGGACCTGCGATTCCGCCATATTGTAGCATCCTAGACCAACTCCTGTCAGTGTCAATGAAACAGTTTGTAACACCTGGACAAACTGACACCAGTAAAATCAAATAGAACTTTTTACCATATTAGTAAGAAAATATTTCCATGAACAAGGCGATTAAATAAGACGAAATTTTATATTCAAATTTACTGGTAGGAAATTTGGCCTTGCTGTAACAAGAACTTGTCGATCATATGGAAAAAATCAGCCGCCATCTTATGACATCCTTTTCAGTTACTTCACTCGCAACTGGTAGACAGTACACTATATGTCTCCTCATCTTTATTCATAACTACATTGCTAGAGTACGTAATCCAAATTTTGTTGCCATAATTTGTTTATCACCACTTTCCTCTGTTACGAAAAATTTTCAAAGTACAAGCCGTATATCTTGCATTCCATAGTCTTTCTAATTTTCTTTACGCTTTTTTCTACCACAAAAACTTAATAGAATTTTTTAAATTGCATAATCTGAATATGAAAGAGATTAACCATCTTACACAAATCTCAATCGGATAACACCACTTTTTTAAAAGAAGTTACGTTCAATCACAGAATTTCGAAACTGCTCTAAATAAATAAGGCAAATTTTATTTCCCTTTATTAATAGTGCCAAAAACAAATTTGGCAATGAAAAATAATTCCGGGTCGGACTCGGGCTTGGGCAGCAAAGTGGTTAAAAATATAATATTTGTTATTAACCCCTTAACAGTCGCATTAAATTACGGTTTAAAAATTCAATTTGGTTATTGCCACCACTTTTTTAATAAAGAAATATTCACCTTATTTAATGACAGGTAAAATGATACCATAATAAAGCTAATTACACTAGCTTATAAAACTGGTGGGAATCAAGCAAATCTGAATAAATCTAAAAAAAAAAGACACAGCCCGTGAATATGACGGGAGCGAGAATTAAGTGGGTAAACTTTTGCTGTACAAATCAGCGTAAGAGTTGGTAGCCATGGCTTAATACTGTGTTATGCTTAATTTAATTATGATTAATATTTTATAATTTCTCTTCTTATTCTTCTGGTGTCAAATTTTTATTTTATAGCATACAAAAACAACATCAGACAAAAGGCAGTACTATTTTATACTTCTGCAATTTCTTCCATTCATACACAGATGTTTATTACATAACAGCTTTGGCTCAAACAGAACTATGCGCTCCATCACAACACATACTGCTAACATACTTTATTGGAGCGGCTACGTGACAGAAAACCTATCATAGGTACTCGAACACGCGGCAAAAATATGAACAAAGTAATCCATTATAAAAGAATATACAAAATTAGTACTATAGTGCGGCGCAAAAGTTTAACCCATTAACCGCTGACGATGCGTTCACGCAACAGTCAAAATAATTTCTCATGCAATGAATTAATTACTTTGGCACCACTATTTTAGAATTTAAAAAAATGTCTTATTTATTGGCAGAAATTTTTCTATTTTAGTAAAGCGAAATTAACCCTACTGAATTTGTGGTGGGAAACTACTTTCAACAAGAAATTTGAAAATTTCTATCGTAATAGTTTTGGCGGTTAATGGGTTAAGCACAACACAAATATTTTAATAAAAATAAAATTATACAACGGAATGCTTTCAAATACCCATTGTAAATGAATACTATGATCATAAATATATATCTCAAGTTTCGAAAAAATTCATCGTTACGAAAATTAGAAATTATAAGAAAACTGTTTTTGTGATGTCGCAAAAGTTTATGCACAAATGAGATTTTATGCAAATATCTCCTTAGACATGATAGGTGGAGGATCGGCGAGACATTTTTTCTAGAGTATAAAGTGTAGAGATCGCTGTACGAGTTATATCAAAATGTCGAAATCTCTGCCTCTCTCGCTTGAAGAAGTTGTAGAAGTTTGGAAGCTGAAAGCTGAAGGTAAATTTTTTTTGTAAATTTTGCTTATTTTAAATCGGTTTAAACGTGGTGTTTATAGTGTTTTGCAACGTGGGAAACAATTCAAAAATGTATATTGCTCAGAAACGTCGAGTAAAACCACATTTTGTGAGGATAGAACAATTAAAAGATTGGCTTTAACTAGCTATTTGTCTCATAATGAGATAAAAAATTGATTTGTCTCAAAAATAACACATGATATCATATGCAGACGAATAACAGAATTACGATTCATCAAAAAACAAAAATTATCTCATAAGATTTTTCTGAAACAGTGTCACAAACAAGCAAGACTTGAATGGGCAAAACAGCACATGTATTATCGTGACGAATGGATTAGTGTTATTTTTTCTGATGAAAAAAAATGGAATTTGGATGGCCAAATGGCTTCTCATTCTTTTGGCGTGCCCTGTAGAAAGATCCGAAGAGCATATTCAGCAGACAACAACGTGGTGATTCGTTCATGGTATGCGACGCTTTTGGCTGTAATGTAGAAACGTCTCTTTCCTTCCTAAGTGACAGACAAAATTCATAAAAGTATCGGGAAACTCTGATGGAGCATTTGTGACCGTTTGGACCGTTTCGGAGAACTCATAGGGGTCTCAAGAGGACATTTCAGCAAAACAACGCATCAATACTCACTTCCCGTTGCACAAAAGAATGGCTTAGATCTCAGAATATCAGTGTGATGAACTGGCCAGCACTCAGCCCAGAACTCAATACTATGAAGATAATCTGGGGAATCCTCTCACGTGACGGCTACAAGAATGAGAAGCAGTATTACCCAGTGCAAAAGCTCAAATCAGCGATCGAGGAAGCCTGGTACAAACTTGCTCCCAAAACCTTCCATACTCTCGTGTTATCAATGGAAAATCGAGTATTCGATCTTGTCAGGCGCAATGGAAGTACCGTAGACTACTAAAGGACTTTTGTGCCTTGTGAAATGAATTTATTTCGTTTTTGTGCATAAACTTTTGCGACATCACAATTTTCAATTTTTTATAATTTGTTATTTTCCTTACAGTATATTGTTTCCGAATTCAAAACATGAATTTGTAATCAAATTGCTTAGATACAGTAAAAATTTCTAAGCATTCCGATGCATATTTTTCATTTTATAAAAATATTTAGCTTGTACATAAACTTTTTCACCGCACTGTATACATGAACTGGTGTAAATGCAATATATAAGTAGCAAGACTGAAATATAAAATACAAACTGCAGTACAAAATTAATATTGTGCATTTTTTTAGCATAAAACTCTTAAAATATTTAACACTTAATTGTTTTAAGGACAAAATAATTGATAACTGCTAATTAAAGGCGGTAATGAATAAATGTCACAAAAATTTCGTCACAGGAAGTCTTCATTCAACTATGTGTCAATATTTTTTTTCTATTTACAAAGATGCGAAACGAAGTAAGTAATAGTCTAAATTAAATACAGTCTGCCTAATCCAGGATCAAACATCAGTCAGTTTTCATCATTTCAATCCTATCTCGTCCATGGAACTCATGGAACTATTAATAAAGAGGAACTGACATATTCTTAAAATAGTGAAGCTTCAACTGTAACCGCTTTCGCAAGGGCTGATTGCCTAGGATGAAAACATCCACCAGTAAAGTTATATAGAAATTTTCTCCGTATTTAAAGGCCTGTTTAATGCAAAATTTCAGTCATAAATAATGGCAGAATCATACTTTCATTTTTACTGATGTTAGTTTACTTTTGCGGTAATCAGACCCTTCGTTTCCGCCATATTGTGACAACCGGTAAGACAAACCGACTGTTTTAACAGTCAAAACGACACCAGTAAATACAAATAGAAGTGTTTACCATATTTGTGAGAAAATATTTCCATGAATAAGAAGCTTAAATAAGGCAAAACATTCTGTTCAATTTTACTGGTGGGAAGTGTGCTCCGGCGGTATTCAGAAACTGTAGTTTCGATTTAGAAAATGCAGCCGCCATCTTGTGACAACCTCCTCAGTTACTTCAATCGCAACTGGTAGACAGTACACTATATGTCTCCTGCTCTTTATTCATAACTCCATAATGGGACTATGAATAAAGAGGTACTGACATATCTTTAAACAAATGAAGCTTCAACTGTAACGGCTTTCCCAGAGGTTGATTACCGCCTTGACAAACATACACCAGTAAATTTAAATAGAAATTTTCTCCTTATTTAAACGCTTTCTTAATGAAGAATTTCAATCGTAAATTATGGCAAAAACATTTTATTTCTACTCGTGAGTAAAATTATTAATGTGCAATTAGATAAAAAATAACTAGCTTGATAGATAAATAGAAAACACAACACTTTAAATATATGACTGAAGTTTGCCCTAGTGTGGCCATATTGTTTTAATATATTAAATATTAAACAAATATTTTGTGTGTTTTTTCATTTATCAAATTGCGTAGAATAGAAAAACTGATAATTTAAATTTAGTTCTTTTTTATTTTTTTTATTTTTAAGTTTAGGAGATCGGGAAATTCAATAAGAGGCTTCAAAATTATGTTTAATTAAATCCAAAATTTAACTTACATTGAAAGAAATACTGAAAGACACTATTAAATCAAAATTATACAAAATTGAATATTTTAGAATTAAAAATTTTCAGTTCAATTTTTTTTTTATTAATTTAAAATTATCCTAAAAATAAAAATATAGATTCAATGATTAAAAATATACTCTAAGCATCCTTAAAATATTAATTACATCAATAAATGTCACATCCATGGATTAATGTCACCTACAAATTACAATGACATGGATGTGACATCCATGAAGGTCACATACCTGAGATTAGGCCTAATATTTTATAACCTATCCACAACATTAACATAATGCTACTTGGATGCAAAACTAAATAGAGCATTTTAAAGCTACTTATGAACAAAATTCAGCTATTTTTAAAACTGACATAATTAATGAGGTCATGGAATTGACATCCAATTGAAGTACCCTATGGAAATTAAATGTTTTTAAATTAAAAATAGAGTAAATAACAATTTACCACGATTCAGAAATATTCCATCCAACAAGTAGCCTCCAGTAGTTAATTTTAATTCCAATTTCTAGATTATTCTGCCATTTGGTAGATTTTTATATACCCATAACTGATATGTCATGGAAGTAGCTAATAATTCTGGGGACTGAATGTCTTTGTCTGTAATTATTTTTTTAAATAAATATTCAAAAATTTCTGATAAAAAGAAAACAAAGTCTATCCATTTTTTGACTTAACATATTTTATATGGTTCTTTTCCTTTATCTTATGGGATACATTCATGTTGTAAAGTAAAAACAGGCATGGAGGGACATGCCATGGAGGTGACATTTAGTATGATTTTAATTTTATTAAAATAGTTTTAAATTTCAAATTTATTCTAAAATATTTTGCAATAGAAGTTTTAGATGTGACTTCATAGATTATCTATTTAGTTGAACAATTATTTCTATAAAAGTACAAAAATTTGTTTGGGACTCAAATTTCCACTTAATTTCAGACCTATCCTACTACGACAAATTGTCAAATCAGTGTTGCCAGTGGAGTACTTTTTTTTAGTTCAGATTTCTTGATTGGCACCACTTTTTTGAATGGGTAAAATTCACTTTCATTTTACCTTAATTAATATGTCATTAAATAAGGAACATTTTACCATTTCAAAAAAGTGGTGCCAATCAAGAATCTAATTTGAAAAAAGTAGCCCATCTGGCAAAACTGTGTCATGTTAAAAGCCGTATGTCTTGCATTCCATAATCTATCTAATTTAGTTTACGGTTTTTAGACCATAAAAGTTTAATAGAAATTGTTATTTTACAAAATCAGAATATTACAGCGATTAACACTTTGCGGTCTGGAGACTCTTATACAAATTTTAATCAGGTGACGCCACTTTTTTAAAAGGTTCCGTTACGTTACACAATCTCGAAAATGCTCTAGTTAAATAAGGCTAATTTCATTTTCCATTATTACTGGTTCCAAAAGCTAATTTTTCAAGGAAAATGATTCCGAGTCAGACTTCGGCTTGGGCAGCAAAGTGGTTAAAAGATAATATTTGTTATAAAATATTTTGAGATACAAAACAGCATAAGATTTGGCAGCCGTGGCTTAACACAGTGTTATGCATTAATATTTTATAATTTCTCTTCTAATTTTTCTTGTGTAAACTTTTCATTTTATAGCATACAAAAAGAACATCGGACATACGTCTATACTATTTTCAACTTCCGGAATTTCTTCCATTCATCTACAGCGGATTATTACATAACGGCTTTGGCTCAAATAGAATTATGACTTCCATCGCAGGACACATTGTTAACATGCTTCGTTAGAACGACTATATGACAGAAAACCTATCATATGCACTTGAACGCACGGCGTATATAAACAAAACATGAACAAAGTAATCTATTACAAAAGAATATACAAAATTAGTAGCATAAATGACCTGGTGTCAATGCAATATAAAATTATCAAGACTAAAATATAAAATGAAAACTGCAGATCAAAATTAATGTTGTGCATTTTATTTGCATAAAACTCATAAAGCATTTCACACTTAATCATTTTAAGGACAAAATAATTGCCTATCTGCTACTAAAAGACGGAAATGAATAAATATCACAAAAATTTCGCCACCGGATATCTTCAGCCAACTATGTGTCAATATTTTTTTTTCTATTTAAAAAGATGCAAAAAAGAAGTAAGTAATAGTCTAAACTAAATACAGTCTTCCTAATCCATGATCAAACTTCAGTCAGTTTTCATCATTTCAATCCAATCTCGTCCATGGAACTATGAATAAAGAGGGACTGACATATCCTTAAACCAGCGAATCTTCAACTGTAACCGCTTTTGCAGGTGTTGATTACCACCTTGACAAAAAGAAACTAGTAAATTTAAATAGAAGTTTTCTCCTTTTTTTAAACGCTTTATTAATGAAAAATTTCAATATTAAATTATCGGAAAAACAGATATTAAATTTTACTTGTGGAAGTTTACTTCAGTGATTGTCAGCTCCTGCATTTCCGCTGCAATCTGACAACCTGAACAAACTGTCAGTGTCAGTGAAAAAGTTTCTAATACCTGTGCAAACGGCCACCTGTGGGAGAAATTTTTCATGAATAAAGCGCTTTGGTAAGATGAAATTTTTATTCAAATTTACTGGTGGACTTTTGCGCAGGCGGTAATCGGAAACTTTTGATGAAATTTAAAAAACAGTCGCTATCTTGCGACAACATCCTCAGTTACTGCATTCGCAACTGGTAGACAATGCACTATATGTCTCTTCCTCTTTATTCATAACTCCATTATCTTTCCCCCTTGAATCTAAAATGTGTGAAGTAGAAATCTGTACTCTTTAAATAAATTCCATGATCTAGTGCTGCGGAAACAAATGCTTCCGTCAATGATAACAAATATATTTATTTTTTGTACCTATTTTAACATGTTTCAAAACTTATAAAATGGTGTTTTTCACAAAACGAACTTAATTATTTTTATTAGTTTATTTTTATTTGCTTTTGAAAACATTTGAATTCTAAACGTTCTTTAATATCTAATTTAAGACGTGTAACTCTTAAGACTAGATCTGCGGTGGCGTGTTACTTTGACCCGTACCAAATGAATAGACATCAATTCTAACCAGAAAACTCTTTATAAAAAGGATTATATCTAGGCTGCACAAAAATGATTTAAACAGGGATGAGATTTCCGCTTTCCTGCACACCAGTATTTTAATAGAGAAAATGTTATTTCATTTAATCGGAACATTTTTGTGATTTAACAAAACAACATTTTCTCTAAGGAAATATAGGTGTGCAAAAAAATAGAAATTTCATCCCTGTTTAAAGAAATAAGATAAATAGTTTTAAATAAAAGTTCTGATGCAAGTTATCTTTATAAAACTTAAGTAAAATTTTCCGCGGTTCTAGTGTTAAATATCACATTATTCCATTTTTTTAAAAAAGATTAATTAAAGATGATAGTAACTGGAAGTTTCATTCCACATTATTTCAAGGTTTACGTTTAGATTACGATTACAAGGTTTACGGTTATGTGCACCACCGCTCCCTGAATAGTAGACTTGAGCGCCTACACAAAATTGGTTGCTATTGTAGGCGGATTTTTTTAAACGTATGTACAGCCCCCTAAATTTTAAAACCAGCATTTTATAAAAGATTTCACTGACTTTTTTAATGTCAGAAAAGTAAAGCGAAAAACACTTAAAAAACTTATTGGTACAAAAATTAAAGTGACCGCACACATGCTGAAAAAAATCCGCCTTCGGTAGCCGCAATTTGTGTCAGCCTCAGGCCTTGTATTCAGTGGGCGTTGGCATGCACCGCAAGGCCAAAGAGAAAAAGAGGCTACCTCAGTGCATTCGACGTACCTTTTTTTACAGACCGCTGGAGTCACGAAATGCTCGAAAGCACCAATGAAGGTGTGCAAAAATAGCATCACGTCACTCTAGCGGTCTGTAAAAAAAGATATGTGGGATGCACCACGGTTGCCTGTCTTTCTCGTTAGCCTCGTATGTACCGTATATGAGGTCATAATTTTTCTTCTGAATTTCTTTATGAAACGACAGGTCCTACAAGCATACATGTCGGATCATTTTACAGGTAGTCTAAACATGGATTCTAGCTCAGATAAATTTAGTTAATCTTTAATGAACTCCGTTTATCTCAGGCTGAATTTAATATAATTCTATTCAATACTTAAATTTATAGAATATTAAAATGTTGAATAATTACAAATTTCTTGTTTTTCTTATCAAATCAGGGTTACCAGGTTGTCCTCTTTTTCTATTCAGAAAATATCAAGAAAAATCAGAACTTACTAATAATAAATTTTGATTCATTTAAAGACGAATTTTTTGTAATTATTTAAAGTAAAAAATTTCTTCTAGAATTTCAGTATGATTTCGGAATACATATTCAGATGAAAATGTTATTTCCGTGTCAAACAATGCATTGCGTGACAATATAAAAAGTGGAAATGTCGAAGTCAGAGCAATTATATTTCAAACGGGCACACGCGCTATTTTCCTTACCGGCATCCGGTAGCCAAAACATAAATGCGCTGCAGCTGCAGAATATGTACATTTTGTTCGCGTACATGAGCGTCACTATGTTCTCTTCCACGAAACGTCAAATCTTAAGTACGTAGGAAAAGATAACAGCTACTGTTTAATCACAGCTTCAATAATCCGCCGTTCAAGCCTTTTATCTCACTCACGAATAGCAGCGCGATTTCAATCTGGTGTCTACGCTTGTTCTAGGTTTTCATTTTAATCTTGTTTAATATTTGGCAATTTCTCTTTGTAAGTTTTTCGGTGTGTATTTTAATTTTCCCAGCATTTAAAATTACTATCAGTCGTAACAGGGCACTATTTTCAACTTTTGAAATTTCTTTCATACATCCGCTCAGACAACAGCGATTACACTTAGAGAGTGCGCACTATGAGTTACGGTTTTTAGCGCACATTAGCGCTACATTGTTCCTGCAGGCGGTAGCCAAAAAAGAAGTGCCCTGCAAACGCCATGAAACTAACAATAAAAAAAGTAACTGACCTATCCTTAAAATAATGAAGCTTTAACTGTAACCGTTTTCGCACCGGGTTAGTTATGGCCAGGTGAAACTTCCATCATTAAATTTAAATAGAAATTTTCTCCTTACATAAACACATATTAATGCAAGATTTCAGTTTAAGTATTGGCGGAAACAGATATTTATTTTTACCGGTGGTAGTTTTCTTTGGCTGTGGCCAGGACCTGCATTTCCGCCATATTGTGACAACCTAGACAAACTCTGTGTCAGTGTCAGTGAAAAAGATTGCAACACGTGGGCAAACTAACACCAGTAAAATCATATAGAACTTTTTACCATATTAGTAAAAAAATATTACCGTAAACAAGGCGATTAAAAAGGTCGAAATTTTCTATTCGAATTTACTGGTGGGAAGTTTGCGTCGCCGGTAACAGGAATTTGTTGATCAGATGTATAAAATCAGCCGCCATATTATCACAACCTCCTCAGTTACTTCAATCGACACTGGTAGACAGTACACTATATGTCACCTGCTCTTTATTCATAACTCCATTGCAAGTATAGTTAATCAAAATTTTGTTGGCATATATGAGCGCCACTATCCTCTCCTACGAGAAATTGTCAAAGTAAAAACCGTATGTCTTACATTCTATGTATGTCTGTCTAATTAACTTTAAGCTTTTTTATACAAAAATTTAATAGAAATTTTTAACTTAGATAATCTAAATACTACAGAGATTAATCCTTGCCGGTCTGGTGACTCTTGCACAAATTTTAATCGGTTTGCACCATATTTTAAAAAGAAGTATCGTTCAGTAACACAATTTTGAAAATTCTCTAATTAAGTAAGGCAATGGTGACGAAAGCAAATTTCGCAAATTAAAATGATCCCGAGTCAGGCTGGGATTGGGCAGCAAAGTTGTTAAAAGATAATATTTGTTATAAATTTTTGCGGTGAAAAGCAGCGTAAGAGTTGGCAGCCATGGTTTAGCACTGTGTTATGGATTAATATTTTATAATTTCTCTTCTAATTTTTCTGGTGTCTGCTTTTCATTTTACAACATACAAATAGAACACCAGACATAAGGCTGCACTATTTTCAACTTCCGGAATTTCTTCCATTCATCTACAGATGATAATTATACAACGGCTTTGGTTCAAATGGAATTATGCGATCCATAGGAATACCTACAATTAACAAACTTTATTAGAACTACAATATGAATTATAATAAAAAAGCTAAAATCTTTAACAACGATTTTACGCACAAATAACGTACAGACGCGACAAAAAAAATCTTATACGATCGTTTCGAGGATTCCTGGATCCCCTTCCTCAGTAAGAAAAAAAAAAGAATTAAAATGGGTTGGAAGAATCCCTCGGTTATATCCCCGAGTACTGGCTTATGGACTGATTGAAAAGGCGAAAACAAGAGTTTATATATCTTAAAGAAATGACGTAATGGACCAGAACCAAATGAAAAAGTGAGTGACATCGCAGGATACCTCCACACTGGCGAAAGAAAAGGTGTGCTGGTCATATCATTTACTAAGCTGGAAGTATGTTTATGAATATAGTGAGCTTCGTAAAAGTCTAGATCAAAAACTGAGTTGCATTTTTGAATAAGTTTAGCCTCTGGATAATTAAACTGATGGTTGGAATTCCAACAATGTTTCGTTATTGTAGATTTCTCAAATTCCTGCTTTCTAACGTAATTCTGGTGTTCTTTCAGCCTAATTCTAAGAGTCTGCCCAAAGTAAGAGAGTCCGCATTCAAAAAAAAAAAAATTCTGTAAAAGCCCCAGATATTATGGTCGTCAATAGGATTTTTTAGATTGGAAAAAAGTAATTTTATTGGTTGGGGAGAAAACAACTTTAACACTAAACCTATTGAAAATACGAGAAATTTGTGTACTGATTTTAGGAAAATAAGGTAAGACAATAAAATTTCTAAATTCTTTATTTGCTGGAACAGAATCAGTGATTATCGGAGGTTTAGATAAAATATGGTTAATGATATTCAAACTAAATGCACGATTGATGGCAACTGCTTTTATATAGTTAATTTCACTATTAAATAACTTCGAATTTGAACAAATTTTACGAGCACGGAAAATAAGAGTATTGAAAGCTGCAAGTTTTTGATGTGGGGGATGACTGGACTTAAAATGAGGGGGTAAACTTACAGCAAAAGGTTTTCGGTAAACTAGCGTCAAAAACGCACAATCATTACGAATTACCAGGACATCCGGGAAAGCTAAACGTTGTTGAGTTTCAATTTACAAAGTAAACTGTATACATGGATCAATTGAATTAAATAAATCAAAAATAGCGTTAATATTATGCTTAGACCAATTAAGTAAAGCAAAGTAATCATCTACGTAACGTGTATAAAATGGAAATTGTATTAATTTAAATAATTTAACTTCAAAATAATGCATACAAATATCTCTCAAAACTAGGCTTAAAGGGTTACCAATAGCTAAAGCTTCCGACATTTTATAAAACTTCCCCGGAAACACAACGTGTTGTGTTTCAGGGGATGACGTCAGACTCGTGTCCTCTGACTTTGAGTACTTCGATAGCAGCAATTTTCATCTTATCAAGGGAACTATGAATAAAGAGGAACGGACATATCCTTAAACCAGTGATGCTTTTCCAACTAACGTTATTGTTCGTGATATATATGATATATTACTGGCTCATAGCGATAAGAAGTTTGAGATTGGATGTATAAAAGCTAATGCTGGCTTTGCAGGCAATGAACGGGCAGATTCTTTGGCCAAATCAGTGATTACCAACAAGAGTGCTGATGTTTATTAAACAATTCCAATTTCTGTCATTACTAAATATTGTAGGACTAAGATAAGTAAGGATTGGCAGGACTATTGGTCCGGTAGTGAAAAAGTTCGGGGCACTTATTCTATCTTGAAAACAGTGGACATAAAAGATATTACAAGTAATCAAGACTTACATTACTATATCTCAAGACATGGCAGTTTCCCAGATTTCCTTTTCAAGATTAGAAAGCGTGTGAATGATAAAAGCAACTGTGGAGAGACTGGAAATGTGCTTCATTGTATTTCTGGTAGATGCCCTTTGATGCCCAACATTTTGTTTTTAAGCAAAGTAGGGCTGCTAGGGAGAACTTAAGAAGTGCTTTGTTGAATCCAGATAATTATGCCAAGCTGACTGAAAATTATGATATAATTAATTCACTGTACTCCTACATCATATATAAATTCATTTAGTTACTTCGATTATACTTATGCAAGGACTGCTTTTAGAACTCTGTAGAACTTTTGAACTTTGCTTTCCAGCGACCCATTAACCGGTTCTATGACTGTTATTCGTTTGCTTTATTCTTAAATGTTGTCAGTTACCTATAAACTGTTACTTATCTGTAAATGTTTTTAGTTTTGTATGTTTCTTTTGGGCTGACGTGTGGCCAATTGCCATTTTTGTCTTTTTCCCAAGTTGGGGGTTTTATTTTTTTATTTGCGAACTTTCAATAAACGCCGTTGATTTGGCTTTTTCCCCTACCGCTGTTTTCGCTGCATAGCGGAGAGGACTTTTCCTGCCGGGACGTTTAACACTAGAACGCCCGGAAGGAGTCGATCCGACTCCGACCATATGATTAAATGTCAACTTGGACCAGAAATTCTTTCATAAAATAAGTTAAATTTAAACAACGCAGATTTAAGTTAAATAAATCAGTCAAATAATTTTAAATAAAAATTCTAGTGTGAAATATTTTTATGAAACTTGAGTAAAATGTCCGGTCGTTCTAGTGTTAATCCATAAACTCCACGGTTGGAGTCCCGGTAAGGTGTCCTTAGTCCTAATATCACTTTCCTAAGTGCATTTTCTTCTTTTCTATTTAAAATTAACAAACGTGACAATGATACATGTCCTTGTGGGGTAGTTGGTGACCAAGAGCATTACTTGTTTGATCTATGCCGGTTTATGCCATCCTCATTTAATTTCATTCTATCTAAGACCCCAGCGTGGAAAATGAGAAACTTCTTGTTATCAAAATCAAAATCAAATATCGTACAGCTAGCTGCCATTTATAATACACTGAACCAGCTTTTTTCGTTTATTAAATACCGTTTTTAGTTTGAATTGTACTTTTTAATAATCTTTTTAATCATTATGAAGTTCGTGCTTCCACGTTTACTTTCATCTTCTTCTGCATTGATGTTGTCGTCAGACTACATGTGGTTACATTAACACGTTCACGCCGGAGCGGTGGGTCACACTCGACTGTCTCAGAGCTGCCAAGTCTCCGCCTTTTTGGATACCAGTATTTTAACACAGAAAATGTTGTTTTATTTCATTAGAACAATTGGGTGATTTAAAAGAACAGCATTTTCTCTAAAATAACAATGGTGTGAAAAAAGCCGGAGACTTGACAACTCTGAGACAATCGAGTGTGACCCACCGCGCCGGCGTGAACGTGTTAATGCCAACAAAGATATTTTTTATTTTGGATTAAACCTGTGATGATCTTTGTTATAATCCAGATGATTTGTGCTCCTGAATATAGTCATACAGGGGTCAGAGCATATAGGGAAAATTTTATTGTTCTTACCAGAATCTTTTAACAATAATCTTCATGATATATTCCTATTGCATATCATATAAAATTGTCTCTTGAATTTTATTGATAAAAGATACCGCTAAGAACAATAAAATTTGTCCTATATGCTCCGACCCCTGGACATATCGTGCTATGAGCATCTGTATATATGCTCTTGGCTCTCAAATTTTATAAGACTCTACATTTTTAATTTATAAGTGATGGATTTTTAGACATTTACTTTTAAAGTAGTAGCAGGAACCTTGATAATATACAGGACTTTCTTCCTACTCTAAACTCTGATCATGGGTTTTGCAGTAACATATTTTTAATCATTGGATATTATAGTAAAATAGTGAACTTTTACAACATACAGAACTCAGTATTAGAATTGAGATTTTTAGTTACAGAGTAACTATCGAATATAGTATTGTCCCAAGAGTTCATATTATTGCTGTTAATTTTATTTTAACTTACCATTAAGGAAACTATTTCATTATTATTTAAAGACATATATGTAGATGTCTATAAAATTGTTAAACTTTATTACTCAGATATTTGCTGAAGCACAAATCTACTTTTTGTTACTTTGCATACTTTTAACTGACATATGTGCAAAATTCTGTAATTCTGTCCAGTTCTTTTTTGATTTGCTGTTACTGGGCCACATTGTTTTACATATGTAATTTCGATTATATGGTCAGTTGCCCTGGATAGGGATTTGCTAGAGGTGGAGGGAATTATCAGCTGGTTATTCGGTCTTTGCCAATCTTGTTTGGCTACCAGTTGGAGTGATCCTGTCCTGTCCTAATATTAAATATCTTTCCACAATATTTTGCATCGTGATGAGTTTACTTGAATCGAATACATTTATATTTCTAGAGATAAGATTGCAACTCGTATTTGTAATTCTGACTATCCATTTTTTGCATCTCACCACTTTGTTCAGTTTGCCAATACTGTTACTAAAAAAGTGCCCAATATTTATCATCCCATAATTTGCACTGATGGCTCGAAGATATACAATGGTGTGTTGTGTGATTTTGTAGTATATTTGGAGAATGTGACTTTTTGCGAGAAAAGTTTCAAACTGAACAGCTACCATACAGATTATCAAGCTGAAATTTCAGCATTGGATGCTGCCATCAAATGGTGTGGCAGATCTTCAATATGATTTTCATATCTATTCAGATAATCTTTCGTCAGTACAGGCTTTAATGAATCTCTTTCCTGCGACAAACTTTTTTATAACGTTTATTCGAATCTTAGACTTTTAAATAACAAAAGAATTCATATTGGATGGATAAAATAACATATTGGCTTAGTTGGAAATGAAAGAGTTGATTACCTTGCTAAAACGGTCATTTTGGAAAATACTTACGATGAAATTTTAGACGTCCCTTTTTCTGAAAATGAAAGAGTCATTCTAAAAAATATCTGCAACCAAAATCGAAAAAGTAACCAAGGTGCGCTGTACAGACGGACCTCGGCTATCCAATGCAAAAAAAAAAATATTTAAAAATGTCGAAATTCAAACGAGATATTAGAAAAATCCCTCCCCATAGGATTAGTATTAGCTCGTGAGTGTCTTCGCCGGCAGGGACAGGACCCTTAAGCGATACTTTAAGGCTGTTCTCAATTGCTCTGCTTAACAAGCGCAAAATGTTTTGACATATTTACAAATTCATTTTTTTAAGGAAAGATATAAAATTGGAAAGCTTGACCATGGAAGCGATTTGGAATTGATCCGTATTTACCATTCTTTGATCAATAAATTACCTATTGAGTTATCAGCGATTTTGATCACTTGACACGGCATTTTTCTCCCCTTACTGACTGGATTTTCTTATTTCGTTCGGAAGTTCGGTTCAAAATGCCAACTTTGACAGCATTTTGTGAAAGATCTATTGAGTTTACAAGAAAACGGAAAAACAGTTCGCTGACATAGTTTTTGAATAACAACACCTTCTAGTTTCATGCGTTTCCGAACAAAAATGAATTAAAACTTATGTCAGAAAGTTGACCCTTTGGATTTGAGAACAGCCTTAAGAGTAACATAGTTAAAATTTTGCAGAATGATTAGGAAGTCAGCTTAACATCTACAGTTTCGAAGCTCAAATAATAATGCAAATTCTTATTCTTTTGTTTTTTCCAAACAAAATGACATCGTAAATGACAGAAAAAAATATTTTTTTCTGAAACTGATAATTTAGGCGCTTAGTAATTTAGGTTAAAAATATGGATCTAAACTATACCGCCCCCCCCCCCCCTTCAAAACATCAATTTAATAGCCTTTTTTTTAATAATTTCCCTCTCTGGAATAATTTCTATTTATTAATAACCACTATCCTAAATGAATGCAATCACAAATTTAAGAGCTTTAACCCCTTAACGGCCGCATTAAATTAATTCAAATTGCTTATTGGCACCACTTTAAAAAAAAATATTCACCTTATTTAATTACAGGTAAAATGATGCCCTAATAAAGCCAATTACACTATTTCATAAACCTGGTGTGATTCAAACAAATCTGAATAATCTGAATAAAAGACACAGCCCGTGAATATCACGCGAGCGAGAATTAACCCTTAAATGCGCGATTTTTTATTTTCTTTCGAAAATATATATATATGATCCTCTGAAATGTTTGTTACACAGGAAAAATATTGAAAAAACAAAAAAACAAATCAGGGATATATTTTTCATATAATACGTCAACATTTTCTTCTATTGCACATCTGCAATATAAGTAAAAACTACTGTCGTGTGACTGTTTTACGCTAAAATATTGAAAATTAGCAAATATTTTAAGAAGCATGTCTCCAAAAACCTTATTTTATATAATTTTTTTTTTATAAAACTTAACCTTTAAACCTATTAATTCCCATGATAGAATACGTTCTAAAAATTACGTAGTTCAGAGAATCTGACCTAAAACCAGAAAAATTATATGGTTAATTTGGCTTTACTTAAATTCGGAATGTCTCCTATGAATTAATTGCTATTTCATAGCTGCCAACTTTTACGCTTTTTTCAAACCACTTTAAGTTTATAATAAATATTGTGTTACTTAATCGTCGAAGTCTGACGATTAAAGAAGTCGAAAATTTCTATTAAATTTTTGCGGTAGCAAAAGAGCGTAAAAGTTGGCAGCTATGCTATTTTAATTTTCTGGTGTCAATTAGTTATATACGAATAAAAAAAAATCTATTAAATTCAAAACACAGTTGTTTGCATATATGCAAAGCTGCGCACTAAAAGGTTAAGGGGTTAAGCAAGTAAATAATCTACAAATACTCAAATCATTTTATTGAAAAAGATTTAAGTTAAATATGAAAATGTATCACTTTCTTGGTCATACATTCTTTGTCGGCATTTTTAGGTATTTTACAAACTCAGATGAAAATAACATTTATTTTATGTGGCAATAAGCTTAGATGCTGCCATTTATTCGTTTGGTTTTAGCGCAAAAACATTCCTTTATTAAGAAGTGATGTGAAAATGTAAAAAAAAATCGGACTTTTTAGTTTTTATAAGCAAAAGAACAGATGTGCCCGTTTGGGGACCCAGGGACCGAAGAGGTTAAAAGGAAGGGACATCTTTTCTGCTCTTCGTAAACCTTATTCTAATTTTCTTTGTATTCACAAGGTTTGGCTTACTTTGTATCAACTCATGGTGCCTTCCCAATTCATCGTTACAAAATTGGTAAACGTTCTACTGTTAAATGTGACTTCGGCAGCGTTGGTGATGTCAATTTCTACACCTTTGGAAAGCATCCTTTACAGCCTTTTTGTTTATATTTTGTCCTCAATAGAACATTGAACGGAAGAACATTTAATTATCCAAGTCAAATTATAAAAAACTCCGCATCCTATACAATTAACTTAATAAACTGTATTATTTCACCAAATATCGCTTTTAAAGACCGTTTTGACCTTGTGGTGTTCCAGCCAGTTTTTCTTTATGAAGTATTTTCGAACTTTATTATTTTCCTTATTTTTAAGTCATTTGTAACTGTAAATGACTCTAAATCCTGTTCTTCCTCTGACTTTCCTTTAGCTCCGTGTTTACATAGAAGTCATATGTTATTTTGGACAATTTTGTTTTTATTCTTTTCTATTATGATTTTTGCGATTACATATAAGGGGCATTCGACGTCAAATCAGGCAGTAAAATATCAATATGTAACCCACCATCACAGATTTTAATGAAACTGCGTGTGTTTGTTCTTACTATTAAGATATGATCACCAGTAATTTTTTTTGCTCCTTGGTGAAATAGTTTCTGAGAAAAAAATTGTCAAAATTTTGAAAAACTGCCGTCAGTTGGCATTCTTGATAGCTCGGTTTTCAAATGTAGCATGTCATATATATAATCATATTTCAATATCTACTCTACAAATCATCTTCAAATAATTTATGCACAATATTTAGGGTACGCAGCTTAGGAAAAAAATATATTGTTACGCTTATAACATTTTAAGTGTGTCTAAAAAAATATTTAAACTTTGAAGTCGTGAATTTTTTATGAAAAATAATGCATTAACAAAAAAAAGCATTATCAACAAAAGGCGGTATTTTTATTAAATTTATTTTTTATGGGAGATATACTTAAAGGTGTCCTTTACCTGATTCTGAAATAAAAATAGTGGGATTTTGGGTGTTTTTGGTAGTATTTCCTATTTAAAAATATTTTGAGGTGCATTTCATATCAAATCAAGCAGAATCATTCCATGTCAGTTCCCCTAAGCGATTTAATCACTGTCACAAATTTCAATGAAATTGGGTTTGTTTATAGCTTATTTTAAGACGTAATCACCTTTAATTTTCTTGATCCTAAGTAAAATATTTTTTTAAGATAAAAAATATCAAAATTTTGAAAATTTTTTTTACATTTTTTTAATGACAGTTCGATATTCAAAGACTACATAAAAAAAAAAAAAAAGTCATTTCAATATAAAATCACTAAATAGGTTTCAAATAATGTATATGTGACAAATAATGTAGGCTGATTATTATTTCTTGTTTTTTTATCATGTTTAAACACTAACAGTGTCTTTTATCTTATGAATTTTTAAAATCAAGAATTTTGTCAAAAATAATTTATTATTAACCGAAGGCAGGGTGTTATTGCTTTTTTTTAATTGTACGTAAAAATATCTTTTAAATGGTTATAAAATAAAAATAGTGAACATATGAGAAAAAATTATCAAAATTTTGGAAAAATGCCACGAGTTGCCATTAATGATTGTTCAATTTTCAAAGGCCTCATTTTATATATAAAATCATATTTCAATAACTAATAAAGAAATCTTCTTCGAATAATTTAAGCAAGGTAAATAAAGTATGTAGATTATGAAAAAAATATTGCTGTAATGTTAAAAAATATTTAAATGTGTCTAAAAAATTGTATAATCTTTGAAATCAAAAATATTTTACAAAAAATAATGAAATTATTAAAAAATTTTTATCAATCAGAGGCGGAGTTTCTATGACTAATTTTTTAATTTTAAATTGTACATAATACTACATTATAACTGGATCTGAAATAAAAATAGTGGGATTTTGGTTGGTTTTAGTAGTATTTAAATCATATTTAAAATTATCAATATTTTCAAATGTAAAACCTATCCAATGTATCATCCCTGGAAATATTTTTATTTATACATTTATTTTATTTTTCAAATTATCTTTTATGTTCGTTTCTTAAGGAAAAAAATAAACAATATTGTTTTTTTAGTAAAACTTCTAGGGCGAAGAGCAATTATCCCTTTCCAAAAAAGAGAAAAATCACTAGCTCCTCACCGCCCAATAGAAATTTTCAAAATGACAGTCCTAATCTTTAAACTCATATTTGGCTGTTAATATTGAAAATTTAGCATTGAGCTGCTAATATTGAAAAAAAAACAAATTTCACTCTGTTGAAGAAAATTTTGACGTATTGTGCTTTAAATATATGCAAAAAATGCATAATCCATTATATTTATATCTTTCAAATAACTATATCTAAAAAAATATTTAAAACTTAATGAGTTGCACTTTTGTAACTTTATTCAGTTTCTAATGATATGTACCGTAATTTCGGGTGTATAGCCCGCAGATCAAACAATTCAGTTTGGACCCAGAAATTTTATTCAGTATTTGAAGACCAATATTTACTGTGATCTAAAAAGTTACATTTTATTTTTAAAAATTTCTGGGTCGAAACACGATTGTATGATCCGCGGGCTATACACCGGAAATTACGGTAATTTGATTTATTTGATCACAATATTGCTGAAAGATGGATTTTCAACATATATATGTGTGTATATATATCCCTGTTCTCAAACAAATTATTTAAAAATTATTCATTTATGTTTAATAAAGCATATATATATATATTGTTTATACACTTACAGAAAATACATATAGCAAATTTTATGATATTATGTCAATAATGTCTAAAAGTAAAGAACTTATCTAATAGTAACGAAAAATTTAACATCTGGTGTAATGACAAAAAAATTTTATAATTGTTTTACTTAATTTGGATGAATGAAAAAAGCTTATATGTTTATATTTTATTGAAGTACAGGTGAAAATGTCACAAAGGCATACCTCAACAACCGCTGAGTATGTCACATTCACACTACAGATGATTTTTTTTTTCTTTTGATCTTTCGGGTTTGATTTCAGATGGTAATGAATTAATTAGTTTTGTTAGAAGTGTCACTGCAGTCAGCATATTAGGCTCACTATTTTTTTTTTATATAATTTGTTTTGATTGACTCGATGAACAACAATATTTAAAGGGACCATTTCATGACTTTTCAATTAAAAGCTGATTTATAAATTCATCATGTTGTTTAGTTATTATTATCGTCTTAAGATAATAAGTTGATATTAAAATTTTTAAATGCAGTTTATTTATTATTTGAACAGTTGAAAGTATTTTTCAATAAGAGTGCGGGCTGTTGATTTTAAGTCGGCTGTTGAGCAATGTAGTGTTGGTAAAGGAACTGGTACTATTTAATTTAATTTTTATTGCTGTAAATAATATTTGTTATTTTATTATTGTATGTATTATATTTAAGCAAGAGTAGAAATACACGATATCGTAGTCATTTTAGTACATCTTAGCATGAAAAGCTTCAATATTTATCATTAAACATTCACATTTTATGAAAATTTTGTTAAAATTGCTCATATTTTCATTATTTTTATTTTATAACTATTGAAAAGATATTTTTACGTACAATTAAAAAAAGTAATAACAGTCTGCCTTCGGTTAATAATAAATTTTTGATTAACACATTATTTTTCACAAAATTCTTGATTTTAAGAATTCACAAGATTAAACACACTCTTAGCATTTAAACATGACAAACAACAATAAATAATAATCTGCCTACATTATTTGTCACATATACATTATTTGAAACTTATTTAGTGATTTTATATTGAAATGACTTTTTTTTTATGCAGTCTTTGAATATAGATCTGCCATTAAAAACATTTTTAAAAAAATTTCAAAATTTAGATTTTTTTTTATCTTAAAAAATATTTTACTTGTAATCATCTTTAATTTCCTTGATCCTGTCTTAAAATGAGCTATAAACATACCCAGTTTCATTGAAATTTGTGACAGTGAATTAAATATCTTAGGCGAACTGACATGGAATGACTATGCTTGATTTGATTTGAAATACGCCTCAAAATATTTTTAAATATGAAATACTATTAAAAACACCCAAAATCCCACTACTTTTATTTCAGAATCAGGTAAAGGATACCTTTAAGTATATCCCCCACAAAAAATAAATTTAATAAAAATACCGCCTTTTGTTAATAATGCTATTTTAGGTAATGCATTATTTTTCATAAAAAAATCACGACTTCAAAGATTAAACATTTTTTTAGACACACTTAAAATGTTATATAAGCGTAACAGTATTTTTTTCATAAAATACGTACCCTATATATTATGCATAAATTATTTGAAGATGATTTGTGGAATAGATATTGAAATATGATCATATTTATGTCATGCTACATTTGAAAATCGAGCAGTCAAGAATGCCAACTGATGGCAGTTTTCAAAATTTTGACATTTTTTTTCTCAGAAACTATTTGACCAAGGAGTAAAAAAAAATACTGGGAATCATATCTTAATAAAAGGAACAAACACACGCAGTTTCATCAAAATCTGTGATGGTGGGTTACATGCCTGCCTGAACTGACATGGAATGACCCATAAGTCATATGTTGTCGCCTGTAAATGAATATAATTGCTGTCCTTTATGCTTTTACGTATGGTCCCAGGGTGCTATAGTTTTTATTTTGTTTATATATACTTTGTTCTTCATGTAATAGATGTCGCTATCTTCCGGGTCGGTTTTCTTGGTTTTGGCTTGGCTAGATGGCAAATAGGTTTTTTTTGCCAGGGGTTCATAGATTTGCCATTATTTGGTTGGCTTTCTGGTAGTGTGAATCCAGTCCTAGTATTCAGGAAGCAGTGTAACCATCACAGCCCCCTTGCATACTAGGCCTGAGCGCTGACACAAAAATTACAGATACCAAAGGCGGATTTTTTTCAGCGTGTGTACGGTCCCTAATATTAATGGACCAACAAATTTTAAGTTTTCTCCGCTTTATTTTTCTGAGATTAAACAAGTCAAAGAAATCTTTTATAAAATATTGGTGTCTAAATGTAGGTGACCGTACACAAGTAAAAACAAAATCCGCCTATGATGGCCGCCGATTTTGTGCCAGCGCTCAGGTCTAGTATTTTGGGGACGGTTGTATCCACCGTATATGACATCATAATTTTGCTTTTGAAATTCTTTCTGAAACTACAGGTCACACAAGCATACATGTAGGATCATTTTATCGGTAGTGTGAGCATGGATTCCAGCTTACATGAATTTATGTAATCTTTAATGGACTGCCTTTATTTCAGACGGAACTTAATATAATTCAAATACAATACTTAAACTTATCGAATATAAAAATACTGAATAATTACAAATTTCTTGTTTTTCTTGTCAAATCAGGGTTAAAATTTCGCCTCTTTTTCTATTCAGAAGTTCTCAAGTAACATCAGAACTTACGAATAATAAATTTTGCTTTATTTAATGACGAATATTTTGTAATTATGCAAAGAAAAAAATTCTTGTGGAGGTTACAGCATGATTTCGGAAAACAAATTCAGACTAAAAGGGTAATTCCGTGTCAAACAGTGTATTGTCAAACAGTGTATTGCGAATCGTCAAATCAAACGTACGTAGAAAAAGAGAACAGCTACTATTTAATCATCGATTCAAAATCCGTCGTTCAAACCATTTTTCTCACTCACTAATAGCAGCGTGATTTCAATCCAGGGTCCACGCTTATTTCAGGTTTCCATTTTAATTTTGTTTAATATTTGGCAATTACTCTTTGTGATTTTTTCGATGTATTTTTTAATTTTTGAGCATTCGAAATTACTGTAAGTCGTAATAGGGGAGTATTTTAAACTTGTGAAATTTCTTTCATTCATCCGTTCAGACCAGATAGATTACAATTAGAGCGTGCGCACTAACTTTTAAGTTTGTTATTGCACACTAGCGCTACTTTCGTTCCTGCGGTCGATAGTTTAAAAAGATGTGGCCTGCAAGCAGATATTATCTAAATTTTTTTAACATATCGTTGTTTCAATGTCAAATTATCCAATATGAAAACAGCGGGCTACGTTTTAAAAATCAGATTTCTTGATTGGCAGCCCTTTTCTGAAATGGTGAAATTCGCCTTGTTCAACCATTATGTCAATGACCAAAATTTGCCCTTGTGTCCAATGACCGGGGTACCCGGGTACCTTCTGCGATTTTAACATATGCGAGCCATAAAACACCTCTATTTCATACATTGTAACTGTTTGCCTTTAGAGAAGATTGATTTGATGTTTTTTTTATAAATATTAATTGCAGTAAAACCCCACTAATCCGTACTAAGTTTGACCGGTACCTGTTCGGATTACAAAAAAATTGGATTATCCGGAATTTCAAGGGAAATAGAAAAGAAAAAGATGCGTACTAAAAAAATGTAAGTTATAAGTACTCAGTAGTACAGTAAACATTCTATTATCCGGCATCCTAAGTTCCGACATGCTGGATAATCCGGCACGACTTTCGGGAAAAAAATATTATTGCTTGTTTAAAACAATACAATGGAACTTCAGTATGAGGAATTACGTAACAACTCATTACAAACTGTTAACGCGAATCTGCAAGTAGCTCAGTCACCACGTCGACAAGGGGAGATAAAAAAAATTCTGTAGATAATTTGCGAAATCAAACTATTGAAAGGAAAAGTAATTTTTTATCATCCGAATTAAATTCTTTTTGCATTTTAGAAAATAATTTTGTAGTGCTGGCAAACAAATTGCTATTAGAGTTTTGTTTTCGGATGCGGTTCTGCCAGTAGGCCTGCAGTGAACGTTTTCATTTCATATTTGTGTACATATGTTGTACTTTTACAATATTGAGTATTTTTTTTTATTCTATTCTAGTTGTTTAAAGAAAACCAAACATGCTTTACTACTATTTTCTGTTTATTTTTAACTTCTACACGTTTTTCCCGACATTCATACGTTAAATAAAAGAGGTTCAGATTAACCGGAATTTCGGATTAGCAGAATTATAGTGTATTTCAGTTGTTAACAAATCAAACAAAGATCATACATTAGAGAGGTGGAAAACTTATGTCCGTTTTATCGAGCAAGTGTGTGTGTTGACCTGTTCTGGAACATTCTTAGATTTATTCGTTTTGACAACTACACTGGTGTCCAAAATTAAGGACCAGTCACAAAATGCTAATTTTTAAGTAAGCGAATACTCAAAAGGAAATAATATGATTCAAATAATTACTATCCCTACAGCACAGCTAGTCCATATAGCATCTCATTCATGTCACACATAGTCACACCCTCTTAAATAATAATAAATTTTCACAGGCGGTCCGGGGACACGGCACTTGCCTCTTGTGCTCTCTTCGGCGTGTCAGGCGGGTCGTTCTGAAGTCTTCTTTCCCGGAGACTGGGGTTCTGGGCTTGTTTCCGCAGGTAGTAAAACTTTTCCCTGCCCTGGGCTTGGGGGTTACACCTAACCATAAGCCAAAAGCGGGTTCCCAGGGTGGGTGCTTACTTACTTACTTACTTACATAGTCACACGTGTCACAGTCATTACGGGTTGGGTTGGGTTGGATTGATTTTTGACGGCCAATAATCTACACGAGGGATATAGGCCCGAGGGGAGTGCCCTCCGTGGGGGTCTTTCTAAGGGAACCTAATCCGTATTAACGCATGGAAGATCCACGGCTCGAAGAAAACCACGAAAACTCCGAAAGATTAGGCCGACAGGCGCGATTGGGTTCGAACCCAGCACTTCCCGTCTACCAGCTTCGAGAGCAGAACCTCTCAGCCACTGGTGGGGCTCAGTCATTACGGTGAAACAAAATATAGGAAATTCCGCACGTCTCATTATGAGTTTCAAATGGTCACGATATGTGACTCCACTGAGACATCAATGTGACTGCTGCTTTGTGCGGTGTCACTAGGTGACTTTACAATGTAGTTACATTGTGACTCTCATGTGACTGTCATATTTAGACTCAATTTCAAAGTCATCACGAACGTTGCATTATGATAAGTCAACAAATAATATCACATTATAATCATATGGTGACTATTCACAAAAGAGCACAATGGTGACTCCACAGTAGTCTCTCTGTCACGTGAAAGTCATCATGTGACTTTAATGTAGCATTATTTGGTAACTTATCACAATGCAACGTTCACGATGACTTTGAAATCGAGTCTGCAGATGATAGTCACGTGCGAGTCACAATGTAACTATATTGTAAAGTCACATGGTGACTCGTCACAAAGCAGCCGTCACATCGACGTCTCAGTGGAGTCACATATAGTGATCATTTGAGACTCATAATAAGATGTATGGAATTTCCAATTGTTTTGCTTCACCGTAGTGACTGTGACACTTGTGACCATGTGTGACAGTAATGATATGTTATATGGACTAGCTGTGCTGCAGAGATAATAATTATTCGAATTATATTATTTCCTTTTGAGTATTTGCGTACTTGAGAATTAGCATTTTGTGATTGGTCCTTAATTTTGGACACCAGTGTAGAACACACGAGTGGAATGTCTTCAAAATGTTAAAGCTGCAGCATTTCGTGATTTATGGACTATAATCCCAACCTATTGGAAAAAATACATACCGCCGAAAGAGTAAACGGTTAATGAGCAGTTATGTAAGCTTCGAGGAAGAAAAAGATTCACCCAATATATTCAGCCTAAACCGGATAAATATGGGATCAAAATTTGGAGGGTATGTCACGAAAATAATTACTAACCTCTTAATGGCCAACTATGTACTCTAAAAACAGGTACAGACCGTGAAATAAACCAATATGAAAGAGTTGTGAAAGACTTCGCCTCTCTGTTCAAGGATTCTGGACAAAACATCACCAACTCTTGACAACTTTTTTTCTTCTTTTTCTTTGGCCAAGCATTTATTATAATGGAATCTTACAAAAGTTGAAACTTTGAAAGAAACAAACCTTATATTCCGCAGGCTGTGTAAATCACGCGCGTTTTATCCACAAAATTTGGATTTTATAATGACATCAAAAGAAACAAAGCTGTCATTCTGATGTCTAATATGCATCATGATAAAACCATCACAGGACCATCAGATAAACTCGAAATGATTCAGTTTTATAAGGAAACTGAAATATGGAGTGGATATAATGGATAAATTGTTGGGGCAATATACAACACATAGGCGTACAACCACGGGGCCACTTGCATTGTTTTTCTGTATTGTGGATATAGCAGTACTTGCTCTTTACATTATACAGACTGCAAATAATGATATGGTTATAAATAAAGCAGACAATCGTCGCCTGTTTATTGCGGGAATTAGGTGAGATCTTGAGGGTTCCAGCAATTCAAGATCAATCGCAAAATGCACAGGGTATCATACATTATTCGACCAAATCGGGAATTGAAAGTAAACAGCAAAATCTTTGACCGTATTTGAAGCTGACACACGTTCAGAACCCAGTCCAAAAAGCTTGAGGCGTGATAAAACAAGAAGGATAAAAACAGTTTGTGTCAGATGTGCTTGTTAGAGCCTCAAAACGGCGCAGAAAAACCAAAAATTCATGTAAACAATGTGGAAAACCAGTATGTTATATACATTCCAGCACCTTTTGCTATTGTACAGCTTGTCCACAAATTTTCACGTAAATGAAATATTTTTACCTTAAAAAAATACGTCTAACACTTTTTTCAAATTAAATTCAAGTTTTATTGATCTAAATCTAAATAATCTATCAATTTCCGTATTTTTTCACAGAAAATTTGCATGGGTACCCGGGTACCCTGGTCATTGATGACAGGTATAAAAATGTTTAATGCCTCAAAAAAGGAATAAAAAAATTCCAAATTTTAAAATGATTATACTAATGGACAGTGAGTACTACAAATAATTAGGATCTAACTTCATTTTATTTTCTTTTGATATTAAAACTCTGAAAACGGGATGAAAAGAGAAAAAAGGTACCCGGGTACCCGGTCATTGACATAAGGGTTAATTACACCTTGTTGCCTTAATTAACCCCTTAACAGTGTGGCCCGATCTGGATTCGGGCAAGAACACTTTGCTTGCTTCGTTATTAAAAGCATTTTAATGCCACTAATTTGTAACTATAAATTTATCTTTATTGATTGTCAGATATTTTTCGATTAAGGAAGGTAAATATTTTGGTATGGAAAAAGTGGTGTCCAGCCCCATTTTTAATTCTTTTGTAAGAAAACAAATGTCACTGTTAAGGGGCTGATGTGTCATTAAAAATGGCGAATTTTGCTATTTCAAAAAAGTGGTGCTAATCAAGAAATCTGAATTTTAAAAAAGTAGCCCACTGTTTTCACATTGGATAGATTGACATGGGACCGACGATATATGAGCGTCACTTTCCTTTCCTACGTCAAGTTGCGAAAGTATAAACCGCATGTCTTACATTCCATAGTCCATTTAATTTACTTTACCGCAGCATGAGATTTCAATCTTTGGTCAGGCTTGATCGGCTGGTTTAACGATAGCTGCCAACTCTTACGCTTTTTTATACCACAAAAATTTAATAGAAATGTCTGCCTTACATAATCTGCATATTACAGCAATTAACCCTTGGCGGTCTGGTGACTCTTACACAAATTTCAGTCGGATGGCACCATTTTTTAAAAACAAGTTACTTTCAATTACACAATTTCCAAAAAGGCTCTATTTAAATAAGGCAAATTTTAATTTCTTTTATTACAGGTGCCAAAAGCACATTTTTGAAAGAAAAATGATCTCTTGGGCCGAAAACTGTTAAAAATGTAATATTTGTTACAAACTTTTTGCGGTACAAAACAGCGTAAGTGTTGGCAGCCATGGCTTAACACTATGTTATGAAATAATATTTTATACTTTCTCTTATAATTTTTCTGGTGTCAACTTTTCATTGTATAGCATACAAAAAAAAGTCACACATAAGCCAGCACTATTTTCAACTTCCGGAATTTTTACCCGACTGAAAAGAATGTTATGTGTTTCACGCGTATCTGTGTATGTGTATTTTTATACCCTTGAAACATCCCAACCGCTCGATGGATTTTAATGAATGAGGTCTCTATCAATTCGTCTTAACGGCCCGATGGTTATAGGCTAGGTTTTGTTTTTATAAATTCAAAATGGCGACCGTAAAATACAAAATGGCGGTAGGGACTAAAAAATGTACGCACTCTATTGAGTGGCTTATCATTGGATAAGTCTTTCAAAATAAAGACGATGTTTCAGTGACTATTTTACAGTCAGAAGCTTCGTTAAAATATTATACAACCTGGAAGTTGTGTAGGTAGGATCTCTAGCTTTACTGCAACTCTAACCATCTAGACATCTATAGACCTCATCAAAACAGTGTTTATAGATAGAAACTAACAATTAAACACAACTTAAAAGTCATCAATTCAAGTAAATAAAAAAATAGGTAAGTAATATAAACAAGTAATATAAAAAAAATATTTTAAGTCAATTCCTACTTAAGTCAATAAAAGAATTTTTTCTCCCATTCTTCTTCCCTTCTGAGTGGCGATTAAAATGCCTTGATCAAGAACAGGGCTCTCTCGATTATTGAAATTTAATTAATTTAATTTAATTAATGTATTAATATTTGAAAAAAACTGGATTAACATCGAGTGTCATCCACTACAAGTTATAAAAAATTTATTTGAGCTTGATTGGATGAATAATAAGTATTTTATTAACGATTGAAAATTTGAACAAGTTATATATAGAGAGAGTGTGAGCTGATAGTAGGAATTGAAAAAAAAAATAGTTTCACATTAATCAGAAATAATTAATTAGTTCGCATTTTACGCAGTCGGGTTTTTTTTATTTTTTTAATTTAATTGTTTATTTCCATTCATCTGCAGAGGCTTAATATAGAATGACTTTGGTTCGAAAAAGATCTCAGGGTTGCCAGGTTTGGTCTCCATTTTTATTTAGAAAATGAAAATTCCTACGAGAAATTAAAAATTATACATTTTTCTTTATTTAATGACGGTAAATTTCTAATTACAAAAAGTACATATTTTTTTTTGTAGTTTTCTGTATGAATCTGAAATTTCGGAATGAAAATGGAGGCCAAACTAGCAACCCTGACAGAACTCTGTGCTCCATCACGGTACAAATGGCTAACATACTGTACTAGAAATACCATATGACAGAAAACCTGCCATATGCACTTGAACACGGACAATTACATGAAGCAAAAACTACTAGAGAAAAACATTATAAAAGAATATACAAAATTAGTAGCATAAATGAACTGGTGTCAATGCAATATAAAATTAACAAAATTATCCCGAGTCTGACTCGGGATATGCCGAAAAGTTTTAAAAAATTAATATTTGTTATAAACGTTTTTCGGTACAAAACAGCGTAAGAGTTGGCGGCCATGCCATATCGTTCTGTCATGGATTATTATTATATAATTTATCTTTCTATTTTTTTCTGGAGTCAACTTATCACATTATAGCATAAAAAAGAGCATCGGACATAAGTGAGCACTTTCGAAATTTCTTCCATTCATCTACAGAGACTTATATAGAAACGGATTTAGTTCGAACAGAATTCTGTGTTCCGTCACAGTGTTGCCAGATGGGTTACTTTTTTTAAAATCAGATTCTTGATTGGCACCACTTTTTTGAAATTGTAAAATGTGCCTTATTTAATGACATATTAATTAAGCCAAAAACAAAGTGAATTTTACCGTTTCAAAAAAGGGGTGCCAATCAAGAAATCCGAATTAACACGTTCACGCCGGCGCCGATATTAATGTTTTTCTCTGTGAGGCGGCGCTGGAATTAATGTTTTGCTTCATCTGGCGGCGCGGCACTTTCGCTTATTTAGACACTGTATGTAATGACACGCCCCTCCCAATGTAATGACATGCCCCTCTCATATTTATTAAACTGAACTCGAATATAATAAATAGAATTCATTGTGAATGTCTGAAAATTGGTAAGGAGTAAGCAAATTGCTTAGAGACACTTTGTGTTTGACCTTCCAATTGGCATTTCTTTACTGTGAGGATTATTGATCAATAGGTGATCAATAATTTGTTCTCTGAATTTTAAAACATTAGTATGTTTATCACCCCATTTTTGATGTATGTACCACGCATATATGAGCGAAGTCCCGCGTATTAATTCTTTGATAAATTGTATGTACCTTTTAACGGTTTTCCGTGATCAACTATAATATGATGACATTTGATCGGCTAAATCAGCACCTTTCTTTGCTTCATTATAAAAGAAAATAGTATCGGGCATTAATTTATTATTTTTCCCTTGAATAAGGGTACATGTATGATTCCTGGAAGAAGTTAGCATACATATTGGTCTTTTGGCAATCCATTTCAAAAATTTTACTCCATTTGGATTTTCAAAACTCATAATGCCACCCCGTTGTTGTTTTTGTTTTGGCTGTGGCGGTAGAAATTTTTTGTCCATTTTTATAGTACCACAAATAAATGTTTTTTACTGCAAAAGTTCTTCAGCCAAAGGTACACTCGTATAGTAGATGTCTGTAAATAGTATGCGGCCTTCAAATAATAATCCATTTATCGATCTTATTACGACATCATGTGAATGTGTTTTCACAAGTTGCGTTGCACGCTTTCCGGCATAAATATCCATATTATAGATGTAACCTACCGGAAGACATGGTCTATATACTTTTATACAATACTTATGCTGCTTACCTGGAATATATTTGTGAAAACCGAGTCGTCCTCTCCATGGAACCATACTTTCGTCTATTACAATGTTTTTGCCAGGTTTAATAGCATTTTTAAAAGTATCAACAATTGCTTCAAAAAGCTATGAAAAAAAGGCGGACTGGAAGCAGGAAAACACAATGGTAATCCTACTAGTCAATCGGTAAATTCGGGTTTTTAGGTGTTTTCCAACAAGATATTACTTGACAGACCGATTGCGTTTTAATATGGAAATCGAGTTTTAGCTAATTCTGGAATTTCAGCCTCCAACTCGATGAGGTGGTTGTTTCATGGTTCGTACGCCTCCTTGAATTTTGGAGACCAGAATTTTTTATATAAAAAAAAATATTTTAAGTCAATTCCTACTTAAGTCAATAAAAGAATATTTTTCTCCCATTCTTCTTCCCTTCTGAGTGGCACTTAAAATGCCTTGATCAATAAGAGGGCTCTCTCGGTCTTAAAATACCTTGATCAAGAAGAGAGCTCTCTCGATTATTGAAAATTAATTAATTTAATTTAATTAATTTAATTTAATTAATGTATTAATATTTAAAAAAAAACTGGATTAACATCGAGTGTCATCCACTACATTTTTTAAAAAATTTATTTGAGCTTGATTGGATGAATAATAAGTATTTTATTAACGATTGAAAATTTGAACAAGATATATATAGAGAGAGTATGAGCTGATAGTAGGAATTGAAAAAAAAATAGTTTCACATTAATCAGAAATAATTAATTAGTTCGCATTTTACGCAGTCGGGTTTTTTTTATTTTTTTTAATTTAATTGTTTATTTCCATTCATCTGCAGAGGCTTAATATAGAAGGGCTTTGGTTCGAAAAAGATCTCAGGGTTGCCATGTTTGGTCTCCATTTTTATTTAGAAAAAGAAAATTCCTACGAGAAATTAAAAATTATACATTTTTTTTTATTTAATGACGGTAAATTTCTAATTACAAAAAGTAAAGATTTTTTTGTAGTTTTCTGTATGAATCTGAAATTTCGGAATGAACATGGAGGCCAAACTAGCAACCCTGACAGAACTCTGTGCTCCATCACGGTACAAATGGCTAACATACTGTACTAGAAATACCATATGACAGAAAACCTACCATATGCACTTGAACACGGACAATTACATGAAGCAAAAACTACTAGAGAAAAACATTATAAAAGAATATACAAAATTAGTAGCATAAATGAAGTAGTGTCAATTCAATATGAAATTAACAAAATTATCCCGAGTCAGACTCGGGATATGCCGAAAAGTTTTAAAAAATTAATATTTGTTATAAACGTTTTTCGGTACAAAACAGCGTAACAGTTGGCGGCCATGCGATATCGTTCTGTCATGGATTATTATTATATAATTTATCTTTCTGTTTTTTTCTGGAGTCAACTTATCACTTTATAGCACAAAAAAGAGCATCGGTCATAAGTGAGCACTTTCGAAATTTCTTCCATTCATCTACAGAGACTTATATAGAAACGGATTTAGTTCGAACAGAATTCTGTGTTCCGTCACAGTGTTGCCAGATGGGTTACTTTTTTTAAAATCAGATTCTTGATTGGCACCACTTTTTTGAAATTGTAAAATGTGCCTTATTTAATGACATATTAATTAAGCCAAAAACAAAGTGAATTTTACCGTTTCAAAAAAGGGGTGCCAATCAAGAAATCCGAATTAACACGTTCACGCCGGCGCCGATATTAATGTTTTTCTATGTGAGGCGGCGCTGGAATTAATGTTTTGCTTCATCTGGCGGCGCGGCACTTTCGCTTATTTAGACACTGTATGTAATGACACGCCCCTCCCAATGTAATGACATGCCCCTCTCATATTTATTAAACTGAACTCGAATATAATAAATAGAATTCATTGTGAATGTCTGAAAATTGTAAGGAGTAAGCAAATTGCTTAGAGACACTTTGTGTTTGACCTTCCAATTGGCATTTCTTTACTGTGAGGATTATTGATCAATAGGTGATCAATAATTTTTTCTCTGAATTTTAAAACATTAGTATGTTTATCACCCCATTTTTGATGTATGTACCACGCATATATGAGCGAAGTCCCGCGTATTAATTCTTTGATAAATTTTATGTACCTTTTAACGGTTTTCCGTGATCAACTATAATATGATGACATTTGATCGGTTAATCAGCACCTTTCTTTGCTTCATTATAAAAGAAAATAGTATCGGGCATTAATTTATTATTTTTCCCTTGAATAAGGGTACATGTATGATTCCTGGAAGAAGTTAGCATACATTCTGGTCTTTTGGCAGTCCATTTCAAAAATTTTACTCCATTTGGATTTTCAAAACTCATAATGCCACCCCGTTGTTGTTTTTGTTTTGCCTGTGGCGGTAGAAATATTTTGTCCATTTTTATAGTACCACAAATAAATGTTTTTTACTGCAAAAGTTCTTCAGCCAAAGGTACACTCGTATAGTAGATGTCTGTAAATAGTATGCGGCCTTGAAATAATAATCCATTTATCGATCTTATTACGACATCATGTGAATGTGTTTTCACAAGTTGCGTTGCACGCTTTCCGGCATAAAAATCCATATTATAGATGTAACCTTCTGGAAGACATGGTCTATATACTTTTATAGCATACTTATGCTGCTTACCTGGAATATATTTGTGAAAACCGAGTCGTCTTCTCCATGGAACCATACTTTCGTCTATTATAATATTTTTGCCAGGTTTAATAGCATTTTTAAAAGTATCAACAATTGCTTCAAAAAGGTACGAAAAAAAGGCGGACTGGAGGCAGGAAAACACAATGGTAAACCTACTAGTCAACCGGTAAATTCGGGTTTTTAGGTGTTTTCCAACAAGATATTACTTGACAGACCGATTGCGTTTTAATATGGAAATCGAGTTTTAGCTAATTCTGGAATTCCAGCCTCCAACTCGATGAGGTGGTAGTTTCATGGTACGTACGCTTCCTTGAATTTTGGAGACCAGAATTTTTTATATAAAAAAAATATTTTAAGTCAATTCCTACTTAAGTCAATAAAAGAATTTTTTTCTCCCATTCTTCTTCCCTTCTGAGTGGCGCTTAAAATGCCTTGATCAAGAAGAGTGCTCTCTCGGTCTTAAAATACCTTGATCAAGAAGAGAGCTCTCTCGATTATTGAAAATTAATTAATTTAATTTAATTAATGTATTAATATTTGAAAAAAACTGGATTAACATCGAGTGTCATCCACAACAAGTTTTAAAAAATTTATTTGAGCTTGATTGGATGAATAATAAGTATTTTATTAACGATTGAAAATTTAGAACAAGATATAGGGGAGATGGGGGCACATGTGAACAGGGGGCAGATGTGAACATCGCAATTTTTCACTAGTTATTATAATTTTTTTTATTTCAAAAAAATTACTAAAGATGACAGCACCTGTAGACATATGGTAAAAATTTTTTGAAGCTTTTTGACATTTTGTTTGTCTTCTGCAGCCAAAACACTGTTTTTAGATCTCAAAAGTAAAATCTTTGTTCCAAGTTGATAAGCGTATAACTTTATTTATTTATTCATTTATTTGAATTTGAATATTTTAACATATAATATGAATGCTAATAAATATTTTTTATGAAGTTCTTTTTCTTCTAAAATTGAGAAATGATAATGATTTATAAATTTAACAGAAGAAGCAATGTGGGGCACTTGTGAACAGACAAGCTGGGGCAGATATGAACAGTACATAAGTGCCCCAATAATCATTCTGTGATTCTGTTCCTTTCAGTTAACTTAATGATAAATAATGTCAGTTCCATTATCTATAATTTTCCTGAAATAGAAGATATTTTCTTCACACAAAGTTGATTTTGCATTGAAACTTCAGCAAATACATAAAGAGCAACAAGCTCGTTTACATTCAATTGTACTTTAAATAAATTTAATGTTTTCTAAAATGCAATAAGTGTTATATATTATTTTACTAAACAGTTTACAACAATATTTTTTATGCATTCTAAATACAAAATTATTACCTTGAACAAGTTTACAAATTCTATTACATTTGTTCTAAACTTGGAATGATGGCTTACTTCCATATCTAAAATAGTTATGTATATGATGCTTTGAATGGAGATAGATATGAGTATATTTTAAGAAAGTAAAATTTTTAAACTGATAACTACCGTGAAATCCCTATTGTAACCCCCTCCCTCTTTCAAAACCAAAAGAAGTTAGGGGAGGGGAAGGGGGTTATAGTCGAGATTTTTTTAATCATTAAAAAGCCCTTCTTTATCTATAATTTACAAGTAAATAAGGCAAATACAGCAGTGGGAATCTTTCGTATTTCGGCAGATTTGAGATAAATAGTATGTAAGCGCCCCCTCCCTAAAATTTTCCCCAAACAAAAACCCCTAAGCAAAATTTAAAAGTTTTAATTTATTTTTTAAAATTGCTTCTTTATTTTTTTTTCAGCAATACTTAATGAATCATCCTAGTGAATCATCTAACCCTTCACCCCCAAAATCTACATATTTTCATTTTATAATCTTATGCTTAAACATATGGCCCAGAAACTAGAGAAAAAAAAAAAAAAATATATATATATATATATATATATATATATATTTCTTTATGGTGAATTTCACAGCTAATTAACTAATGATAACGATGACAAATGAATAACAGAATAAAAAGCATGTCAAAGGATATTTTTTCCTTGTGTTCACATGTGCCCCACGTGTGTTCACAACTACCCCGCTGACGGGGCACATGTGAACAATTTTCCGAATTTATAAAACTATTAAAAAATGTAAGAAGAACTATTCAGGTGATTTTTTAAAAATTACCATGTGTAAAAGGAAGTTCTATTTACTATATTGAGTAGGTTTTGTTTATAGAAATTAATCCAGTCATGAGAAAAAGTTATATTTATGCGAACTGTTCACATGTGCCCCCATCTCCCCTATATAGAGAGAGTGTGAGCTGATAGTAGGAATTGGAAAAAAAAATAGTTTCACATTAATCAGAAATAATTAATTAGTTCGCTTTTTAAGCATTCGGGATTTTTGTTTGTTTAACCCTCTGTCTACCAGAAGGGTCCAATGGACCCGACATGTACATTCAAAATATTTATTCAAACCAGAAATTTATTCAAAACAAACTAAATGTATAAATCAGACAATAATAAGTTAAATAAACAAATTAAATAGTTTTAAGTAAAAATTCTGGTGTAGAATGTTTTTATAAAACTTGAGTAAAATTTCCGGTAGTTGTAGGGTTAATTTAATTGTTTATTTCCATTCATCTGCAGAGGCTTAATATAGAATGGCTTTGGTTCGAAAAAGATCTCTGGGTTGCCAGGTTTGGTCTCCATTTTTATTTAGAAAATGAAAATTCCTACGAGAAAGTAAAAATTATACATTTATCTTTATTTAATGACGGTAAATTTCTAATTACAAAAAGTAAAGATTTTTTTGTAGTTTTCCGTATGAATCTGAAATTTCGGAATGAAAATGGAGGCCAAATTAGCAACCCTGACAGAACTCTGCGCTCCATCACGGTACAAATGCCATATGACAGAAAACCTACCATAAGCACTTGAACACGGACAATTACATGAAGCAAGAACTACTAGAGAAAGACATTATAAAAGAATATACAAAATTAGCAGCATAAATGAACTGGTGTCATTGCAATATAAAATTAACAAAATTATCCCGAGTCAGACTCGGGATATGCAGAAAAGTTTTAAAAAATTAATATTTGTTATAAACGTTTTTCGGTACAAAACAGCGTAAGAGTTGGCGGCCATGCGATATCGTTCTGTCATGGATTATTATTATATAATTTATCTTTCTGTTTTTTTCTGGAGTCAACTTATCACTTTATAGCACAAAAAAGAGCATCGGACATAAGTGAGCACTTTCGAAATTTCTTCCATTCATCTACAGAGGCTTATAAAAAAAACAGAATTCTGTGTTCCGTCACAGTGTTGCCAGATGGGTTACTTTTTTAAAAATCAGATTCTTGATTGGCACCACTTTTTTGAAATTGTAAAATGTGCCTTATTTAATGACATATTAATTAAGCCAAAAACAAAGTGAATTTTACCGTTTCAAAAGAGGGGTGCCAGTCAAGAAATCCGAATTAACACGTTCACGCCGGCGCCGATATTAATGTTTTTCTCTGTGAGGCGGCGCTGGAATTCATGTTTTTCTTCATCTGGCGGCGCGGTACTTTCGATTATTTAGACACTGTATGTAATGACACGCCCCTCTCAATGTAATGACACGCCCCTCTAATATTTATTAAACTGAACTCGAATATAATAAATAGAATTCATTGTGAATGTCTGAAAATTGGTAAGGAGTAAGCAAATTACTTAGAGACACTTTGTGTTTGACCTTCCAATTGGCATTTCTTTACTGTGAGGATTATTGATCAATAGGTGATCAATAATTTTTTCTCTGAATTTTAAAACATTAGTATGTTTATCACCCCATTTTTGATGTATGTACCACGCATATATGAGCGAAGTCCCGCGTATTAATTCTTTGATAAATTTTATGTACCTTTTAACGGTTTTCCGTGATCAACTATAATATGATGACATTTGATCGGCTAAATCAGCACCTTTCTTTGCTTCATTATAAAAGAAAATAGTATGGGCATTAATTTATTATTTTTCCCTTGAATAAGGGTACATGTATGATTACTGGAAGAAGTTAGCATACATACTGGTCTTTTGGCATTCCATTTCAAAAATTTTACTCCATTTGGATTTTCAAAACTCATAATGCCACCCCGTTGTTGTTTTTGTTTTGCCTGTGGCGGTAGAAATTTTTCGTCCATTTTTATAGTACCACAAATAAATGTTTTTTACTGCAAAAGTTCTTCAGCCAAAGGTACACTCGTATAGTAGATGTCTGTAAATAGTATGCGGCCTTCAAATAATAATCCATTTATCGATCTTATTACGACATCATGTGAATGTGTTTTCACAAGTTGCGTTGCACGCTTTCCGGCATAAATATCCATATTATTGATGTAACCTTCCGGAAGACATGGTCTATATACTTTTATACCATACTTATGCTGCTTACCTGGAATATATTGGTGAAAACCGAGTCGTCCTCTCCATGGAACCATACTTTCGTCTATTACAATGTTTTTGCCAGGTTTAATAGCATTTTTAAAAGTATCAACAATTGCTTCAAAAAGGTATGAAAAAAAGGCGGACTGGAAGCAGGAAAACACAATGGTAAACCTAGTAGTCAACCGGTAAATTCGGGTTTTTAGGTGTTTTCCAACAAGATATTACTTGACAGACCGATTGCGTTTTGATATGGAAATCGAGTTTTAGCTAATTCTGGAATTTCAGCCTCCAACTCGATGAGGTGTTTGTTTCATGGTTCGTACGCCTCCTTGAATTTTGGAGACCAGAATTTTTTTTCGGCACCAGTATTATCTTATAGAAAATCTCTTCTTAAAAGAAGGCGAAATTTCGCGCGCTTAACCTAGATTTCTTTTTCTATAAAAAGATACTGCTAATCTTCCTGGAGAAATAACGGTATCCGTACGAACCATGCATCTGTTCTGCCGGCTCGCGGTCTATTATCAATGTTAGTATAAAAAAAGTTTAATGAACATAATTAATATTTTTTTAATTTAAAGAATAAATTATTGATCACCTTTTGATGAATATTCAACACACTGAAAAATGGCAATTCGATGGCAAATACCGTGACAAAAGGATTCTCGTTTTTTTCATTAGTATAAAGCAGGGGTGGCCAACAGTGGCACGCCTAATACCACTAAATTTTACAGAAAAATTCGATTTCTTGAATCGCAGAGATTCGATGATTAGATAAGGCATTGATTACTGTAAAATTTTAGTGGTGTGGCGCGTGCCACAGTTGGCCACCCCTGGTATAAAGAGTCTGCAAGAAAAAAGACAAAGATGCAAAGAATAATACCAATGTTTATCTAAAAGAAAAGGCAGACAGTATATCTCGGAGAAAACTTAAAAAGTAACCTCGTATTGCAAACTTTGTAAGGATGAGACAGCACTCTGTTTAGAATGCTTTAAAAATTGCATCGAAATAAATAAACAAATAGTATATTAAAACATTGCGACCGCCAATTTTTATCAAATCTGAATTTTAAAACAGTAGAAGCTCTGTTCTGAAAAACATTTGTAAATTGGTGTTCTAGATTGGTTTCCCAAGTTTATGCATCGGTAAATATCTTTCAATGTACAAATTTAATATAAAATGTCTTACAATCTAAAGAAATTTAGACAACATGATATAAATGTATTTTCTGTTTGGTAGAAACCAAGCCTTCAATGGAAAAGTTGAGTGTGACTCACCGGTGATGAACGCCGCCTGATGCGACAGTCAGCCGTGACCCACCGGCGATGCACGCCACATCACCGGCAAAAGTGTAGAAGCTCCTCCCTGTTCTGAAAGGCTTTTGTATATTGGTGTTCTAGATTGGTTTCCCAAGTTTATACATCGGCAAATTTCTTTCAATGTACGAATTTAACCCCTTGAGGGCCAAGCAATTACGTTTGTGAAATGCTGAATTCCCACCGGAAACTTTGAAAAATTCTATTTCAAAATAAGTAAAAGCAATTTTACGTCTTTTTTCCACCAAAGTTAGAAAAGTAAAATTTAATAAATTTTTTCTGGTGTATAACTTCATTAATCGTAGGTGGTATATAATATATACCGGTGCCCCTCAAGGGGTTAATATAAAATGTCTTACAATCTAAAGAAATATGGTCAACATGATATAAATGTATTTTCTGTAAGGTAGAAACCACGCCTTCGAAGGAAAAGTTGAGTGTGACCCACCGGTGATGTACGCCGCCTGATGCGACTGTCAGCCGTGACCCACCGGTGATGTACGTCGCCTGGTGGCACAGTCGAACGTGACACACCGGTGATGCATGCCGGCGTGAACGTGTTAAAAAAAGCGCCCCACTAGCAACACTGCTCCGTCACAGCACATATAGCTGACAATCTTCAGTAGAACGAATACATGACAGAAGACCTATCACATGCACTTGAACAGATGGAAAGTACAGCCCTAAATACGAAGAGCGAAAAACCGTTTTAAAGAATATACAAAATTATTAGCATAAATGAACTGGTGTCAATGCAATATAAAATTAACAAGACTAAAATATAAAATACAAACTGCAGTACAAAATTAATGGTTTCAATTTTATTTGCATAAACCTCTTAAAATATTTATGACTTAATCGTTTTAACCCTTTCCGGAACAGTGTGCCCAGTTCAGGATACATAATTTTAATTCCAAACTTACGAACGGCAGCAAGATTATTTTAGTAAAATTTTGTTTTTACAATGAACATGTAAAGTAACAAGTTTTTAATATCTGAAAAAGTCGTTTCTAAATTCTGGTGTCAGTCAATCATTTCATCATTTTACAATAAAAATTGTCTGTGCCGGAAGCGGTTAAGGACAAAATAATTGCTAACTGCTGCTAAAAGGCGAAAATGAAAAAAATGACCCAAGATTTTCGTCACCGGCCGTCTTCAATCAACTATGTGTCAATAAATATTTTTTTATTTCTATTTAAAAATATGAAAAAGAAGTAAGTAATAGTCTGAATTAAATACTCTCGTCCTAATCCACGATGAAACATCAGTCAATTTTCATCATTTCAATCCTATTTGGTCAATGGAACTATTAATAAAGAGGAACTGACATATCCTTAGCACAAGAACGCCCGGAAATTTTACTCATGTTTCATAAAAATATTTCGCACCAGAATTTTTATTTAAAATTATTTGATTGATTTATTTAACATAAATCTGCGTGGTTTAAATTTAACTTACTTTATGAAAGAATTTCTGGTTCCAGTTGACATTTAATCATATGGTCGGAGTCCGATCGACTCCTATTGGGAGTTCTAGTGTTAAACCAGTGAAGCATCAACTACAACCGCTTTCGCAAGAGTTAAATAGCGCCTTGACAAACATACACCAGTAAATTTAAATAGAAATTTTCTCCTTATTTAAACGCTTTATTAACCCTTCACTTCACGACTTTATCTATTTGTATAAAAAAAAAAAAAAAAAAAAACAGAAATCTTCATATCGGTCTAAGAATGGGAAAAATAGTAAAAAAAAATAATTTTCAAATTTTCAGCAAAAATTTGATATTCTATGGCGCGTACCCTATGTACACAGTTAGGGTTTTAAAATATTGTTTTTCTATACTTTACAACTAAAAGAGCTTAAATTAATAAATTTTATCTGCTTAACACACTGCAATTTTTTTTATATAAGTAATTTTAAGTATACAGAAAAAATAATGAAAGTAAATTTTACCTTCATAGCTTAATCGAAAAATTTTTTGATTCCAAAGGACAAAATCTAATTTTTTGTCAAATGCAGATATCAAACATGGACAAAATAAGTGTTATTTCATTCTTTGGACTATTCTTAATCAGAGACAGAGATCATATTGGCCAAAATCATCGCACATAATAAGAATTACAGTGTTTTTAGGTATGTGCCAGATGCGGCACGTTGTGCAGTGAAGGGTTAATGAAGAATTTCAAATATAAATTATGGCAAAAACAGATATTAATTTTTACTGGGGGAAGTTTACTTCGGTGGTAGTCAGGTCCTGCATTTTCGCTGCATTGTGACAAACTAAACAAACTCCTGTCAGTGTCAGTGAAAAATATTATAAATCTGGGCAAACTACCACCTGTAAAAACAAATAGAAATTTTTACCCTATTTGTGAGAGAAATATTGCATAAATAAAATGGTTTAATAAGACGAAGTCTTCGATTTGTGACAAACTTCCCAGTTATTTCACTCGTAACTAGTATACAGTTCACTGTATGTCTGCTCCTCTTTATACATAACTCCATTGTCTTTGAACTTAAAACGTGTGAAGTAGAAATCTGAACTCTGAATAACTTGCACAATAGGGTGGGTCGAAAAAACCGAAATATTTATAATCGAAACGTAATAGCGCGGAAAAGTTGCCTTTTGTAAAAAAGATTAAATACGTAAAATATTACACCGATTGGTTAATATCTTTTACTACCGCAAGGGGTCCAAATTTCGAAAAAATCGCAAAAAACATACTTTTAGCAATTTTTTTTTATTTTAATTATCCAAATATACTTATTCAATTTCTAATAGAACGTAATAGCCACGCCAAGATATTAGTAATGTAACATTAACATTTCATTTTTGTGACATCGTTGCTTTTACCGCCAGAACAGGGCCAAAATTTCAAAAAATGTTAAAAATTAAAGTTTTTCATTTTTTTAATTTTCATAACTTTTGTAATGTTTTGAGATTTTTTACATTTCTAATAGGCTGGGAAAGGCATTTTATGTTGTTAATTTCATGCACATTGTTAACCATGATCACTGTAATTATATATTAAAAAAAATTGCTCAATGATAGAAACACCTGCAGCTGCCTGCACGTAAAATTAATTTCTCGCTGCTAGAGGGTCACGTTTCACTTTGCTCGTTTTTTTTGTAATGTACTCCTTTTACTCTATACTTTGATGGCCCTAAAGATAGAAATATCTGCCAGGTTATAGAGGTGGCAAAGTTTCATCTTTGCGAAGTCAAGGAGGAACATATCTCTTTGTACTAGAACCAGGTCTGAATTATTTTCGTCATTTGACCCCATCGTCTGGCAAGGCGACTTCTATATGCAATGACATTATAGATTTTTTGAAGAAAAATGAAGTCCCGACTGGAATAATAATTGCAGTAGAATTTCGTGGAACTGTCTTCAAAACAGGATGCAAAGGTGGTGTTATAGTAGGATTAGTTGAGAACAACTTTTAAAAAACCACTTTATTGGCTTCCTTGACCTCACTTCAATGAGCTTCCACTGAGACATGTTTTCAAACATCTTGATGACAAAAAACAGGTTCATATTGTGGCCCAATTGGTTGATCTCTTGCGATTTGCGAATTATTACCAATTGAAAAATTTAAGCCAATTTAATCTGATCACCTAGCTGTTAATAAAGATGATTTGTCAACTGACCAGAAGTATATGTCTGAAATATTGCAAGATCTTTCAACACGCGTGTATGCAATTGACCTTTTTTGCTGAGTCCCTGCATAAATATTTCACGCAAGGTGGATCATTACTGCTATTCGAATTTTGAGACTCTACGTTGAAACAAAGAAACCCTCTTCTTAACTTGTCATACTCTTTGAGTACATCCTGAAAATGTACTGCACCTGTTGGTTCACAATTAAAATGAATCACTCATGTTTTCCGGAATCTGTGCACTATAGTTAGTAACTTACGTTACTTGACAGATAATCAACGAAAGATTATAGTTTCCGTATATTCACGAAATGACTATTTCGCAAATCATACAAATAGCCTCTTTGGAATGATAGCATATGAAGAGGAGAACATCAGGGCCCCAGCCATGAAGAAAATTGCAAAAGCACGATGCTCTGTGGACTAGAATAGTGCCATCCATCACTTTATCATAGCACACTTCAACACTGAAGCTTAAAATGGTATGGCTTTAGTCTACTGACAAAACTGAAAACTAACGGAACCACCTGTTATGGTTTCTTTATCGACTAAAAACGCTGGTGAGTTTAAAATGTTCGATTAAAGATACCAGCTATTATAACTTTCCTTGTCCCACTCAATCACTAGAAAGATGCGTGAAATTATTCATTGAAGCACTGATAAAGTTTGTTTACTAGAACAGAGGGAGGATCACATCTGATCAGTTTTGGCCTCTCGAGAAATAATGGCTTCATCTGAAAGCAAGTTATGTTATAAAATTCATTTACATTAAATTCTTCTTCATTTTAAGTTTATTTAACCCGTTTCGGTTAAACATCTCTATATTTTAATTAATAAAATACTAAAACATTTTGCTCATTTTATATAATTTTTGTGGCATGAATTGGCTGTTATGAAGTAAAACATCAGTAGATGAAGCGATCGTCAAGAAAAATGAATGATTAACAATTAACTTTATTTTCATGTCTATTACAAATAGTTATAAAAAATTATGATATATTAATAGATATAAATTAAAATTATTTATTTCTATACATATTATAGAAATTATAAAAATTTAGAAAAAAGAATGAAAAATTGAAATTTTTGAAATTTTTACAAAACATATGGTCTTTTTGCGGCAAATAAAGATATGATTTCATCATAATGAACATTTACCGGGACATTTCTCATATCTTCATGTAGCTATTGCGTTCTATTAAAAATTGTATTGGTATGTTTGAATAATTTAAAAAAAATGATAAAAAAAACATATTTTTTGCGATTTTTTGAAACTTTGGCCCCCTTGCGGCGGTAAAAGATATTAACCGATCGATGTAATATTTTAGAAATTTATTCTGTATTACAAAATGCAACTTTTCCGTGCTATTACATTTCGATTATAAAAATTTCGGTTTTTTCGACCCACCCTATTGCACAATCTGATGCTGCGGGAAACAATTACTTTTGTGGATGATAACAAGTATATTTCTCTTGTGTAGTTATGCTTCTTTATGTTTCAAAACTCATAATTGTGTTATAGACAAAAGAATCTTAAATATTTTTTTATTTATTTTTTTTTTTTTTTTAAACTTTGAAAGTTCTAAAAGTGCTTTAATATCTAATTTAAGACTTGTAACTCTTAAATATCACATTGACCTATATTTTTAAAATGATTAAATAAAGATGATAGTACCTGGAAGTTTCATTCCATACTAATCCAGGCTTTACGTTTATTTCGTTACGAGTACATTAAAATAAATATTGTTTCCAAATGATAAGTGAATTTTCAGATTCCAAAATTTTATTTCTACTTCCAGTGAAGGTCGATAAAAGTGGCTGTATTAGATAAGAGCCGAAAGTATATTAGAAGGGAGGATTTATGAAATTTCGAAAATTTCATATATCAAACACAATTATTACTTGAAAACTTAAAACATTAAAACTTAAAACTTTCAAACTAATTTAATTAGGAAATGACAGATGGAGAAATTAAGTGGAATATATATATAATGTTGCCAGGTATCTCGCGTAAAGAAAGGCTCCAAATTCTCTGGACACCAGTTATTTCTTATAGTTTATTTCGCCATGTCAAATCAAAGATAATTCTGCTATTAGATATGGCGAAGAAAATTACTTTTAAATATAGGTGTCCAGAGCATTTGGAGCCCCGATTTACGCGGAAAACCTGGCAACAATACATATAGTATATTAGCGCCCTTCAAAACATTATCCTTTAAATGAATGATTTTTTATTTTGTTTAAAAAAATGATATATGATTCTCTGAAAGTTTTAAAACACAGGAAAAATATTTATAAAAATCAGATTCATTTTTCGTATAATACATCAATCATTTCTTATGTTGCACATCTGCAATACAAGTAAAAACTAAAATATTGCAAATTAGTAATTATTTTAATAAGTATGAATCTAAATACAATTTATATATATATATATTTTTTTTATTTTGTAAAACCTAACACTTAAATGTATGAATTCTTTTTTAGAATTATGTTTTTTACTCTTACATTGAAAATAGATTTTTAACGTTATATTTTTGTTATTCTTACAAAATTAATTTTTCTATATAAATATACTGGTTGCTAAGAAATAAATAAATAGTGAGGTAGATATGTATGACTATGTATTTAACCCTCTTGCTGAGTAAGTAATTCTTCGCGATGAGCGTATTTTACAGAATTTTTAATCGTTTATCACCGGTTCTTTAAATGAGAAATTTTTGACAATCGTAATCAGGGAAAAAGTCCTGATTAAATCAGACAAACTTTTCGCTACAAAATAACTAGTGGGAACAACCAAATGGTATTAATTTGACGGGAAAATGCATGCCCGAGCATAGCTCGGGCTGCGCAGCCAGAGGGTTAAGCTTTACGGCAGTTGACAAGAAAATATTTTTTTTCTCAACATCGCAAAATTTTCTGAGACTATCCCGGGCGGACTTTTATTGTTAAAATAATTAAATCCAAAGATATAATTTTTCAAGAGATTTAAAATAAAGTACCTTTTTTCATTTTTCGGTACATACATTTTGAGACAAAAACAATTGGTGTCTCATGACGGAATTTTTCTAACTGTATCTTCTTGAAATTCCGTTCAAAATGAACTAACAGCAAATCATAGCTCCCAACTTGTACTGTTTCTTGTTACTACTAAAATTTATTAGAAGTTTGTTCCTTTTTCATACGTAAAAAATCGTAAGCCATCAGAATCTCCGAACAAATTCATTTTAACCCTGCTGTTCTCTCTGGGTGTATATAACCCGAAATGAAATTAATTGCTCTTAAATTTTTTACTAATAATTTATTTTGCTCATCATTTGACGAATTTATTGTTAGGTACATTTAATATTATTATTACTTCAAAGTAAAATAACATTGTAATTTGCGATTTAAAATAAAAAATTTCACACTTGTAAACCTTGGCTCAATATGCCCGATTGAAAAATAAGATCGGTTCTCTTTAAAATTCATCTAGTTGATTTTCTTTGCTGGCTTCCATGGTAAAAAAAAATACTTCTTACGGGAAGAACGGTTCTTTGCTTTCACATTTATTAGCCAATGAAAAGACTACATTTGGTGTTGTGCCAGCTGTATATCGAGAAAATGACCTGAAAGACAGCTAATTCTAAAAGCAGTAAAATACAAGATAGTGGTTTTTTATTATTATTATTGTCATATATTTATTATCGCGGGGATTTTTGCCTGTGGATACCATGGAATCTCGACAAAGAGGTAGGATTCGTCATCATGAGATAGAAGCATTTCTGAAAGCATCCGACTTTGACGATGGGGCTTCAGAAGACAAAAATCATACAAGTGACGACAGCTTTTTTTCAACCCCAGATTCAGATTATCAACATTCAGATACGGAAATGTAACGTGATAATGTGAAAGAGTGCGAATAAAATGACGGGGATATAACGTGGCTATTAAAACCGTTCCCCAAAAAAGGAATGCATGCAGCGCAAACCTAATAAATGTAACATCATGGATAACCAGATATGCTACTTTCAGAATAAATGAGATAAATTCTTCTTTTCAAATAATCATTAAAAATACTCTGGACAAAACTGTCTTATATATAGTTTTATACTATACGTCTTGTACTAGTGTATTGAGGAGCGAAAATTGTATGGCGATACACGGAATGTAATAGATAAGGTTACTTTTCAGACATACATTATTATACTATTACTGTCTGGTATTAGAAGTCTCATGGTGAATCAAAAAATAACTTGTGTATTCAAAAACAGGTAGGCCAATCTTTTCGCATCTCCCACCTTTTATGTATTGATGACAACTCATCACGACTAGCGAGAAGAAAAAATGACAAACAGACAGCTATGCGAGAATTTTGGGAAATGTGAGTAGAAAAACTTTCTTAACCCCTTAACGGTCGCATTGAATTACGGTTAAAAAATTCAAATTTCTTATTGGTAATACTTTTTGAAGAGAAATATTCAGCTTATTTAATGACAGGTAAAATGATACCATAATAAAGCGAATTACACTATTTTATCAAACTGGTGGGAATAAAACAATCTGATTAAACGACACAGCCCCTGAATATCACGGGAACGAGAATTAAGGGTTTAAATGTATAACATGTGACTGTTTCTAAGCAGTTTGTAGGTTTTAGAGGACTCTGTTCGTACAATGATTCCAGTTAGTTATGTCATCTAAATATTGACACGTTGCGATAATACTACGTCTTATACGTTGAAGTCACAAGTTTATGCAGAAAGAAAAAGTGGCTAGCCACATGAGAAACATGTAGATATGTGGATTGTCATGGACTTGATTTTACATTTGATCATTTGTTTCTGATTGCAACCGGAGAAAACATCCATCAGAATTGAATCTACATGAATTGAAAATTCTGCCTTATTATAGCGACTTATTCATACAAAACTTCTCTCATAAATATGGTGAAAAATTCCATTGTTTTTTATTTGCAGAAGTAAGCCTGGGTACTCCGTTTGTAAAATGATGAAATGATGGACTGACACCAGAATTTATACACGAATTTAATAGAAAATAAGGGTGTGTTTATTTTTCCGTACTTTATAAAAGATTTTTTTCCTCTTTTACTGACATTGACAGGAGATCGTTAAGTCTGTCACAATATGGCGGAAACGCAAGAAATGATTATGGCCAAAGTAAACTTCCACAAAAGTAAATAGATATCTGTCTTTTGGCAATAATTATGAGTGAAATCGGTACTGCCAGTTGTCCACTATTTTAAAATTCAGATTTCTTGTTTCTCAACACATTTTTGAAAGGATGAAATTCGACTTATTTAACGATATACTAAGAAAGGCGAAAATAAGGCGAGATTTAGCATTTAAAAAAAAGTGGTACCAAACAAGAGATCTGAATTTTAAAAAAGTAGCCCGCAGGCAACACTGACTGCAATTCTGCATTAACTCATTAACGATTTTCGGCGCGGAGTAATTCAGTATGTAATATGATGAAATGATGGGCTGACACCAGACTTTATATACGAATTTAATAGGAAATAGGAGTGTGCTTATGTTTACGTACATTATAAAAGGAAAATTTTAATTAAATATTCTTGGTAACAGTACGATTAAAATTAGGTGTCGTATTTTGTGGATGCTGCCCGCTAAAGGGTTAACCGCCGAAGTGTTTCCAGTGGGCTACTTTTTTTAAAATTCATATTTCTTGTTTCTCACCACTTTTTTGAAAGGGTGAAATTCGAGGTATTGAATGATATACTAAAAAAGGCGAAAACTAGGGGAGTTTTAGCATGTAAAAAGAGTGGTCCCAAACCAGATACCTGAATTTTTAAAAAGTAGCCCACTGGCCACACTGAACCGACAAAACTATTAAACAAGGTTCTTCAGCATTTTTGCTGAAAATCTTTTGCCATCTCAAATTTATAAATGTAATATTTCCTTCATTTAATGTTAATGAATTTGTTATTAAATAAGGCAATATTTTTAATTCAAAAATAGTAGTATCTTGATAGTTAATTTAAGGCTGCGCATTTATTTTTACCGTTGCATCAGCGAAAGACCAGTGGATAAAGGGTTAATAAGGATATTAAATAAGGAATAAATTACTTGCCAAATTCACTAGTGGAAGTTATCCCCGCTTTTAATAAATCACTGCGAACCCGGTTACAGTTGACGTTTTACCATTTTATGGCTACGCCAATTCCTCTTTATTCATACTTCCATGGCCCCAGTATTCAGGGAGCAGTATATCCACCACCGCCCTGAATACTAGGCCTGAGCGCTAACACAAAAATGGTCGCTACCGGAGGCGGATTTATTTTCAGCGAGTGTATGGTCCCTAAACTTCGTGGGTGAACAAGTTTTAAAAGATTTTCCCGCTTTATTTTCCTGAGATTAAACAAGTCAAAGAAATCTTTTATAAAATATTGGTGTCCAGATTTAGGGAACCGTACCTACGTAAAAAAAAAAGAAAAGAAAAAAAAAATCCGCCAACGATGGCCGCCATTTTCGTGCCAGCGCTCAGGCCTAGAATTGCGGGACCGGTGGCATCCAGCGTAAATTAAGTCTCAATTATTCTCTTGAATTTCTTTCTGAAACTACAGGTCACACAAGCATAAATGTCGAATCACTTTATCGGTAATCTGAGCATGGATACTAGCTCAGAAAAAATTGTGTAATCCTTAAAGAACTGCTTTATTTCAGGAGGAATTTAATGTATTTCTAACTCAATACTTAAAGTTATACAGTATACAAATGCTGAATAATTACAAATTACCTGTTTTTTTCTTGTCAAATCAGGGTTACCAGTTCGGCCTCCTTTTTCTATTCAGAAATTTTCAAGTAATATCAGAGCTTACAAATAATAAATTTTGTTTTATTTAATGATGAATATTTTGTTATTATTTAAAGAAAATTATTCCTGAACTTCCAGTATGATTTCGGAAAACAAATTCAGACCAAAGCGGTAATGCTGTGTCAAGCAATGTATTGCGTGCTTCTGACAAGGAAGGTCTCCATACGGGCATACTCAGAAAAATCTGAAAAAATTATAGAGTGTTCGTCTCATGTGGATATATATGTTCATAAAAAAAAAAAAAAATTGGCGGAACCCCGATAGAACGTTCGTAAAAAAATAATGAAATTTTCGTTTATTTGGCGAGTTATCCTCGGTTGGCGATGAAATGAAATTTCGAAAAATACTTTTCATATCGAATACTCTTTAAGATAAAAATACTTCGTATTGAACTTGTTTAAATAAATTTCACTTAAATAACTGTAGTTTTGTCAGTTTTAGTTTGATTTAGCTATAGTTTTGTCATATATGTATTTATAATGGAAGTTAAATATCAAATTTTATGAATTAAAACAAAATTAAAATTGTTTCTATATCTCAAAATTAAGTCCAATTGAGCGCTGTCGGTTCAATTTTGTTGCTATGGAAACGACGAATTCCTTGGTTTCAAATGAATAACTTCTAAATGAATCTTGCCTTTATTTTGGAATACGCTTAAATATATGAGAGTATTTTTTATAGATGAAATTGTTTTTAAAGTAATAAAATTAAGTAACAAGCAACATAAATATGTAATATGAAAAAATGTATTTATGAAACTCTCTCATTATTTATGTTTAAATTCATTAAATACTTTTTACACGCATTCTAAAAATCAATTAACAAACAATTTTCAGATACATTAAAATCGTTTGCTTTTGGCGAGGAAAAGTACTGCTCGCCAAATCGCGTGACGCTTTCGTCTTTTTGCGCCAAATACTCGAAAGTATTTTATTTTTTTACAGACTTTCTACTGTAATTCCGCCGCTAAATTTGACTGATCCTTTATTACATACATAAGTAGTTTAATTGGTATTTTTTTCAAAATATTCTGAGTATGCCCAGTATGGAGACCTTCCTTGTGAGTAAGAAGTGGAAGTGACAAAGTCTGGGCGATTATATTTAGAGCATGCGCAGCCGATGTTAAGTTTGTTATCGCACATTAGTGCTACTTTCCTAACTAGTGGCCTTTAACCAAAACATAAATACGCTGCAGTTGCAGAGTATGTAAATTTTGTTTGCGTACATGAGCGCCTCTTTCTTCTCTTCGAAGAATCGTCAAATCAAAAGTATGTAGAAAAAGAGATCAGCTACTATTTATTTACAGGTTCTAAAATCCGTCGTACAAACCATTCATATCACTCAATAACAGCAGCCACATTTTAATCCAGGGTTCACGAATTTGTTCTAGGTTTGCATTTTAATCTTGATTAATATTTGGCAATTTCGCTTTGTGATTTTTTAGGTGTATTTTTTTAATTATTCAGTATTCAAAATTACTATCAGTCGTAACAGGGCATTATCTTCAAAGTGTGAAATGTCTTTCCTTCATCCGCTCAGACCAAAGCGATTACTCTTAGAGCGTGCGCACTACATTTTAAGTTTGTTATCGCACTCTAGCAATACTTTCCTTACTGCGGGTGGTATATAAAAACGAAGTGGCCTGCAAGCGCAAGTAATCTAAATTTTGTTGGAATATAAGAGGTACTTTCCTCTCCTGCAACAAATTGTCAAAGTAAAAGCTGTATGTCTTACATTACATACTCTATCTAATTTTCTGTACCGTAGCGTGAGATTTCAAAATCGGGTCACGCTTCATCGGCATGTTTAATGATATCTGCTAACTCTTACTCTTTTTTTAAAGCAAAATTTTAATAGAAATCTTTTCCTTTCAAAATCTGAATATTACAGTGGTTACCCCTTGGTTGTCTGTTGAATCTTACACAAATTTCAATCGGGTGGCACAATTTTTTAAAAAGAAGTTACCTTCAATTACACAATTTCGAAAGTGCTCTAATTGAATAAGGTATTTTTTTCCTTTATTACTGGGGACAAAAGCAAATTTTGCAAAGAAAAGTTATCCCGAGTCAGACCAGTGTTGCCAGTTGGCTAGTTTTTTAAAATTCAGATTTCTTGATTAGCACCAGTTTTTTGACATGGCAAAATTCCGAGCAAATCATTAAAACGAATAGAAATTTTATCATATTTGTGAGTGAAATTTTGCATGAATAAAGCGCTTTAATGAAACATAATGTTTTATAAAAATTTTCTATTGTAAGTTTGCCTCGGCGGTAATCGGAAGCTTTTGATGATATTAAAAAAAACAGTCGCTATCTTGTGACAACATCCTCTGTTACTTCATTCACCACTGGTAGACTACGCACTATACGTGTTCTCCTCTTTATTCATAACTCCATTATATTTTCCCCTTGAATCTAAAATGTGTGAAGCAGAAATCTGTACTCTGTAAATAACTTGGAAAATCTAGTGCTGTGGAAACTAATTACTTCTGTCAGTGATAACAAATATATTTCTTTTTTGTAGCCATTTTATCTTCTTTATGTTATAAAACTCATAAAATGATGTTTTTGACAAAATGGTCTTAATTATTATTATTATTATTATTATTATTATTATTATTATTATTTTGAAAACCTTAGAGTTCTAAAAGTGCTTGAAAATCTAATTTAAGACCTGCAACACTTAACTGTGGAACCACGTTGGCGGGTGATTTTGACCCGTGCCAAAGTAATAGATGTCGATTTGAACCAGAAAAATCTTTATGAAATAAATTAAATAAATGCTGCACAAAAATAATTTAAAGAAATAAGTTAAATAATATTAAATAAATGTTTTGATGCGAGTTATCTTTATAAAACTTAAGTAAAATCTCGCGCGGCTCTAGTGTTAAATATCACATTGATCCAATAAAAAAAAAAAGATTCTAAATAAAGATGATTGTAAATGGAAGTTTCATTCCATACTGTTTCAAAGTTTACGTTTATTTCATTACGAGTACAATAAAATCAAAAATGTCCTCGTATGATAAATGAATTTTCTGATTTGAAAATTTTATTTTTTCTTCCAGTGAAGTTCGATAAAATTGGCTGAATTAGATAATACCCGAAACTTAATTGGGACAGACCATTTGTAAAATTTAAAAAATGCCCTATATCAAACAAATCTAGTACTTGAAAACTTAGAAAATTAAAATATAAATCTTTCTAACTAATATAATTAGAAAATCACTAACATAAATAGAAATATATAAACTGATAAAATATAATGTAAGATTTAATAAAAATAAAAGACTTCTAAAACTAAATAATTTTTTTAAACGAAATGTTTATTTAAAATGTTTATTACTGCGTTTAACATTTACAGTGTAAATGTAGTTATGATGCTAAAATATTAAAATTATTCATCGTGAAAAAAATTACGAAGAAAATGCTCAAAAAGAAAAATTATTGTTGTAAATAAAAGCAAAATTTTGTTCGAAACTGCTGCCGCGATTCGGCAGTTTTGAATTTAAATCAAGTGATATATATATATATATATATATATATTATTAACAATAGTTTTTTTTAAATTTTTTTGTGCATAATGATATATAGTGTGGTTTATATTAGGTTTATAATTATCTATATATAAGGATTTGTTTGGTTTTGCAGTTGATATATATTTTTTTTACATTCATAGGCTTTCATTTGTTCATCTTGTGACATTTGAATAATAAAAATACTACTAGATGGCAGCACCAAAATTTGTCTTTTGATGATAAGTTATAAATTTTGTCTTTTGTAGCTTCTTTTCAGTAGTAATGTCTTACACCAGGAGGTTTTGTTCGCTAAATTTTGACGATATTGTTAAAGAGTAATTAAGTAATAATTTAAAAGTGTATTTTAGTTATTTTAAATAATGTAACTACTCTCTATTTATTTTATTTTATATTATATTAATTGTATTTATCACGGTATTTCAAAATGTATTAACTGCATACTTTGGTATCAATTACTGTGATTTCTTAACTGTTTTATTCACCTTAATCTTTACGCTATTTTGGAAGCCATGTGCGAGTGGATATATTGAAATAAACTGAAATATGAATCGGTATGTTGTGTAATATTTCTATTTTAATATGCTATAAATATTTAAATTGGTTTTATTGTTTTTTCCATTTCATATTATTTGATTCTATTCTGTTTTCATTTTGAATCTATTCACTTGATTATAATGATTGTTCGGGCACAGAGAAAAAAAACTTTTAGCTTTAGCTTTTTTTTTCTCACAGAAAACAACCATATTGCTTATATCATTGAATTCTGTGCCCTTGAAAACGTAATTCAATATATAAGCTTTTCCATTATTTGTCGGTGTCCACTTTCTTCTTCCATAATAATTCTTATAATAAATAATTTGGTACTTTATTTTATACTTACAGCTTTAATTCACAATATTACGGTTTTTGATGGTGGTAGGTTATGTTTAATTAATGGTTATATATATAGAGATAGATAGATATAGTGTTGCCAGATATCCCGCGTAAACCAGGGCACCAAATTGTCTGGACACCAGTAACTTCTTATAGTTTATTTCGACATCTTTAATCGCAAATAATTCTGCCATCAGATAAGGCGAAATATATTACATTAAAATACTGGTGTGCGGAGCATTTGCAGCACCGATTTACGCGGGACACTGGCAAAACTGTATATATAATATATTACCGCATTTCAAGATATTAAGGCAGTTGTCAAAAAAATACTTTTGGCGCTCAACATCGCGAAACATTCTGAGATACTCACGGGCAGATTTTTTTTTTTTTTGATCAAATCATTAAATCAGTAGGTATAACTATTGAAGAGATTTAAAAAAAGGAGCTTTTTCCGTTTTTCTGTTAATGCGTTACATCTTGACACATTAGCAATTGGTGTCTCATGAAGACATTTTTCGTGCTGTATATTCTGAAATTTACGTTCACAATGAACAAACAGCAAATCATAGCTGTCAACTTCTACGGTTTTTTATTACCACTAAAACATATTAGAAGTTTGTTCCTTTTATTACGTTAAAAATCGTAACATTTCGGAGATTAAATCAAAGAAATTTATTATTGAATTCTAGCGTTAAGAAAATAGCGTACAAGTTGGCCGCTATGCAAATATCACAGCATTATCTGAAAGTCTTTTTCTTTTATCTTTACACAAATATGGAAAACGCTATTCGATTTCACAGTTTCTCTATAAGAAGTCTTGGGAATTAACTGTGTGTGTTTATATAAAAAATAAAAATTACAGAACTGTGCAGAAATTAGCCAGTTTAAATTAAACCTTTTAGGACCAAATAATTATGCTCGTTTAATAATGAAATTCCATCAGAAATTCCGAACAATTTCATTTTAACACTGGCGTTCTCCTTGGGTCTGTATAATCCGCAATGAAATTTATTGTTCATAACTTTTTTAATAATTATTTCTTTTGCTCAGCATTTGACGTGTTTATTGTTACGTATATTTAATACTGATATTACTTCAAAATAAAATAATATTGTATTATTATTCTTTAATATATATAAAATTATTCTTTTTTCCTTCCAAGGTCAAAATATTCCTGAAGGGAAGAAAAGTTCTTACCTTTCAAATTTATTAGCAAATGAACAAGCTACATTTGGAGTTGTGCCAGCTGTATAGCCAGAAAAGGAAGTGCAAGTCAGAGCATTCTAAAACCCGTAAAATTAAAGATAGTGTTATTTTTCATCATTGTCATATATTTATTATCGTGGGTTTTTTACCTTTGGTTTACCATGGCATAGCTGCCAACTCTTCCGCTTTTTCAGACCACAAAAATTTAATAGAAATTTTTGCCTTATTTAATCGGCCGATTACGGCGATATAAAAAGATAAAATTTTCTATAAAATTTTTGTGGTCTGAAAAAGCGTAAGATGTTGGCAGCTATGCCATGGCATCTCGACAAACAGTTAAGTTTCGCGACGATTATGTGGAAGCATTACTGAAAGCATCCGACTCTGACGAGGAGGTTTCAGAAGAAGAAAATAATAGAAGTCACGACAGTTTTTGTTCAACCCCAGGTTCAGATGATGAAAATTCAGATATGGAAACGTAACGTCTTAATGTGAAAACAGTGCGATGAAAAGTCGCGGAAATAATGTGGAGATTAGAGCCGTTCCCAAATAAAGAGAAGGCATCCAGCGCAAACATAACAAATCTAACATCAGGTGTAACCAGATATGCCACTTTGAAAATAAATGTGACAAATTCTTCTTTTCAAGTAATCATTAACAATACTCTGGAAAAAAATCGTCTTGGAAATTACTAATATTGAGGGGCGGAAAGTTTAGGGTGATTTACGTGATGAAATAGAATAAATTTATATAATACTTTTATGATGTTACTTTACAGGCATACATTGGTGTACTATTACTGCTTGGTGTTTATAAGTCCCGTGGTGAATCAAAAAATAGTTAGTGGAATTCAAAAACAGTAATCCAATATTTTCGCATCTTCCACGTATTGATGACAAATCAGCACGACTAGCGAGAAGAAGAAATACAAAATTGTAGCTATAAAAAAAAGTTGGGAAAAGTGAGTAGAAATACTTTGTAAAATGCATAATCCCAGTAAGAATGTGACTGAGGATAAGCAGTTTGTAGGTTTTAAAGGACGCAGTTCATTGAAGAAATACAGTTCTTTAACGCTTGAAGACCCGAGACATTTTCACATTTAAATATTACATTCTTCTAGTTATTAACTCTATAATGACCCTAATGACACTTAAAAAAATAATTTAAAAAAATTTCGTCACCCCCTGGAGCGTGTATAGTACCCGCACGAACGTGCGGGTTGGGCTTATTCTGTGAAATCCTCACCCACACGTTCGTACGAGTTATGCTTTTCCTGTGAAATCATTATTTATAAGATGGTTTGGGAAGTATTGGCTGAAATGCTGCAATGGAATCCTTACTGGCTCTAAAGCCTAAAAAATAAGAAAAAAATTAATATTGGAGATGTACTTATCGACTTCAAAAAATTCATATTTTAATTAATTTAAAAATGTTTGCCATCCTTTTAAAGCTTTTTTTTTTATGATATCGATTTTATTTTTTCTATACGCCTATAACTTTTATAATTAAAACTTGAGAAATGAAAGACATACCTGCAATTGCGTGAAATCTAAAGGTCCAGGATGAGTACAGAAATAAACTTCTTTAGATCCTACTTGTATTTTTTTTTTCTTTTTTAATTCTCTTAGCCTTTGCTGAAACTGGCTTGGAGGTAGAACTTTGGGGAATCAGTTCAGGAGACTTTGATGAGGAAAAATGATCCAAAATTGTCATTTCTTTAGAAATATTTGTAATTATTTCTTCATAGAGCTCATCTGAACTTGACTATCCTTCTAATAAATCTGCTTCAAATGTTTTGTCCGCAACCTCGTCATCATCCGAGAGACCACAAAATTCAAAATCTGATTTATTCATCAATTGCAATTTTTCTTCTTGTGTAAGAATTCTTTTTCGTTTAGACATCTGAAAAAGTATTTTACTTTGATTTGTTAAAAGTTAACATAAAAAAGTATTCCATAAAAAATAATAAAATGTATAAGAAAATGTTATTAATTGAAAAGAAAAAAAAGTAAAAATTAATTGAAAAAAAAAAGAAAAAAATGATTCATCCATGACAACACCCAAGGAAGTAATATGGCATTAATTATATAACAACAGCCCCACCAGTGGCCGAGAGGTTCTGCTCTCGAAGCTGGTAGACGGGAGGTGCTGGGTTCGATCCCAATCGCGCCCGTCGGCCTAATCGTTCGGAGTTTTCGTGGTTTTCTTCGAGCCTTGGTTCTCCAAGCGTTAATACGGATTAGGTTCCCTTAGAAAGACCTCCACGGAAGGCACTCCCCCCCTTAGGGCCCATATCCCACTCGCAGATAATTGGCCGACATAAATACAACCAACCAACCATATAACAACATATTTCGTTTTTATTCTGTCTGTCACCAAAATTATTGAAACAAAACAAAATGAACATTGAGAATTCTCTTACCTTTACAGTAGGCACTGACTAACGTAACGCCCAAGTCGCACGATCGTACGGGTGACGAAATTTTGAGCCCTAGGAGCAACATAAATAGTGTATAATTAATGTTTTTTTATTATATTACACTTATTTAGACATTAAACTAAAAATATTTATTTAAGCAGTTAGAAATATACTGATAATTACCTTTTTACGGCAGATAAAATGATCAGCTGTATCCGTTGTACTTGCAACCAAAGCTAGTCATGCCGGCTTATTACACATACGTAATTCCCACACATACGTAACTCGTTTAGATTATTACTAATAATGAGCTCGAAGTAGTTAGGAGTCGTTCGGTAGGCTCAAGGCCACGACCCAACCGCCGCAGCGAGCGGCCCATCTTCGTCCGCAGCGCTTTATTCTTCTAATCTAGTCCGACTCTTTTGCGGAAGCAAGCTTCGTAGGTCCCCAGCCACGTCCCGAGTGAAAGACACTCTAGCGAAAGCAACGTTGAAAAAAAAATCAAAAATTGAAACCGAACAAATATAAAAGGGAAAATTACACAAATTAAAGACGCCGAAAAGCGGGAAGGGTGGGGTCGCGGCACTGAGCCCACCGAAAGACTCCTAGCTACTTCGAGCTCATTATTAGATAATGTGTAACGAGTAAAACATGTACTACAACCGTCATCTGTTGATAAAAAATGATACTTAACTATTTTTGTAAACCAGAACGATAGTTCGATTCGGTTTTTTATTACATACGACTGTTTCAGAAGAAAAATGTATATGAATGTCTAACCCGCACGATCGTGCGGGTTGGGTCTTAAAGGGATATGGCATCAAAATATGGACACTTTGCTATATTGCTCCGTCTTATCAATTGAAGCCATATGTTTATACGTTAAGAAAAAGTGGTGAGCCAAATGAGAAACATGTAGGTATGCGGGTTGTCAGGCATTTGATTTTACATTTGATCAACTGTTTCTGATTGTCGCCGGAGGAAACTTCCACCACTAAATTTTGAATGGAAAATTTTGATTTATTTTAGCGACTTTTTCTTACAAAATTTCTTCAGAAAAATGATGAAATTTTCTATTGTTTTTTACTAATTGAACTTTGCCCGGGTATTATAATCTCTTTCACTGACATTGACAGGAGATCGTTTTGGATGTCAAAATATGGCGGAAAAGCAAGGAATGACTATCACCAAACAAAACATCCACCAGGAAAAATGCATATGTGTGTCTGGCCATATTATGACCGAAATTCCGCATTAACCTATTAACCCTTTGCGGCGCTCTGTTTTACCGCTGTTTGTAAACTGGCGAAATGACGCAGCGTTGCCAGTGGGCTACTTTTTTAAAATTCATATTTCTTGATTGCCACCACTTTTTGAAACGGTAAAATTCAATTTGTTTTCGCCTTAACCCTAGAACTACCGGAAATTTTACTCAAGTTTTATAAAAACATTCTACACCAGAATTTTTACTTAAAACTATTTAATTTGTTTATTTAACTTATTATTGTCTGATTTATACATTTAGTTTGTTTTGAAGAAATTTCTGGTTTGAATAAATATTTTGAATGTACATGTCGGGTCCAATGGACCCGTCTGGTAGACGGAAGGTTAATTAATGTGTCATTAAATAAGGCGCATTTTACAATTTCAAAAAGGTGGCGCCAATCAAGAATCTGAATTTTTAAAAAGTAGCCCATCTGGCAACACTGAAATGATGGACCGACAGCAGGGTTTTTAAATAAATTTATTAGAAAATATGAAGTTGCTGTTTTCAAGTACGTTATAAAAGGACAATTTTAGATAAACATTCTGGGTGCCACAAAAGTAAAAATTAGGTGTCCCTTTTTAAGGACACCGCCGTGAAAGGGTTAACTGCTCAACGAGTATGATTGGAATCTTCACATTTTTTCTGAAAATCTGTTGCCACCGCAAATTTATAAAGATAATCTTCTCTTCATTTAACGTCAAAGTATCTGTTATTAAATGACATATTTTTTTAATTCAAAAATAGTGGTATATTGATAGTTAATTTAATGATACGCATTTATTTTTACTGTTGCGTCAACGAAACACCAGTGGTTAACCCCTCGCCGTGTAAGTAATTCTTGGCGATGAGCGTGAAAAATTCTGTAAAACAGAATTTTTTATCGTTCATCACCGGTTCTTTAAAGCAGAAATTTTTGACTATCGTAATCTGGGAAAATGTCTTGATTAAATCAGACAAAGGTTTCACTAAAAAATAACTAGTGGTAAAACCAAATAGTATTAATTTGACGGGTAAATGCATGCCCGAGCATATCTCGGGCTGCGCAGGGAGAGAGTTAATGGGTTAATAAGAAAATAAAATAAGGAATAAATTGCTTCTCAATGTCGCTAGTAGAAGGGCTGACAAAAAAATGGCGGCTACCGAAGACGGATTTTTTTCGGTCCCTAAAATTTTCGGACCAACATTTTGTAAAGTATTTTCCGCTTTATTTTTTGAGATTAGAAAAGTCAAATAAATATTTTTCGAAACACTGGTGTCAAAATTTAGTTTACCGTACATACGTCAAAAAAAAAAAAAAAAAAAAAATCCGTCTACGAAAGCCACCATTTGTGTGCCAGCGCTCAGGCCTAGTATTCCTGGGGTGGTGGTATCCACAGATTATAACGTTATAATTTTTCTTTTAAATTTCTTTTAGAGACTAAATAACAGGTCACACAAGCAGACCTGTCAAGCATACAAAAATGCTGAATAATTACAAATTTCTTGTTTTTCTTGTAAATCTGGGTTACCAGTTTGGCCTCTTTTTCTATTCCAAAATTCTCAAAAAATATCGGAACTTACGAATAATAAATTTTGCTTTATTTAATGACGAATTTTTTGTTTTTATTTAAGAAAAAATATCTTCTGGAATTTCAGTATGATTTCGGAATACAAATTCAGATCAAAAGGGAAACACCGTGTCAGTGTTGCCAGATGGGATACTTTTTTTTAATCAGATTCTTGATTGGCCCTACTTTTTTGAAACGGTAAAATGTGCCTTATTTAATGACATATTAATTAAGCAAAAAACAAAGTGAATTTTACCGTTTCAAAAAATTGGTGCCAATCAAGAAATGCGAATTAAAAAATATAGCCCACTGGCAACACTGCTCCGTGTCAAACAATGCATTGCGTGACAATGTAAAAAGTGGAAGCGTCGAAGTCAGAGCAATTATATTCAGAGCGTGCGCAGCAGGTGTTAAGCTTCTTAGGGCAGGCTAGCGTATTTTCCTTACCAGCGGCTGGTAGCCAAAACAAAAATGCGCTGCCCGTAAGGCATGGTGACGTCACGGCGACGTCGTTGTGAAGTCACACTGTGATTTTGTGACCGTCGATGTGACGTCATAGTGACTAGAATGCGAGGTCGTTATGCCCGTTTTAGAGGCCGTTTGTGACGTCACATTGTGACCACTCTGTGAAGTCACGGTGTGACAAATTTGTGAAAAGTGTGTCATTTGTGACTATTTTGGCATTAACTTTGTGACGAACCTGTGACGTCCTGTAAGGCATGGTGACGTTACGGCGACGTCGTTGTGAAGTCACACTGTGACTTTGTGACCGTCGATGTGGCGTCACGTTACGTCGATGTGAAGTCACGTTGACTAGAATGTGAAGTCGTTATGGTCGTTTTAGAGCTCATTTGTGACGTCACATTGTGACCAATTTGTGAAGTCACGATGAGACCAATTTGTGAAATATGTGTCATTTGTGACGAAATTGTCAATAACACTGTGATGATTCTGAGACGACAGTGACAATGTTGTGAAGTCACATTGTGACAATTTTGAGAAAATTGTGTAATTTGTGACGATTTTGTCATTAACTTTCTGACGAATATGTGACTACAATGACAATGTTGTGACAGCGTTAAGATGCAATACAATTATTGAAAAATGAAATCGCTATTCGAGTTCAATCAATGCACCATGACAATGGAGGCAGGATTGATTATGTGTAAAAGAAAATTCTGAAGTTCACAGAAAAATTTCAGAATGATTTTTCACGATACTTTGTCGAAATTTGCGTTTTTTTTTCGAAATCCTTCGACGAAATTCACCTTATTTGTACGATTTATTAAAAAATTTCATGTTTTTTCACTATCATTTGACGAAATTCGCTTTTTTCGGTATGCTTTGACGAAATTCGCCTTTTTCACTATGCTTAGACGAAATTCACGTTTTTCTTCAATCTCTTGGCGAAATTGCGATTCTTAGATGAAATTCACGTTTTTTTCCACGACCATTTGAAGAAATTTAGATTTTTTTCGCAATCGTTTGACAAAATTCGCCTTATTTGCGCGATTTATTTACAAAATTTCTTCTTTATGCGGTACATTGATGAAATTCGCGTTTTTTCTACAATATTTTGAAAAAATTTGCTATTCTTAGATGAAATTCGCTTTTTTTCCATGATCTTTTGACGAAATTTGCATTTTTTCTCGATCTTTTTACGAAATTCACCTTTAACCAATCAAGTTATTCTTTCTTTTCTATAAACATCATAGCAAGTATAAAAAACTTTTGAGAGTAAAAAAATAATTAGGTAATATTTTCTCATTCTGCTTTTGCAATAAAAAATTTACAGCAAATTGGAGCTAAAGAAGAAGGAAAGAATGATATCTGATCAACAACTACAATATTTACTCGCGTAATAGTCGCACTTTTTTGCCAATTTTTCATTGAGAAAGTCTAGGTGCGACTATTATGCGGGCCAATCTACTACACAATATTGTACACTCTAATGCTAAAACATTACTGGTATGAAAAACGCATTATAATAAAATTAGTAACTTATCAAATGTTTCCAAACTATGTGCTGTTTATTAAATACCATTTTTCTTTTTATGGTAATATTTTTATAGACGTAAAATTTACAAATAATCTTTGTGAAAATTTTGACAAAAAATTCTCATAATAAGTCACTTCACTGAAGGTATCAGTACCACTATTGTAATATGAATCGGTGTATGAAGAATCTTCGTCATTCCATAAAATGTCATATTCGCTTCCGTCCAAAGCGTCGGAGATTAATAGTAATATTCCTTTGTACAAATGCAAGATGAGCTGCAAACCATATTTGCTTGTTTTGTTATTTGTGCCACTAACTAAATTATATTTATCTTCTGTTTTTATTAATTCTGCAATTACTTACTGTTCCATCTAGGCCATTTTTTAAAGTTGCAGCACCCTGCTCTTTTTAAAATGGGCGAAATACATCCTTTTTTTTAAAAGTGAAATTCTCCTTTAGTTGCAATCGGAGATGTCTTGTAAAAAAACTTCCCCATACCACACTATTTCTAAATCAGTGTGCCCGAGACCTTGCAAAAATTATAGAACTTTACTTCTTTAGAAAATACAAGATATTGTTAAATCATGTCGTTATTTAATTGTATTTTTCAATTTGTAATTCATAAAATCCTTAAAAATTAATGTCACTTTATTTATCATATTAAAAAATTTTATACTTTTTTCTTATAGCATTACTAAACACATTACTAATATTACATTTACTCATGAAGCTCTGTCATCATGCTCTGTTTTTACTGAAATAGCACCTCTTTTTAATACATTTAATTAACAACACCAAAAAGCCTTTTTATATGAAAAATATCAATTATTTATTCAAATAAAGTTTTGAAATTCAATAGCGATACTTTCATATTAGCAACATTCCAAGAGTTAATAGTCGAAGAAATCGCCAAAGATTTTACTACCTACAGCAGTTTTTTGAAAAAATTCTAAGAGTTTTAGTAGTTTAAGCGAGCTGTTCGATTACATGTTTATTAAATTTGTGTTTTACTTGTGTACAATTTTTGATGAAGTTTTTAATTTACTATAAAGGTTTCAGAATAACGTGTGGTGAAAATTTTATATATACAATCTGTTACAAATGCAGGTAATCATATTTACTTTTAACTTTTACATGACACAGTAAAATAAAAAATAATGAAAATAATATAAAATAGTTAGCCATTTTTATGTGAATAAAGTATAAAAATTCAAACCATAAGCACAAAATAAAAACACACATTGGTTCATTATTACTATTATTATTTTATTTACAGGATTAGATAATTATAAATAATAAGCCCCCTTTAACCCACATTGTACCGCTGTCCTATAAATAAGACAGCTAATAAAACATATTTAAAAATAAAATTGGTAAGGATTTTTTGGATGCATTTTGTTATGACGTCTTTAAAATACATAAAAGTCAGTGGTGGAAAATTGGCGCAGAGGAGGAGCCTGTTGACACCACTAAATTTTTGTAGTATTTTTAGGCTTATCTAATGGCCGGATTTCTGAGTTTTTATTAACGTAAATAATACTATAAAATATAAGTGGTATCAATAGGCTCCTCCTCTGCGCCAATTTTCCACCACTGATAAAAGTATAACATATAAACAAAAAAAAAAACAAAAAAAAAACAAGTAGCCAATTAAAATTTAATTGAAAAAAATCTATTTAAAAAATTCTTTAAGAATTGTGATCTTATAATCTAGAATTTTACCGTTATTATTATCTTTTTATTGGAGAAATCATAGAGTATTTTTGTACAACAGAAACAGTTTTTTAAAGTAAAATAAAATAGTTGCTCATAAAATTAGTTTATGTATGCATTTTATATGGCCTTACTATGTGTCCTACTAATATGAACTGTTTATAGGACAACTAGTTACTTAAAAAATTAAAAACTTTTTTCAAAATTTTGCTAGTATCTACTTAATTACGCCATATTAATGCTGTAATTGAAGTTTTAAAATTTTTAAAAAATATTTAATCGGTGTGATTCAATATAGGTTAATCAGTCTGTTTTCTAATAAAGTGTATAGCATAGCTATTTTGAAGTTTATGCGTATAAAATCATTCAGGAAAAAAATATTAAAAGTATCCAGAAAAAAATAATGAAATATATTTTACATTTTAGCTTCTTTCATTCAAGTACATGGATGTGTTTTTAATAAAATATTTCCATAACACCATATTTAAATTCTCACTGGGTTGCATAATTTCTATATTTGTCAAAAAACTGAGACACCGGTTTACTTTGAAAACTTTTCATTCATAATGTTTAACTGAAAAGTTCTTACCAACTAAGGATACCTCTTTATAAATTTTTATAACTTATCTCGCTGACATTGACACTGATTTTTCCCGCTTAATACTACATATGCATGATATCCTTTAAATAGTAATTCTCCACTATGTAAAAAAATTCTCATTTCTTCCAAATAGAATAAACTATCTTCTTTTCTTCTGAACAGATAATTTTTAAATAAAAATGTGCAACGCAAATTGTTTCAGACCATCAAAAAATTTTATTCTATAAAAAGGCCTTTTTATTTAGTACATTAAATACATTTAAATATTTGCTAATTATGTTAAACTTTGATTATAATACTTTTATACGTCATTTAAAAGTTTGAGAAAATATGTTATTGTAACCTATAATATTTTAAAAGAAAACAAATCTGATTAAAATAAATTTATATAATTGATTTTTATCATCTGATTAAAATAGTTGATATACAGTTATTTATTTCAATAAATTAAATAATAAATCTACTACACTTTATTAGGTTAATGAAATGTTTATAAGAAAATACTAAAATCGTTATATTTTATAGAAAAGCAAACTCTGGAATAAAATAATTGTTCATACCTTTTTTTTCCTTAACGCCGTTCTTTATTCCGATGTAATCCATGTTTTAGGCAGAACAAATTTTTGAAGTAGAAAATATGTCCTTAATAAATACAATAGCAATGTTGGGAATCGTTTAAACCACACCAAAGATAGTGTAAATATCTCGGGCGGATATTTTTGTCTAAAGTCTTATCTTGGGATGATTATTCCTATGAATTTTTTAGGTTAAATGTTTATATCTGACAGACAGCATGTTCATAACGCTATCTATTGTCCAGCAAAAACTCCTTCCGCCTGTTCCAAAGATTAAAAGCAATATGTTGTTTTTAATAGTTTTTATCGTCTGCGGTTTTTCGAACACTTTTTTATTTTTTTTTTCAAGGCAAGAACAGATGGCTTTTCCGTTCTTATACATTTATATGACATAATATTTTTATAAGCATACTTTCAATTAAAATTTCTCGCTTCTAGAATTTTTTGATGCATTTAACTTTTTTTTATGTGTTTCAAAATAGTTTTAAGTTTTGTGAAGCTACTGTCGAATATGACAATAATTAAACTAATATTAGGAGTATAACAAATTAAAGAATGTTTAAATTTTTAGAGTATTTAAAATTCATTTTAATATGCAATAATGTAAGGTCTTTTGAAAATAGAAAAGTAAAGTTTATATTATAGGTAGAAAATGCAACATAAAAAAGAAATAAAATAACTGGAGAAATAATGTTTTTAGTGGGGGAGTAGGGGGGGATCAGACAATTGTCATTTATTTCTATTTTAATTTCCTGTAGAGTAAAACAGCTTGTAAGATAACAGTATTTTTCAAAATAAATTTCCAGAAACGAAAAAAATAAAAATAAATATGAATAATTAATTACGCCATGCGTTTTGCATATATTTTGTATATTTTATTTTATATTCGGAAAAAGTTAAATTTATTTAAAAAGTGTGACACAAGTAGCCAAATTTATTTTTTAAGAATTACTACTAAAAATAATTAAACACTAGCAGAAAAATTTATTACTGAAAATATGCAAGTGTTTTTATTTATATAATAAAGCATTGCTTTATTGCAAAACTCCGTCCCTTCCCATGCCCACACACAAACAAATCTTTGCTTTCTCCACCTGTATATTAATTTCTGCCATTTCCGCTGATAAGAATAATTTATAGATAACAAACCAATTTCCCGGATTATAAAATACAGGAGAAAAACATTTTCTTATTATTAAAATCTCTACAATTAATACATTTTTCTAGATTGACCACTAATAACCCCAAAAAAACATTTTTATAAGAAAAATATCAATTATGTATTCAAATAAAGTTTTAAAATTCAATAACGATACTTTCATATTACCAACATTCCAAGAGTTAATAGTCGAAAAAATCGCCAAATATTTTACTATTTACAACATTTTTTTTAATTCAAATAGTTTTAATAGTCTAAGCGAGTAGTTCGATTACATGTCTATTATATTTGTGTTTTATTTATGCACATTTTTTGATGAAGTTTTTAATTTTGTTGTGAAATATTAGCCAGGACCAAACACTGAATTATTTTTATTGTTTGAAGTGGAAAGTTTTAATCTTAACATATGTTTTGTCACACTGTGAATTTACAATATGGTAGGGTTTTTGTCACATAATGAGACGTACGTTACATGTAGTGTCATAACAGTGACGTCACAATTTTTTTTAATTGCCAGAAAAATATTTTTTACGGTAAATAACATGTTTTGAAGAATTTTTGTAATTTTAAAAAGTTTTCTAAGAAGTTGACATATCAGTCACAATGTGACGTCGCTAAGTCGTGGCATTTTGGTTACAGTTGTGACGTGACCACAGTGACTTACAGTGACGTCACAATGACGTCACTGTGACCATGCATGCTATGAGGGTGCAGTAACAGAATATGTAAATGTTGTTCGCTTACATGAGCGCCTCTTTCTTCTATTTAAAGAATCGTCAAATCAAAAGTACGTAGGAAATAGACCAGCTAATATTTAATCATAGGTTCCAAAATCCGTCGTTCAAGCCATTCATCTCACTCACTAATAACAGCGTGATTTCAATCCGGTGTCCACGCTTGTTCTAGGTTAGCATTTAATATTGATTAATATTTGGCAATTTATCTGTGTGATTTTTTTCGGTGTAATTTATAATTCTCCTGCATTCAAAATTACTATCAGTCGTGACAGCGCACTACGTGTTAAGTTTGTAATCGCATACTAGCCCTACTTTCGTTCATGCGAGCGGTAGCTAAGAAAGAAGTTGCCTGCAAGCATCATTTAAATAATAATAAAAAGAACTCAAATAAACTTAAAATAGTGAAGCTTCAACTGTAACCATTTTCGCAAGGAGTTGATTACGGTCGGGAGAAACTCCCATCAGAAAATTTGAATACAATTTTTTTTCTTAAACAAACTCCTTATTAATGCAAGATTACAGTTATAAATAATGGCGGAAAGAGATATTTATTTTTACTGGTGGCAGTGTACATTGGCGGTTGTCAGGACTTGCGTTTTCTCCATATTGTGACAAGCTAGACCAACTTTGTCAGTGTCAGTGGAAGCGTTTGTAACACCTGGACAAACTGACACCAGTAAAATCAAATAGAACTTTATACCATGTTAGTAAGATAGTATTTTCATGAACAAGGCGATTAAAAAAGACGAAATTTTCTATTAAAATTTACTGGTAGGAAATTTGGCACTGAGGTAACAAGAATTTGTTGATCAGATGTACAAAAATCAGCCGCCATCTTATGACAACCTTTTCAGTTACTTCACTCGCAACTGGTAGACAGTACACTATATGTCTCCTCATCTTTATCCCTAACTCCATTGCTAGCGTACATAATCCAAATTTTGTTGGCATAATTTGTTTATCGCCACTTTCCTCTACTACGAAAAATTTTGAAAGTACAAGCCGCATATCTTACATTCCACAGTCTATCTAATTTACTTTATGCTTTTTTATACCACAAAAATTTAATACAAATTTTTAAATTACATAATCTGAATATTAACCCATTAACCGCTGATGTTGCGTTCACGCAACAGTCAAAATAATTGCTCATGCAATGAATTAATTACATTTGCACCACTATTTTAGAATTTAAAAAAATGTCTTATTTATTGGCAGGAATTCTGATATTTTAGTAAAGTGAAATTTACCTTACTGAATTTCTGGTGGGAAACTACTTTCAACAAGAAATTTGAAAATTTCTATCGTAATAGTTTTGGCGGTTAATGGGTTAAAGAGATAAACCATCTTACACAAATTTCAATCGGGTAACACCGTTTTTTTAAAAGAAGTTACGTTCAATTACAGTATTTCGAAACTGCTCTAATTAAATAAGACAAATTTTATTTTCCTTTATTAATGGTGACAAAAACAAATTTTGCAATGAAAATTGATTCCGAGTCAGATTCGGGCTTGGGCAGCAAAGTGGTTAAAAATATAATATTTGTGATTAAACTTTTGCGGTACAAAACAGCGTAAGTGTTGGCAGCCATGGCTTAACCCCTTGAGGAGCAAGTGATTGTGTTCCTGTAATGATGAACTCACACCGGAATCTTTGAAAAATTCTATCGTAAAATAAGTAAAAGCAATTTTCGGGCCTTTTTCCACCAAAGTTAGAAAAGTAAAATTTAATAAAATTTTTCTGGTGTAAAACTTTATTAATCGTAGGTGGTATATAATATATACCGGTGCCCCTCAAGGGGTTAACACTGTGTTATGCTTAATTTAATTGTGATTAATATTTTATAATTTCTCTTCTAATTTTTCTGGTGTCAAATTTTTGTGTTATAGCATACAAAAAGAACATCAGACATAAGGAAGTACAATTTTATTTTTCCGGGAATTTTTCCATTCATCTACAGAGGCATATTACATAACAGCTTTGGCTCAAACAAAATACACTGTTAACATAACGTTTACCACAACTATGTGACAGAAAACCTATCACATGTACTTGAACACGTGGCTTTTTGCAACAAGAACATGAATAGCATAATCCATTATAAAAGAATATACAAAATTAGTAACATAAAAGAACTGGTGCAAATGCAATATAAAAATAACAAGACTGAAATGTAAAATACAAACTGCAGTACAAAATTCATGGTGTGCATTTTATTTGCATAATTTTTTTTAAATATTTAACACTTAATTGTTTTAAGGACAAAATAATTGCTAACTGCTACTAAAAGGCGGAAATGAGTAAATGTCACAAGAATTTCGTCACCGGACGTCTTCATTCAACTATGTGTCAATATTTTTTTCTATTTAAAATGATGCAAAACGATGTAAGTAATAGTCTAAATTAAATACAGTCTTCCTAATACAGGATCAAACTTCAGTCATTTTGATCATTTCAATCCTATCTTGTCAATGAAACTATGAATAAAGAGGAAGTGACATATCCTTAAACCAGTGAAGCTTCAACTGTACCACTTTCGCAGGGGTTGATTGCCGCCTTGACAAACATGAACCAGTAAATTTAAATAGAGATTTTCTCCTTACTTGAATGCTTTATTAATGAAGAATTTCAATCATAAAATATGGCAAAAACAGATATTTATTTTTACTTGTGGAAGTTTACTTCGGTGGTAGTCAGGTCCCGCATTTCCGCTGTAATCTGTCAGCCTGAACAAACTGTCAGTGTCAGTGAAAATTATTCTATTACCTGGGCAAACTGCCACATGTAAAACAAATAGAATTTTTTACGATATTTGTGAGAGCAAAAATTTTCTTGAATAAAGCGCTTTAACACTAGAACCGCCGTAGCGGTCCTTTTGACTGCTACCAAATAAAAATATTTTGATTATCACCAGAAATTTCTTTATAAAATAAGTTTAAAATGTACCTCGGAGAAATAAGTTAAATAAATATGTTAAGTAGTTTCAATTAAAATTTCCGGTGTAAAATATTTTTATAACACATCAGTAAAATTTCCGGCGGTTCTAGTGTTAACTCCTTAACCCTTAAATGCATATGGTATCATTTTTGATACAATAATTGTTCCCTATTTATTGGATTTTTTATTCACATATTCCGTATTTCCACCAGAAAAATAAAAAAGAAAATTTCACTCCATTTAATAACAGCCATTTTGTTATTAATTAAACCGAAATTTACCATTTATGTTTTCTGGTATGAATTCCGATTCTCTGAATTATGAAATTTCGGGAACGCATTCTACCCTATGCATTTAAGGGTTAATGGTCGCATTAAATTACGGTTTAAAAATTCAAATTTCTTATTGACAGCACTTTTTTGAAAAAGATATATTCATCTTTTTTACTAACATGATAAATGATACCATGATAAAGCCAATTACACTATTTTATAAAAATGGTGGGAATCAACAATCTGAATAAAAGACACAGCCCGTGAATATCAGGGGAACGAGAATTAAGGGGTTAATAAGACGCAATTTTCTATTCAAATTTACTGGTGGAAGTTTGCCCCAGTGGTATTCAGAAAATTTGATGATATTAAAAAAATAAACAGTCGCCATCTTGTGACAACCTCCCGAGTTACTTCATTCGAAACTTGTAGACAATTCACAATATGTCTGCTCCTCTTTATTCATAGCTCCATTATCTTGTTCTCTTGAATCTAAAATGTGTGATGTAGAAATCTGTACTCTGTAAATAACTTGCACAATCTAACGTTGCGGAAACAATAGTTTTGTCATTGATAACAAATGTACTTCTTTTGTATAGCTATGATTCTTTATGTTTCAAAACTGATAAAATTATGTTATTGACAAAAGAATCTTAATTATTTTTATTAATTTAGGTTTTTTTTTTTTTTTTTTTTTTTTTTTTGCTTTTGAAAACTTTGAAAGTTCTAAAAATGCTTTAATATATAATTTAAGTCGTGTAATTCTTAAATATCACATTGACACATTTTTTAAAAAGATTAATTAAAGATGTTAGTTACTGCAAGTTTCATTCCATACTATTTCAAGTTTTGCGTATATTTTATTACAAGTGCATTAAAATAAAAATTGTTTTCAAGTGATAAGTGAATTTTCTGACTTGAAAATATTATTTTTATATATATTGATGATCGATAATAGTGGCTGTTATAGATAAGAGACAAAACTAAATTAGAAGAGAGGGTTTGTGAAATTTCGAAAATTTCCTATATCAAACACAATTAGTACTTGGAATCTCAGAACATTAAAACTTAAAATTCTCAAACTGATAAAATTAGAAAATCACTAACATAATTAGAAATATATAAACTGATAAAGTATAATGTAAATTTTAATTTAAAAAAAAAAGATTTTTAAAACTACATAAAAAAAAATTAAATAATATTTTACCTCTGCATTTATCATTTTCAGTGCAAAAGTAATTATGATGCTAAAATGTTAAAATTATTCAAGGTCAAAAGAAATTACGAAGAAAATGCTCAAAAAGAAAAATTGTTCATGGAAACAAAAGCAAAATTTCGTTCAAAACTGCTGGCGCCATTCGACAGTTTTGAATTAAAATCAAGTAATACATATATAGTGTTACCAGGTATCCAGCGCTCCAAATTCTGTGGAGACAAGTAATTTCTTATAGTTTATATCTTCATCTTTAATCTCAAATAATTCTGCCATTGGATAAAGCGAAGAAAATTACTTTAAAATACTGGTGTTCAGAACATTTGAAGCTCCCATATACGCCGGACACCTGACAACACTATATATGGCTAGTTCCATGGGCTCTTGTAGTGTAAGTCACATAACTGATAACTGCTATGCTTGTTGGCCACCATTGTTTTCGAAAAGTTTGCTTGGCCTTATTCAATTAATGAGCTATCTCCCATAATGTAACTCATTTTTCCGTTCTAAAATACTGGTAGCCAAAAATCGCAGCATGTGATTTACACTACAAGTACTCGTGGCAATAGCCATATATAATATATTATCGCCCTTCAAATTATTAAGACAGTTGTCAAAAAAATATTTTTCCCGCTGAACATAGCGAAACTTTCTGAGACTGTCATGGGTAGATTTTTATTGATAAAATCATGAAATCACTAGGTATAATTTTTAAAGAGATTTAAAATAAAGGATTTTTTTTGTTTTGTTTTTCGATACATGCATTACATCTTGAGTCATAAACAACAGGTGTCTCATGACGACATTTTTCGTGCTGTGTCGTCTGGATGTTCAGTTCAAAATGAACAAAGAGCAAATTATAGCTGCCAACTTGTACGTTTTTAAGTTACTATTAAAATTTATTAGAAGTTTGTTCTTTTTTTATACGTTAAAAATACATTTTGGTGATCAAAGTAAAGAAAATTTACTATTGAATTCTAGTGTTAAGAAAAAAGCGTACAAGTTGGCCGCTATGCAAATATAACAGCATTATCTGAATTTTTTATGCATTTAGACAAAAATAGAAAACGCTGTTTGATTTCACAGTTTCTCAATAACACCTGATAATTTTATGTGTTTACGCAACAAAAATAATACAAGACTGTGTTATAAATTAGCCATTTTAAATTAAATTACTTCGGAGCAAATAATTCTATTCATGTAAGGGAAGTTGGCCTAAAATTATCCTAACGCGCAAAAATATCCACATAGGTTATCTTCTAGACAGGTCGAACTATTTACTGGATAACATATAAACTAGTTGTGTCAAGAGAAGAAGAAGCAACTGTGGTATTCAAACGATTGCAGTATTATGCGTCTGAATAGATAACTTTGAAAAAGTGAGTTTTATAACATCTGTTATAAGATAAGCACTAACTTTCATATTTATTTACATATACAGTCTTTCATGCACAGAAATATAACTTGGCATGCTTAATAGAGTATGTTTTTAGATGTGAATTGCACATGCTAAGTTTGTTATGTTTCTCCGCGTCATCTAGTTATATGACCTAAAATGGACGGTCATGTTGCCGGGTAAAATGGTCCATTATGTGGATGGTTTTACTGCCATTTTATTGACTGACGAAAATCCGGTACCGGTTCCTAGCCATTACGGAAGCCAAATGTGTGACTGCCCTAAATCTTTCTCTTTGAGTCCACGTGTTATCCTACCGTCTCCAAAGAAAACGGAATCAAGCACTTCGAGAAAAAGAAAATCAATGGAAAGTGCCATTTTAACGAGCAATCCTTATAAGAATCAACTGTACTTGGAAACGAAAAATTTACTGGTTTTACTACCATTTTATTGACTGAAGAAAATCCGGTACCGGTTCCTAGCCATTACGGAAGCCAAATGTGTGACTGCCCTAAATCTTTCTCTTTGAGTCCACGTGTTATCCTATCGTCTCCAAAGAAAACGGAATCAAGCACTTCGAGAAAAAGGAAATCAATGGAAAGTGCCATTTTAACGAGCAATCCTTATAAGAATCAACTGTACTTGGAAACGAAAAATAGAGAACAGAAAGAGAAGATAAAAGAGGCTGCAACTAAGAAAATCCAATTAAAATAAGCTTAATCTAAAAACGAAGTAGACACAACAACCAAAGAAAAAAAGCATGAAGTCAAATCAGAGAGTATTTCCATCAGTGTTACCAGTGCCCTAATTTTTTTTTTTTTTTATTCAGATTTTTTTATTTCCACCACTTTTCTGAAATGGTAAAATTCCTCTTGTTTTCGGCTGAATTAATATGTCATTAACCCTTTCTGGTACAGACAATTTTTATTGTAAAATGATGAAATGATAGACTGACACCGGAAAATAAAAACGAGTTTTTTAGAAATTAAAAACTATGTTACTTTAAATATTCATCGTAAAAGCAAAATTTTACAAAAATATTCTTGGTGCCGATCTTAAGTTTGGAATTAAAACTAGTCGTCCCGACCTGGGCGCAGTGCGTCGGAAAGGGTTAAATAAGGCGAATTTTACTTTTTCAAAAAGTGGTGCAAATCAAGAAATCTGAATTTAAATAAAAGCAGCCCACTGCCGACACTGTTTCCCTTAAAGAAGAAAAGTGTGCCTAAAAACCAATATTTGAAATATAGTGAAACAGATTCAGTAAATGAACACAAGTGTACTTATTGCGATGAACTATTTTCCTCCTCTTCAGCAGGTGAAGGTTTGATCCAGTGTCACAAGTGTCGTAAGCGGGTGCAAAATGCATGCGCAGGAATAGATGAGAATGACGATTGCGATATGTGCTTGTATCTTTGCGATATGTACTTAAATATTCCGAGTTTTCGGAGGGGCGGAAATCGGCATTATTTAACTTAGTTCTTCGTTTATTATGGGCTATTACTTCTGGACCATAATTTTCAAATATTAAATTTTATTATTTTTCAAAATTATTTCTGACACTTTTTTATTTTAAAATTTACATAAAATAAATTATGTGTGCTATTCGATTGTAAAACTTATATTATTTCATTACGTGTTCTCATAATTAATTTTATATCCTTTATTTTGCCTATAAAAATCAATTTACAATTATTTTTAAATGAAGGATCATTTTGCCCTTGGGTAAGGGTAAAATGATCCCGTGTACACGTTTTCAAAAATCTATTTTTTATTTATCAGTAATTTTATTTATTAAAAATTATTTAACTTTATTTATTAATAATTTGTTTTCCTCAGCATTTGACCAGTTTATTGTTAGGTATATTTAATACTAAGAAAAAGAAACAACGTATAAAGGCACAAATAAAATAAGTTTAAAAGCATACAGCTGTTTCAAAACCTCTAAGGTTTCCTCATCAGAGTTTAAAATAAATGGCGACATTTTTCAAAAGGCTTTTATTTTAAGCACTGACGAGGAAACCTTAGAGGTTTTGAAACAGCTGTATGCTTTTAAACATATTTTATTTGTGCCTTTATACGTTGTTTATTTTTCTTAATATAGCAGCACAAAGTACAATCCTTCCCCAATATTTATATATTTAATACTAGTATTAATTCAAGATAAATTAATTTTGTAATTTGCGATATAAATAAAATATTTCACACTGGTAATCCTTGCGTCAGTATGACCCGATTCTAAATTAATATCAGTTCTTTCTAAAATTCATATAGTTGGCTTTCTTTCCTGACTTCCAAAGTCAAAATACTTCTTAGGGGAAGAAAAGAACTTACCTTTCAAATGTATTAGCCAATGAAAAGGCTACATTTGGTGTTGTTACAGCTGTATAGCGAGAAAAGGAAGTGAAAGACAGAACATTCTAAAAGCAGTAAAATTCAAGATAGTGTTTTTTTTATTGTCATATATTTATTACCCCGGAGTTTTTTTCCTTTGGTTACTATGGCACCTCGACAAAGAGGTAGGCATCTTGACGATTAGGAGGAAGCATTACTGAAAGCATCTGACTTTGACGAAGAGGTTTCAGAAGAAGAAAATCATACAAGTGACGGCAGTTTTTATTCAACCCCAGAATCAATTGATGAAAATTCAGATGTGGAAATGTAACGTGATAGTGTGAAAACAGTCAACGAAAAGACACGCAAATAACGTGGAGATTAGAACCCTTCCCAAATAAAGGGAAGGCACCGAGCGCAAACATAATAAATGCAGGTATAGCCAGTTATGCTACTTTCAGAATAAATGAGATAAATTCTTCTTTTCAAGTAATCATTAACAATACTCTGGAGAAAATCGTATTAGAAATGACTAATACTGAGGAGCAGAAAGTGTATGGTGATTTACGGAATGAAATACAGGATGTTACTTTGCAGGCATACATTGGTAAATTACTACTGGCTGGTGTTTATAAGTCGCATGGTGAATCAAAAATAGCTTGTGGAATTCAAAAACGGTAAGCCATTATTTTCGCATCTCCCGCGTACTACGCTTTGATGACAAGTCATCACGTCTATCGAGAAGAAAAAAAGATAAATTTGAAGCTATACAAGAATTTTGGGAAAGGTAATTAGAAACATTTTCTAAAATGTATAATCCCGGTTAGAATGTGACCGTTGTTGAGCAGTTTGTAGGTTTTAGAAGACGCTATGCATTCACGGAATTCAGTTCTATATGGCATCAAAATATGGACACTTTGCAATATTGCTACGTCTTATGCATCGAAGCCACCTGCTTATACTGCAAGAAAAAGTGGTGATGCAAATGGTGAGGCATGTAGGCATATGGGTTGCCAGAGACTTGATGTTACATTTGATCTACTGTTTCTAATTTTCGCCGGAGCAAACGTCCACCAGAAAATTTTGAATGGAAAATTCTGCCTTATTTTAACGACTTATTCGTGCAAATTTTGTACAGACAATAAGGTGAAAATTTCTATTGTTTTTTTTTTTTTTTTTTTTTTTTTTTTTTGTACTTGTGAAATTTAGTATTATGATCTCTTTCACTGACTTTGACAGGAGATCGTTTAGGTTGTCACAATATGGCGAAAACGCAAGGAATGACTATCGCCAAAGTAAACATCCACCAGGATTAGTTGATATATGTGTTTGGTCATATTATGGCAGAAATTCTGCTTGAACGTATTAATTTTTCCGGCGGGGAATAATTCGGTTTGTAAACTGGAGAAATGATGGACTGACAATAGTGTTTTTAAATGATTTTATTAGAAAATAGGAAGTTGCTTGTTTTCAAGTAAGTTGTAAAAGTAAAATGTTAATTAATTTTTCTGTGTTCCAGTGAAATAAAAATTAGGTGACCATTTTTAAGGATACCGCCCGCGAAAGGGTTAACCCTTTCCGGCGCGAAGTAATTCTATTTATAAACTGATGAAATAACGGTCGGATATCAAAATTTATAAACGAATTTATTAGAAAGTATGAACTTGGTTATTTTCACGTACATTATAAAAGGAAAATTTTAATTGAATATTCTTGGTGCCGTTTGTCAGTTTTGGAATTAAAATAAGATGTCTTTTATAAGGACACCGCCCTCTAAAGGTTTAACCGCCGAAACTATAAGATATGGATCTTTAACTTTTTTGCTGAAAATCTTTTGGCACGGCAAATTTTGAATGATAATCTTCACTTCATCTATTGACAAATTATCTGTTATTTGCTCTTTGAGTACCAACATGATTCTTAGAGAATTAGCTATAAGTGCCATGCTGCTAGAGGAAAGTAGAAACTTAAAAATGTATATGTATTTCTTAGTTAAATTCGGAACATTTTATTTAAGAAAAGTATTTCAAAAACACAAAATAAATGTTATAATTCCAATAAATATTATAATTTCAACATAAGTGACAATAAACAAGAATCGACAAGTATGAAATATAGATTGTATTTTTTAGATTTCTTATAAATACGCGTGCGGAGTAAAAAAAAAACTATAAACAAGATTCGACAAGTATGAAATAGAGATCGTATTAGTTCGTGCGTGAGCAAGGAGCGCAATCGCGTTCCTGGCATTTTCGGCCAGTGTACTGACGAGCGCGATCGCGTTCCTGGCATTTCCGACCAGTGTTTTGAGGACCGCGATCGCGCTTCTTGATACTCAAAAGGTTAAATAAGGCAAATTCTTTAATTAAAAAAAAGGGGGTACCGTGATATGTAATTTAAGGATACGCATTTATTTTTACATTTCCGTCAACGCAACCCCGGTGATTAATGGGTGAATAAGAATATAAAATGAGGAATAAATTGCTTGTCTAATTCATTGGTGGAATATATCCCTGGCAATTATGAGCCACTGTGAAACCGGTTACAGTATAAGCTATACCATTTTAAGACTACGTCATTTCCGCTTTAATTATACTTCCATGGTCCTAGTATTCAGAGAGAAGTGTATCCACCACAGCCCCCTTGAATGCTAGGCCTGAGCGCTGACACAAAAATGGCAGCTACGGAAGGTGGATTTTTTTTTTTCAGCGTGTGTACGATCCCTAAAAATTTCTGACCTACCTTTTCTTACAGCTTTTTTTTTCGCTTTATGTTTCTGAGATTAAACCAGTTGAAAAAAATCTTTTATAATAAAATACTAGTGTCTAAATTTAGGGGACCGTAAATACGTTAAAAAAAAAATCTACGATGGCCGCCATTTTTGTGCCAGCGCTCAGGTCTAGTATTCCGAGTGCGGTGATATCCACCGTAAATGTCGTCATAATTTTTCTCTTGAATTTCATTCTGAAACTACAAGTCACACAAACATGCAACTTCAAGCGTAACCGTTTTCACAAGTAGTTGTTTACGGCCGGGAGAAACTACAATCGGTAAAATTCAATGGAAATTTTCTCCTTAAATAACCGTCTAATTAACGTAAGATTTCAGTCATAAAGTGGCGGAAACAGACATTTATTTTTACTGGTGGCAGTTTACTTTGGCGGTGGTCAGGACCTGCGTTTCTGCCATATTGTGACAACCTAGACAAAATCCTGTCAGTATCAGTGAATAAGATTCTGGAGTGAATAGTGAATCCCCTGGGCAAACTGACACCACACAAATCAAATAGAACTTATTACCATGTTAGTAAGAAAAATTATCTATGAACAAGGCGATTAAATAAGACGAAATTTTTTATTCAAATTTACTGGTGGGAAATTTGTCCCGTCGCACAGAGGTCCCAAATCGCGATCAAGTGGCCAAAAATCCTTTTTGGCTTTCCTGGTGGTTGTATGTCCTTCGGTCCCAAATCGCGATCAAGTGGCCAAAAATCCTTTTTGGCTTTCCTGGTGGTTGTATGTCCTTCATTTTTAATTTTATAACATCCTAAATGACATTACATTGCGAATTTAAACTAAATGTAATTGGGGTTCCGGAGGAGGGGATTTGGGGGGGGGGGTCGCAATAGATGGGCCAAGTTTTTATTAAATTTAAATTTTCTTTTTTACAAGATTTTTTTTTTTATTACCGTAATGAGAATTTTTCACTTTTGATTATGGGGAATATTTTGCCTTTTTCAAAACAAATCATCTAATTCAATAGATGATGAAAATGTGAAATTTTAACCCCTACTCTCCCTCCCTCCCTGAAAATATACAGGTTAAAATCTTATTTTTTTTTCTCTTTTTAATGTTATTGCAAAATAACAATAAAGCGCAATCAGTAAAATACATAAATAATCAATCAGCTGAATTTTGCCAATTTCCCCCCCCCCCCAATACATCCAACAGACACACACACACACACGTGCAATCTCCCCTTTTTCCTTTTGCCTCTATACCAAGGAAATTTTAAAAATATCATTGATATTTTTAAAGTTTTCAACATCTATTTACTATGAATTAATAATAAAATCATTAAATTCATTAATTAGATTACTTTCAAAATTTTCGCCCCCCCCCCCTTTCTTTTGCATCTCTCTATTACACAGCGAACAATACCTTTGAAATTCCAATAAAAATGAAGAATCTGCCTTTGTTACTTTATTTTGGTAATATTAAATAAATCATTACCTCACTAATTATCTAGTATATTTGAAATTTCTGCTTCTCCACCCCCCCTCTCCACTGCGGTATAAAATTCTAACATCCCTAACAGTTTTAAAATTTTTACAAAAAAAATCAAAACTATGTTTTAATATAAAACAATTTTACATCTTTTTATTGAAAAATAAAATCTGTTTTTTAAATAAACCTTCAGAAAAGTGGATTTACGCACTTCAAGTAACTGCAACATTTCATCCCAAGGGTTGAAAGTGAGTTGAAAGTGAGTTGAATATATATATATATATATATATATATATATAAACTGAACTTTTAATATGTACTTTTGAAAATAAGGCCAATTTTTAATATTATTTTTGATATAAACGAAAAAAGCAAGGGAAAAATTCTAAAAACAAATTAAAATATATGCATAAAAAATATCTCCTACTCTTAACCCCCCCCCCCCCCCCACGAATTAAAAAAAAATGAAATTGACAGTGTTATATTAATTAGAATGTTGCATTATATAAACACTGACAATTTTGGGTCAGTGAAAGAATTAGATTGACTTTAAACCCGATTAACCATTTTGGACTAATACTGGCAATATCCAATGTCCAATTTCAAACTGCTATTTCTCAAAAAGTCGCAATAAATCTCTTGGGATATGATTTTAGAAAGCTCATTCTACATTGTGTACTATAAAAGTCCGAGGAACTCGGAAGGACTTTTTTTATATATCACTTTTTATGTACAAAAATTCCTTAAAACTATGTACTTTTAAAAAAATCCTCTTTTTAATTTTTGAGATTTTTGCAATCGAAAAATCAAATTAAATATGTAATTTAATGTTGTTTCAGAGAAATGCAAAGAAAAAATTGAGAAACTATCCGAAATGGTCTTAGCTAGGGTGTGAATGCAGCGAATTTGCCTGAAATTCACGCAACAGCAGAAAACGCTAAAAACTTCTAACTTCACATAAGCAATGCTAATTCATGTGAACTGATAAAAGCAAAATATAACAGAATATAAATCTTCAGATATTTCTAAATACTGTAGAATTTATTTCATTTCGAAATACGAAACTTCGATTTTCTGATTTTTGGCCACATAATCGCGATTTGGGACCACTGTGCGTCGGTAAGAAGAATTTGTTGATCCGATGTAAAATATCAGCCGCCATCTTATGACAAGCTTTCCGTTTCCAGATGGGCTACTTTTTTCTAAATCAGATTCTTGATTGGCACCACTTTTTTGAAATGGTAAAATGCGCCTTATTTAATGACATATTAATTAAGGCAGAAACAAATTGAATTTTACCGCTTCAAAAAAGTGGTGCCAATCAAGAAATATGAATTTTAAAAAAGTAGCCCACTGGCAACACTGTCAGTTACTTTACTTTAAACTGGTAGAAAGTACAATATATGTCTCCTCCTTTTTGTTCATAACTCCATTGCAAGCGTACGTAATCTAAATTTTCCTGGCAAATATGAGCGCCATCTTCCTCTACTGGGTAGTTCTGAAATTAAGTGGGAATTTCACTTTGGTAATTTGTAAAAAATAAAAGTTCAAATTGTCGTGTTGGAGTTGTGTTTCCAACATTTTCCTAAAGTTTAAAAGGCAAATAAATCATGATTCGAGGTCAAGATTTAATTTTTTTTCTTTAATTTAAAATTAAATTTATTTTTTATATAAACATGGAGGTGACACATTATTACATGGAGGTAACAACCTTTAATATTAACGATGAATATAAGATTTATTGTTCATTTACTAGATTGAAAAACATTTATGGTTGCGATATTAGGTTGTTTAGTTGTTTAAGAGGTATAATATGTCATTTCAATGAAATACAGAAAGTCAAATAACACATCAAAACAAAAACTGGATTACAATACAGGTAAAGAACACATACTCTTGAGTAACATGTTAACAAAAAGAACAAAACAACAAAAATGAAATTTTTTTATTAACTAATGTTACAGTTTTGAGGGATTAAATAGCAAAGATATATTGTAACCGATTGGTCACTTTCGGCTGTTCAACCGCACAAATCAACTCTTCATATCTAATGATTTCTTCTGGTTCTTTACTGAAAACAAATTTGCACATGGTATCCAAAAGCACGATAAGATAAAGGTGAATTAAACAGTTAAGTTAACACTGAAATTAAAACCTATGAATTCAGTTAATTCATTTTGAAATACTGTGATAAATTCAATTAATATAATATAATATATATATATATATATATATATTACAGGACTTTGTAAGAAATTTGCCAATTTAAATTAAACCTTTTAGGAGCAAAAATATCTGTTCGTTTAATTTTGAATAGCCATCAGAATTTCCGAACAATTTCATTTTAACCCTGCTGTTCTTCTTGGGTCTATATAACCCGAAATGAAATTCACTGCTCATAACTTTTTTACTAATGATTTGCTTTGCTCTGCATTTGACAAGTTTATTTTTAGGTATATTTAATACTGTTAATTTCAAAATTAAATAACTTTGTAATTTGCCATTACAATAAAAAGAATCACACTTGTAATCCTTGGGTCAATATGACCAGATTCTAAAATAATATAGGTTCTCTCTAATATTCAGCTAGTTAATTACCTTTGCTCACTTCCAAGGTCAAATTACTTCTAAGGGGAAGTAAAGTTCTTATCTTTCAAATTTGAAGACCAAAAAAAAAGACTATATTTGGTGTTGTGCCACATATATAGCGAGAAAAAGAAGTGAAAGCCAGAACATTCTAAAACCGGTAAAATTCAAGATGATGTTTTATTTTTCTTATTGTCATATATTTACTATGGTGGTCTTTTTTGCCTGTGGTTACCATGGCATCTCGACAAAGAGGTATGCATTGTAACGATGAGGTGCAAGCTTTACTGAAATCATCCGAGTTTGACGAGGAGGTTTCAGAAGAAGAAAATCATACAAGGGACGACAGTTTCTATTTAACCCCAGAATCAGATGATGAAAATTCCGATATGGAAATGGAACATGATTGTGTGAAACCAGTGCGATGAAAAGACTCGGAAATAACTTGGAGGTTAGAACCTTTCCCAAATAAAGGGAAGGCAACCATTGCAAACATAATAAATGTATCATTAGGTATAACAAAATATGCTACTTCCAGAATAAATGAGCTAAATTCTTCTTTTCAATAATCATTAACAGTACTCTGGATAAACTCTTCTTGGAAATGACTAATACTGAGGGGCGGAAAGTGTATGGTGATATTTGGAATGAAATAGATGAAGTTACATTCCAGGAATAAATTATTCAGTCGCGCAGCCAGGGTAAGGGTTTTGAAGTTCAACATACCACTATTTTAATACAGTAAAATTCGTATAATTTAATTGCAAACTTTTTCGATAAAGTAAAAGGAAGAAAACTCTTAGAAAAAAAGTGGTATCCAGTGCCTCAAAACCCCCACCCTGGCTGCGCCACTGCATTATTATACTATTACTGGCTGGTGTTTACAAGTCTCATAGTAAATCTAAAAATAACTTGTGTATTTCAAAACACAGGTAGGCGAATCTCTTCGCATCTTCCGCGTATTACGTTTCGATGACAAGTCATTACGACTAGTGAGAACAAAATATATCAAACTTGCAGCTACACGAGAATTTTGAGAAAGTGAATAGAAATAGTTTCTAAAATGTATAATGCCTGTGAGAATGTGACTGTTTATAAGCAGTTTGTAGGTTTTAAAGGATGCTATCCAGTCAACCAATCCAGATCGATATGGCATCAAAATACGGACTCTCTGCGATACTGCTACGTCTTATGTATCGGAGTCACAAGTTTATACAGGAAGAAAAATTAGTGAGTCGCATGAGAAACATGTAGACATGCGTATTATCAGGGACTTGATTTTACATTTGATCAACTGTTTCTGAATTCCGCTTCAGGAAAATTCTACCAGTAAATTTTGAATAGAAAATTTTGCCTTATTTTGGCACTTATTGTTACAAAGCTTCGCTCAAAATATGGTGGTAAAATTTAATAGTTTTTAATTGTGGAAATTAGCTCAGCTATTAAAATATCTTTCACTGACATTGACAGGAGATCGTTTAGGTTCAAACAATGTAGCCGAAACGCAAGGAATGACAGTCGCCAAAGTAAACTTTCACCAGGAAAAAAGGATATCTCTTTTTGGCAATAATTATGGCTAAGATCCTGTATTAACCCATAAATCGCTAAAGCTATAACGCAGGGATCTTCAAATTTTTGCTGGAAATTTTTAGCCACCACAAATTTCGAAAGATAACCCTCGTTTCATTTAATGTCAAAGCCAGTGTTGCCAGTGGGCTACTGTTAAAAAATTTGGCTTTCTTGACTGACACCACGTTTTTGAAATAGTAAAATTCCGATTGTTTCAGCGTTAATTAATATGTCATTAAATAATGCGAATTTTACCATTTCAAAAAAGTGCGGTCAATCAAGCAATCTTAATTTTTAAAAAGTAGCCTACTGGTGACACTGGCCAAAGTATGTGTTAATAAATAAGGAATTTTTTTAATTCAAAAATAGTGGTACCTTAATAGTTAATTTAAGGATGCAAATTTATTTTTACAGCTGTTTCAACGCAACTCCAGAATTTAATGGGATATTAAAAAGGAATAAATTACTATTTTTACATGTGGAAGTTTTCCCCGGCGGTAATGAGCCACTTCGAAACCGGTTACAGTTGAAGCTTTACCATTTTAAAGCTACGTTAATTCCTCTTTATTCAGCTGTGTATCCACCACCATCCCCTGAATACTAGGCCTGAGTGCTGACACAAAAGTTGAGGCTACCGAAGTCGGATTTTTTTTTCAGCGTGTGTACCGTCCCTAAAATATTGGGACCAGTAATTTTTTTAAGTTTTTTCTTCTTTATACTTCTGAGATTAAACAATTCAAAGAAATCTTTTATAAAATGCTGGTGTCAAAATTTAAGGACCATACATACGTTAAAAAAAAATTTCCACCTAGGTTGGCCACCATTTTGTGCCAGCGCTTAGTCCTATTATTCCAGGGACGATGGTATCCACTGTATATGAAGTCTTAATTTTTCTTTCTAAAACTACAAGTCACACAAGTATGCATGTCGGATCATTTTATCGGTAGTCTGAACGTGGATTCTAGCTCAGATGTATATATGTAATGTTTGACGGACTCCCTTCAATTCAGGCGGAATTTAATATAATTCTAATTTAATACTTAAATTTATAGAATATAAAAATGATGAATAATTACAAACTTCCAGTTTTTCTTGTGAAATCAGGGCTACCAGTTTGCCTCGATTTCTTCTCAGAAATTCTCAAGTAATATCAGAACTTACGAATAATAATTTTTGCTTTACTTAAAAACGAATATTTTGTGAATATTTAAAGAGATTCTTCTGGAACTTCTAGTAAGATTTCGGAATAGAAATTAGACAAAAAGTGTAATTCCGTGTCAAACAGCGTATTGCGTACTTCTGAGTAAAATGTGGAAGTGGGGAAGCCACAGCGATTATATTTAGATCATGTGCAGCAAGTGTTAGAATTTTTAGCGCACACTAGCGCTATTTTCTTCTCAGCGACCGGTAGCCAAAATATAAATGCGCTGCAGTTGTAGAATATCTTAATTTTGTTCGCGTACATGATCGCCACTTTTTTCTCTTCGATGAATTGACAAATCAAAAGTAAGCAGGAAAAGAGAACAGCTACTACTTAATTATAGGTTCCAAAATCCGTAGTTAACCCCTTAATTCTTGCTCCCGTCTTAACCCCTTGAAGGGCAAGCAATTGCATCTGTGAAATGCTTAATTCCCACCGGAAATTTAGAAAAATTTTATTTCAAAAAAGGAAAAGCAATTTTACGACTTTTCTTCACTAAAGTCAGAAAACTAAAATTTCCTAAAATTTTTCTGGTGCAAATCCTGGTTAACCATAGGTGGGATAAAATATATCCCACCGCCCCACAAGGGGATATTCACGGGCTGAGTCTTTTACTCAGATTATTTGATTCCCGCCAGTTTTATAAAATAGTGTATTTCGCTTTATTTTAGTATCGTTTTACCTGTCATTAAATAAGGTGAATATTTCTTTTTCAGAAATGTGGTGCCAATAAGCAATTTTAATTTTTAAACCGTAATTTAATTCGAGCGTTAAGGGGTTAAAGGCATCATCTCACTCACTAATAGCAGCGTGATTTCAATCCGGGGTCCACAATTGTTCTAGGTTTGCATTTCAATCTTCATTAATATTTGGCAATTTCTCTTTCTGAATTTTTCGGTGTATATTTTAATTTTACAGCATTCAAATGTACTATCAATCGTAACAGGGCACTATTTTAAACTTCTGAAATTTCTTTCATTCATCCGCTCAGACCAGAGCGATTACACATAGAGCGTGCGCCCTATGTGTCGAGTTTGTTGTCGCAAACTTGCGTTTCTTTCGTTACTGCAGGTGGTGGCTAAAAAAGAAGTGGCCTGCAAGCTAACGTTATCTAAATTTTGTTGGTATATACAGTAGCGCTCAAAAGTATTTTGACAACCTTATATTCTCTCTTATTTTATTTAATATAAAAATGTAAATGAAAATATATTCCCAATAATTGAGAACACTATGACTGCAGTTATTCAAATGTATCAAGTTTCAACTTGTTTGTTTATATTCGGCGCCACCGAAGAAATATGACTCCTCCTTAGTTCAAAAGTATTTTGACAATTACTTTGCATTTAACTGTTGAAGGTGTCAGTGCCGCTATAGCTTCGATTAGTGTTTATATCGACTTATTGTGATTATTTTTAAATGCCGAAATGTATAAAAATATTGAAGTGATTCTAGAAAAGCCGCTGTATATGCACTTAAGAAAGGTAGACTGCAAGCAGAATTAGCTCGGTATTAACGGGTCTCGGCAACTTGTTATTACATGGAATAAAGTTTTTAATAAACAGTAATACATCAAAAATAACCCTCAAAGTGGCAATCCGAAGAATACAACTTGCATTATTGACTGTATTATAAAAATGATATCTACAAGTGATTGTCGTATGTCCGCTGTAATAATAAAAAATGAATTGAAAGAAAATTACGGCATAGAAATACACGTTTAATCAGTCAAACGATGCCCAAACCTCTATGGTTTACATGGCAGAAGACCAGCAAAAACACGTTTGTTATCTACGAAGAATAGGAAGGCTTGAGTTGCATTTGCAAAACGGCATAACCCTTTTAGGGGCAAAGCAATTCCATTGCTAAAGTTTTGAATTTAATTACTGGCACCGGAATTTTGGTTAAAAAATTTCAGCTAATAATGCGTGTGAAATATAGCTTTTTCTTATTTGAAAATATATTTGTTTTCAAATCCCGGTGTCCGTTATTGGAAATATGAATAATGGGGAACTGACGTATCCTTAAAAAGTCCTTCCGGCCAGTGCCGGGAGCAAGAGGTAGCTTTCATATTCCTTATTTTAAAAAAGCCAACTTATACTATTCAAACAAACGAAGCTCAATTTAGTGGAAACCGAATATAGGAGATTCAATACCAATTTTTATCAAAATATTGAATGAGAATTTCGCGAAATTAGTCAGCTTTATCCAAGCTGCTTCTCTTTAAAGTAACTTACATTTGGCTGCCAAATTCGGCGATTTCTTAAAGTGCCTGCCATTTTAAGACAACATGGTGGGTGAGGCTAACCAGTGAACTTGGTCGAGACCTTAGTAATTGCTGTGCACATGCTCACTCACATTGTAATCGGTTGATGTATACGAGTGCTGTCGCAGGCAAAAAATCAGATTTTTCAAAATGTCACCCACATTAGAAATTGTAACTGCTATATCTGAGCGATTTTTTAAGATAGACAAACAAAAAATGCTCTTTAATCCTTATATCAAGGTCAAATACTTAAGAAAGAAACCTTTTTCAATTTCTAATTTTCTGCACCTCACTTTAAATAGATATTATTTTTTAATTTAATGGCCGCCATTTTGAAACAAGATGGCTGATGAATCTGGCCAGCGAACTTGGTCGAGATAATGATGTATACTATCCACATGCCTTCTTACATCGAAATAGGTGAATGCGTGCGTTAAAGCATGACAAATACCAGATCGTTTCAAAATGTTAGCCATGCTAGAAATTCAAAGTGCTATAATTCAACCATTTTTTAAGATATAAACAAAAGAGCAAATTTTCAGAAACAAAAACTGCTCCGGAATCTTTGTATCAAGGCCAAATACATAAAAAAAATCTTTTCATTTTCCAATTTTTGAATACCTCATTTTAAATTAAAATTTTTTTTTTATGAAAACCCTTTTGAAACCAGATGGCGAATGAAGCTGGCCAACGAACTCGGTCGAGACATTGGTATGTACTATGTACAGACCAATCGGTTCATAAATACTCCTGTTATCGCCTGACAAAAATCAGGTCGTTTTAAAATGTCAGCCACAATAGAAATTCAAAATGCTATAAATCAGCCATTTTTTTAATTATAGACGAAACAAAAACTGTTCCGGAATCTTTGTATTAAAGTCAAATACATAAAAAAAATCTTTTCATTTTCCAATTTTTGAATACCTCATTTTAAATTTAATTTTTTTTTATGAAAACCCTTTTGAAACAAGATGGCGAATGAAGCTGGCCAACGAGCTCGGTCGAGACATTGGTATGTACTATGTACAGACCAAGTTACATCCAAATCGGTTCATAAATACTCCTGTTATCGCCTGACAAAAATCAGGTCGTTTTAAAATGTCAGTCACAATAGAAATTCAAAATGCTATAAATCAGCCATTTTTTTAATTATAGACGATACAAAAACTGTTCCGGAATCTTTGTATTAAAGTCAAACACATACAAAAAAATCTTTTTCATTTTCCAATTTTTTGGTATCTCATTTTAAATTTTAAATTTTTTAAATGGCCGCCATTTTGAAACAAGATGGCGGATGTAGCTGGACAACGAACTCGGTCGAGATATTTGTATGTACTATGTACACACCAAGGTACATCCAAATCGGTTCATAAATACGCCTGTTATCACGTGACAAATATCAGGACGTTTCAAAATGTCAGCCACGCTAGAAATTCAAAATGCTATAACTCAGCCATTTTTTAAGATATAGACGAAACAAAAGCTGCTCCCGAATCTTTTTATCAAGGTCAAACACATAAGAAAAAATATTTTTTTTAATTTTCAATTTTTTGGTTCCACATTTCAAATTTAAATTTTTCTTAAAAATTTTAAATGGCCGCCATTTTGAAACAAAACGGCGGATGAAGCTGGCCAACAAACTCCGTCGAGACATTGGTATGTACTATGTCCACACCGAATTACATCGAAATCGGTTCATAAATACGAGAGTTACAGTGTGACAAAGGTCATATATATATATATATATAGACAGAGAGAGAGAGAGAGAGAGATTTTGAACGGAGGGTGGTTTCGGGGTCTGGGGGTCAAGATCAATGAAAATATACCAAATTTTTTTGAGATCGCTTTCCTCCGAACGGCTGCAATAGGTAGCTTTTTGTAATGAAAGCTACCTAAAAGCTTCATTCGTAACCGCTTTCGCAGGGATCGATTACCACCGGCACAAACGTACACCAGTAAATTTAAATAGAAAATTTAAGAGCTTTATATCATAGAAATATTTTCTCGCAAACATTGTAAAAATTTCTATTTATTTTTACTGGTGTCAATTTTCCCATGTATTGTAATCTTTTTCACCGACACAGACAGAATGTTGTCTAAGTTGTCACAATATAGCGGAAACGCCGAGCCTGAATGGCGCAAAACGAAACTCCACCTGAAAAAATGAATATATGTTTCTTCGATTATTTATGACTGAAATTCTCAATTAAAAAGGCGTTAAAATAAGGACAAAATTTCTATCTAAAATTCCTGGTGGAAGTTTCCCTCTGCGGTAATCAACCCCTAAGAAAGCGGTTTCAGTTGAAGCTTCACTTTTTTTATGGATATGTCATTTCCTCTTTATTAATAGTTCCATGGGTTTAAGGATATGTCACTTACTCTTTATTCATAGTTCCATTGACGAGATAGTAATGAAATGATGAAAACTGACTGAAGTTTGATCGTGGATTAGGAAGAATGTATATAATTTAGACTATTAGTTACTTCTTTTTGCATCTTTTTAAATAAAAAAAAAAAATATTGACGCATAGTTGACTAAAGACGTCCGGTGACGAAATTCTTATGACATTTCTTCATTTCTGCCTTTTGCCAGCAGTTAGCAATTAATTTATCCTTAAAACAATTAAGTGTTAAATATTTTAAGAGTTTTATGCAAATAAAATGCACACAATTAATTTTCTACTGCAGTTTGTATTTTATATTTGAGTCTTGTTAATTTTATACTGCATTTACACCAGTTCATTTATGCTACTAATTTTGTATATTCTTATATAATGGATTATGCAAGTAGTAGTTTTTCCGAGGAACGTCGCGTATTCAAGTACATATGGCATTTTTTTGTCGTATAGTCGTTTTTGAAAGTATGTTACCGTATGTACTGTGATGGAGCGCGTACTTCTGTGTGAACTAAAGCCGTTATGTAATAAGCCTCTGTAGATGAATGGAAGAAATTCCGGATGTTCAATGTAGTGTTGTCCTCTACCTGATGTTCTTTTTTGTATGCTATAAAATGAAAAGTTTACAATATTATATTATTTTGAATAAATAACAGTATTAAATATACCTAACAATAAACTCGTCGAATGCTGAGCAAATGAAATTATTAGTAACAAATTTCTGAACAATAAATTTCATTTCTGGTTATATAGATCCAAGGAGAACTGCAGGGTTAAAATGAAAATTTTTCGGAAATTCTGATGGCTTTTCAATATTAAACTAGCATAATTATTTCTTCCTAAAAGGTTTAATTTAAACTGGCTAATTTCTGACACAGTCCTGTAAATAGAAAAAATTAACTAAATCTATTTAAATATAAATTTAAATAGAATTTTTTTTTCTTATTTAAATGCTTTGTTAATGAAGATTTTTAATCATAAATTATGGCAAAAAATAGTATTAATTTTTAATGGTGGAAGTTTACTGCTGTCGTAGTTAGGTCCCCCTTTTTTGCTGCATTGTGACAACCTAAACAAACTGCTGTCAGAGTCAATGAAAAAGAAATGCCTGGCAAACTGCCACCTGTAAAATGAAATGGAAATTTTTGCCATATTTTTTATAGAAATTTTGTATGAATAAAGAGTGTTTATAAAACGAAATTTTCTATTCAAATTTACTAATGGAAGTTTACCCAGGCTTTAATCGGAAACTTTTAATGATATTTTAAAAAAAATTTAAGCATCTTGCGACAACCACCACAGTTACTTCATTCGAAACTGGTAGACAATGCAGTATATGTCTGCCCCTCTGCTGGGTGAGTACCCTGTTTTTCCAGAACGTTTTGTGAAGTTACCACATTTCATACAAAATAAGGTACATATCGTTACATTTTTATTGCAATATTTTTATTTTCCGCAATATTATTAACGACAAGCCGATTTCAGTTAGGGTGGAACGGAACACCCTGTATTTCTGTCTTTCTATAAGTGGTTTGTGACCCCATGTACTATGGTAATTATTACTCGTCTGGATGGGTACTATAACCCCTCTTATTTTGTAAAAAAAATTAAAATCACCCTTATATAATGTTGCCAGGTATTACAGGTAAAACAGGGCTCCAAATTCACGAGGCACTAGTAATTTCTTATTCTTCATTTCGTCATATTTTATCGCAGACAATTCTGCCATTAGGTAAGGCGAAGAAAATTACTTTAAAATACTGGTTTCCAGAGCATTTTCGAGCCCCGATTTACACGGGACATGAGGCAACAATATATATATAATATATTACCGCCCTTCAAAATATTAAGGGGGTCCGGGACACAAAAATCTTCAAATTTTTTTTTTTTTTTTTTTTTTGATTAAAAATTTTTCTGTCGTTATCTGCTTAAAATGATGTTTAAATCATGTTTCTATCTTAATTAGAACAGGAAATATTTATTTTTTCGTTTTAGTTTGTTTTCAAAATCTGCCTTTCAAGCTATGGTTGTCAAGGAAACGAATTCTTGTGAAATTGCGTTTTTCTTCATGATAGGTTTTTTCACCATTTCTCATATTTAAGTTCTTATAACTCGAGAACCGTTAAAGATACAGGGTTGAAACTCGGAAAATATCTTTTTCAATTATTTTACTTTACTTTTGAGCCAGCAAATTTGAAGAAAATATTTATTTTTGAAAATATGATTTTTTTTTTAAAGTTGCACCACTTTTTTTGTAATTTTTTTGTTAAATATTTTAAATTTTTTTTTTAAGTTAATATTTTTTTAAATGCTGGCTCTAAATTAAAATTTATATATTTCTGTTTATTTAAATGAAAAAAAAATGAAATTCTATAAATAATATTTCGAGTTATAACTATTTTAAACTACCCCACTTTTTTAACAAAATTTTAAATTTAAATTTTTTTTAAATAATTATGAGAAGTTTTATCATGCGATTTTGTTTACAAATGATATGGTTAACCATCACAAAAAATTTCAAAATTTTATCGCAATAAATATTTTTTTTTTGAAAATGTGTCCCAGATCGCCCTTAAGGCAGTTGTGAAAAAAAAATTCCCACTGAACATCGCGAAACTTTCTGAGACTATCACGGGCAGACTTTTATTTATAAAATCATGAAATAAGTAGGTTATTAAAGAGATTTAAAATAAAGAAGCTTTTTCTTTTTCCTCTGAATACATTACATCCTGAGTCATGAACAATTGGTGTCTCATGATGAAATTATTCGTGCTGATCATTTGAAAATTCTGTTAAAAATGAACAACAAGTGTTGCCAGATGGGCTACTTTTTTTTTTAATTCAGATTCTTGATTGGCACCCCTTTTTTGAAATGGTAAAATGCGCCTTATTTAATGACCTATTAATTAAGGCGAAAGCAAAGGTAATTTTACCGTTTCAAAAAAGTGGTGGCAATCAAGAAATCTCAATTTTAAAAAAGTAACCCACTGGTAACACTGTGAACAACAAGCATATCACAGCTGCAAACTTGTATGGTTTTTTGTTACTAGTAAAATTTATTAGAAGTTCCTTTTTTATACGTTAAAAACCATTACATTGCGGAAATTAAATTAAAGAAAAAATACTATTGAAATCTAGCGTTAAGAAAAAAGCGTGGAGGTTGGACGCTATGCAAAAATAACAGCATTAACTGATTTTTTTTTTTTTTTTTTTTTTGCCTTTATACAAAAATGGAAAACGCTGTTCAATTTCACAGTCTCGCAAAAAGAAAACCTGGTAATTCTATGTGTTTGTGCAAATATATATATATATATATATATATATATATATATATATATATTACAGGACTGTGTAAGGAATTTGCCAATTTAAATTAAAACTTTTAGGAGCAAATAATTCTGTTCGTTTAATTTTGAATAGCCATCAGAATTTCCGAACAATTTCATTTTAACCCTGCTGTTCTTCTTGGGTCCATATAAGCCGAAATGAAATTCACTGCTCATAACTTTTTTACTAATGATTTGTTTGCTCAGCATTTGACAAGTTTGTTGTTAGGTACATTTAATACTGTTAACTTCAACATTAAATAGCCCCACCAGTGGCGAGAGGTTCTGCTCTCGAAGCTGGTAGCCGGGAAGTGCTGGGTTCGAACCCAATCGCGCCGTCGGTTTAATCGTTCGGAGTTTCGTGGTTTTCTTTTATCCTTGGATTTCCAAGCGTAAATACGGGTTAGGTTCCCTTAGAAAGACCCCCACGAAGGACACCCCCCACCCTTAGGGTCTATATCCCTCGTGTTGATAATTGGCCGTCATAAACACAACCAGCCGACCAATCAAAATTAAATAATATTGTAATTTGCCATTAAAATAAAAAAGAAATCGCACGTGTAAGCCTTGGGTCAATATGACCAGATTCTAAAATAATATCGGTTCTCTCTAATATTTAGCTAGGTGATTGCCTTTGCTCACTTCCAAGGTCAAAATACTTCTTAAGGGAAGTAAAGTTCTTACCTTTCAAATTTTAAGACTAATGAAAAAGCTATATTTGGTGTTGTGCCACATACATAGCGAGAAAAGGAAGTGAAAGCCAGAACATTCTAAAACCGGTAAAATTAAAGATAATGTTATTTTGGGTTTTTTTTTTTTTTTTGTCATATATTTATTATCGCGGTGTTTTTGCCTGTGATCACCATGGCATCTCGACAAAGAGGTAAGCATCGTAACCATCAGGTGTAAGCTTTACTGAAATCATCCGAGTTTGACGAGGAAGTTTCAGAAGAAGAAAAGCACACAAGTGATGACAGTTTCTATTCAACCCCAGATTCAGGTGATGAATATTCCGAAATGGAAATGCAACGTGATTGTGTGAAAACAGTGCGATGAAAAGGCGCGGAAATAACTTGGAGATTAGAACCTTTCCTAAATAAAGGGAAAGCAACCATTGCAAACATAGTAAATGTATCATCAGGTATAACAAGATATGCTACTTCCAGAATAAATACGATAAGTTCATCTTTTGAAGTAATCATTAAAAGTACTACTCTGCATAATATCGTCTTGGAAATGACTAATATTGAAGGGCTGAAAGTGTATGGTGATATTTGGCATGAAATAGATGAAGTTATATTCCAGGCATACATTGGTATACCACTACTGGCTGGTGTTTACAAGTCTCATGGTGAATCAAAAAATAACTTGTGGAATTCAATAAACAGGTAGGCGAATCTTTTCGCATCTCCCGCGCATTACGTTTTGATGCAAGTCATTCCGACTAGCGAGAACAAAAAATGTCAAGCTTGCAGCTACACGAGAATTTAGGGAAAAGTGAGTAGAAATACTTTCTAAAATGTATAATGCCTGTTAGAATATGACTGTTGATAAGCAGTTTGTAGGTTTTAAAGGATGCTATCCAATCAATCAATCCAGATCGATATGGCATCAAAATATGGACACTTTGCGATACTGCTACGGCTTATTTATTGAAGTCACAAGTTTATACTGGAAGAAAAAGTGGTGGGCCGCATGAGAATCATGTAGGCATGCGGATTATCAGGGACCTGATTTTATATTTGATCAACCATTTCTGAATGCCACCTGAGCAAACTTCCACCAGTAAATTTTGAATAGAAAATTCTGCCTTATTTAGCGACTTATTAATGCAAAATTTCGCTCACAAATAATGTGTTAAAATTCAATAGTTTTTTAATTGTGAAAGTTAGCCCGGATATTATAATATCTTTCAATTACATTGATCGAAGATCGTTTAGGTTGTCACAATGTGGTGGAAACGCAAGTAATGATTATCGCCAAAGGAAACTTCCACTAGGCAAAATGGATAACTCTTGTTGACCATAATCATGACAGATATTCTGCATTAACCGGTTACCTGCCGAAACTATAGAATAGGGATCTCCAATTTCTTTGCTGAAAATGTTTTGCGACCACAAATTTCGAAATATAATCCCCGCTTCATTTAATGTCAAAGTATGTGTTATTAAATAGGGATTTTTATAAATTCAAAAATAGTGGTATCTAAATAGTTAATTTTAGGATACGCATTTATTTTTACCGTTGCGTCAACGCAACTCCTGGTGTTAATAGGTTAATAAGGATATTAAAAAGGAATAAATTAATATTCTTTAATGGTGGCAGTGTTGCCAGTGGGCTACTTTTTTAAATTCAGATTTCTTGATTGGCACCACATTTTTGAAATGGTAAATTTCACTTTGTTTTTGCCTAAATTAATATTTCATTAAATAAGGCACATTTTACCATTTCAAAAAAGTGATGCCATTCATTAATCTGATTTTTTTTAAAAAAAGTAGCCCATCTGGCAACACTGAATAGTGGAAGTATACCCCGGCGGTAATGAGCCGCTTCGAAACTGGTTACAGTTGAAGCTTTACTATTTTAAAGCTACGTTAATTTTTCTTTATTCAGCAGTGTATCTACTACCGCCCAATGAATACTGGACCTGAGAGCTGTCACAAAAATTGCGGCTACCGGAGTCGAATTTTTTTTCAGCGTGTGTACCGTCCCTAAAATGTTGGGATACAATTTTTTGAAAGGTTTTTCTCTTTATTCTTCTGAGATTAAACAATTCAAAGAAATCTTTTATAAAATGCTGATGTCAATATTTAAGTACCATACATACGTTTAAAAAAAAATCCTGTCTAGGTTAGCCGCCATTTTTGTGTCAGCGATCAGTCCTAGTATCCCGGGGACGGTGGAATCCAGTGTTGCCAGACGGGCTACATTTTTTTAAATTCAGATTCTTGACTGGCATCACTTTTATGAAATGGTAAAGTGACACTTATTTAATGACAGATTAATTAAGGCAAAAACAAAGGGGATTTTAACGTTTCAAAAAAGTGGTGCCAATCAAGAAATCTGAATTTTAAAAAAGTGGGCTACTGGCAACACTAGTGGAATCCACCGTATAAGAAGTCTTAATTTTTCTTTCTAAAACTACCGGTCGCACGAGCATGCATGTCGGGTCATTTTAGCGGTAGTCTGAACGTGGATTCTAGCTCAGATGTATTTGTGTAATCTTTGCTGAACTCCCTTTATTTCAGACGGAATTTAATATATTTCTAATTCAAGAATTAAATTTATAGAATATAAAATTCGTGAATAATTACAAATTTCCAGTTTTTCATGTCAAATCAGGGTTACGAGTTTGAATCTGTTTCTATTCAGAAATTCTCAAGCTCTATCAGGACTTACGAATTAAAAATTTTGATTTATTTAATGACGAATATTTTGTGATTATTTAAAGAGATCCTTCTGGAACTTCCAGTAAGATTTCGGAATAGAAATTCAGGGCTCCCAAATGGTCCGCCAACTGAATACCAATATTATTTTAGAAAAATTTTCTTTTTAGATTTGTCTTACAAACCGCCCCGAAAACGCCCTTGAAAGTTAATTCTAGCGCAAACCTACCGTAAAATTTTCTGTTAAAATTTATTGGTATTCAGTTGGCAGACCATTTGGGAGCCCTGAAATTAGATCAAAAGTGTAATTCCTTGTCAAACAGTGTATTGCCTGCTTCTGAGTAAAATGTGGTAGTGGGGAAGTCACAGGGATTATATTTAGATCATGCGTTATTATCTTCTCAGGGGCCGGTAGCTAAAATATAAATGCGCTGCAGTTCTAGTGTACCTTAATTTTGTTCGCGTGCATGATCGCCACTTTCTTCTCTTCGATGAATTGACAAATCAAAAGTAAGCAGGAAAAGAGAACAGCCATTACTTAATCATAAGTTATAAAATCCGTCGTTAAAGCCATTCACCTCAATCATTAATAGAAGCGTGCTTTCAATCCAGGGTCCACAATTGTTCTAGGTTTCCATTTCAATCTTCATTAATATTTGGCAATTTCTCTTTCCGACTTTTTCGGCGTATTTTTTTTAATTTTACACCATTCAAATGTTCTATCAATCGTAACAGGGCACTATTTTAAACTTGTGAAATTTCTTTCATTCATCCTCTCAGAACAGAGCAATCACACATAGAGCGTGCGTACTACGAGTTGACTTTGTTATCGCACACTAACGCTACTTTCTTTACTGCAGGTGGTAGCTAAAAAAGAAGTGGCCAGCAAGAACACGTAATCTAAATTTTGTTGGCATATCTGAGCGCCATTTTTCTCTCCTACGACACGTTGTCAAATTAAAAGTCGTATGTCTTACATTCCATAATATTAATTTATACTATCGCATCGTGAGTTTTCGATCATTGATCACTCTTGTTTGGCTGGTTTATAGATAGCTGCCATAGTGTAGCGCTTTTTTATAGAACGAAAATATGATAGAAATACGATAGAATATGATAGCCTTACATAATCTGCATAATACAACGATTAACTCTTTGAGGTCTGCTGACTATTACACAAACTTCAAACGTCTGGCATCACTTTTTTAATAGAAGTTATCTTCGATATCACTGGTGCCAAAAGAAATTTTTGCAAAGAAAATTTATCCCGAGTCAGACTCGCACTTGGGCCGCAAAGTGTTAAAAAGATAAAATCGTCGGTTACGTTGTCAAACTATCCAACCTGAAAACAGTGGGCTACTTTTTATAAATTGAGATTTCTTGACTGGCACCACTTTTTGAAGTAGTCAAATTTGCTTTATTTAACACTAGAACGCCCGGAAATTTTACTTAAGTTTCATAAAAATATTTGAACCCAGCATTTTTATTTAAAATTATTTGACTGTTTTACTTAATGTAAATCTGCGTGGTTTAAATTTAACTTATTTTATGAAAGAATTTCTGGTTCCAGTTGACATTTAATCATATGGTTGGAGCCGGATCGACTCCTTCCGGGCATTCTAGTCTTAACCTTATATAATGACATACTAATTAAGGAGAAAACAAGGGGAATTCTACCATTTCGGGAAATTTGTGCTAAACAAGAAATCAGAATTTTAAAAAAGTAGCCCACTGTTTTTATATTGGATAGATTGACATGGTACAAGTGATATTTATTTAATTTTTGCAGTATAAAACAGCGTTAAAATTGGCAGCTATGGCTTTACACTGCATTATGGATTAATATTTTACAATTTCTCTTTCTATTTTTCCTAGCGTCAACTTTTCTTTTTATAGCATGCAAAAAGAGCAATACAAAAGCATACAAACGATGGCAGCACAATTTTAAACTTCCGGAATTCCTTCCATAGATCTGCAGAGCAGTGTTGCCAGTGTGCTACTTTTTTTTAATTCGGATTTCTTGATTTGCACCACTTTTTTGAAACGGTAAAATTCACTTTGTTTTTGCCTCAATTGATATGTCATTAAATAAGGCACATTTTACCATTTCAAAAAAAAGTGGCGCCAATCAAGAATCTGATTTTTAAAAAAAAAGTAGCCCATCTGGCAACACTGCTGCAGAGGCTTATTACGTAACGGCTATGTTTCAAACAGTAGTCTGCGGTTTTCCATAAAACATGAGGATATCATACATTATTAGAACGACTATATGACAGCCAACCTATCATATGAACTCGAACTCTAGCCAAGGCCAACCAGAGCCACAAACGGAGAAAGCCATACATAAAAGAATATACAATATTATTGGCAAAAATAAACTGGTATCAATAAAATATAAAATTAAAAAGACTAAAAATGAGAATGCAAACTGCAGTAAAAAATTAATGGTGTGCATTTTATTTGCATAAAATTCTGAAAATATTTAATTCTTAATCGTTTTGGGGGGCAAAAAAAATTGCTAACTGCTGCTAAAATGCGGAAATAAATAAATGTCACAGGAATTTCGTCACTGGACGTCTTCAGTCAACTATGTGTTAATAAATATTTCATATTTTTATTTAATAAGATGCAAAAAGAAATACCTTAATTTTCGGCGTATAATTAGCAGACAAAACAATACTGTTTGGACCCAGACATTTTATCCAGTAATTGAATACAAATGAAATTATGATTCTAAAGTGTTAAAATCATTGAATTTCAAAAGAATTTAGCAAGAAAAACCTTAAAAAGAAAAATTATTCATGGCTAGCTCCATAGGTTTTTAAAGTGTAAGTCACATAGCTGATAACTACTATACTTGTTGGCAACTAGGGTGGGCCGAAAAATTTTTTTTTCGATTTTTGATGAAGGATAGTGCGGAAAAGTTGTCACTGGTGGCATTAAGTTTGCACAAAAAAAAATTTAGATTTCTTTGGACAATTCCTTCATTTGCCGCAAATGGCTTGAAATTTTTCTCAAATGCTTATTTTTGAATTTTTTTAGTAAAAATTTAAAAAAGTTAAATTTATTTTTGCTGAATTCACTTGAAATGTTATGTTTAGTGTACGAAATGTTTAAATAAGCTCTGATTATGTATCATTTAATTGTTATGTGCATTTTAAATTGGGTGACTTTTATAGGCTTTTCGCGTATATGTGAGCAAAAATTGCAAGTATTGTTTGGTTCGTTCATTGGTTACTCTCTTTTGTCTGTATTATGTTCTTTGCTCTTTTCTCTGTTTTTCGATGCGTACAGAGTCACATTTTTGGACGACGGCCCACACCACGTTTTGACAGCAATTCTGGAAGGAGAGGAGAATGTGGAGTAGAAACCGATGAGAACGCAATCAGTCATCATGAGGATGAGGGAGGAAATAGGAGATGGGAGTAACTGCGAGATAGAATGTTAATTATTTTTCTGCTTTAAAATAGAGATATATTCAGAAGATTCAAAAAGTGGTATCTTTGAAGCAGGCAGTTCGTCTTAATCAGAATTTGAACCAGGGCCTTCTAAAGTAGACTCTCCCAAACGCATCTCCCTTTCTCAGACAGCGATCTACGGATTTAGAACTGGTATATCATATAGGTAAACTGCGTTAAGAACTTCATCTCTGCTTCAGGATGCAGGAATTGTGACAACCAGGATATGGATCTCGTCATCGATAAAGACTTGGTCAGGAGACAGAAAAAGAAACTTGAAAGGAAGATACAGGAAGGAGAATATCTTTGAGGATAAAAAATTACAACCATATATTTTGATGGTAGAAATAATAACACAATCTTCATAGAAAAAAGGAAACAAGCGGCACCGTCGAGAGAAATACGAAGCACATATCACTAATATCGTACGAAAATGTGTGTGTCCATGTCTTCGAGCCTATTCCTGTTTCATGGACATCAGAAATTCAAAAGGCTGAAGATTTGAGTCTCTGTTAATCTAGCCCCGTTTCAGTTGGTAACGGTCTTAGTTCAAGTGGTTCTACCATCTAGTTTAGACAGTTGATGTCACTGTCAAAGTGGAAGCTCGTTTGTATGAAGAATACATATCAAATGTTGAAGTTCTCTTGATTTTTTCCAAACGAGACTTTCCGGACTTTCTATCTTAGAAAATTATATAATCATTTTGCTATTTCTCCAAAGTGACCAGAAGGAACTGTCAAGTGACCCAAATATTCCGAACTACGTTCAGACAACAATGTGATATTTGTTTCTTCTTTCTGTCGATGTTGCTGCTAGTTCCCTTTTTTTCTATGAAGATCTTTTTATTTTTTCTACTATCAAAAAAGGTGCTTGCAATTTTTCTTCCCACAAGATCTTCCTCCTCCTGTATCTTCTTTCGAAGTTTCTTTTTTCTGCCTCCTGACCAAGTCTTTATCGATGACGAGATCCTAATTCCCTATTGTCACAATTCCTGCAATTTTTGCTCACTTAAACGCGAAAAAGCTATAAAAGTCACCTCATTCAAAATGCACATAACTATTAAATAATATATAATCAGAGCTTATTTAAAAATATCGTACACTAAACATGACATTTCAAGTATATTCTGCTAAAATAACTTAAATTTAACTTTTTTTTTTTTTTTTTTTTGCTAAAAATGTTCAAAAATCAGCATTTGAGGAAAACTTCAAGTCATTTGCGGCAAATGAAGGAATTGTCCGAAAAATCTCAAATTTATTGTGTAAACTTAGTACCACCAGTGCAACTTTTCCGCACCACCCATCATCGAAAAACGAAAAAAAGTTTTTTTCGGCCCGCCCTATTGGCCACTGTTATTTTCATAAAGTTTGCTCGGCCTTATACAATTAATGATATATCTGCCAGAAAATAAGTCAAATTTTTCCGTTCTAAATACTGGTAGCAAAAATCGTAGCATGTTACTTACACTACAAGTACTCATGGGAATAACTTTATGTAATCAAAACCAAAATTTCCTAAACCACGGCCCCAAATTCTTTTGACACCAGTAATTTTTATAGCATTTTTTGCCATATTTAGTCACAGATAATTCCGCCATGCAACAAGAACAAGAAAATTACTTAAAATACTGGTGTCCAGCGCATTTGGAGACCCGATTTACGTGGGATACCAGGCAACACTATAGATACAATATATTGCCTCCCTACAAAATATTAAGGCAGTCGTCAAAAAAATATTTTTCCATTCAACATCGGTAAACTTTTTGAGACTGTCACTGGAAATTTAAAATAAAGGAGCTTTTTTTCGTTTGTCGGTAAATAAATAAAAGTTTGAGTCATCAACAATTGGTATCTCATGACGACATTTTTCGTGCTGTATTTTCCGGAAATTCGTTCAAAATGAACAAACATCTAATCATGTTTTTTGTTACTACTAAAATTTATTGGAAGTTTGTACCTTTTTAATACGTTAAAAATCGTTACATTTCGTAGATTAAATTAAATAAAATTTACTATTGAATTCTAGCGTTAACAAAAAAGCGTACAAGCTAACCGCTATTTAAATATAACAGCATTATCTGAATTATTTTTCTTTTTTGCCTTTATACAAAAATGGAAAACGCTATTCTTTTTCATGGTTCTCAATAAGACCTGGTAATTTTATGTGTTTACGCAAAAAACATTGTTGCAGAACTGTGTCAGAAATTAGCCAGATTAAATTAAACCTTTCAGGAGCAAATAATTCTGTTCGTTTAACATTGAAAAGCCACCAGAATTTCCGAACAATTTCATTTTAACCCTGCTGTTCTCCTTGGGTCTATTTAACCCGAAATGAAATTCATTGCTCATAACTTTTATACTAATAATTTGTTTTGCTCAACATTTAACGAGTGTACTGCTAGGTGTACTTAACCCATTGCACTCGAGTGTGTTTACAGTTGTCCCGCGGAAATAAGGGCTCCGAATGCGCTGGACACCACGAATTTCTTACTGTTTATTTAGCCATCGCCGATAATTCTGTCATTCAGTGTTGCCAGTGGGCTACTTTTTTTTAATTCAGAAATCTTGATTGGCACCACCTTATTTGAAACGGTAAAATTCACTTTGTTTTTGCCTTAATTAATATGTCATTAAATTAAGGCACATTTTACCATTTCAAAAAAGTGGTGAAAATCAAGAATCTGATTTTTTAAAAAGTAGCCCTTCTGGCAACACTACTGCCATTAGATAAGGCGAAGAAAATTACTTTGGAAAGCTGGTGTCGAGAACATTTGGAGTCTCTATTTACACGGGAGCCTAGTGGTGAGTGAGTGTCACCTTTCGAGGACAAAGTGTTAATACTGTTATCACTTCAAAAAATATGCAGGGTGTTTCATAAAAGATGGTCAAAATTTTAACAGGTGATAGTTAGGGTTGGACGATATCAGAAATTTAATATCGCAATATATCAACGAGTTAATATTGATATTGGTGATATATCGCGATAACTAACTTAAATTTTGCAAAAATAGAAATATTTCTAATTTCGAAACATAAATAGTATAATAGCAGTAATTTAAGTAAAAACTGATGTAGAGATCAACGAATCAATGTCTCATACCTATATGTTCACAAAGCATGATTAAAATAAGAATATATATTATACAAAAAATATTTTAGAAAAAAAACAATGTTTGATATCTGTTTACACTTATACCATTTGTTTCAAAGTATTTTCCTTCAAAAATAGAATGTTTTCTATTCTTCTTACTCAATTCATTATTCATCAGGAACATTTTAACCCTTACCGGCGCGGAGTAATTATGTTTATAAACTCATGAAATAATGGACTGACACCGCAATTTATAAACGAATTTATTAGAAAATAAGAACTTAATTATTTTTATGCACATTATAATAGGAAAATTTTAGTTAAATATTCTTGGTGCCGTTTGTCGGTTATGGAATTAAAATTTTTAAGGACACCGCGCCGGAAAGGGTTAACTATTTAATTACATTGCGAATAACTGAGAAAATTATAAAAGACAAACTAAATAAAATATTCTCATTTTTAAGACATTGGCGATCTTATTTTAATTAGCACAGAAAAAGAGGAAGCTCGAAAAAAACTAAAATTAATTTAATTCCACATGTCACGCTAATATACTTGTTATTAAATAGGTTTCAGTGGATGATAGACGCAACAGAAATGTTGATTTTCTATCTTTCCCTAAGGAATCAATTCATTCTTAAGGGGCTACTTCAGTCACGCGAAAATACCCGCTCGGTAATGCTAATCTTATGGAAGAAATTTATAAAGATATCTCAAACGCACTTCAATATTTTTAGATGATTTTTTTGCATTGGATATCTGAGATCGATCTGTACAAAGGCCGTTTTTTTTTACTTTTCCTATTTTGATTGCTGATATTTTTTATGAGGATGTTTTCACTTTCGGAACCGGTTTCGAAAATGAAAGTGTCCCCATTAAAAATATATGTAAACAAATTCGAAAAAAACGGCCTTTTTGCAGTTCGAGCTTAGCAGTACAATGCAAAAAAAAAAAGAAATCATTTAAAAATATTGAAATGCAACCGAGTTATCTTTATAAATTTCTTCCATAGTATTAGAATTAGCGAACGCGTGTTTTCGTTTGACTGAAGTAGCCTCTTAATAGAAAAAAATCACTGTAGTTATATCTACCTACCTATTTACTACAAGAAAACAACATTGGCACATTAAAAAAATAAATAAATACTCAAATCACATTTCTGAATAGTTTTATACTAATTTATTTTTATTTTTTATAAATATTTACAGCTGAAAAATATCAAGATAGGATATATTAAATCCACTCCAGAGAACTTCGCTCTAACGGAAAGTACGACAAACCATAAAGAAGAAAGAAAATAGTACAATATGAATAAGTATTACTGACTGGGAAGCTCCTCTTATAAGCAACCAATCATTACAGTGAATGACTGCTTTGACCTTGAGCTTTTCACCAACTTGGTCGTAGACAAAAGATGAAACTTTCCCACTAGCGGACTGTGGTTGGTTGCTTGCAAGCCGATGATTACAGCTCCTCAGGTATAGACTCGATGATAACCAGCTAGTTTCAAACGCGACACCGAATAACTAGTGCTCATTTGATTATTCAGAAGGTATCAATATCTAGAGATATTGCAATACGTGTTGGCCGATCACAGTTAAACGAGAAAAGAATGGACGAAAAGTGTTATTCAGTATTTTATGCAGACTTTTGTACGAAATCTAGGTTTACAGTAAAGGAAAGTATTGCAATGGTTGTAAGAATTTCTAACGTAGATAATCAGCGGATTATCGAGGTAGGTTTTCGGTTTTCGGTGAGGCATGAAGTTGGAGACTTTGGAACGGATTTTTTTATATTGATAAATAATCCAGCCCTAGTGATAGTACACATCCAAGCAAACAACTTTCATCAAAGAATGCATGGTAGGGAATAAAAAGGAAATGTGCTATAGGGCACCAAAGGTGATGTTGTTATACGACAGGATTACCAGCTTGGTCTCCATTTTTATTCAGAAAATACGAATTCGTGCCAGAAATTAAAAATAGTATTTTTTGCTTTATTTAATGACAGAAATTTTGTGATTACATTTAGTACAGATTCTTTTTTTAAATTTTCTGGTATGAATGTGAAATTTGGAGATCAAACTGGCAAGCCAGTTATACGAGGCAAAAACACAGAAAACACGAATAAGTGGCAAAAGCAAGGTTGGATATCACTCTCCGTATAATCGTTGAGCCTCTGAGCCATTTTCATTTGTAATCGGAAATAAAACGCAAATGTTATGGCGCATTTGGAAACATGGTCGATGCAAACGTAAAAGCTCCACTCTTGTAGCAAGTTATCGGGAGAAGAACGATATTAATAGCATGCAATTGTGATATGGGGAAGAAGAAGAATGCGTATGAAAAAATTCGCCTCGATTAACACATTCACGCCGGCGTGCATCACCGGTGGGTCACGCTTGACTTCCGCATAGGGCGGCGTGCATCACCGGTGGGTCATGCTTGACTGCCGCATCGGGCGGCGTGCATCACCGGTGGATCACAATCCACTGTTCCATAGAAGGCGTGTACTGCCGGTGGGTCACACTTGACTATGCCATAGACAGCGTGCACTGCAGGTGGGTCACACTTGAATATTCGAAAATTCAGTAGTAAAAACAATTCGATATTATAAATCTTATACATTCAAGACGGGAATTCTCGATTTCATTCAAAAGATATCATTAACTAAGGGCGTGGCTTCTACCTTACAGAAAATGCATTTATATGATGTTGTCCATATTTCTTTAGATTTTAAGACATTTTATATTAAATTCGTACATATGCAGTCAATAAAATCTCTAATTAATTTGCTTACGCCTTACGAACTTTCAGACATTCACAATCTAACTCTGCTTGTTATATTTGAGTTCAATGTAATAAATATGAGGTGGGTGTGTCATTACATACAGTGTCTGAATAAGAGACAGTACCGCGCCGCCAGATGAAGCGAAAGATGAATTCAAGAGCCGCCTCACAGCAAAAAACGTGAATATAGGCACCGGCGTGAACGTGTTAATACATAACAACTGTGCAACCGTCAATCACATAGCTGACAACCTTTACGCTTTCTTCCTACCACTAAAATTTTATAGTAACTATTGTCTTGTTTAATCATCGAAATCTTACGATTTATGAAGGTGAAAATCTCTGTTAAATTTTAGTGGTAGCAAAAAAGCGTAAAAGTTGGCAGCTATGCAATCACGGTAGGAACGTGTAGAAAGATTTGCCCTTCACTAATATGAAAAAGGCTGATTTGCATTTTATCTACAAAGGAAAATGGCTCAGAGGCTCAAGGATTGTATATAGAGTGGTTTCCCACCTTGTTTTTTGCCACTTAATAGTTCTTTTTGTGTTTTTGCCTTGTATAACAGGGTTGCCTTTTTGGTTTAAATTTTTATTTCGAAATGTCACATTCATACCGGAAAATTAAAAAAAAGAATCTGTACTATATGTAATCACAAAATTTTTGTCATTAAATAAAGCAAAAAGTACTATTTTTAATTTCGGGCACGAATTCCAATTTTCTGAATAAAATGGAGGTATAGCAACTACATCGCCTTTGGTGTCCTCTAGCACATTTGTGATTTATTTCCGACCGCGCATTCTTTGATGAAAGTTGTTTGTTTGGATGAGTACTATCACCTCTTAAAGTTTTGCCCATCTTTTATGAAACGCCCTGCATAATATTGTAATTCGTGAGGTAAAATAAAACATATCACATTGTAATCCTTGTAGCGTTGCCAGATTGTATGTTTTTCGTGTAAGTTTTACGTTCTTATCGTTTTTTAGGACAGTGTACATTTTAATTTGACGATTTTTTTCTCATCATTCTTTTGATAGTTATAAAAAAAAAAATTCTTCAGTTTGTTTCAAAATTTCAACTTTTGACGAAAAAGTCTGTACACATCTGCAGTGGTGGAAAATTGGCGCAGAGGAGGAGCCTATTGCCATCACTAATATTTTATAGTATTCTTCGCTTTAATAAAAACTGAGAAATTCTGTCATTAGATAAGCAAAAAAATACTGCTAAAATTTCGTGGTGTCAATAGGCTCCTCCTCTGCGCCAATTTTCCACCACTGCATCTGCTTCCAATGTAAAAACGGCTTGTTTCCAATCAGAATGACAAAATCTTTGTAGAGGTGTGTTAACTGTGCAGTCGCGGACTTTTTAGTGGATTATATCATCTGAACTTGACATTATTATAGATTTTAAGTAATTTACATTATAAAATTTTAATTTAGTATATCTGTATCTTAAGTTTGAATATTTTGTTTTATGTATTATGTCCTTTTACGATGAATTACAGACATTTATTTTTGTAGGGAGCCCATTACCAAAAATTTGCCTGATCATCAATGAATTGCAGGATGTTTTTACTTAGCTTTGTTCTTACACTTCAATTAATGTTTCATTTGTAATGAAATATATGACAGAAGAATTAGTTAAAATTGTTATTAGAATAATGTAATACAAATACGCTTTGAAAATTATGACCAAGTTGAACCTCTTTTAAAATAAATGAGTTACCGAAAACTTTAGTTGAAACATTAGACAAAATATCAATTTTCATGAAAAAAAATCATAAACGAAATTGTACATTTTTAGGAAAATATAAAAAATTTCAAAGTGGCAGCAACTCGTACTGGTACGTTCTACATCAGGGGTGGTCAACTGTGGCACGCTGGACATCACTAAAATTTTATAGTAATCATTGCCTATACTAATCATCATCGAATCTCGGCGATTCAAGAAGTTGGCTTTTAATATAAAATATTAGTGATATACGGCGTGCCACATTTGGCAAATCACAGCCAACTTAATTTAGTAAGTCATAAAAAAGGACGATAGTGCGATAAAACCAAAAATAATTAGTGTCAATCAAAATCTTGCGTTTTTTTCCTAAGATATATCTGGTAACCCTAAATCCTTGGTCAATAGAACCTAATTTTAAAATAATATCTGTTCTCTCTAAAATTCAGTTGATTTTCTTTCCTCACTTCCAAGGTCAAAATACTTCTTAGGGAAAGAAAAGTTCTTAAATTTCAAAATTTTCGGCCAATGAAAAGGCTAGATTTGGTGTTGTGCCACCTGTATAGCGAGAAAAGGAAGTGAAATACAGATCATTCTAAAACATGGTAAAATTCAAGATATTGTGGGATTTTTTGTCATATATTTATTATCGCGGGGTCTTTTGCCTGTTGCTACTATGGCATCTCGACAAAGATGTAGGCTTTGTGACTATGACGTGGAAGCATCCGACTTTGACGAAAGCGTTTCAGAAAAAGAAAATCATGCAAGGGACGACAGTTGTTATTTTACTCCAGATTCATATGATGAAAATTCGGATATTGAAATGTACCGTAATAATGTGAAAACAGGGCAATGAAAAGACGCGGAAATAATGTGCAGATTAGAACAGTTCCCAAATAAAGGGAAGATATCCAGCGGAAACTTAATAAAGGTAAATTCAGGTATAAACATGTCACTATCAGATTAAATGAGATAGTCTTCTGTTCAAGTAGTCATTAATAATACAGTGGAACTCCACTTATTCGCTTCCTGAGTTGTCCGTTTCCCTCAGTTATACGTTTCAACTCACCGGTCCCGGTCGTTTGCCATTAAAAAATTGCTGCGTTACACATTTTTGAGTTATAGGTTTCGCTCAGTTGTACGTTATGTTTTTTCGTTACCGGATGAAATTTTGTCTCATTTTTACGTTTTGCTGAAAATAATTTCAGAATCTTTGTTACGCCTTGCCTTCCGTCTTTGCCGACTGACGGCGTGTCTGATTGTGATGATCCCGCTGAGAACGATCATTTCGATGCGGAGTTGCTCGGAGCGCTTATGACGTAGTAAAGCTGTTCGTCAGGGGTACAAGAAATAAACATAGGTGCCAAGTTGCCACTAATCCTCCGTAATATGTGGGTTAATTTAACCCTGGTTTAACACATTTGGTACCGGAATTTTTTTTTAGAGATGAAATTAAATAAGTTTCACGTAGAAAACTGGAATTAAATAAATAAAGATTCATCAAATAATTTTTCTGGTTCGAAACGTTGTTAAACTGGGTTAAATTAATCCTCGCATTACGGAAGATTAATGCGAACTTGGCACCTCTGAATAAATATAAAGCGGCTGCATTATTAATAGAAATGCAAAGTTTACTGTTCAGTGTCGGTTCTGGAAAAGAGAAACAAATACAAGATTACTGATTATTCCAATAAAATTTAGGAAAACTACTGAAATGTGTTTTGATAAGGGATTAACCTGTCAAAGCGATTCCATTTATTTCTTTTGAGTACTCTATATGTGTAAAAAATATTTGTAATAGAGATTTTATGATAAAATAACTTCACGTGTACTTTTCTTATGTACCCTTTTTTTTTTACTGTGTTACATTTCCGCGAATTTATGTCATGGGTGCTGTAATACTTACAAAACTTCAGTTTTCGATGTAAAAGGTAAATTTTCATGATATATTTTTAAAAATGGTTCCGGTAGACCATTAGTTGAGTTGTGCGTTTTACTGAGTTCTACGTTTCTGTTGTCTGGTCAAGAGCAAAACGTATAATTGGAGTTCCACTGTACTCTGGAGAAAATCGTCTTGAAATTACTAATATTAAGGGGCTGAAAGTGTATGGCATAGCTGCCAACTCCCCCGCTTTTTCAGACCACAAAAATTTAATAGAAATTTTATCCTTATTTAATCGGCAGATAACGGAGATTTAAAAGGATAAAATTTACTATAAAATTTTTGTGGTCTGAAAAAGCGTAAGATGTTGGCAGCTATGGTATGGGAATAAACGGAATGAAATAGGTGATGATACTTTCCAGGCATACATTCGTATGCTATTACTGGCTGGTGTTTACGAGTCTCACGGTGAATCAACAAAGAGCTTGTGGAATACAAAAAAAGGTAGGCCCATCTTTTCGTACCTCCCGCATATTACGTTTTGATGACAAGCCATCACGACTAGCGAGAACAAAAAATGACAAACTTGCAGGCATACGAGAATTTTAAGACAATTGAGTAGAAATACTCTCTAAAATGTATCATCCCGGTGAGAATGTTACTGTTGATGAGCAGTTTGTAGGTTTTAGAGGGCGATGCCCATTCAAGCAATCCAGATCAACATGCATAGATTCTAACATCTCTTAATTATTCCGGAGTCTGATCCAACACGTACATGTTTTCAAACCGTAATTTTATTTAATCAAAAATTTCAAAATGACATGTAAAATGAACGTCATAGAAAGAAGACACATTTCCTGATATATATTTTCCGGTTTAACCCCTTGAAAGGCACCGGTATATTATATATACCACTTAATTTTAATACCCAAATGCCACATTGGCACCAGAATTTAGAAATTAAATTTTACTTTGTCTACTTTACGCGAAGAAAAGCTTTTATTTACTTACATAAAAAATTGTTCATAAATCCCGGTGTCGTTCAATCATTTTAACGTTTTAATAATAGAAATACTTTGCCCCAATAATTAACAGGTGTTGGCATCTATGTATATGTCATCAAAATACGAACACTTTGGGATACTGCAACTTCTTATGCACAAGTTTAGTCATAAGATTATACTGGACGAAAAAGTGGTGAGCCACATGAGAAACATGTAGGTATGCGAGTTGCCAGATACTTGATTTTACATTTCATCAACTGTCTGTAGTTGCCGCCGGAGCAAACTTCCACCAGTAAATTTTGAATAGAAAATCTTGCCTTATTTACGTCTTATTCGTAAAAACTTTCTGCCCCAAATATGGGGAAAATGTCTATTGTTTTTCGCTTGTGGAAGTTAGCCGGGTATAATAATTTCTTTCACTGACATTGACAGCAGATCGTTTAGGTTGAAACAATATGGCCGAAACGCTAGGAATGACTGTCGCGAAAGTAAATTTCCACCAGGAAAAAAGGCCATAAAGGCCTGTTTTGGGCCATAATTATGGGTAAAATTTTGTATTAGCCCATAAACCTCCGAAACTATAAGATAGGGATCTTCAACCTTTTTATCTGAAAATATTTTGCCACCACAAATTTAGAAAGACAGTCTTCGCTTCACCCAGTAATGGAATATCTGTCATTAAATAAGGCAATTTTTTTAATTCAAATATAGTGGTATCTTGATAATTAAGGATGAGCATTTACTTTTACCATTACGTCAACGCAACACCAGCGGTTAAGTGGTTAATAAGAATATTAACCCCTTAAACCGGGATTACACGCGCAGGGTATAACATACCCAGGGTGCGTACGATTATTACATTCCTCACCACTATTTTTCGAACAGCAATCCTCAAATAATTTTTTCGAAGAATTTGAGAGCAATGTTAATGATTAAATAAGATGACGCTTTTTATTTGAATTTTTTGGTGGCGAAGTATAAATCGTATATATCCTGTAGTTGCGCGAGCAATCCCGGGTTAACCCTTTCCAGCGCGGAGTAAATCTATTTATAAACTGGTGATATGATGGACTGTCACCAGAAATTATAAACGAATTTATTGAAGAATAGAAACTTGTTTTTTTTTTTTTCAAGTACCTCATAAAAGGAAAATTTTAATTAAATATTCTGGGTGGCAGTAAAATAAAAAGTAGGTATCTTTTGAGAGGGACACCACCCGCGAAATGGTTAACGGTCGCCTTAAATTACGGTTTAAAAATCCAAACTGCTCAAATGCACAACTTTTTTAAAGAAATATTCACCTTAATTAATAACAGGTAAAATGATACCATAATAAAGCCAATTACATTACACTATTTTATAAAACTGGTGAGAATCAAACAATCTGAATAAAAGACACAACCCATGAATATCACCGCAGAAAGTATTAAGGTGCTAAGGGGGTCCGGGACACAAAAATCTTAAAATTTTCTTATAAATTTTTATTACTCTGAAAAATTTCTCTGTTTTTTTTTCTGCTTAAAATGAAGTTTAAATCATGTTTCTATCGTAATTGGAACAGGATATATTCGTTTTTTCGTTTTGGTTTGTTTTCAAAATCTAGCTTTCAAGCAATGTTTATCATGAAAACGATCTTTTGCGAAACTGCGTTTTTCTTCATGATGGTTTTTCACCATTTCTCGTATCTAAATTGTGATATGTCAAGAACCGTTAAAGATAAATGGTTCAAACTTGGAACACGTCTTTTTCAATTGTTTTACTTTCATTTTGATTCAGCAAATTTGAAAAAGTATTTACTTTTTAAAATATGATTTTTTTTAAAGTTAAGTCATTTTTTTAAAAAATTTTTACTTTAAATATTTTAAATTTTTATTTAAAGTAATATTTTATAAATGCTGAATCTAAATTAAAACTTATGCATTTCTGTTTATTTAAAAGCAAAAAAATTGAAATTCTACAAGTAATAATTCGAGTTATAACGATTTTAATCTACCCCACTTTTTAATAAAATTTAAAATTTAAAAAACAATTAAAAAAAATATGAGAAGTTTTATCATGTGATTTTATTTACAAATATTATGCTTAACCATCACAAAAAATTTTGAAATTTTAACTCAATAAATAAAAAATCTTAGAAAATCTGTTCCTGACCCCCTTAAGTAAGGAATAAATTACTTGTCACATTAGACGTAAATTTCCAACTGGGAGAAAAATGCCCGGACCAGGATTTGAACCAGAGAACTCTTGGCTGAAGCCGCCAATGCTCTACCATCTGAGCTGTCCCGGACGAATCTGGTGAAACCTTTTTTTCACCCAGCTAACCTTATTGATTATAGCATCTGGTCTGAAATCTGGTTCAGCTCAACAGAATAAATCGCGGGTAATAGAACTCCAGAAAACACTGGATACGTAATTACACTAGAATTTATTTAACACAATTATTCTGATTGGTAAGTAAATCATATTAGATGTAAATTTCCAACTGGGTGAAAAAAGTCCGGACCAGGATTCGAACCAGGGACCTGGACGGAAAATTTTTTGATTTTTGTTTTGAGAAAGTGGTGCGAGATAGAATTAAAAAAATAAAACGCCAGTGGCAGCCCTGAAATAAATCTGTACCGAAGGGGTTAACCAAAGTTATATAAGTAAGCGTCCTATCTTAAATGGGATAGGTAACCCCAAGATTAAAGGCGAGGTCTCATCAATCAAGGTCGCACGCCACGTAGCGGACGGGGAAGATGCCTAACTGTTTTCTTACTTCACAGCGCTAAAATTTTAAAGATTTTTTCAACTTGATTAATAGCTGAAATGTTTCTAGCAAGGCGAAGAAATCTTTGTGGTGTCAAGTGTGTCTGGACGCCTCTCTCGCTACGGCGTTATTTTGCAATAAATGTGGTAAACAAAGTACAGTTCCATAAGTGACTAGAGATTTAGAAAATATGCGCAGGTTGTAGATATCTTGTCACATATGACGTCACACTAAAAGCCGCGTATGTGGATTATCACCCCGTCCAAAAGATGGCGCAACTATGTTAATTTACGCCCGATTCCAGTATTAAGTTTGTACGCTTACTTATATCGCTTTGGGGTTAACCGTAGGCACTGCGATGGAGCCCTTAATTCTGTTGGAATTAAAGTCGTTATGTATTAACCATCTGTAGATGAATGGAAAAAAATTCCGGAAGTTGAAAATAATGCTGCCTTATGTCTGATGTTCTTTTTGTATGCTATAAAATGGAAAGTTAACACTAGAAAAATTAGAAGATAAATTATAAAATATTAATCCATAACACAGTGTTAATCCATGGCTGCCAACTCATACGCTGTTTTGTACCGCAAAATCTTTATAACAAATATTATCTTTTTCACACTTTGCTGCGCAAGTACGAGACTGACTCGGGATCATTTTTCTTTGCAAAATTTGCTTTTGGAATCAGTATCACATAGTAAAGGCAATAGGGAATTTTACCTAGCAAAATTAATAGTAGTTCTGGAAATTGGCTTACTTTATGTTTTTTGGGTCGCTGAATCCGAATTTTTAACTTATCCCCAAAATTCCCCACCCCCCAAAAAGTAGTTGTTATTAACTTAAATTTCTTATTGTTTTAGGGGAAAAGCATTACAAAATTCAGAAACTAGACAAAATTTGCAGCAAATAGGATATATGATATTATGACGTAGGATAAACGGGGAGAGAGGGGGCTGCCTCGGAATATTCCCCGCGCGCTTTTCTCAAAAACCAAATTTTTTCAAAAAATCAATTTTTGGGGGGGTTGAAAGGTGAAATTTTGGTGGGAAGTTACAAATTTGGATTCAGCGACCCAAAAAACATAAAGTGAGTCGAAATCCAGAACTAGTATTAATTTTGCCAGGTAAAATGCCCTATTGCCTGGCCTTCATAACTTAGTGCACGTAGCTTCGCAGTGCATGTTCAGAGGTAGCCCTCCCCCTCCCCGTTCATCCTACGTCATAATGTCATATATCCTATTTGTTGCAAATTTTGCCTAGTTTCTGAATTTCGTAATGCTTTTCCCCTAAAACAAAAAGAAATTTAAGTTTAAAACAACTATTTGGGGGGGGTCGGGGGGTGATTTTGGGGGGAAGTTAAAAATGCGGATTCACCGACCCAAAAAACTTAAAGTAAACGTTATAGAGAAGTTTCGGAGAGGAGATGGGACGGCGAATGTAAACGTGTGAGTGGTTAAGTGGAATTGCGCAACTTAGTTCACGCAGCACCGCGCGCATGTTCCGAGGCAGATCCCCCCTTCCCCTTCATCCTAAGTCATAATATCATATATCTAATTTGTGGCAAATTTTGTCTACTTTCTGAATTTCTAGATACTTTTTCCCTAAAACAAAAAGAAAAATTGAAATTTTTAATAAAAATCTTTTTGAAGGGGAATTTTACCAAAATTTGGGGGTGGGGGTGCCGGGGGAAATTTTGGTGGGAAGTTAAAAATTCGGACTCAGCGACCCAAAAAACATATAGTAAGCTTTTTTCCAGAACTACCATGAATTTTGCTAGATAGAACCCCTATACGGTCTCTATTTCCTGAACTACAAAGGAAAATAAAATTTTCCTTATTTAACCCTTTCAGGGGCAAAGCATTTCTGCTCCAAAAGTATTCAAATAATTAATTCACACCGCAATTTAAAAACAAATTTATTTGAAAATAATCAAAAGCTCTTTTTCACGGATATTATGAGATCGAAATTGTAGTAAAAATTTACTGGTGCCATTTAGCATTTTGGACAGTAAAGTAAACCGTTTGCAGACTGCAAACGACGCCCCTGAAAGGGTTAATTAGAGTGTTTTCGAAATTGTGTAATTGAACGTAACGTCTTTAGAAAAGTTAGTCGCTGTAGTATGCAGATTATGTAAGTTAAAAATTTCCAATAATTTTTTGTGGTATAAACAAGCGTAAAAGTTGGCAGTTATCGTTAAATCAGCCGAGCAAGCTTAACCCAAATCTGAAATCTTACGCTGCGGTAAAATATATTAGAAAGACTATGGAAAGTAAGACATACGGCTTTTACATTGGCAATTTGTCGTTGGAGTAGGGCTGGGCGATGTCCAGAGTTAAATATCATGATAAATCGGCATCTTTATATCATGATATTACGATATATCCATTTAGGAAAGTTACTCCCGTGTGGGGGGATGGCAAAATGGTGGGCGGAGCACCTGAAGTGCAAAAAATGATTAAGCGGTCACAGGCCTTTACAACGATATGTCACATGACGGGTGACGGCAAAATTCAGAAAAAGGCACTCCCGCGGAGGGTCCAAGTGGGGAGAGGGACGCCGAAGGTGCATAACATGAATAAGCGGTCACAGGCCTTTTCAACAATATGTTACATCACAGGGGTTGGCAAAATTTAGGAAAGTGACCCCCTGGGGGGGGGGGGCAAAGTGGTGGGCGGAGCACCGGAAGTGCATAAAATCATTAAGCGGTCACAGGATTTTCCAACGATATGTCAAACGTCGGGTGTCGGCAAAATTTAGGAAAGTGCGCCCCAGGGGGACAAATTGGTGGGCGGAGCACCGGAAGTGCATAAAATGATTAAGCGTTCACAGGACGTTGCAACAATACGTCACATGAGGTGTGACGGCAAAATTTAGAAAAAGGCCCTCCCGCAGGAGGGGGAATAGGGAGGGGGACACCGAAAGCGCATAACATGAATAAGCGGTCACAGAATTTTCCAACGATATGTCACATGACGGATGACGGCACAATTTAGAAATGTGCCCCTCCCCTGATCTGGAAGTGGGTGGAGGGTCACCGGAGGAATATAACATGAATAAGTGGTCTCAGGCGTTTCCAACGATATGCCACATGATGTGTCTCGGTCAAAGTTAGAAAAGTGGCCCTGGGGACCGGACTATATAATTATTATTTCGTTTGTCTAATTAAATCCACTGCTACAAATAAAATGTTATATTTCATTTCTTTATCGCCCTGATTCACACATTGATCCATAATAAAGAGCAAATATTCGTCAACACCGCTGAACTTGAACGAAACATTTAATTAATATAACTACTGCGCCCCTGAAAGGGTTAAATAGAAAAAAATGACACATAGTTGACTGAAGACGTCCGATGACGAAATTCTTGTGACATTTTTTCATTTCCGCCTTTTAACAGCAGTTAGCAATTAGTTTGTACTTAAAACGATTGTTATTCTATTAAATGTTTCATGCAAATAAAATGCACACCATTAATTTTGTACTGCAGTTTGTAATTTATATTTTTATTTTGTTAATTTTATATTGCATTGACACCAGTTCATTTATGCTACTAATTTTGTATATTCTTTTATAATAGTTCTCCAATTTGATGTGTAACTTGCTAAGTGACGTGTTCAAGTACATGCGACAGGTTTTCTGTTATTCTGATAGTATATGGTCACCCTCTGGGTAGGTTTGAGGACTGAGACTCGTCATGCTTTTGGCTACTGGCGCTCATTTTTATGTTCTATTCATAGAACTGTTTAAATTAAAATATTTTTGTAGTATTTTTCTCTTGTGCGTACTGTCAAATTGTATATGAAAGATTTTTGTTTTGAGAAAGTGGTGCGAGATAGAATAAAAAAAAACGCCAGTGGCAGCCCTGAAATACATCTGCACCTAAGAAGTTAACCGTAGGCACTGTGGTGGAGCCCATAATTCTCTTTGAGTTAAAGCCGTTATGTAATAATCTTCTGTAGATGAATGGGAGAAATTCCGGAAGTTGAAATTAGTGCCGCCTTATGTCTGATGTTCTTTTTATATGCTATAAAATGAAAAGTTAACACTAGAAAAATTAGAAGATAAATTATAAAATATTAATCCATAACACAGTGTTAAGCCATGGCTAACTCTTACGCTGTTTTGTACCGCAAAATTTTATAACAAATATTATCTTTTTAACACTTTGCTGCCCAAGCCCGAGTCTGACTCCGGATCATTTTTCTTTACGAGATTTGCTTTTGGAATCAGTAGTAAAGAAAAATAAATCTTGCCTTATTTAATTAGAGTGTTTTCGAAATTGTGTAATTGAACGTAACTTCTTATATAAAGTTGTGCCACCCGATAGAAACTTGTATAAGCGTCACCTAACCGCAAAGGGTTAATCGTTGTAATATGCAGATTATGTAAGTTAAAAATTTCTATTATTTTTTGTGGTATAAACAAGCGTAAAAGTTGCCAAGTATCGTTAATCCAGCCGATCAAGCTTGACCCAAAATTGAAACATCATGCTGCGGTATAATAAATTAGACTAACTGTGGAATGTAAGACATACGTCTTTTACTTTGACAATTTGTCGTAGGAGAGGAATGTGGCGCTATATGTCAACAAAAATTAAATTACGTATGCTTGCAATGTAGTTATGTATAAAGAGGAGGGGACATATAGTGTACCGTCTACCAGTTCCGAGTGAAGTAACTGAAGAAGTAGTTATAAGATGACGGCTGATTTTTTTACATCGGATCAGCAAATTCATATTACCTCCGGTGCAAACATCCCTCCAGTAAATTTGAATACAAAATTTCGTCTTATTTAATCGCCTTGTCCATGGAAAAAATTAATTTTTAAGATCGTAACAAGTTCTATTTGATTTTACTGGCGTCAATTTTCCCAGGTTTTACGATCTTTTTCTCTGACTCTGACAGGATGTTGTGTAGGTTGTGACAATATGGCAGAAAAGTAGGTCCGGAGCACCGCCAGTAAACTACCACCCGTAAAAATAAATATCTGTTTCCGCCATTATTTATGATTGAAATTTTTCATTAATGAGGTGTTTATTTAAGGAGAAAATTTCAATTGAAATTTACGGATGGAAGTTTCTCCCGGCCGTAATCAAACCCTTGCGAAAGCGGTTAAAGTTGAAGCTTCGCTATTTTAAGGATATTCCAATTCTTTTTTTATTATTAGATCCATGGCGCTTGCAGGCCACTTCTTTTTTGACTACCAACCACAGGAACGAAGATAGCGCTAGAGTCCGATAACAAACTTAACACGCAGTGCGCACACTCTAAGTTTGGTAATTTTGAATGCTGGAAATTTAAAAAATACACCGAAAAAAATCACTCAGAGATATTGCCAAATATTAATCAACATTAAAATGCAAACCTGGAACAATCGTGAACACTGGATTGAAATCACGTTGATATTAGTGAGTGAGATGAATAATGAGTGCAATGGGATAAAATATATCCCACCTACTTTAAACAAGATTCTCACGAGAAAATTTTGACTATATTTTTAACTTTGGGGGAAAATCGTTGAAGAAATGCTTTTCCTTATTTAAAAATAAAAATTTTCGATTATTCTGGAAAGAATTCAATATTTAGAGACATTTTTGCTTGCCCCTTCAGTGTTGCCAGAGGAGCTACCTTTATAAAAATCAGATTCTTTATTGGCGCCACTTTTTTGAAATGGTAAAATGTGCCTTATTTAATGACATATTAATAAAGGAGAAAACAAAGTGAATTTTACAGTTTCAAAAAAGTGGTGCCAATCAAGGAATCTGAATTTTAAAAAAGTAGCCCACTGGCAATACTGTGCCACTCAAGGGGATAAATACATAGATAAATATTACACAGATTGTCCTCTTCCGTTGTTTGTAATGGACATTTTCATTTACATTGGATTTACAGAGACACTACCGCTCCAGCTGCCTGGCGTGAAAAAAGGTAGTAATCCGTGATGTCATCTGCAGCAGTTCTCCATATTTGGCAACGTCTCGCATTAGTGCCATAAAAAAACGAAAATTTGTTTAGAAAATTTTTATCTACCGGGATGTTCTGTACGGTAATGTTATTTCGCGCCTGCTTTTTAAAAATTAAGATTCCTTCATTGACACGTTTCACACTAATGTGAAAACAGTGGGAATTTTATCATTTCAAAAAAGTGGTGCCAATGAAGAAATCTGAATTTTTAAAAAGTAACATTACGAAATAACATTATCGGATAGTGTTTTCCGGTATACCTAATATTTGATAAGTATATTTTTTAAAACAGAAGTGAATAGCTGAGCCTGTTTTATAACACTGAGTTAGATAAAATTATATACTAAAAAAAATCCCTATAAATTAAAATCTTGATTTGCACAATCAGTTTTAAACGATTCAGCATTATAATTTTTAAATCTTTTAACGTTACTCCATCTAATATTAAAAATAATGTAATATATAATCGATAATCGAAAATATATTTTAGGTATCTTTTTTTTTTTTTTTTTTTTTTTTTTTTTTTTTGCACTGTTTTTCACTTATTCGGAAGACTTAGAAGCACATGTTTCTTAATTATCAAATTTATGATAATCATTTCTTTTTTGCATCATTCTTATTTTGACATACATTCTTCATCCATTTATTATATTAAAATATAGAGGATTGATTCCAGTTATAATGTTATAAGTACTTTAATTTTCTTTATTCCTTATCCTAGTTTTTCAATGTCATGTTAAACTTTATTTTTATTACTTTAAATTTTTGAATTCAAACAAAAAAAATGTTAACTTAACTTACAGTAAAACAAATGTAAATATTAAAAAAGTTATACCGGCAATGTAATATTAAAAAATGATTTAGACACCACTGTGTTAAAAATCTGAAGCTTTTGCTGCATAGTCACTCCACCGCTTTATAGAATATCTGTATTCTGGCCAATGAGAATGCTTCTTTATATAGTCAAATAACGGTTTTCTCTAAAAACGGTGAGGTGACTATGCAGCAAAAGCTACTCATTTTTAACAGTGCACCTAGAAAAATAATTATTTACGTACAACTTAATGATTGTTTGCATAATTAAATAAAAAAATTCAAGTGAGACTGAAACTACTCTTTAAGAATTATAACAAAGGGTTTAACTATTCCAGCTAAAACTATTCATTACATTAATAAAACGCTTTAAAGTACAAAAAATAAATAGAAAATTTCCTGCATATTTCCCGATTTAAAGAAAATTTTAGTACAATGAAATGCAAGTAAAAAACGTGTCAGTAAACATCAATTCCAAAAAACAAGATCTATATTACAAAACTTTGCGTGAGTTCACATAACTTAATATAGAATTATTATGTACTATACCGCTGCCATCGAAATACTCAAAGCCAGAGGACACGATTTGTGACGTCATCACTAATCGTCCGACTTCTCACACTGTAAAAAAAAATCTTAAAACAACAGAAAAAAATCTTCGAATTCCGACAGTAAAAATTACGTTAACAGTCTTCTTATGTCATTCCATCCTCATATCGCTTATTTTCATGTTAAACAACAAAAAATTCTGTTTTCTTTGCCATCAGATTCCACTGCGACAGGATAATATGTTGGATAACAGAAGAACGGGAGGTCATCCCCTATGACGTCTAGAAGGTCATTTAGAATGACCAATAAGCATTGGTTATCCCACCCCACGCTAAGACGTATCTTCTAACTTGAAATATTTGAGTGTCTTGTCTGTGTACTGTTGAAAATGGCAGTTCGTTTAATAAAGCAGTTCATCTAATTCAAAAAGAATAATATATAAAGAAATTTTAACAGAAAATTAAGAATCGTTTTCACAACTGGAACCCGCGACACACACCTTTGACATCAGAATCGCTTTCTTCAATGATTAGGATTTACAGTTGGAATACTAGAAAACAAACATAGCAAAAGGTATGTTTTCATCCTTCTTTTAAATATGTAACAATGTTTTTCCGAAACGTAACAATATGTATGAAAAATACTTCCTATTTGCTAAAAATCTTAATTAAGCAATACCATTTATTATTATTATTATTATTTCATAATGTATGATTTACTTAAATTATTAGTATTATTTTATACTTCATTTATTTATGCACATTAGTAACTTAGTTGATCTAATTCTGTTAATAGCTGGAGATTATTTTTTGATCGGTTGTTTATTTTAAGTTAAATAAATAATCTTAAGTTTATGATTAGTTTACAAATCTTGAATTTTTATATAGCTGTAGAATGATTACTTATTATATTTAACTTTTTTTATGACTAAGAGTTTAATTTTACTTCATATGTATTAGTTCCAGAAGTTTTGATTGAGATTTTAAATTGATTTTGTCATCAATTGACATACGTGATTAGTTCTGGAGTGATAGTTTTAATAATAAACACGGAGTAGCTGCATTAATTATTATAGTTATATATAACTGATATTTTCGTTTAACATTAACCAGAATAATATTTATTAGATCTGACGCTGTTCATATATTTTTGTTTAAACTTATCACATTTCCTACTATTTACTATGTTGTTTAAAATGGAGTGGTTGATATTTTGTTTAATCGTTCCATATGTTGATTCTGAAGAAATGCTTTTTTTTTTTTTTTTTTTTTTTTTTTTTTTTTTTTTTTAAGTACAATCTTAGTACCTGTAGTGGTTAAGTTAAAATTTGTAAATTTCATTCACTCTATTTAATGAAATAAATTTTGAGCTACAACTGTGTGAATTATTTTGAAAATAATTCCTATTTAAGCTTTAACCATTCATTTTATACAATCAGCATGTTTAATTTTGTTTAACATTTTAATTTAAATTATATTGTAATATTTTTTCTTATTTAGTTGATGATCATTTACTTTATACGGAAAAACATTGTAAATTGTTAAGAAGGATGAAAACTCATTTTATCACTTTAGCTGAAATGAAATACTTTGTTTTATGGTGATGTTTATATAGATTTTAGTGGCTCTTCTTTTTCATTTCTCATCTTTGCTCATAGCTGTCAACTTTTACACATTTATATATACAAAGCTTTCTATTCGAAAAAATTATAAAAATTGGCAGGATATTATTTACATAATTAACCAAAGTCACTAACTTAACCTAATCAATTTTCAAAAATATTGCATGAATAAATATTAAAGTTCTTTTAATTACAAATCACATTCAATACATATATTTATTTTATTAATAAATATTTTTATGGGGGAGGGGGGAGTTACCTTATATCGTATATATATTTTTTTATTATTCTGGGGGAGGGGGGGAGTTTAAGATACCTTCTTTCACTTATTCCAGTCTTTAATGTACTTAATTTACAAATCTATATAAATTCAACTGTTTAAATATTTTATTGCGAATAAGCTATTTAAATTAATTTTATAAAAGTTTGGAGGAGAAATTCCTATAAATATTTATTATTATTAATATAAACAAATCGATCGGTAAATAGAAATTTCCCGTGTACCTAACCTATAATATGCGATTCTTCTGTTAAATAGAACCTCCCCCCCCCCCCCCCCCTCGCCAACAGGAATCGACCTACAGATTTTGACTGTTGGGAAAAGCGTCAATTGTCAACACGAAGTGCCTGTATGACTACGTATTTCTGTCGTCTGATAACGCATTCTTTCGTTAACAGATATTTTCTGAAAACAAATAGTTTCTGGCAACTTTTTGCTGCCAGAAAGTTTCTGTTGTTTTACAAAAATATTTTTAACAGTGCACTAGTGTTGGAATTCACACTGGAAATTTTCAAACAGCGATTTTCTTTTATTTTATTTGCTGAATATATATCATCTTATAAAACAATAATAACTATCTAAATTTACTGGTGAGAATTTGGAATCCCCAAGTAAAGATCAGCCAGATGCGGCAACACTGCAGTACAGCGTCTAGAATACCAAGCGTGGAAATATGCTATCCAAAGAGTGCTAAAATTTTTTATCCCTTAAATGTGCGACGATACTGCTAAGATGCTAATTGTCGATCGCAGCGATATCTGCGAGATTTTCGTATTACTATTATTACATTGTATAGACTAGCAATACCTTGCAGCTGTAGAAAATATTCTGCAGATGTTGTTGCGATCTGTATATTGCTGCAGCATCGTTGCATATTTAAGGGATACGATATTTTAGCACTTTTTTTTTAAGTATTAGAGAGATAGCCGATTTCCACACTATGTATTCTAGTAGCTATAACTGCAGTATTCCGCATCTGGCTGAATTTTTATTTAGGGATTCAGAATTCTCACCAGTAAGTTAAAATAGTTATTATTGTTTTATAAGATGATATGTATTCCACAAATTATATAACAGAAAATTGCTATTCAAAATTTTCCGGTGTGAATTCCAACAATAGTGAGAAGTTGGACAATTAGTGATGACGTCACAATTCGTGTCCTCTGGCCTTGAGTCTTTCGATGGGAGCGACTTTACACGTTAAAACGTAAAAATAGTAATGATAACATCTACCTTTACGTTATGAAAGTCAAAGATTCATATAAGAATAAAAAAATTTATTTTTATATATATATTTGCAGGATGAAAATTATAATAAATAATGCAGAATAATGATTATCATAAATATAAAATATAATAAGCATATTTAAACTGGTTAAAATTAGAATGACTGCAAATTTTACTCAAGTGTTATAAAAATACTTCACACCAGAATTTTTATTTGAAACTATTTAACTTATTTATTTAACTTTTTTTTCCTGTATGATACATACTTAACTTATTTTAGAAAGATATTTCTGGTTGGAATCGAAATATTTTTATTTGCTAGCGGTCAAAACGACCATTATGGTCGTTCTAGTGTTAAAACTTATCCAATATTAACACGTTGACTGCCACGCTACGAGTACACTCGTAGCTTCATGAATTCGTGATTTAATTTATTACTTTCTCACCATTATTTTAAAATTTTAAAAAATTGCCTTATTTATTGGCAGAAATTTCGCTGTATAAAGTAAAGCGAAATTTACCTTTCAGAATCTGTGGTGGCAAACGACTTTCAAGAAGAAATTTGAAAATTCTTACTTTTTGCGGCAGTCAACGAGTTAAGAAGTCTCCTAACCACCTGCTACAGATACGCTACGACTAACTGCACCAGCCACACAGCTATCGTCAGCGTCCGTTCTGTACAACAAACAAGTTCGTAAAGAAGGTGAAGACGTTAGGCGCGGACTCCCTCTTCCTGCCCCCCTGCTCGCCAACACTTCGCCTCTCTTTGATGTCCTTGACAATTGACCGAGACCAGGATACCGGAGTTCCGAAATTTCGGATCGAGATGAGAATCCATGTATAGTTATGTGTGATTAAATAGTAACTGTTCTCTTTTCCTACGTACTTTTGATTTGACGATTCGTCGAAGAGAAAAAAAGTGGCGCTCATGCACGCGAACTAAATTTACATATTCTGCAACTGCAGCGCATTTATGTTATGGCCACAGCTCGCTGGTAAGAAAAGAGCGCTAGTGTGCCTTAACAAACTTAGCACCTGCTGCGGACGCCCTAAATATAGTTGCTCTGACTTCGACACTTCCACTTTTTACGATGCCACGCAATACATTGTTTGACACGAAATTATCCTTTTGGTCTGAATTTGTACTCCGAAATCATACTTGAAGTTCCAGAATTTTTTTTTTTTTTTTTTTTATAAATAATTACAAAAACATTCGTCATTAAATAAAGAAAAAATTATTATTCGTCAGTTCTGATATTACTTGAGAATTTCTGAAAAGAATAATAGGCGAAACTGGTAACACTGATTTGACAAGAAAAATAGGAAAATTGTAATAATTCAGAATTTTTGTATTCTATAAGTATTGAAATAAAATTATTTAAATTCCACCTGAAATAAAGGGGTGACCTGTAGTTTCATAAATAAAAATTAAGCCAGATGTGGAATTCCACAGTGATGCGGCATCTGGCTGATTTTTTATTCGGGGATTCCAAATTCTCACCAGAAAGTTTAAATAGTTATTATTGTATTATAAGATGACAGATAGTCCACAAATAAAATAAAAGGAACTTGCTACTCAAAAATTTCCGGTGTGAATTCCAATACTCGTGAGAAATCGATCGATTAGTAATGACGTCACACTCTTATCCTCTGGCCTTGAGTATTTCGATGGCAGCGCTCACAACCATAGTAGACCAAGGTCATTTTGAAAAAAATGAGATACCGTAATTTCCGGCGTATAATCCGCGGATCAAACAATTCTGTTTGGACCCAGAAATTTTATTTAGTAATTAAAGTCAAATATTTACCGCGATCTGATAACTTTCATTTCATTTTTAAAAGTTTCTGGGTCGAAAAATTATTGTTTGTTCCACGGATTATACGCCGAAAATTACGGTAGTTCATTTCGAAGGTGCGTATAATCTTTTTTATCCACTTCCACAGAAAAACAAGTTGGTAAACCGATGGCATATATGAGAAAGTATGTGGAAACTGACTTAATTCACTGTGGGATGAAATAAATAGATTTTTTGCATGTTTTAATAGACTATTTCATATTTTAGGGTTCCGTGCCTTAAGAGTAAAAACGGAACCATTGTATGAGCATTCATGTGTCTGTCACATCCATTTTACTCGTAAATGTGGAAAGTTCAAATTGGGAGAAGTAATAAAGACTATTGACCCATATACTCACAGATATTAAAATATTCGCAAATATATTTAGAAAAAATGTAGAGGGGCCAATTAAGTTACTTGAAAAACAAATCTTTTCTTTGTATATCGTGTGAAAGCTTTAGTAATGCTGAGAATACATTCGTTTTAATTTTAGGTATATATTTTCAGAGATATCGTCGAAAATTTACTGCGGAAATATGTCTCCCACCCTCTATTTCCCAATCTACTGAAACTAAAATTCTAAAAAAATTAGAAGCAGTAGACATTAATTTAAACCTTGCAGGAAAATTATAGCGTTTACCCTAGGTCGCATAGTTTTTGAGAAAGTGCATTTTTTTCCGTTGCACACAATTTCGATTTGCGGGCATTCAGCAAAGGTGTTGAGGAGCGCTGGGGGTACCTATCCTAGGAGAAGTATAAAAGCATTGTTGATAAGATTTTCGAAAAAAAATCGTCCGTAATTCGCCGATATATTAACCCTTAACCCTCTCTCTGATCAATCCGAGATTTATTCATGCAACGTAAAAGTAGCAAAATTTGCGCAAACCGAGATTTCCTCGGGGACGCATTTTTTCCGGCTAATTAACCCTACGTGATTATTCCCACCAGTTGCTTTTTTATTGTAAATTTTGCCTTATTTAATAGGAGAATTTTCCCGATTAAATAAGACAAAAATTATTTTTTTCAAAAACCGGTAGCAAAAGAATAAAAATTCTTAAAAGACGCTAGTCGCGAAGGAGTTAAATACGGAATTTTTGAAGCTATTTTGATAAAACAATTACGCAGCGAGAGGGTTAAGGACACGGACGTTTTCGACATACATAATAACAGGGGAGGCGTACTCTATATACCATCGGCTTTTAAATCCTAGATAACAATTTTAATGATATATTTGTGTAATGCAATGCCCTGTAGAAATATACAAGCAATGAACATCAAATTGTTAAAAATAGACTAATTTAATTAGAATAAATTATATAAGTATTATGGGATTCGTCACTAGTTTGCATGGAGTGGATATCTCAATTCGAATCTCGTGTCTTTAAAAATTATTTAAAAACCTATCTGGAAAGACACGGAACGGAACAAGGCGTCGTTGCATCTTTGCGACCTCCTTTCAAAGCGCGGTCAGCACTATGCCACGTTTAAACTTTGAACATTTTTTTTGTTTTAGCTACACTTTAAAAAGAAATAGAAGAAAAAACAGAAACTTACTGTTTGAAGTTTGCCTCGGCAGTAACTGGAAACCTTTGATGTTATTTAAAAATATATTCACCATCTTGTGATAATCTCCCAAGTTACTTCATTCGAAACTGGTAGACAATGCATTATATGTCTGCTCCTCTTTATTCATAACTCCATTATCTTGCCCCTTGAATCTGAAATGTGCCAAGCACAAATCTGTACTCTGTAAATAACTTGCACAATCTAATGCTGAGAAACTAATACTTTATTCGATAACAACAAATATTTTTCTTTTGTGCATCCATGCTTCTTTATGTTATTGACAAAAGAATCTTAATTATTTTTATTTATTTCATTTTTTTTTTTTTTTTTTTTTTTTTTTTTGCTTTTGAAAACTTAGAAAATTTTAAAAATGCTTTAATATCAAATTAATGGATTTATGAATAAAGAAGACGAGACATATAATGTACTGTCTACCAGTTGCAAGTGAAATACCAGAGGAGGTTGTCACAAGATGGCGGCTGCTTTCATTGTTGCCAATGGGCTACTTTTTTTAAATTCAGATTTCTTGATTAACACCACTTTTTTGAAACAGTAAAACTAACTTTGTTTCTGCCATAATTAATATGTCATTAAATAAGGCACATTTTTCCATTTCAAAAAAGTGGTGCCAATCAAGAATCTGATTTTAAAAAAAGTAGCCTATCTGGCAACACTGGCTGCTTTTTTAAATCGGGTTGGGTTGGGTTGATTTTTGACGGCCAATTATCTACACGAGGGATATAGGCCCGGGGGGAGTGCCCTCCGTGGGGGTCTTTCTAAGGGATCCTAATCCGTATTAACGCATGGAAGATCCACGGCTCGAAGAAAACCACGAAAACTCCGAACGATTAGGCCGACGGGCGCGATTGGGATCGAACCCAGCACTTCCCGTCTACCAGCTTCGAGAGCAGAACCTCTCGGCTACCTTTTTTAAATCGGATCTTCATTTTCAAAATACCGCCGGGGCAACCTTCCCACCAGTATAATTCAATAGAAAATATTTTCTTATTTAAGTGTCTTATTCATGTAAATATTTTCTCACAAATATTTTCAGTTGTTAGTTTGACAGATAAACAGTCAGACGGCATCACCAGTTGTCACAATATCGCAGAAATGAATGACCTGACTACCTCAAAAGTAAACTTGCACCAGTTAAATTTAAAATCTTTTCTGCCATTATTTATGGTGAAATATGCATTAATAACGCCCTTCAATACGGAGAAAATTTCTATATAAATTTACAGGTAGAAGCTTCGACTGGTGGTAGTCAGCCCTTGTTAAACCGGTTACAGATGAAGCTTCACTATTTTAAGAATATGACAATTCTTTTTTATTAATAGTTCCATGATCTAATTTAAGTCCTGCGACTCTTAAATATCGCATTTACCCATTTATTTCACAGGATTAATTAACACGTTAAGCGCCACGTCAGTCACCGATTACTGACACTGAACTTTCCGTTTAGAACGCGTCATTCACCGAGGACTGAAGGTCTAAAATATGATATAAAACTAAATATATGTACATTGTTTTAAGTAATTACTGAAAATTTATTTAAAATTCATTTACCTTTTATTTATTACAGGATTATACTTTCTTAAAAATACTTAAAATATTGTAAATTTTTCAGTTTCAGGCACCGTTGCACTCAACGTGTTAAAGATGATAGTAACTGGAACTATCATTCCATACTATGTTTTCCGTTTATTTCGTTACAAGTACATTAAATGAATTTTTTTTCAAATGATAAGTGAATTTTCTGATTTGAAAATTTTATTTTTACCTCCAGTGATGTTCTTTAAATCTGTCTGAATTACATAAGAGCCGAAACTAAATTAGGAGAGAAGATTTGTGAAATTTCGAAAATTTTCTATAGCAAACACAATTAGTACTTGAAAACTTAGGATATTAAAACTTAAAACTTCCAAACTAATATAAATTATAAATATATAAACTGATAAAATATAATGTATGTCTTAATAAGAATAAAAGACTTCTGAAACTTCCGAATAAAAATAAATAATGCATGTAACATTTTAGGGTAAAAATAATTAAGATGCTAAAATGTTAAAATCATCAAAAGAATTTACTGCGAGAATGATGTTAAAAAAAATTACTCATGTAAAAAATAACAAAATTTTGATCAAAACTGCAGGCGCAATTTAGCAGTTTGGAATCAAATTCAAGTTGTATAATGTTCAAGTTGTATAAAATCTATCCCGCGTAAACCAGGGCTCCAAATTCTATGAAAAACAGTAATTTCTTATTGTTTATTTCGCCGTCTTTAATAGCAGTGTGTACTTGCACAGTGTGTGCATAAAAGCATTGTGTACATAAATACTCGATTCCAGAGCATTCGGAAGCCCTATTTACGCGGGAAACCAGGCAACACTATAGATTATGGCCGTTCAAAATATTAAGTCAATTCTCAAAAAAATATTTTTCTAGCTCAACAACGCGAAACTTTCTGAGACTGTCACTTACAGACTTTTATTGATAAAATTATGAAATCAGTATGTATAATTGTTGAACAAATTTAAAACAAAGGAGATTTTTTTCCTTTTTCGGTAAATACAAACAACAAGTTACAAACAATTGTTTTCTCATGAAGACATTTATCTTGTTTTATATTTTGGAAATTTTCTTGAAAATGAACAAACAGCAAATCATAGCTGCCAATTTGTACGGTTTTTTGTTGCTACTAAAATTTACGTTAAAAATCGTTACATTTCGGAGATTAAATTAACGAAAATTTAATATTGAATTCTAGTGTTTAAAAAGCATACAAGTTGACCGCATTGCAAATATAACAGCATTATCTGACAGTTTTTTTTTTTGCCTTTATACAAAAATTCAAAACGCTATGTAGTTTCACAATTTCTCATTAGCAAGACATTGTAATTCTATCCGTTTATGCAAAACAAATACTACAGACTGTGTCAGAAATTAGCCAGTTTAAATTAAACATTTTAGGATCAAATAGGCAAAAAATTATATTCGTTGATTATTGAAAAGCCATCAGAATTTCCGAACAATTTCATTTTAATCCTGCTGTCCTCTTTGGATCTATATAACCCGAAATAAAAGTAATTGCTCATAATTTTTTTACTTGTAATTTGTTTTGCTCAGAATTTGACGAGTTAGGTATATTTCCATGAACAAGGTGATTAAATAAAACGAAATTTTCTATTCAAATTTACTGGAAGGAAGTTTGCCCCGGAGGTAATAAGAATATGCTAATCCGATGTAAAAAATCAGCCGTCATCTTATGACAACCTCTTCAGATTTTGAGTTGCAACTAGTAGACACTACGCTATATATCCTCTCCTCTTTATTCATAACTCCATTGCAAGCATACTAAATCTAAATTTTGAAGGCGTATACCGCCACATTCCTCTCCTACGTAGAGCTGGGTGACATATCGATAAAACCGAGAAAATCGATATAAAATGTGTCGGAATTTCCTCTTACTCAGCACAACTTTGAAGAAATCCTTTGCTATTTATATGCTGCCACTACCGATATGATTACGTGATATCGGTCACGCTCTGAGTGGATTGTTTAAATGAAAACCAACTCTTTCAATTAACTAAATTAACAGTTTATTTACACACAATTTACAAATCACAAAACATTATTTACGCTTAAAAATTCGGATGTAGGTGATCCGGTTCAACATTAAATTAAATACAGTAAATGGCTGTGTACTGTTAAACAATGTTATATCACTCTCACTCTACACTCGTTAAATTAGCTTTGCCGGAGACTACTCTTAATCTCCCAACACATGGGCTCTAAGCTCCGCGAGCCTCACTCAACCCTACGCTCTATACAAGAGCTATACACAGGAACAACCTCGTACCTTGCACTCCTGGCGTCAACCAACTCTACCCGAGCAAATCCGACTGCCTCCTAGCAACCGTCTGCTTTTTCTCAATCCCTCCTCTTCCCCCCAACATAAATCCGGGCTTTTCCTCTCTGACCACTTTCTCAGCTCTTTCCCTCGTTCGTGCAATTCTTTTGTCTGCCCATCTCCAGCAGACATCTCAAAAGGTAGGGCGAATCCCTCTCCTTCCATGGCTTTATCCCTTCATCCATGCTGTACAATTCACCGGCTCGGATCCAGTTTCACACTAGGAAAGAATGTTACTATGAAATTCTCAGTACACAGACCATACAATATATAATATAGTAAGACAAAATAATATACAACCATAGTTCTAATAGCAGATGTTTCTCAGAACCTGACACACCCCACCTTAGCTGAAAATATGCCATTTAGGGGCTAATTTTCCCTGAACCCCAGTAATATCACAAAAGAGTTCAATAGTCTCGTTGCAGGTTTCTTCATTATTATTATTATATATATATTTCAAGGTGTCTGAATATTATCTACTGGCATCTATAATGAGTCGTATACTAATATGATAATTACAGAAAAACTACACATGCTAATACACTATTATAAACACAAGATTCAAATACAATTACACATACACAAAAAAATTTTTAAACGTGATGACACCCCATTAAGGTTTGTCCATTATTTAGTCATTGATGCCGATGGACTAGCAACTGGCTGTTCTTCCCAGCTCTTCCTATGTAGCCTCGAAATTGCATCAGCATTCAAATGTTGCGCTCCTGGACGATGAGAAATACTCAGGTTCCAGCGTTGCAAGGTAAGAGCCCATCAAGTGAGTTTGGGGGACCTTGGGGTTATTTCAGTGAGAAATTTTAATGCATTATGATCCGTTATGATCTCAAATTGAGATCCATATGTCCATTTTTCAAACTTCCGCAACCCGAAGAGAACACTCCAGGCCTCTTTCTCTATACTCGGCCAAGCACGCTGAGCCCCTGATAATTTCTGACTGGCAAAAGCTATCGGGTTATACTGACCCATTTCATCTTTTTGAGTAAGACAACATCCTACTGCCAGGTCTGAAGCATCGGCGTGAAGCTGATATTCCAGGCCTACGGTAGGTGTAGCCAAACGCGTCACGTTACATAACTCATCTTTAAGGGCATTAAATGCTTCTTCTGCCCTTTCATCCCATGGTACAGTATTTTTAACCTTCCCTTTAGTTAATTCAGTTAAAGGTATAGCAATTGCTGCATAATTTGGAATATAAGATCGGTAAATTCCCATTAATCCCAAAACAGATCTAACTTCCTTTTTAGTTTTCGGCCTCTTTAAGTCCCTTATTGCTCCTATTTTCTCCTCATCAGGTTCATGCGTTCCACCCCCAATTTCATGACCTAAAAACTTAGTCAATTTCTCTCCAAATTTACATTTATCCAGGCTAATCGTAAAATTTTTATTTTTAAGTTCTTCTATGACAGCCCTAACCTGCTCACAATGCTCTTCCCAAGTGTCGGAGAAAATGATGACATCATCAATATATGCTTGTGCATACCTCCGATGAGCTTGAAGGACCTCATTCATATCTTTTTGGAAAGTGGCAGCCGCCCCTGATAAACCTAAAGGCATAGTACGCCACTAATAAGTCCCATTATGAGTTGTAAAAGCTGTCAAATGTTTACATTCCTCAGCCATTTTAACCTCCCAATAACCCCTCAATAAATCATTCGAAGATAAATATTTAGCTGTCCCCGCACTATACATGATTTCTTGCGAATCTTTCATAGGAAATGTTGGGACCTGCGTTACTGAATTTAAAGCTATATAATCTATACAAAGCCTAACAGTTGTCTTTTTTCGCCACGCAAACAATTGGATGACTAATTTCTGCATTTGACACTTCAATTAGATTTAATTCTACTAACTCTTGAATCAGTCTATCTACTTCCTCTTTATAAGCAACAGGTACACTATATAATTTTGGCTTTTTCCTTGCCACACCCGGTTTCAAATCAATACGGTGCTTCCCTACTTCCGCTGGTCGTACAGGACCCATAAATACATCTTTATTCTCCCTCAAAATGGATTTTATATCCTTGACTTGACTATTAGATAACCCTTTTGTTTCGAACCTTTCTATGTCCCGTTCTACCTCTTGTTCCCGGTTTAAAATAGAAATTTCCCCAACTTCCCAAAATTCTTCATCACCTTCAAAAACAATATTAACTATATTACACTTAACAATAAATTCCCCTTTATTTTGATACACATTCTTTTTGCTACCATCCTCCAACTTAACTAAGACTCTATCACTCACTTTCACTTTTCTAGATAATTGACATTCTAGACATGATTTACAGAATTTTTTAGCTTCTTTAGCTATACCTTCCCAATAAAAAGCTTGCCTAATCCTCTCTAAAGTTTTCTTTGCCGCGTGATGCTCTGCCCCATTAGAAGCATGCGCTGACTTTAAGATTCCTTCTCTTTTGATTTTCGGCACTACTAATTTAGCTATAGCTTCTCCTACAAATTTATCTTTATGATACAATAAGTCATTTTCAGTATAACCCTCTTTATCAATTTTAGCTAATTTTCAAGCTCTCTCGAACTCTTTACATTACAATTGGGATTTCTTAAATATATCTGAACTGTTTTTCGTAACATTACCATTTTCCTCTACTTCCGTCTTTTCGTCATTTTGACCTTGTAAATTTTCCGATCTCGTTTCTATTGCGTAAACATTACAATTATCACTACTCATATCTTTCTTTTCACTCGAGTTATCAATACTAATTTCCGAAGTTTCTAATTCTTGGGACTCTAGCAATGGCTCCTCGCGAATGACCCCTGGCAACTCATTAATCACTTCGGGATGTAAAATTACCTGCTCATTAATATTATCTGTCACCGCGCAAAGTACTTCCTGATGAATTATATTAGTTTGTCCGAATTGCGGAATAGTTAATGGCAATTTAACCAACGGTGATTTAAGTGCTTCACCTACTAATCCCTGTAAATAAATACTACCCGCTCCTTTTAATTTCTCTTCCGGTACCAAATCTTTATGAACGACACTTATTTCACATCCAGAATCGACCAACCCTTTCACTTTCTGCCCATTTACTCTAACTTCAATTTTCTCGAGTTTATTTAATTTCACACAAATAACATTAGTTCTCTGTTCGGCCTTTGCCGATATCCTCGCCACAATAGCTCCTTTAGGTAATTATTTGTTTCCTTTCACGACAATCTTATTGTCACCCGCTTTCTGTTCACGCCCTTTACTAGCATTATTATTTCACTCATTACCCACTTTATTACAAAAACGTTGGTAATGACCTCTTAAACCACATTTAAAGCTAGGAGCTGAATCATCACTAGATTTCTTAAAATCGGTTTTCCTACCCGAAAAAGAATTAATCTCATTACTGCCGTTTTGCCTCCAATTAGGACTAACTTTACTATCCTCCCTCGGTCTCACTTTTTCACTGTTTACATACCTATCTTTACCCTTCAAACTTTTATACGTAACCGCATAAGACTTTTGTTTAGCGTCAAAATAATTGTCACATTCTTTAGCAAGTTTTGAAGCTTCTAACCAATTACTCTGCTGAGTTAACCCAATATATGATGCGGTTTCCTCATCTAACGTATTTAATAACTTATCAGTAATTATTAGCTGATTGACCTTTTCATATGAGTCCGCACCCCTAATCTTACTATAATTTTCCCATGTTGCTATTAAGCGCGATACAAATAATACATGAGTTTCATTCTGGTTTCTCCTAGCCTTCTTACAATTTTCCAAACACGCCTTCGGTGTCAGCTCGTGTTCCCATAGAACTAACTCCTTTAATTTCTTATAACTCTCTATTTGTTCCCTAGTGGTATAAATTAACAAATTATCCGCCTTATCTCCTAACATATTTAGTAGAATTTCGGCCTGCTGGTTTTCCGGTACATTTTTAGTTTTGACTGCCCTTTCTAAACTGTTCAAAAATAAATTCCATCCCTCAGTCCTTCTGGTACTTTGATAGACAGAGTTTTAACACTTTTGATCAATTTTTCTATGCTACTTTCATTATGCCGACCCGTTCCATCCTCAATTTTTCAGATCTCTTTTCTCTTTCTAACTTTTCCCGTTAAACACTTTCTTCTCTTTCGCGCTCTAACTGTCCCGTTCAACCCTTTCTTCTCTTTCGCGCTCTAACTTTTCCCGTTAAACCCATTCTTTTCTTTCTAAACTTTCGCGCTTTAACTTTTACCGTTCAACCCTTTCTTCTGTTTCTAATCTTTCGCGCTATAACTTTTCCTGTTTTTCTCATTTTTCGCGCTCTAATTTTTCCTGCTTTTCTAACTTTTCGAGCTCTAGTCGTTCCGCAACAATAGGGTTAGATAATTCCATAATAATCCCCTCGTCATAGTCATCGCTGTCCATTATCTTTTTCCTAAGCTGAATTCTGGTATCATCTTCCGTGAGTTCAACCCCCAATTCTTCGTCTATCATCTGAAGATCCACCCTTTTTAATTTCAATAAGAAAGCCATACCTTCCACCGATTACTATTACGACTCTGCAATAATATTTAAACCTACTTAAATAATATTTCCTAAATTTCTACTTTAGTACAGTTACGTCCCCTTATTATACTAATTAATACCTTTAAGATAATCGATGTATTATATTTCTAATTTAACATACTGTATAACCTGATTTTCCTCAACCATTAATATCACACAATTTACTTCCAATAAAAAAAAATATAAACTATAATTTCGATTTGATTACTATGGAATACAGATACCAATTTATACAATTAGACAATAACATACAATTTGCATAATAATACTTATACGTTGCAAATTGAATAAACGTATTGATGCCAATAGAAACATCCACATAAAGAAAAATTGTATAACATACACATATAAATTCCTACAATTATCCTCAATAAAATATTTCCAAATTCAACACTGGTTCTCACACTTAAAACAAATAAAATCAAAACCCTCACTTTTTTTTTTCTCTTGTGAGACTTTTTTTTTTTACTATGAGACTTTTTCTTTTCAAAATTTACTTCCAGCCAATTAAAATTCTGAGCAAATATTCATTGCTCGTTTGTTATCAACTCTTCAAACTTAAAAAAGTATTGCTTCATTTAAATATTCCTCTAATAATAATTTAATTTTAAGTAAATTCAATTATTCCTTCCAACTATTATTAACACAATGCATTAATTTTGTTCACTACCATTATTAGTAAAAAAAAAAAAAAAAAATAGAAAATCAATTTTAGCACAAGCTATTATGACCTTTTCTTAAAACAATCGTAAATATGGCTGTTAATATCTCCTACCTATCTGAACACAATTATTTGATTGCACATAAATTATCAAGATTTAGACAATTTATCTTAAATTACTATTAATTATACAACAACAAATACATTTGGTTCGAGAATGTCAGCAGGAAGAAATGATCAAAACACCTTACCTTCTATTTTATCTGTTGGGGTACTCCGCTGCTCACACGTAGTTCCACGATGAACTCAATATTTCACACTTTCAAGTTACTTTGATGGTATTCAACACTCGGGCTGTAACACACTGTAATTTGATTCACTGTAACGATGATAGGGCACAAACACTAGTTCGGTTCGCAGTAACGACGATAGAGCACAACACTTTAGTTCGGTTCGATGTAACGACGATATGACACACACACTCTGTACTTCCACTCGACGCTTGGTTGTTATCTCTCTAAAATTCCGCTTGACGATCCGGCATTACCACTCGAGAATTCCACTGGCTGCTCCGGCACTAACACACTGCAACACGGCTCGCTGGTCACTGGTCTCAGACGATTCTATCCTGTCACTGCCATCGATTTGTCGGAGTTTCCTCTTAGTCCGCACACCTTTGAAGAAATCCTTTGCTATTTATATGCTGCCACTACCGATATGATTACGTGATATCGGTCACGATCTGAGAGGATTGTTTAAATGAAAACCAACTCTTTCAATTAACTAAATTAACAGTTTATTTACACACTATTTACAAATCACAAAACACTATTTACTCTTAAAAAATCGGATGTAGGTGATCCAGTTCAACATTAAATTAAATACAGTAAATGTATTTAATCTGTGTACTGTCAAACTACTTTATATCACTCTCACTCTACACTCGTTAAATTAGCTTTACCGGAGACTACTCTTAATCTCCCAACACATGGGCTCTAAGCTCCGCGAGCCTCACTCAACCCTACGCTCTATACAAGAGCTATACACAGGAACAACCTCGTACCTTGCGCTCCAGGCGTCAACTCACTCTCCCCGAGCAAAACCGACTGCCTCCTACAATCCTCTGCTTTTTCACAACTTATCCTCTTCCCCCCCCCCCCCCAACATAAATCCGGGCTTTTCCACTTTGACCACATTCTCATCTCTTTCCCTCGTTCGTGCAATTCTTTTGTCTGCCCATCTCCAGCAGACAACTCAAAAGGTGGGCCCCTCTCCTTCCATGACTTTATCCCTTCATCCATGCAGTACAATTCACCGGATCGGATCCAGTTTTAGACAAGGAAAGAATGTTACTTTGAAATTCCCAGTACACAGACCATACAATATATAATATAGTAAAACAAAATAATATAGAACCATAGTTCTAATAGCAGATGTTTCTCAGAACCTGACAAAATGCAAATCGTGTTAACAATATTAAAAAACCCTACAAAACGGTACATTAGGAATATCATAATCGTGATGTAAACCGCGATTCTCATGGTTCTTTATTATCCCTTTCCGGCGCAGACAAATTCTATTCGCAAAATGAGAAAATATTGACTGACACCGGAAATTGCAAACGATTTCTTTTAGAAAATAAAAACTCCTTAAATTAAGCTTTCACTGTAAAATCAAAATTTTGTTAAATATTCTTGGTGTCATTTGCAAGGTTAGAATTAAAATTAGGTGTGTCCAGACTGGACACACTGTGCCGGAAAGGGTTAAACTGCAACATTAAGCAGCGTTTCATTGGTTTCGAGTTCTCTAGATTCTTCCCAATCTAAACCGTGGTATTAAATGAATCGTCTGTTTCGATTATTATGATACTAAAGGAGTGACTTCTCTCAAGTCTAAACAGTGGTATTTATTCTTTGCGCTCGGCGTCTCTTGCACAAATTTTATTCAATCGGCACCACCTTTTTAAACCTTTCAGGGACAAGGCATTTCTGCTCTAAAAATGTTCAAATATTTAATTCACACCGCAATTTAAGAGCAAATTTATTTGCAAATAATCAAAAGCTATTTTTCACGTATATTATCAGATCGAAAGTGTACTAAAAATATTCTGGTCCCATTTGTTAATTTCGGTTTTAAAATTAACCGTTTGCAGACTGCAAACGGCGCCCCTCAAGGGGTTAAAAGAAGTTTCGTTCAAGTACACAATTTCAAAAATGCTCTGCTTAAATAAGGTACATTTTATTTTCCTTTATTTCTGTTGCCAAAAACAAATTTTGCTAAGAAAGTTTATGTCTCCGCTCCGGAACCCTCGAGTGCAAAGTGTTAAAAATATCGATTCCTCGGTTTCGGTATTCTTGATATAAACGGCGCGACTCCTACCAGCGTAAATCGTGAGATTAAATACCGACTCTTCGGGTTCGGTGTTCATGATACTAAATGATGGTTTCGGTGGGTGATAAATATCATACATGCAGTTTTCGATACGATCCCTGAGAGCAGATGTTATATATGTATTTTTTACGGTATAGACATTGTAAGCTGAATCTCTGAGAGTATATGTTGTATGCTGCAGAGCAGACACCATTGCTTTCATTCTATTATGGTACTTAGATTTCAGCGGTGTTAATGAATATTTGTTCTTTGTTATTGATCAATGTGTGAATCAGGGCGATAAAGAAATGAAATATAACATTTTTTTTGCAACAGTAGATTTAATTAGACAAACGAAATAATAATTATATAGTCAGGTCCCCAGGGCCACTTTTCTAACTTTGGCCGAGACCCCTCATGTGGCATATCGCTGGAAAGGCCTGTGACCACTTATTCATGTTATGCACTCCCGGTGACACTCCGCCCACTTCCCCATCTAGGGGGTGGGGCACATTTCTAAATTTTGCCGACATCCGTCATGTAACATATCTTTGGAAAGGCCTGTGATCGCTTGTTCATGTTATGCGCCCTCGGTGTTCCTCTCCCCACTCAACTGGCCCGCGGTAGGGCCTTTTTCTAAATTTTGCCGTCACCCCTCATGTGACATATCGTTGCAAAGGCCTGTGACCGCTTAATCGTTTTATGGCCTTCCGGTGCTCCACCCACCACTTCCCCCGTGGGGGGGGGGGGGGCACTTTCCTAAATTTTACCGACACTCGTCATGTGACATGTCGTTGGAAAAGCCTGTGACCGCTTAAACATTTTCTGCGCTTCCGGTGCTCCGCCCACCAATTCCCCCCCTCGGGGGCACTTTCATAAATTTTGCCGAAACCCTTTCATGTGGCATATCGTTGAAACGGCCTGTGACCGCTTATTCATGTTATGCACCTTCTGTGTCCCTCTCCCCACTAGCCCCACCCCCGTGGGAAAGCCTTTTTCTAAATTTTGCCGACACCCGTCATGTGACATACATAGATGACAACATCTTACGCTTTTTCAGACCACAAACATTTTTATAGTAAATTTTATCTTTTTAAATCGTCGTAATCTGCCGATTAAATAAGGCAAAATTTTCTATTAAATTTTTGTGGTCTGAAAAATCGGAAGAGTTGGCAGCTATGGACATATCGTTGGAAAGGCCTGTGACCGCTTAATCATTTTTTGAACTTCCTGTGCTCCGCCAACCATTTCCCCCCCCCCCACCCCTACGGGAGACACTTTCCTAAATCGATATATTGGAATATCATGGCATAAAAATGCCGATTTATCATGATATCTAATTCTAGACATCGCCCAGCCCTACTCCTACGACAAATTTTCAATGTAAAAGCCATATGTCTTACTTTCCACAGTCTATCTAATTTATTTTATCGCAGCGTGAGATTTTAATTTTGGATCAAGCTTGATCGGCTGTTTTAATGATAGCTGCCAACTTTTACGCTTCATTATACCACAAAAAATTAAGAGAAATTTTTAACTTACATAATCTGCATGTTACAACGATTAACCATTTGTGGTCAGGTGACACTTATACAAATTTCTATCGGGTGATACAGCTATTTAAAAGAAGTTACGTTCAATTACACAATTTCGAAAACACTCTAATTAAATAAGGAAAAATTTATTTTCCTTTACTACTGATTCCAAAAGAAAATTTTGCAAAGAAAAATGATCCCGAGTAAGTCTCAGGCTTGGTTAGCAAAGTATTAAAAGATAATATTTGTTATAAAATTTTTGCGGTACAAAACAGCGTATGAGTTGGCAGCCATGGATTTACACTGTGTTATGGATTAATATTTTATAATTTATCTTCTAATTTTTCTAGGGTTAACTTTTCATTTTATAGCATACAAAAAGAACATCAGACATAAGGCAGCATTGTTTTCAACTTCCGGAATTTCTTCCTTTCATCTACAGATGCTTATTACATAACGGCTTTAATTCCAACAGAATTGAGCGCTCCATCAGAGTGCCTACGGTTAACCCCTTTGGTACTGATGTATTTCAGGGCTGCCACTGGTGTTTTTTTTTTTTTTATTATTATTCTATCTCGCAACACATTCTCAAAACAAAAATCTTTCATATACAATTTGACAGTATGTGCAAGGGAAAAACACTACAAAAATATTTTCGTTTAAATAGCGATATGAATAGAAGATAAAAATGAGCGGAAGTAGCCAAATGTATGACGGTTCTCAGTCGTCGAATTCAACCGAGGTTTTAATTTACGCAATTAAAATAACTATATGACAGAAAAACCTATCATATGTACTTGAACATGATGGCTCACCCAAGTCAGGCACGTTCGGGAAGCTATTATAAAAGAATATACAAAATTAGTAGCATAAATGAACTGGTGTCTATTGAATATAAAATTAACAAAATTAAATATAAATTACAAACTGCATTACAAAATTAATGGTGTGCATTTTATTCGCATAAAACACTTAAAATATTAAACACTTACGAGATTTAAGGACAAAATAATTGTTATCTGCTTCTAAAAGGTGGAAATGAATGAATGTCACAAGAATTTTGTCACCGGACGTCTTCAGTGAACTAGGCGTCAATAATTTTTTCTCTATATAACCCTTTCAGGGGCACAGAACTCATGTCAATTAAAGGTTGAAATCCTTTATCACACCGTGATTTAAAATAAAATTTATTTGAAAATAAGTAAAAGATTTTCATTTTGTATAACTAGAACAACAAAATTTCATTTCAAAATTCTGGCGCCACTGTGGTGTTTCGGAATTAGAATTAGGTGGGATATATTATGTCCAACTGACCTTCAAATGATTAAACAGATGAAAAAGAAGTAAGTAATAGACTAAATGAAATACAGTCTTCCTAAGCAACGATGAAACATCAGTCAATTTTCATCATTTCAATCATTTTTCGCAATGAAATTATGAATAAATAGGAAGTGACATATCCTTAAACCAGTGAAGCTTCAACTGTAATTGATTTCGGAGAGACCTTGACAAACATACACCAGTAAATTTAAATGGAAATTTTCTCCTTATTTAAACGCTTTATTAATGAACATTTCAATCCTAAACAAAAATGCAAAAAACATGTATTAATTTTTACTGGTTGAAGTTTACTTCGATGGTAGACAGGTCCTGCATTTTCGCTGCATTGTGACAACTTAAACAAACTCCTGTACGCATCAGTGAAAAAGATTATAATACCTGGGCAAACTGCCACCTGTAAAATCAAATAGAAATATTTACCATATTTGTGCGGGAGATTTTGCATGAATAAATCTCTTTAACAATAACAAATTTTCTTTTCAAATTTACAGGTGGAAGTTTGCCTCGGCAGTAATTGAAACCACTGATTTTATTTTAAAAAAATAGACGCCATCTTGTGGTAACCTCCCAAGTTACTTCATTCAAAAGTGGTAGATAATGCACTCTATGCATTATCTACCACTATCTTGCCCCCTTGAATCTAAAATGTGCGAAGTATAAATCTGTACTCTGTAAATAACTTGCACAATCTAATGCTGCGGAAACAAATACTTTATTCGATGACAACAAATATATTTCTTTAGTGTATCTGTGCTCATTTATGTTATTGACAAAAGAATATTAATTATTTTTATTTATTTAATTCTTTTTTTTTTTTTGCTTTTGAAAACCTTGAAAATTTTAAAAATGATTTAACATCCAATTAATGGATTTATGAATAAAGCGGAGGAGATATATAGTGTGCTGTCTACCAGTTGCAAGTGGAGCACCTGAGGTGGTTGTCACAAGATGATGGCTGCTTTTTTTAAATCGGATTTGCAGTTTCAAAATACAGCCGGGGCAAACTTCCCACCAGTATAATTCAATAGAAAATATTTTCTTATTTAACGCGTTCACGCCGGCGCGGTGGGTCACACTCGACTGTCTCAGAGCTGCCAAGCCTTTGGCTGTTTGGGTACCAGTATTTTAATACAGAAAATTTTATTTTATTTAATTAGAACAATTGTGCGATTTAAAGGAACAATATTTTCTCTAAAATAATAGTGGTGTGCAAAAAGCCGGAGACTTGAAAACTCTGAGACAGTCGACTGTGACCCACCGCGCCGGCGTGAACGTGTTAAGCGTTTTATTCATGGAAATGTTTTCTCACAATTATTTTCTAGTGTCAGTTTGACGCATAAACAGTCAGATGGCATCACCAGTTGTCACAATATGGCAGAAATGAAGGACTTGACTACCTCAAAAGTAAACTTACACCGGTTAAAATAACAATCTTTTTCTGCCATTATTTATGGTGAAATATGCATTAATAACGCCCTTCAATACGGAGAAAATTTCTATATAAATTTACAGGTAGAATCTTAGACTGGTGGTAATCAGTCCTTGTGGAAGGGGTTACAGTGGAAGCTTCACTATTTTAAGGATATGTCATTTCCTTTTATTAATAGTTCCATGATCTAATTTAAGTCCTGTAACTTTTAAATGTCACACTTACCCATTTATTTAAAAGGATTAATTAATACGTCAAGCGCCAGGTCAGTCACCGATGTCTGTCACTGAACTTTCCGCTTAGAACGCGTCATTCAGCGATGACTGACAGTCTAAAATATGATATAAAACTAAATATATATATATTGTTTTAATTACTGAAATTTATTTAAAATTTATTTACATTTTATTTATTACAGGAATATACTTTCTTAAAAATACTTAAAACATTGTAAATTTTTCAGCTTCATTTCCAGTCATCGTGGCACTCAACATGTTAAAGATGATAGTAACTGGAAGTTTCATTCCATAATATTTCAAGTTTTACGTTTATTTCGTTACGAGTACATTAAAAGAAAAAAAAATTATGATAAATTAATTTTCTGATTTGAAAATTTTATTTTTACTTCCAGTGAAGTTCGGTAAATCTGTCTAAATTAGATAAGAGCCGAAACTAAAATAGGAGAGAGGATTTGTGAAATTTCGAAAATTTTCTATAGCAAACACAATTAGTACTTGAAAACTCAGAACTATTAAAACTTCAACACTATTATAAATTAGAAATATATAAACTGATAAAATATAATGTATGTTGTAATAAGAATAAAAGACTTCTAAAAAAAACATAAAAAAAGAATAATGTTAACATTTTAGTGTAAAAATAATTATGATGCTAAAATGTTAAAATTATCAAAAGAATTTACTACGAGAATGATTTAAAAAAAATTACTTATGTAAACAATTACAAAATTTTGATCAATACTGCAGGCGCAATTTCGCAATTTGGAATCAAATTCAAGTTGTACGATGTAAATTGTTGCCGTTTATCCCGCAAAAACCAGGGCTATAAATTCTATGGAAAACAGTAATTTCTTATTGTTTATTTCGCCATCTTTAATCGCAGATAATTCTGCGTTTAGATAAGGTGAAAAGTATCACACTCGTGTCCAGAGCATTTGGAACCCCTATTTATGCGGGGCACCAGGCAACGCTGTAGACATAATATACTATGGCCCTTCAAAATGTTAAGTCAGTTGTCAAAAAAATATTTTTCCTGCTCAATATCGCGAAACATTCTGAGACTATCACTGGCAGACTTTTATTGACAAATTCCTGAAATCAGTATGTCGACATTTCCACGAGCACTTGTCGTTTAAGTCACATACTATGAGTTTTGACTACCAGTATTGTAGAACGGAAAAATGTGACTTATTTTATGGGCGATATCTCATTAATTGAAAAAGGCGAAGGAAACATTTATAAAATAACGGTGGCCATCAAGCATAGTATGTGACTTACACGACAAGTGCTCGTGGAATTATCCATGTATAATTGTTGATGGGCCCCACCAGCGGCCGAGAGGTTCTGCTCTCGAAGCTGGTAGACGGGAGGTGCTGGGTTCGATCCCAATCGCGCCCGTCGGCCTAATCGTTTGGAGTTTTCGTTGTTTTCATCGAACCTTGGATTTCCAAGCGTTAATACGGGTTAGGTTCCCTTAGAAAGACCCCCACAATGGGCACTCCCCCCCTGGGCCTATATCCCTCGAGCAGATAATTGGCCGTCAAAAAATCAACCAATCAACCATAATTGTTGATGGAATATAAAAAGTAAAGGAGATATTTTTCCTTTTTCAGTAAATACAATAAATCTTGAGTCACAAACAGTTGTTTTCTCAGAAAGACGTTTATCTTGTTGTATTTTTTTTTGGAAATTATCTTGAAAATGAACAAACAGCAAATCATAGCTGCCAATTTGTACGGTTTTTTACTGCTACTAGAATTTACGTTAAAAATCGTTCATTTTAGGAGATTAAATTAAAGAAAATTTACTATTGAATTGCGTTAAAAGAGCGTACAAGTTCGCCGCTGTGCAAATATAACAGCATTATCTGACAGTTTTTTTTTTTTTTTTTTTTTTTTTTTTTTTTTTTTTTTTTTTTTGCCTTTATACAAAAATTGAAAACGCTATACAGTTTCACAGATTTTCATTAGGAACACGGTGTAATTCTATGAGTTTATGAAAAAAAATATTACAGGGCTGAGTCAGAAATTAGTGAGTTTAAATTAAACCTTTTAGGAGGAAATAAGCAAATAATTATATTCGTTAATTATTGGAAAGCCATCAGAATTTTCGAACAATTTCATTTTAATCCTGCTGTTCTCTATTGGTCTATATAACCCGAAATAAAATTGCTCATAACTTTTTTACTTGTAATTTGTTTTGCTCAGAATTTGACGAGTTTACAATTAGGTATATTTTATGCTGTTATCACTTTATAAGAAAGTAATATTGTAATTTGCGATGTAAAATAAAAAATCACACTTGTAATCCTTAATCCTTGGATCATTACGGCCCGAATCTAAAACAATATCGGTTCTGCCAAAAATTCAGAAATTTGACTTTCTTTGCTCACTTTTAAGGTCAAAATACTTCTTAGGGGAAGAAAAGTTCTTACCTTTCAAATTTATTAGCCAATGAACAGGCTCCATTTGTTGTTATGCCACATATATAGCGAGAAAAGGAGGCGAATTCCGGAACTTTCTATAACCCGTAAAATTTAAGATAGTGTGGGGTTTTTTTTGTCAGATAATTATTATCGCAGTGTTTTTGCCTGTGGTTCCCATGCAATCTCGACAAAGAAGTGGGCTTCGTGACGATGACGTGGAAGCATTACTGAACGCATCCGACTTTGACGAGGATGTTTCAGAAGAAGGAAATTGTACAAATGACGACAGTTTTTACTCAACACCAGATTCATTTGATGAAAGTTCGTATATGTAAATGTAACGTGATAGTGCGAAAACAGGGCGATGAAAATATGCGGAAATAACGTGGAGATTAGAACCGATCCCAAATAAAGGGAAGGCGTACAGCGCAAACATACTGTAACATCAGGTATAAGCAGATTAGCTACTTTCAGAATAAATAAGATAAATTCTACATTTCAAGCAATCATTAACAATAGTCTAGAGGAAATCGTCTTGGAAATTACTAATATTAAAGGGCGGAAAGTGTAAGGTGAAAAACAAAATGTAATAGGTGAAGTCACTTTCCAGGCATACATTGATATGCTATTACTGGCTGGTGTTTACAAATCTCATGGTGAATCAACGAAGAACTTCTGGAATGCAAAAACAGGTAGTGCTATGTTTTCGTTTCTCTCGCATATTAAGTTTTGATGACATGTCATCACGACTATCTAGAAGAAAACATGACAAACGTGCAGCTATACAAGAATTTTGGGAATAGTGAGTAGAAATACTTTCTAAAATGTATAATCCCCGTAAGAATGTGGCTGTTGATGAGCAGTTGGTGTGTTTTAGAGGAAGCCGTCCATTAACGTAATCCAGTTCAATATGGCATAAAAATATGGACACTTATGCATTGAAATCACAAGTTTATACTGGAAAAAAAGTGGTGAGTTAAATGAGGAACTTGTGGTATGCAGGTTGCCAGGGACGTCATCTAGCAAACATTCACCAGTAAAATTTTATTAGAAAATTCTGCCTTACTTTAGCGAATTATTCGGAAAAAATTTCTCTCAAAAATATGGTAAAATTTTGTATTGTTTTTTACTTGTGGAAGTTAGCCCGGGTATTATAATCTCTTTCACTGACATTGAAAGGCAGGGGTCGTACTTGTCCTGAAATTTCTAGACCAGTAAATTCTTCGGTACCAGTGTTTTCTTATAGAAAATATCTTCTTAAATAACGCTAAAATTCGCGTGTTTAACTTAGTATGATTTTTCTATAAAACAAATACTGATTTATGTCCTGAAATATTCCCTGAAGCGTACGACCCATGTGACAGGAGTTTGTTTAGGTTGTCACAATAAGGCGGAAACACAAGGAATGACTATCGCATGCCAATTTTTTTTTTTTGAAGTTAATGGAGTTATGAATAAGGAGGAGGAGACATATAGAGTAGTGTCTACCAGTTGCGAGTGAAGTAACTGAGGAGGTTGTCACAAGATGGCGGCTGCTTTTTTTAAATCGGAACTTGAGTTTCTGATTTCCACCAGGACAAACATCCCACCAGTATAATTGAATAGAAAATTTCCTCTTATTTAAGCGTCTTTTTCATGGAAATTTTTCTCAAAAATTTTGTAAAAATTTTTATTTGTTTTTACTGGTGTGAGTATACCTTGTAAAACTGTCAGTTTGTTTCTCTGGTTGTCACAATATGGCGGAAACGCAAGATCTAACCACCGCCAGAGTAATCTCGTACCAGTAAAATTGTAAACCTGTTTCTACCATTATTTATGACTGAAATTTTGTAAAAATAAGGCGTTTAAGTAAGTTAAAAATTTATATATAATTCTACTGGTGAAAGTTTCCACCGGCGGTAAACAACGTCTGCGATAGCGATTACAGTTGAAGCTTCATTATTTTAAGGATATGTCAGTTCCTCTTTATTAATAGTTCCATGTGGAAGTTAGCCCGGGTATTATAATCTCTCACACTGACATTGACAGGAAATCGTTTAGGTTGAAAAAATATTGCCGAAACGCAAGGAATGGCTGTCGCCAAAGTAAACTTCCACCAGGAAAAATGAATATATGTTTTTGGCCATATTATGTCTGAAAGTCTGCTGCAGCGGGTTAATCGCCAAAATTGTAAAATAGGGATCGTAAACTTTTTAGCTGAAAATCTTTTGGTGCCGAAAATTTAGAAAGATAATCTTCACTTCATTTTGTATCAAACTATCTGTTATTAAATAGGGATATTTTTTAATTCAAAAATAGTGGTATCTTGATAGTTAATTTAAGGATAAGCATTTATTTTTACTGCAGTGTCAACGCAACACCAGTGGTTAATGTGTTTATAAGGATATTACACAAGAAATAATGTACTTGTTAAATTCACTAGTAGACGATTTACCCGGTGGCAATTATATACTGCAAACCGGTTACAGTTGAAGCTTTAATATTTTAAGGCTACCTCATTTCCGTTATATTCATACTTCCATGGTCCTAATATTCAGGGAGTAGTGTATTCACCACAGCCCCCTTGAATACTAGCCTGAGCGCTGACGTAAAAATGGCGGTTATCGAAGGCAGATTTTTTTCAGAGTGTGTACGGTCCCTAAAATTTTGGAAACAAGAATTTTTAAAAGTTTTTCCGCTTTATTTTTCTGAGATTGAACAAGTCATTGTTTAGCGTCTAAAATTAATGGACCGTACATACGTTAAAAAAATCCGCCTACGATGGCCGCCATTCTTGTGATATTTTGGCCTAGTATTCCGGAGGCGGTGGTATCCATCGTATATGACGTCATATTTTTCTTTTGAATTTCCTACTGAAACTACAGGTGGTACAAGCATACCTGTCAGATCATTTTTATCGGTCGTCCAAAAATGGATTCTAGCTCAGATAAATTTATGTAATCTTTTATGACCTCCATTTTTTTCAGGCGGAATTTAATATAATTTTAATTCAATACTTATAGAATATAAAAATGCTGAATTATCACAAATTTACTGTTTTTCTTGTCAAATCAGTGTTACCAGTTTCGCCTGTTTTTCTATTCAGAAATTCTCAAGTAATATCAGAACTTACGAATAATAAATTTTGCTTTATTTAATGACGATTTTTTTGTAATTATTTATAGAAAAAATTTCTTCTGGAACTTCAAGTATGACTTCGTAGTACAAATTCAGACCAAAAGAGTAATTCCATGTCAAACAAAGTATTGCGTAACAATGTAAAAAGTGGTAGTGTCGAAGTCAGGGCAATTATATTTAGGGCGTGCGAAGCAGGTGCTAAGTTTGTTAAGGCACGCTATCGCTACTTTCCTTACCAGCGGGCTGTAGCCAAAACGTAAATGCGCTGCAGTTGCAGAATATATAAATTTTGTTCGCATACATGAGCGCCACTTTTTTCTCTTCGACGAATCGTCAAATCAAAAGTACGTAGGAAAATAGAACAGCTACTATTTAATCACAGATAACAATAGATTCTCATCTGGAGCCAAAATTTCTGAGCTCCGGTGTCCTGGTCTCGGTCATCAAAGAGAGGTGAAGCGTTGGCGAGCAGGGGGGCAGTGGGAGAGAGTCCGCGACTATCGTCTTCACCTTCTTTACGAATTTGTCAGTTGCACAGAACGGGTGCGAACGATAGCTGCGTGGCTGGTGCAGTTAGACCTTGCGTATCTGTAGCACGTGGTTAGGATTCATCTTAATACTGGATAAGTTTTAACACTAGAACGACCATAGTGGTCGTTTTGACCGCTAGCAAATAAAAATATTTCGATTCGAACCAGAAATCTTTTTCTAAAATAAGCTGAATATGTATCATATAGAAATAAGTTAAATTAATAAGTTAAATAGTTTCAAATAAAAATTCTGGTGTGGAGTATTTTTATAACACGTGAGTAAAATTTGCATTCATTCTAATTTTAACCAGTTTAAATATGCTTATTATATTTTATATTTATGGTAATCATAATTCTGCATCATTTTTTTATAATTTTCATCCTGTAAATATATGTAAAAAACTAAAATTTTTATTCTTATACGAATCTTTGACTTTCATAACGTAAAGGTAAATGTTATCATTACTAGTTTTTACGTTTGATGTGTAAAGTACACAATATTTATATTTTAGGTTGTGTGAATTCACGCAAAGTGTTTTAATATATTTCTTGTTTTTTGGAACTGATGTTTACTGACACGTGATTAACTTGCATTTCATTGTACTAAAATTTTCTTTAAATATGCCGGTATTTTTCTATTTATTTTTTGTACATTAAAGCTTTTTATTAATGTAATGAATAGTTTAACTGGAATAGTTAAACTGTTTGTTATAACTTAGAGCATTTTCAATCTCACTTGAATTTTTTTATTTAATTATGCAAACAATCATTAAGTTATACGTAAATAATTGTTTTTGTAGGTGCACTGTTAAAAATCAGTAGCTGTTGCTGCTTAGTCACTCCACCGCTTCTACAGAAAACCGTTTTTTGACTATATAAAGAAGCATTCTCATTGGCCAGAATAGAGATATTCTATAAAAGCGGCAGAGTGACTATGCAGTAAAAGCTGCAGATTTTTAACAGAGTGGTGTCTAAATTATTTTTTGATATTATATTGTCGGTATAACTTTTTAAATATTTACGTTTGTTTTAGTGTAAGTTTAGTTAATATTTTTTCTTTTGAATGTAAAAATTTAAAGTAATAAAAATGAAGTTTAATATGACATTGAAAAACTAGGATAAGGAATAAAGAAAATTAAAGTATTTATAACATTATAACTGGAATCTATCCTGTATATTTTAATATAATAATTGGATGATGCAAAAAAAATGATTAACATAAATTTCATAAATAAGCAGCATGTGCTGATAAGTCTTCCGAATAAGTGAAAAACAGTGCAAAAATAAAGAAAAAAAGATACTTAAAATATATTTTCGATTATAGATTATATATTACATTATTTTTAGTATTAGATGGAGTAACGTTAAAAGATTAAAAAAATATAATGCTGAATCATTTAAAACTGATTGAGAAAATCAAGATTTTAATTTATAGGGTTTTTTTTTAAGTATATAATTTTATCGAATTCAGTTTTATAAAAGAGGCTCAGGCAATTTGTTTTAACCTCTTCAAGGGCCGTGGTTTATTTTTGGACCACTTAATTTTAATTCCTAAATGCCACATTGACACCAGAATAGTCAAATGAAATTTCTCCTTTTGTTAAGTACGCGAAAAAAAAAAAAAAAAGCTTTTGCTTAATCTCAAAAAAAATTTATTTGTAAAATCTGGTGTCATTCACTCATTTAAGCGTTTTATGAATAGAAGTACCTCGCCCCTAAAAAGGGTTAAAAAATATACTTAACAAATATTAGGTATACCGGAGAGTTCTGTCCGATAATGTTATTTCAAGCCTACTTTTTTAAAATTCAGATTTCTTCATTGGCACCACTTTTTTGAAATGGTAAAATTCCCACGATTTTCAGCTTAGCGTAAAATGTGTCAATGAAGAAATCTTAATTTTTAAAAAGCAGGCGCGAAATAACATTACCGTACAGAACATTCCGGTAGATCAAATTTTTCTAAACAAATTTTCGTTTTTTTATGGCACTAATGCGAGAAGTTGCCAAATACGCAGAACTGCAGCAGATGACATCACGGATTACTGCGTTTTTTCACGCCAGGCAGCTGGAGCGCTAGTGTCTCTGCAAATCCAATGTAAATGAAAAAGTCGATTACAAACAATGGAACAGGACAATCTGTGTAATATTTATCTATGTATTTATCCCCTTGAGGGGCACAGTGTTGCCAGTCGGCCACTTTTTTTTAAATTCAGATTTCTTGATTGGCACCACTTTTTCAAAACTGTAAAATTCACTTTGTTTTCTCCTTAATTAATATGTCATTAAATAAGGCACATTTTACCATTTCATAAAAGTGGCGCCAATAAGAATCTGATTTTAAAAAAAGTAGCCCATCCTGGCAACACTGAAGGGGCAAGCAAAAATGTCTCTATATATTGAATTCCCACCGGAATAATCGAAAAATTCAATTTTTAAATAAGGAAAAGCAATTTTTCAACGATTTCCCCCCAAAATTAAAAATATAAAATTTAGTTAAAATTTTCTCATGAGAATCTTGTTTAAATTAGGTGGGATATATTTTATCCCATTGCACTCATTATTCATCTCACTCACTATAGTCCAAGGTTGGGTTGGGTTGATTTTTGACGGCCAATTATCTACACGAGGGATATAGGCCCGGGGGGAGTGCCCTCCGTTGGGGTCTTTCTAAGGGAACCTAATCCGTATTAACGCATGGAAGGTCCACGGCTCGAAGAAAACCACGAAAACTCCGAACGATTAGGCCGACGGGCGCGATTGGGATCGAACCCAGCACCTCCCGTCTACCAGCTTCGAGAGCAGAACCTCTCGGCCACTGGTGGGGCCACTATAGTCCAAGAGCTGTTAAACATTTTAGGGAAGGTATTTGAGGCACCCTGAAAATTTGTGCAACACTTCTTTTGTAATGCCTGAATACAAAATCGAATGTCTGGCTGAAGGATCGTCGCCCAAAACCTGTGCCAGACAAAAAATGGCACTTGACACGTGTCTGGCACAGTTTTTGTGCCGACTAAAGTGTCTGTCCTTTTCAAAATATTTTTTCCTAAGCATAAATATTATTGTGCCTCAATCTCAGCGTACCTCAAATACCTTTTTGGGGTAGTCAAAAAATGGCACTTGACACGTGTCTGGCACAGTTTTTGGGCCGACTAAAGTGTCTGTCATTTTCAAAATATTTTTTTCTAAGTATAAATATTATTCTGTTTCAATCTCAGCGTGCCTCAAATACTTTTTTGGGGTAGTGTCAATAAATGGCACTTGACACGTGTCTGGCACAGGTTTTGGGCCACGATCCTTCAGCCAGACATTCGATTTTGTATTCAGGCATTACAAAAGAAGTGTTGCACAAATTTTCAGGGTGCCTCAAATACCTACTCAAAAATGTTCAACAGCTCTCCTACTACTAATATCAACGTGATTTCAACCCAGCGTCCACGCTTGTTCTAGGTTTGCATTTTAATGTTGATTAATATTTGGCAATGTCTCTGAGTGATTTTTTCGGTGTATTTTTTAAATTTCCAGCATTCAAAATTACCAAACTTAGAGTGTGCGCACTGCGTGTTAAGTTTGTTATCGGACTCTAGCGCTACCTTCATTCCTGTGGTCGATAGTCAAAAAAGAAGTGGCCTGCAAACGCCATGAAACTAATAGTAAAAAGGAACTGGCATATCCTTAAAATAGTAAACTTCAACTGTAACCGCTTTCGAAAGAGTTTGATTAACGCCGGGAGAAACTTCCATCCGTAAATTCCAATTGAAATTTTCTCCTTAACTAAACACCTCATTAATGAAAAATTTCAGTCATAAATAATGGTGGAAACAGATATTTAATTTTACTGGTGGTATAGTTTACTGGAGGTGGTCCGGACCTACGTTTCTGCCATTTTCTCACAACCTACACAACTCCTGTCAGTGTCAGAGAAAAAGATTGTAACACCTGGGAAAATTGACACCAGTAAAATCAAATAGAACTTTTTACCATGTTAATACGAAAATATTTTCATGAACAAGGCAATTGAATAAGTCGAAATTTTCTATTCAAATTTACTGGAAGGAAGTTTGCCCCGGGGGTAATATGAATTTGCTGATCCGATGTAAAAATTCAGCCGCCATCTTATGAGAACTTCTTCAGATACTTGACTCGCAACTGGTAGGCAGTGCACTATATGTCCCCTCCTCTTTATACAAAACACCATTGCAAGCATACGTAATCTAAATTTTGTTGGCATATAGCCCCACATTCCTCTCCTACGACAAATTGTCAATGTAAAAGCCGTATGTCTTACATTCCATAGTCTATCGAATTTACGTTACAGCAGCGTGAGGTTTCAATTTTGGGTCAAGCTTGATCGGCTGGTTTAACGATAGTTGCCAACTTTTATGCTTCTTTATACTACAAAATAGTAATAGAAATTTTTAACTGACATAATCTGCATATTACATCGATTAACCCTTTGCGGTCTCGTGACTCTTATACAAATTTCTATCGGATGCCACAACATTTTTAAAGAAGTTACGTTCAATTACACAATTTTGAAAACATTCTAATTAATTAAGGCAAGTTTTATTTTCCTTTACTACCGATACCAAAAGGAAATTTTTGCAAAGAAAAATTATCAGACTCGGGCTTGGGCCGCAAAGTGTTAAAAATATAATATTTGTTTTAATTTTTTTGCGGTATAAAACAGCGTATGATTTGGCAGCCAGGGCTTAACACTGTGTTATGGATTAATATTTTATAATTTCTCTTCTAATTTTTCTAGTGTTAACTTTTCATTTTATAGCATACAAAAAGAACATCAGACATATGACAGCACTATTTTCAACTTCCGGAATTTCTTCTATTCATCTACAGATGCTTATTACATGACGGCTTTATTCAAACAGAATTATGCGCTCCACCGCAGTACCTACGGTTAAGCCTTTGGGTACAGATTTATTTCAGGGCTGCCACTGGCGTTTTTTCTTTTTTAATTCTTTTTTAATAATAAAGTTATGACCGTTTTTATTGAACTTTTTAATTTAAGCCACTACCCCTTACATAATACACCTTAAATTAAAGGTATTAAAATTTCCGAACTTAAAATCATGTTAAATAAGCTTTACGGGTTCTTTCCAGAAAGTTATGGCCAAAAAAAGCAAATTTCTCCTAAAAAAAATTTTTCAAAAGACAATAACTCGGTAATTTTTGCCCTTATAAGTAGGAAGTTCCGCCTTAGAAAAAGTTCTAATCAAACTGCTGGGCATCACGAGCCCAGTTTGTCCGCATCTTTCTCTTCTGCCTCCCCCCCCCCCTCTCAGCGTACCCATAAAGGGTTAACTTTTGCAACTTCTTCTGGTTTTGACTTAACTCAGCGGTGTTTCATATCAAACTGTTGGACATCACGAGCCCAGTTTGTCCCCCCTCTTGCTACTATGTTTATGCATCTCCGGTGTCCATCCCCCCAATTCCCCCCCCCCACTTTTCTGTATTTATCTGTTACCCGCCATGTGATATATCATAGAAAAGGTCTGTGAAGGTTGATTCAAGTTATGCATCTTCGGTTTTTATCCCCTCCTTTTCACCCCCCCCCCTAGAGGGGCACTTTTATAAATTTCTTAAAATATTGGTTAGGACCGCCACCTTCCCGACTTTTTAATTTAAGCCACTACCCCTTACATAATACACCTTAAATTAAAGGTATTAAAATTTCCGAACTGAAAATCATGTTAAATAAGCTTTACGGGTTCTTAACAGAAAGTTATGGCCAAAAAAAGCAAATTTCTCCAAAAAAAATTTTTCAAAAGACAATAACTCGGTAATTTTTGCCCCTATAAGTAGGAAGTTCCGCCTTAGAAAAAGTTCTAATCAAACTGCTGGGCATCACGAGCCCAGTTTGTCCCCATCTTTCTCTTCTGCCTCCCCCCTCTCAGCGTGCCCATAAAGGGTTAACTTTTGCAACTTCTTCTGGTTTTGACTTAACTCAGCGGTGTTTCATATCAAACTGTTGGACATCACGAGCCCAGTTTGTCCCCCCTCTTGCTACTATGTTTATGCATCTCCGGTGTCCATCCCCCAATTTCCCCCCACTTTTCTGTATTTATCTGTTACCCGCCATGTGATATATCATAGAAAAGGTCTGTGAAGGTTGATTCTAGTTATGCATCTTCGGTTTTCATCCCCTCCTTTTCACCCCCCCTAGAGGGGCACTTTTCTAAATTTCTTAAAATATTGGTTAGGACCGCCACCTTCCCGACCCATGTATCTACGGAAAGTTCTTTTTATTAAATGTTATGAACTATCTCAAAGTTTCAAACAGATCGCATTGTTAGATTTCTAATTTTAACTATATCGTGTTATGTTAGTTCCACATTCCACCACCAGGGAGCGCGTTGATGTGTCTTGAAACTTTAAGATACTTCATAACATATTGAGATATATGCTACTTATTAAATATAAAAATGTCAAAAGTTTAGTAACCACTATTTCCGAATAGTAATTTGTGCAAATATCTTAAATTCTTGCTTAAGACCGCCACCACCTCGAGTAACATATCTACTGGTAGGTTGTTTAACGGACTTTCCTTTCGACACAGTTTTGTTATGAATAGAGAGTGCTCCCTGGTGGTGGAATGTGGAACTAATAGAATTCTTGGTTAAGACCGCCACCATCCCGACCCATGTACCTACGGAAAGGTTGCGTGAAGGCGTTTCGTTGAGAAATGTTTTTGTTAAGAATACAGTGCGCTCCCTGGTGGTGGAATACGGAACTAACATAACGCTATTTTACTAAAATTAGGCAATCTAACAAGGCGATCTGTTTAAGATATCTACTGATAGTTTGTTTAACGGACTTTCCTTCCGATACAGTTTTGTTATGACTAGTGTGCGCTCCCTGGTGGTGGAATGTGGAACTAACAGAATTCTTGGTTAAGACCGCCACCTTCCCGACCCAAGTATCTACGGAAAGTTTGCGTGAAGGTGTTTCGTTCAGACATGTTTTTGTTAAGAATAGAGTGCGCTCCCTGGTGGTAGAATGTGGAACTAACATAACGCGATTTTGTTAAATTTAGGAAATATAAAAAGGCGATCTGCTTGCGACATTAAGATAGTTCATAACACATTGAGATATATGCTACTTATTAAACATAAAAATGTCAAAAGTTTAGTTACCACTATTTCCGAATAGTAATTTGTGCAAATATCTTAAATTCTTGCTTAAAACCGCAACCACCTCGAGTAACATATCTACTGATAGGTTGTTTAACGGACTTTCCTTCCGCTCCAGTTTTGTTATGAATAGTGTGCGCTCCCTCGTGGTAGAATATGGAACTAACATAACGCGATTTTGTTAAATTCAGGAAATATAACAAGGCGATCTGCTTGAAACTTTAAGATAGTTCATAACACGTTGATATACATACTACTTATTAAATATAAAAATGTCAAAAGTTTAGTCACCACTATTTCTGAATAGTAATTTCTGCAAACATCTTAAATTCTTGCTTAAGACCGCCACCACCTTGAGTAACATATCTACTGACAGGTTGCTTACCGGACTTTCCTTCCGAGACAGTTTTGTTATAAATAGAGTGCGCTCCCTGGTGGTGGAATGTTGAACTAACAGAATTTTTCGTTAAGACCGCCACCTTCCCGACACATTTATCTATGGAAATGTTGCGTGAAGGCGTTTCGTTCAGATATGTATTTGTTAAGAATACAGTGCGCTCCCTGGTGGTGGAATCCGGAAATAACATAACGCAATTTTATTAAAATTAAGCACTCTAACAAGGCGATCTGTTTAACATATCTACTGATAGGTTGTTTAACGGACTTTCCTTCCGATACAGTTTTGTTATGAATAGAGTGCGCTCCCTGGTGGTAGAATGTGGAACTAACATAGCTCGATTTTGTTAAAATTAGCAGCGAGGACCGAAATCGCCCACTCGTGGACAGCCTACCGTGAGGTATAGGGACAATAAGTCCACGAGGGGAATAGGGGGCTGCCAGGCAGCGCAAGCAGGGTGGCGCGCATTTATTACAACATAAAAAGCATGTTACAAATACTGCCTTATTATTGAAGGCAGTGCGGACACATATGTATAAATAAATATTGAAAAATATTTACAGGTTAAATAGAATGTAAAAAAAAAAAAAGGATTAAGGTTTAGCTATAGTCTTAGAAATAAACGAAAAATGTTTGTTTAAAATGTCGTAATTTTCTAAAAGTCTCTGGAAGTTGTCTGCGTTGAAAAGAGTGTTATTCATATTTTCTCTCAATGTTTTGTTTCTGTCAAAATGGAAATGATGTTTCATTATGGGGCAGTTTCCAAAGATATAGTGTGTAGCGTTTCCAATACTCTTTCTGCATAAACAAAGTGGTGAGTCTCTTTTTTTAATTTTATGTAGAAATGATGGGAAACTTCCATGACCAGTAATATAGTTAGGTAACGTAGGGCGATCACAGATGAACTGTATGTCAACTTTATTAATTATACTGTAAGTATCGCGACCCTTTGTCGACTGAGTCCATGAGAGTTGCCATTCATCCAGAGTTTTTTGCCTAAAGATATACTTGAATTTGGATTGTGGAAGAAGCAATTCCTGGCAATCGTTGTACTGGTTGTTAGCTATAACCGCCTTCGCCAGAGAATCGGCTCTTTCGTTTCCCGGGATACCTATGTGAGATTTAATCCATGAGATATAGAACTTTTTGTTAGGGAAATGTAGTAAAAGATTGTAGATATTATAAATTATATAATTGCGTGGAAATGCAATTTGAAGGGCGTCATAGGATGAGTGGCTGTCTGTAAGGATAAGAATTTCATGATGAGAAGAGTTAATGGACCATTCCATTGCCTTGTAAATTGCGAATAATTCAGCTTGGTAGATCGAGTTATCTACATGAAGTTTAACGGCATAATCATATACGAATGAGTTTTTAAGACAGACTGTAAATGCACATGCTGCTCCGTCGTTCATGACAGAACCATCGGTATATATGGATGGGTCATAGATTTGGAGTAATTTTTCGTATTTTTCCTCCAAAAAGAAGAGGTTGTTTATCTTGTAATATTGAGAAAAGTCGAAGGTGTTTAGTTTTGACATAATGTGGTTGCTGTTAATGATTTTGCCATTATGGTTATATGATCTTCTTCCTTTAATTAGTTCGTAATAATGATAATCGTTCTTGAGCAAAGTATCGATTGGGGGAGTACCAGTAAGGACACAGAGAGCGTCAGAGGAAGTACTTCGATAGGTCTTGATATCGAAAGGCTTTTTAAAAATTGTTTGCAGTGCGTGCGCTGCACGCCTGCAATACGGTGCCGAAGGCTTCGGGAACCTGGTTCGACTTTTGTTCGAGCGCGATACGCTTTTTTAAAGAGTTTGCAGTGCGTGCGTAGCACGCCTGCTATACGGTGCCGTAGGCAGCGGGGACCCGGTTGGATTTTTGTTCGAGCGAGATTGCCTTTCTTACAAGATTTTGCCGTGCGTGCGCAGCACGCCTGCTATACGGTGCCGTAGGCAGCGGGGACCCGGTTCGATTTTCGTTCACTCGAGGTTCGTTCGCAGGCGAGTTACGTTCTTTCGAGATTTTATAAAAAAAGAGGAACCCGCTAGCGGGCGAAGCCAGCTAGTCAATACTATTAATGTCCGTAATCGTATGTATGTATGTATGTATGTATGTGTGTAACATTCGCCCTTGTACTGGGAACTACTTTTCTCACAGGCGATGCAGAGGGTCTTATAATATGTTGATTTGGGCCGCCGTTTTCTCAGAGAAACGGACTTTGTGCTTTCGAGAAAATCCCGGCGTAATTACGGACGGAATTAGCTAATTAACAACTGATTGTCGAAGGAAAAGCCGTTCAGAATTGAATCTTTTTATCAAAAGCAGAAGTCTGACTACAATTGGACCCTTTGCGAGGCAAGCTTTGGACTAGTAGCATTGGAGGATTCACGAAAACGGGACCCCGATTTTATTTTGCGAGGCTAGCTACTGGGAGATAAAGCGAACATTCAGAGTACGAAGTTTAAACTTTTTAAATATTGAATTTTTAGATTAATTTTTTTTTTAAATCCAGACGTAAAATTTTTTGCAGATTTCATACATACCCAGTTCAAACTCCTAGCTTAATTACAAGATGAGATATTAATTATTATTTCATTAATTGGATCATTGCTTTGAAACTTTCCTTTCAACGGGTTTTTTATCTCAGACATGACGTCGCACTTGCGGTTTTTATTTTAATACGAAATTTAAACTTTTTAAATATTAAATTTTTTGATTAAATTTTTGTCATCCCGATTTCATACATACCCGGTTCAAACTCCTAGCTTAATTACAAGCTGAGATATTAATTACTGTTAAATTAATCGGTTTCATTTCCATCAAATGCGGGTGGCACGTGCTTTTTTAACCACGAAATAATTTAAATAAGGAAATACAACAATTTGCATGAGGTTCAGCGCTATCAGATAAGTATATTCGAGGGGAGAAAAAGCGTGCTTCGCCCGCAATCGCATAATTTTTATTTGTTAGGTTCGTGTCAATGGAAAGGGAGGGGGGGGGGAGGGTAAATGCTTTTGATTAAATATCCCAGTTACTTCGCAGCCCGCTATCGGATAATTTCAGTGCGTGATAGCTTAATCATAAGCTGCGATATTAATTATTAATTAATCTGTATGTGTAGTGGACAATGAGGTGCGTTTTGGATCCTTTTTAGGTAGTTGGAGGGAGGGGGGGGGCGCTGGATTTCTTTTTTAAAAATTAGCGTTTATGAGCTTTTTAGATATCGTTTGTTAAGGGAGTCCTCAGATATATGCTACTTATTAAATATAAAAATGTCAAATTTTTAGTTACCTCTATTTCTGAATAGTAATTTTAGCAAGTTTCTTAATTTCTAGCTTAAGACCGCCACCAACTCGAGTAACATATCCACTGATAGGTTTTTTAACACAGTTTCGTTCAGATACACTTTTGTTATGAATAGAGTGCGCTATTTAATTAATCGGTATGTGTAGTGGACAATGAGGTGCGTTTTGGACCCTTTTTAGGCAGATTATTCAATTCCAGCAATGCCAACAACGTATTTTCTTAGGAGTTGAAGAAAATATTGTCTCAGGGGGTAATACATTATTATTTAATTAATCTGTATGTGTAGTGGATAATGAGGTGCCTTTTGGATCATTTTTAGGCAGATTATTCAATTGCAGCAAAGCCAATAACGTATTTCCTTAGGAGTTGAAGAAAATATTGTCTGAGGGGGTAATACATTATTATTTAATTAATCTGTATGTGTAGTGGACAATGAGGTGCGTTTTGGATCCTTTTTAGGCAGATTATTCAATTGCAGCAATGCCAACAACGTATTTCCTTAAGAGTTGAAGAAAATATTGTCTCAGGGGATAATACATTATTATTTACTTAATCTGTATGTGTAATGGACAATGAGGTGCTTTTTGTTTCCTTTTTAGGCGGATTATTCAATTCCATCAATGCTAACAACGTATTTCCTTAAGAACTGAAGAAAATATTGTCTCAGGGGGTAATACATATCTATTACCATCAAGTTAAACCCAAAAATTATAATTCTATCCTTATTACAGCAGCTACTCCTTCACTTTAATATTTTCCAAAAAGTCCCAACTTTGAGGGCCTGCCCGCCCCCCATCCCATTATACACCTAAAATTTTCGCTCATTCTTTTTACTATCGTTCTATAACAACTTGTTAGCAGCTACAGGGCACCCCTGGGGCTGTGCCCCTACCCTATTGGTTACTCAATCAAAAAGGGCTGATTCTTCAGTTCACTTCTATCTTTAACAGATTATAACTTTGCTTCTATGGGAGCCACAGCGGGGGGATTTCTCCCTGCCTAGCATCCCTGTTCCAACTTGTATTTTTCCATCTTCGGTTTTTCGGTTTTCCACATAGGACCGAAGATAGGGGGCGGGGGGGGCGAAAGTTACTTTTGGATGTAGCATGTCTACTGAAAGCTTTCAGCTCACAGATCTCATAAATAATGTTTAAAATTTTGTTCATGATTTTTGGCCACCTTACGCGTCCAAATAAGGGTTTTCCTCCAGATTTACTTTCATCTTCCTGCACCGTACATTACAGATATTAAATTGCTTGAAACTTTAAGACAGTTCATAACACATTGATATATATGCTACTTATTAAATATAAAAATGTCAACAGTTTAGTTACCACTATTTCCGAATAGTAATTTGTGCAAATATCTTAAATTCTTGCTTAAGACCGCCACCAGCTCGAGTAACATATCTACTGATAGGTTGTTTAACGGACTTTCCTTCCGATACAGTTTTGTTACGAATAGAGTGCGCTCCCTGGTGGTGGAATGTGGAACTAACAGAATTCTTGGTTAAGACCGCCACCATACCGACCCATGTATCTACGGAAAGGTTGCGTCAAGGCGTTTCGTTCAGATATGTTTTTGTTAAACATACAGTGCGCTCCCTGTCCCTGGTGGTGGAATGCGGAACTAACATAACGCGATTTTGTTAAAATTAGGCAATCTAACAAGGCGATCTGTTTAACATATCTACTTATAGGTTGTTTAACGGACTTTTCTTCCGATACACTTCGGTTATGAATAGAGTGCGCTCCCTGGTGGTAGAATGTGGAACTAACATAACGCGATTTTGTTAAATTTAGCAGCGAGGACCGAAATCGCCCACTCGTGGACAGCCTACCGTGAGGTATAGGGACAATAAGTCCACGAGGGGAAAAAGGGGCTGCCAGGCAGCGCAAGCAGGGTGGCGCACATTTATTACAACATAAAAAGCATGTTACAAATGCTGCCTTGTTATTGAAGGCAGTGCGGACACATATGTATAAATGAATATTGAAAAATATTTACAGGTTAAATAAAATGTAACAAAAAAAAGGGATTAAGGTTTAGCTAGAGTCTTAGAAGTAAACGAAAAATGTTTGTTTAAAATGTCGTAATTTTCTAGAAGTCTCTGGACGTTGCCTGCGTTGAAAAGAGTGTTATTCAAATTTTCTCTCAATGTTTTGTTTCTGTCAAAATGGAAATGATGTTTCATTATGGGGCAGTTTCCAAAGATATAGTGTGTAGCGTTACCAATACTCTTTCTGCATACACAAAGTGGTGAGTCTCTTTTTTTAATTTTATGTAGAAATGATGGGAAACTTCCATGACCAGTGATATAGTAAGGTAACGTAGGGCGATCACAGATGAACTGTTTGTCAACTTTATTAATTATACCGTAAGTATCGCGACCCTTTGTCGACTGAGTCCATGAAAATTGCCATTCATCCAGAGTTTTTTGCCTAAAGATATACTTCAATTTGGATTGTGGAAGAAGCAATTCCGGGCAATCGTTGTATTGGTTGTTATCTATAACCGCCTTTGCCAGAGAATCGGCTCTTTCGTTTCCCGGGATACCTATGTGAGATTTAATCCATGAGATATAGAACTTTTTGTTAGGGAAATGTAGTAAAAGATTGTAGATATTATAAATTATATAATTGCGTGGAAATGCAATTTGAAGGGCGTCATAGGATGAGTGGCCGTCTGTAAGGATAAGAATTTCATGATGAGAAGTGTTAATGGACCATTCCATTGCCTTGTAAATGGCGAATAATTCAGCTTGGTAGATCGAGTTATCTACATGAAGTTTAACTGCATAATTATATACGAATGAGTTTTTAAGACAGACTGTAAATGCACATGCTGCTCCGTCGTTCATGACAGAACCATCGGTATATATGGATGGGTCATAGATTTGGAGTAATTTTTCGTAATTTTCCTCCAAAAAGAAGAGGTTGTTTATCTTGTAATATTGAGAAAAGTTGAAGGTATTTAGTTTTGACATAATATGGTTGTTGTTAATGATTTTGCCATTATGGTTATATGATCTTCTTCCTTTAATTAGTTCGTAATAATGATAATCGTTCTTGAGCAAAGTATCGATTGAAGGAGAACCAGTAAGGACACAGAGAGCATCAGGGGAAGTACTTCAATAGGTCTTGATAATGCTTAAGAGAGCTGTACGTTGTACTGACTTTAATTTTCTTATCCCATGCGAGTTGAGGCTTGGAAACCAAATTTCTTAAGCGTAGCTAATTTGTTTTAATATGACGGTGTTGTACCAAAATTTCAGTATACTTGAAGATATTCCCCCTTTATGAGATTTTAGGCTTTTGAATCCGTTTAAAAATTGAGTTACCTTTGTTTTAGTATGAGTTAGATGCTCTTGAAAATTAAATTTTGGATCTAGTATAACGCCAAGATAGGGAATAGAATTTTCAAACTTGATAGTTTTGTTATTCAATTTGAAAATTGGTCGACGTCTGTTAAGAAGAAAGCGGCCAAAAAGCATGGCCTTTGTTTTAGTTTCCGATATTGTAAGGTTGAAATTCCTGCATAAAGTTGAAAAAATTTCGATGCGTCTATTAGCAACTTGCTCCAACTCAGGTCTGGAGTCTCCAGCAACCTTAATTACGAAATCGTCAGCATAAACTATCATGTCTGATTCTATTTTGTAGAACTCCTTTATAATAAAATCTGCAATTAGCAACCAAAGAATGGGACCTAAGCATGAGCCCTGAGGGCACCCTTTAAATGAAATGAACCATTCTACAACGCTTCCTTTTTTTAAACCAATATATCGATTGGAGATGTAATTTTTTAGTAAATGTTTTAGATATAGAGGGAGAGGAGAATTATCGATTATTTGGGAGATATTATTCCAATCTATCGAATCAAACGCTCCCTCTATATCGAAGGAAAGAATACCACAGTATTTCTTATTTTCTAATGTATTTGTGATAGAGGATTTCAGTTCATTTAAGGCATCTATTGTGCTTCTTGATTCGCGAAATCCAAATTGCATTTCATGGAGAAAGGAAATATCTTCTAAAAGTGTCATTGCACGCATCTTGATTAATCGTTCAAGGACTTTTCCCAGCATAGGCAGAAGGACTATCGGTCGTTAAGATTTTAATTGCCGAGGATCTTTATTCTTCTTTCGAAAATAAATGACAATGCCCTTCTTCCATATGTCTGGGAAATGGGCAAGGGAAAAGCATTTGTTGTATAGTTGAAGCATTAATTGTGGGAAAGTTTTGATCAAGTTTTTAGTAACCCTTGCATCGATCTTATCGAAGCCAGGGGCTTTGTTGTTCGACTGTCTTGATGCGCAATATTTTAGTTCTCTATAGCTGATTAGATATTCATTTATATCACTTTCTGATAGTGGCTCCAAATTTTCAAATGAATGTAGATTTTCAGGGATTTCTTTTCCAAAATGATGGCTCAAGAGTTGGTGTTGAATGTCTCTAAACATGTCAGTTGAATTTGATGTGTCAAGTATTGAATGTATTAAGTCGGTATTTTTGAGGTATTTGCCCTTTACAATTTTGAAAGCGGTTCCGTATGTTGTGGATGTTGTCTCACAGAAGGATTTCCACGAATTTAATTTTGCGTTTTTGATGTTTAATTTGTATTTAGCTCTCTCTTTCTTGTAGCTAACTTGGTATTGTACGTTTTCAGGATTTTTATTTGATCTTTTCCGTAAAGCGTTTAATCGATTTCTTTGTATTTTGAGGATATCTGTGTACCACTTTGCATTTACTACATATGACTGTTTTTTTCTTTTTGAGAGAAGATTCCATGATTTCTTGTAGAAGCTCTTCAAATTTGTGGGTCCATTCGTTCAAGTCATTAGGATTTTTGACCTCGCTGAGAGTTGTCTGTAGACTGTCAACATTAGGAGAGAGTTGGTTGTTAATTTTTTTGAAATTCTCAAATTTAGTTTTAAATCTGTATTCATTTCTTAGAACTGGATCTATAGCTAAATCGTATCTTATGTACAGATGGTCGCTGAGGGATGTCGTCTACGTACCAAGAATTGAGATAATTGCGTGCTTGGTTCCCACTTAAAGTTAGATCTGGAGTACCTTTCCTTTTGTTCTGTTTGAATGTATATGGTGCATTGGGATCATTAACTATGGATACGTTATTTAAAGCGAGGTAATCTAGAAGAATGTCTCCTCTTGCATTATTGCATTTATATCCCCAGTCCTTTAAGTGAGCATTAAAATCGCCTGCTAAAATGATATTTTTACAGTCTCTGATAGTGTTGGTCCAGGCTTGTAGGTCTTCTTCAAGGTCTCTTGCGGAACGAGGACGGGAATACTGCGAGCCAATTGTTAATTCATGGTATTTAGTGCTAATGTTAATAAAAATGCTGTTGTCAAAAGATAAGGTTTTTAGGTGATATATTTGGGAGTTTGCTATGATAATTCCAGCTGTTTCATTTTTTGAGGCATAAAGAGACCATCCAATTGGGAGGCTTGTAAATGAATTATTTGTTCTACGGTAATCTTGGATTATAGCTATGTCAATTTGTTGATTATTTATATATTTGATTAGTTCTAGATTCGCTGCGCGACAGTTATTCAGATTCATTTGGACACATCTAATTTTGGAAAGAGTTGCTTTGTTATGAATTACTTTAGTTGGAACTGCTACATTAGCAGGGTTGGAAGCCATAGTAAGAACATTGTTATTTTGGGTAACGATATTTGAAAGGTTATTTAGGATCGAGAACGTTGCTATCGGTAGTTAATTACACGATGTCTATTATAGAAGTGGTTTTGAAAGATATTACATTCGCTTGAATTTGCGCTACGATCGAACTTGTATTGGCGACCTTCGGGGTTCACAAAATTATAGCAATTATAGCATTTGTGCTTCCTTGGATCATTTTTATCGGACATGTTGAGGTTTCATGGTTCTTCATGCAATATGCGCAGGTTTCTTTTCTTCTGCATCTCTCTTTTGTATGTCCATAGATTTGACAGTGATTGCACCTTATTATGGGGCATACTGGGCGATTTTACACGATAGAAAACCAATCAGCAATCGACCTTGGCGTAGCAATCTGGTTGCCAATCTATCCTCCAAATCTAGCATAAGTTGATAGGTCTTTAGAGATTTTCTTTGTAATTCTTTATGTTCATTAGCTTTTATGTCATATTCAAGATCTTCGCTTAATTTCTCTTTTATTTCTTCTACTGTTATGTTTTTGGGGATTCCCAAAATGATTATTTTTTTCCGTTTTCCCACTGCGAGATTTAAATCTACGAGGTCAAGTATGTTACTGCGTTCCTGGATCTTGTCTGCTATGTTATTCACATCTTCGTCTGTGTTTGAGCGTACTATAATAGTTCGTTTATCTCTGGAAATAGTGCAGTATATTTTCGCAAGATTTACTGTTGTCTTAAGTTCTAAATTTATAAAATCACGGATGTTAAATAGGGACATATTGGTTGTGGATTTTCTTGTTAACAATATAGCAGACTTTGATTGTTGTGGTGCTGGGGAGTATAGAGTTGTGGCATATGATGGTTTACATAGAGGAACTAGAGATACTAGTTCATTGGTATGTGTTGTCATTTTTTGTTGAGGAAATTCTTCTCCTGCTGTTTGTGCTTGTCTTACTTCAATGAATCTCTCTATTTTGGATTCGTGTTCTTTAAGCATGTTTCTCAGCCCAGTTTTCAAATCCATTTCACTCGATATTTTACAATGGATATTTTCTATGTAATCCTGTTGTCTTTGCAATTCGCTATTTAACTCGCGTATTTGCTCTATCTGATTTTCTAAAAGCTGTAGAAGTTGTTGTATATCTTCTTGAAATTTCTGAGTGGGTATTTTGATCAAATGTTCTTCCGTTTCAAATTGTTTTAGTATTTTAAAATGATTTTCGAATTTTTGTGCTAGTTTTGCTGGAGATTCAATTCTTAATTTAATTTCGAGTTCTTTGACTTTTTCGTCTTCATCTATTAGTTTTTCCGTGAGGTCTTGAACTTCAGTTGATAGAGTATTAAGTTGTTCCTCTTGCTTTAATATTTGTGTCTTTTGTTCCTCATTCTCTCTTTTCAGTTCTTGTATTACATTATTCATTGACTTTTCTTGGCTTTGTGTGTTAATTTGTTGCTTGTCCAGATCTTTTATTCTGTTAAGGATATTTTGTCGATACTTTAATGCCTGTTCATCATTATGGGGCCTGTGTTTCTTGAGATGTCTGAATAATTGTTCAAATTGCTCTTCCAATGGCATATTATCATCTTGCGCTGTTTCAGAATCTATTAGCTTTTTCCCTTGGAGTGGGGATGGTGGTCTTTCATTAGTTTTCTTGTTCTTTTATTCCATGTCTTTTTATTTATAACTATGCATTAGTTTTATTTGTCGTCTTTTTAGTATCTTTTCTTTTTCTCTTTTAATAGCTTCTGGTGATTGAAATTTTTCATGTATTGGATAGTGAAATTTTTTATCTATTGGTAAGCGATTACTATTTAGTATGTGACTTGATGTACAGGCTGTGAACTTGTTGTTGTTGACTGTATCCTCTGGGATTTGGGACTGACCACTGAATCAATAGATTGTGTTAACATTTCTCACGATCAATAACAAAAAATTATAGTTTAGTAGAATATAAGTTAAAGCTCAATTTATATTTCCATATTTCTATCAATCAAAATAATAAGTACAGGTTAAAAATAAAATTTAAAATATTTACAGTTGAAAGACTTTGTTAAATTTATAGAGTAATTTACAGGGTAACTGGACGGGGGATCACTAGGCCTCTGTCATACATTTTTGAAAGAAAGGTATATAGAAAGTAAATAGCTAAAACCGGTAGTCGTAACTACCGAAAATGACTAAGAAAAAATTTTATTGCCTAAAAGGGGGAAAATTTTTGAATAATAAATAAAAATAAAATAAAATAAATAAATGACAGCAGGAAAAAATTTGCCAAAAATAAAAAAAAAGGGGGGCGGGGAGGAAATATGTGTCATTGCCTCCCGTGCTCAAAAGATCATGTACTTAAACAGTTAATAATTCCATCATTATTAATGTTCTGGATCAATCAGTGCATTACCTGTATACAGTTATACAGTATATTACAATAATTAAATTGCTATACCAATAATAGCAGATTGATAATATATGAAACGGTAATATGGTGCATAATTATAAGTATAAACAGTATATATATGCATATTTACAAGTATGTACATTATAAATATATTTCTGCGATTTTATTTATATTATAACCTGTCAGAATATCACTTAGTGAAAATAGTAATTAGTAAGAAAATTGCCGTACGGATGGGTGAGTGGACAACCAAAAAGATGTCAGAAAAAATTTTTGAGTTTAAAAACAAGGAAAATAGGAATAAGAATAACAATAGTATACTTACCGGTCACCACATGGGTCCCGCTGCACTTGCCTGAAAGTGACATAATAACATAATAACCACCAAAAAAAAAAAAAAAAAAAAAAAAAGATAACCGGTGATAATAAATGCTTGAAAATAACTGAGTGTAAAAACAACTACAGAATAAAAGAGAATGAGATGTAAATAACATGAGGGAAGATAGTACCAACACGCGCAGGAAATCAGTGCCGGGACCGCCCGTGAACCAGAGGAGACAACTATGGAAAGTGTGTAATATAAGAAGAAAATTAAATGCGGGACAAGTTATAAGTAGGAGCGTAGCATAATAATGGAAAAACCAAAATAAACCTATTAAAAGCTAGAAAGTTGCAAATGTTAAGGAAAACGAATAAGAAATGAAAAAAAAATATATAGATTGGGGCAACTATCCCACAAGAACAGAACTGCAATAAAGCAAAAAGTAGAATTGTAGTGCAAAAACTGTAGAAGTACCAAATTATAAGGGAAGCTGAGGCGGAAAAAAATATTTTAAAGGGTGGGGCAAATATCCACACACCACATGAACACAATACCGCAAAAAGCAAAGAAATAACCCTAATAACAGAGAAGTTGCAAATGTTAAGCGAGTTGAGATGTACTGAAAATGAAAATGTGGGATGGGACAAATCTAGCAAATAGTAGTGAGTAACTACAAGAAAAAACCAAGAATATATCTAAATAAATAAGAAAGTTCAAAAAGTTACGGAAAATCGTTAACAAATGCAAAAACTATAAAATTAGAAGCTGGGACGATGAAAGGGAGCAGAATAAGTAATAATGAAAGTGCAGCCAAGTCTCTAGCTCAAAAAGCTAAAAAGTTGCCAATGTTAAGGATAAGAGAGGGGGGAAGGCAAGGGTGGCAACAATGAAAGAAATTTAGTAGCGATAAAATGTGGAAAGAAAGTGGGCCTAAAAAATGTAAAAATTGAAGAAAAAAGCCGATTTGTGAGAGTGCCCGTTCAGCCCCCTCTGACGGGGCCCCAAATGAGCTAGAGAAGAACGGAATAATGGAAAAAAAGGGGGGGGGGTTCACTAAGGCGGATTGCTGTTGACTTCGGCGCGGCAGAAAACTTCTATGGCCAATAGTTTTCGAGATATTTAACAATTTGTACAAATTTCTCCATAAAAATTTCATTAGAAGGAAGCAAAATGGCGTTTCTAGTGGCCCGATGGCAACCCTAGTAAATATCTTAAATTGTAAAAGATGTAGATAGCCTCCTGAGAACCAAAGCTACCAAAAGAATTTTTGTTTTATAACAATTAGAAAATTATGGAACTAATTTGTAATGTAGTAACATTAGAATGAGTTTTACCAAGAAACAAAATGGAGAAACTCCTGTTTAAAAAACTTACTATTTATAAGTTTTCTGATGAAAGCACCCCGGAAGACCTCTAGAACCCTATTTGGGCTATAATAATTAATTTGTAAAAGCTCCGGTAGTTAAATCTTCTTGTAAATCTTTGTAATTCCTTACAAATGCAACTCCCATAGGGAAAATCATTGTGGCCAAAAATGGCGGCCACGGACCTAAAAGGGCTAAGTAAAAAAACCTAAAAGCACAGCATGACCCCCTAAGACCAGATAAGAACTAAATAATTCAATAAAAAACCTATAAGATAATGCTGGTTGTATTTAAGATATTAAAACATTAATATTTTCTAAAATTCAGTGGCTGCCGGAAAATTTATCTAATATTTACTTTAACATAGCCAATCACTGTTCAATTATTTTGTATGGCGTCAATAGCAATCACTCTTCAATAAAGGTAGTCTAGCTAATTTTTATTTATTTTACCATTCTAATATCGATTTGCCCATAAGAACCAGTACTCGAATTGAGCAACCATTGTCCACCCAACCGCCACAGAACAAAAATTTACAATTTTAAATTGAAATTAAAAATATTAAGAATAGGAAAAAATTAATACAAGATACGCTACTCAAAAGTAAAAAGAATCAGCTATCAGAAAGTAAAAATAGTTAAGTGAAATGAACATAATTAATAGTTAAAAAAATGAATTTAAAAAGTAAACAACACAATAGAAACCTATGGGAAATCCGAATTTTCAAAAGCATTTTTAGCACTTTTTCACGAATTTTTTAAAAATACATACAAACATCCTAGAAAGGCATGAGTGGAAGCGGAGAGAAGCTAAAGGACGAAAATAGCCAAATCTGGCAAAAGTTTTTCAAAATAATGTTTATAAGTTAAAATTTAAGCTATGATAAAAAAAAATGATAAAATGCCTCCAAAACCCCATGCATTTCTATGGGGATAAGGGTTATGGTAAAAGTGCAAAAATAACACATTTTGAAATAAACATTTAATGCAGTAAATCACTTTAAAACTATACACAAATGGTACCAAAATGAAGCATATGCTTTGAATTATATGGAATATGCAATACATTTACATTTAAAGTACTTTAATGTAGTCTAATAAGTAATAGAATTCCATTGTTTACCCCATGTTAAGTCTATAGGGAAAAACTGCAAAAACAGCATTTTTTAATTCAATGTTTTAAGGGTAATAATTGGTGGAAACTTGAAACAAAAAGATACTAAAAGATGCTACGAACTTTAATTTACATGAATGAAACATAAGTAACTAGTAACCGCTAAGAAATAGAATGAATTAGAGCAAGTGAAAAACGTTAAAAATTGAAAATGGCTCTACAAAATTGAAAGTAAATTGAGTAAAAAGGGTTAAAATTTTATGTACAAAGTAACGTAGAGATTCAAAACAGGTATTAAAATGAAGCTTAGGAGATAAAGAAGGTGAAACAAGCAGCATTTAATCGTATTGAGTACTTAACCCTAGAACTACCGGAAATTTTACTCAAGTTTTATAAAAACATTCTACACCAGAATTTTTACTTAAAACTATTTAATTTGTTTATTTAACTTATTATTGTCTGATTTATACATTTAGTTTGTTTTGAAGAAATTTCTGGTTTGAATAAATATTTTGAATGTACATGTCGGGTCCATTGGACCCTTCTGGTAGACAGAGGGTTAAACACAGTCAAAATTACAATGGAATTCTATTAATTCTCCCATGTTAAGACTATGGGATAAAAACATGAAAACAACACTTTTTAATATGGATAATAAAGGGATAATAGATAGTGAAAACTTGATAAAAATGGTACCAAAATGTGCTACCAACCTCAATGTATCTAAAATGAGCCATAGGTTTTGGATTTCGGAAAGATAAATATGTAAATTAAGCAAAATAAAAACACTGTAAAACGAAAATGGCTCCAAAAATGCCAAAAATACATGATCTTTAAGGATTTACATTTATATGAAATAAGCCACGCCGGGTTAGAATGCAGGTGATAAAATGTTCATTAGAGTCTGTAGAAGCATAAATCATCAAGTTTTAAATAATATGTACATTTTAAATAGGCACAAGAAACAATTGTGTAGGTCGTAAATCCTGGTTCAGTGGAGAAATCAAAACTAAAGAAGAAGAAAGTTTAAATACAAATATCTCCTGAACCCATACACATAAACACACAAACTATATATCATTTTAAACAATTTAAAAAGACGAAAAGACAGATGTATAACACAAGGCTTTAACTTACCCCATTCCGGAGAAAATTATCTAAACATCGGGAGCTTTTTTGACACGATACTACATTGATCACTTCGAACTTTCGTTAAGCAGCGAGGACCCGGTTCGATTCTCATTCGAGCGAGATCGCCTTTTCTACAAGACTGTTCAGTCGTGCGCAGCACGCCTGCTATACGGTGCCGTAGGCAGCGTGGACCCGGTTTGACTTTCGTTCGAGAGCGATAGTTTTTTTAAAAAGAGTTTGCAGTGCGTGCGCAGCACGCCTGCTATAAGGTGCCGTAGGCAGCGAGGACCAGGTTCAACTTTCGTTATAGCGAAAGGTTTTTTTAAAAGTGCTTGCAATACGGTGCCGAAGGCATCGGGAACCCGGTTCGACTTTTGTTCGAGCGCGATACGCTTTTTTAAAGAGTTTGATGTGCGTGCGCAGCACGTACTCTATACGGTGCGGTAGGCAGCGGTGACCCGGGTCTAGGTTTGTTCGAGCGAGATTGCCTTTTGTACAAGATTTTGCAGGCGTGCGCAGCACGCCTGCTATACGATGCCGTAGGCCGCGGGGACCCGGTTCGAGATTGTTTCGGGAAAGATTGCCATTTCACAAGATTTTGCAGTGCGTGCACAGCACGTCTGCTATGCGGTGCCGTAGGCAGCGGGGACCCGGTTGGAGGTTCGTTCGAGCGAGATTGCCTTTTTTACAAGATTTTGCAGTGCGTGCGCAGCACGCCTGCTATACGGTGCCATAGGCAATGGGGATCCGGTTCGATTTTCGTTCACTCGAGGTTCGTTCACAGGCGAGTTACGTTCTTTCGAGCTTTTATAAAAAAGGAGGGGCCCGCTAGCGGGCGAAGCCAGCTAGTCTTTTTCTATTTAATCCTTTCAGGAGCACAGTACTTATATTAATTAAATGTTGAAATCCTTGATTCACACCAGGATTTAAGATCAAATTTATTCGAAAGTAAGTAAAAGATTTTGTTCACATATAACTATAAAAAAAAAATTCATTTCAAAATTCCGGGGCAATTGTGGTATTTCGGAATTAAAATTAGGTGTGATATATTATGTTCCACCGACCTTTAAGTGATTAAATAGATGCAAAAAACGAAGTAAGTAATAGTCTACATTAAATACTGTCTTCCTAAGCCACAACGAAACTTCAGTCAATTTTCATCCTTTCAATCCTATATCGTAATGGAATTAAGAATAAAGAGGAACTGGCATATCCTTAAACCGGTCAAGCTTCAGCTGTAACCGCTTTCGTAGGAGGGGGGTGGGGGGGTTGATTTCCGCCTTGACAAACATACACCAGTAAATTAAAATAGAAATTTTCTCCTTATTTAAACGCTTTATTATAGAAGAATTTCAATCATATATTATTGCAAAAACATGTATTAATTTTTACTGGTTGAAATTTAATTCGCCGGTAGTTAGGTTCTGCAGTTTCGCTGCATTGTGATAACCTAAACATACTCCTGTCAGCGTCAGTGAAAAAGATTATAATACCTGGGCAAACTGCCACCTGTAGAAACAAATAGAATTTTTTACCATATTTGTGAGGGAAAATTTGCATGAAATAGATCTTTAATAAGACTTTTTAAGACTTTAATAAGACTCTTTAAGATAATTTTCTTTTCAAATTTACTGTTGGAAGTTTGCCTCGGCGATAATTGTAAACCTTTGATGTTATTTAAAAAAATAGTCGTCGTCTTGTGACAACCTCCCAAGTTACTTCATTCGCAACTGGTAGACAATGCAATATATGTCTTTTCCTCTTTATTCATAACTCCATTATCTTACCCCCTTGAATCTAAAATGTGCGAAGTACAAATCTGTACTCTGTAAATAACTTGCACAATCTATTGCTGAGAAACAAATACTTTATTCGATGACAACAAATACCGGGTGTCCCAAAAAGGACTGACTGATTTTAAAATTCAATAACTTGCAAACGGTGACAGATATTAAAAAAATTCTTGCAGGAGGGTTATGCATAAGGTCAAAAGTTTTATTACAGTGATTTTCGATTTTAGTTCGAATTACAAACAATAGATGGCGCTGTAAGCAATAGTCGCTAAATACAGGCTCGATTTCTGGTCCTTTCTCTTGTTCCATGCTGAAAAAGGAGATGGAAATGTATTATCCGGGCCACGAAGTACCAAAAATCGAGCCTGAATTCAGCGTCTATTGATCGCAGCGCCATCTATTGTTTGTAATTCGAACTAAAATTGAAAATTACTGTAAAAAAAACTTTTGACCTTATGCATAACCCTCCTGCAAGAATTTTTTAAATATCTGTCACCGTTTGCAAGTTATTGAATTTTAAAATCAGTCAGTCCTTTTTGGGACACCCGGTATATTTCTTTTGTGTATGTATGCATGTTAATGTTATTGACAAAAGAATCTTAATTATTTTTACTTCTTTAAAATTTTTTGCTTTTGAAAACGTTGAAAATTTAAAACATGCTTTAAAATCTAATTTATGGAGTTATGAATAAAGAGGAGGAGACATATAGTGTACTGTCTACCAGTTGCAAGTGAAGTAACTGAGGAGGTTGTCACAAGATGGCGGCTGCTTTTTTTAAATCGGATCTTCAGTTTCAAAATACCGCCGCACAGTGGATCGAAGTGTAGGCGATGTCGAACATAGGATTACCACGATAGTATAAGCCTACATATATGAGGGTTTTCGTTATATTTAGGTTTAAATGAATAAGATAAATGATACTGAAACTATCTGCATGGTTTTACGAACATTTTCGTGCTTTTTGTCACAAACTGTAAGTTTAGGGAAATGATGAATAACTAAAATAAACGGGAAAAACAAAGCATTCAGTTTTTATTTATATCCAAATGACATTTGTGGAATATTTAAAGCCTTTGTTTAATTTTTAATTGGCAACATATACATAACTGTTTAAAATTGTACTACAAAACTGCAACATTCTACTGCAACATTTTAGAACACATTTCAGTGCATGTTTGTTATTATTGGGTTTGAGTTTTTTAAAATTATTTTGTAGTAATATTAATTTTAGCATGTTTCTTTTTTATTTGAAACAAGATTATTGCATTTTGTCTTTTTCTTATAATGTTTTGAAATATGATGACAAACAGAGATTTGTTTTTGTTTCTGAAAAATTTAAATAATGGTATTAGTTATGAAAAATCAATGCTTAGTTTTGTAAGTGAACAGTGTGGACTAATTGCCTCAAAAATTGATGGAGAAAATTTAAAGGAGCGTTTACGTATATTTTGTGTAAATGCAAAAGATAGCTGGCTGAAATCTGAACGAAAATTAGATCGTCTCAACAATAAAAACTATTCTTCACTTCAGTGTTTCTTTAAAGTTGGTAACGAGCTTAAATCATTTGCAGTTAAAAATTTTGCAGAAATCAACATCACAATAATGTTTTTCAGACGTAACCAAAACTCATGAAAGAAGACTAACTCAAAGTTTCAGAGAGGATACTTTTGGAGAAGCTAAATTAAGAAGAATCAAAGAGATTAAATTCGAATTCAGAAAAGAATTAGGTGTGCAAATAGATGTTATTTGACACACGATGGAAACACTGCAAGGACATTTTTTTGCTGAGTTTGAAAAGACAGCTGAGATCACTGGATTGGATAAAGAACTTATTAAAATTGTAATGTATGCAATTGTAATGTATGTGATCGCCTATGACGAAGTAATTAATGCCGAAAAATTTGGCAATTTCGCACAGGAAACAGCTAAATAATGTGCCTCAAAATACGGTTGGTATTATATGCCAGCTTCTGTATATAATTACTAACTCATGAAGGGATATGATTACAAATTTTGCTGTTCCAATTGGATAATTATCGGAAGAAGCTAGCGAAGCTCGAAATAAATAGTTTCGAAGGCACCGGGAGTCTCATAAAAGAAAAATAAGTCGAAGAGCATGCAATGAAGATTTATTGCACCATTTGCTAAAAACATCTGACGGTTTGATTTCCAGTATTAGACACAAATAAAAAACATTCAAAGGAACAGAAAATTTCTAGAAGCATTGGGACTTTCACTTTAAAATATAACACTTCACCACTGACATAGCAGCGCATCCATTTATTAGAGTACATTTAACCCTCTAAGAGTCTTTGCGCTTTTCAGCATTTTCATGAAAACGTTTATGTAACCCGAGATACGAGTTATTAAATTTAATTTCGCAGTTTAATGTTAAATTACTTTTTTACATCATTTCATTCTAGAAATTTCTTACACTATAATCTTCTTTAAAAAATATTTGTGTGTACAGCCAATTTAACATGTTTTCTGGAAACGGAAAATTACGTAATAGCCGCTTTAAGGCCATTTATTTCGAAAACGCGCAGGTTTGCGCAAAACATCCTCTATACCACACTAAAACATAGGCTTTCAGGAATACCAGCATGTGTTTGAAATTTCAAACAACTTTAAACAATTTAAGTTGCGCAATTTTGAAGATTATGAATCCGTGAATTCTATATGTGTTGTTCATAATGTAGAATGAGACATAAAATTCAATCATATTATATTATTGTAATCATATTATATTATTGTAATATCATATTATGTTATTGTAATATTGTAATTTGCGATGTAAAAATAAAAATTTCACACGTGTAATCCTTAATTCTTGGGTTAATATTAGCTGATTGTAAAATAATATCGGTTCTCTCTAAAATTTAGCTAGTTGATTTTCTTTGCTTACTTCCAAGGTCAAAATTCTTCTTAGGGGAAAAAAAGTTCTTACCTTTCAAATTTATTATCTAATGAAAAGGCAACATTTCACGATGGGTGATTTACCTATTTTTGCTGGGCAAAATTATTTTTGGCGTCAATATAGTCGTATCGTCATGAAATTGAAAAATGTTATTTGTATTCACTATAGAATGTTAGGTATTGCAAAATGTAGCGTGTAGCAGTTACAACTTCATTACAGGGACATTCAAAAGTATTTCATTACATTACGGTCTATGGGCGAGAAATCGTTTGCGGTGATTTTTAATGATTTTTCATAATTCAAACACTTTGAAATTTATATACCTATCTATAAAGTGCACTACAAGATGATTGCTATAGAATATGATATGGATAGCATTTATCGATCATTTACAGGGACACTAAAAAGAATTATGTTACATTGTAGTTCATTGGGAGAAAAATTGTTTGCGGTGTATTTTGTTCATGTTGCACTATTTCAAAAGTATTTAATTTTATATATATCTCGGAGGTGCTCTATAAGTTGCTTGCTATTGAATATGGTGTGCCATTCATCTTTCATATACAGGGGCATACAAAATAAATCAGTTATACTTTTCTCTGTATGAACAATAATTGATAGGAGTGCGTTTTCAGTTGAGGAACACATTTTTTAAATTATAAAAATTGCATACTATATAGTGTGTATAAATTCTACATATCATATATAGGGCTAAACAAAACATCAGAATATGTTTCCGTTTATTGACGGAAATTTCTGACGAGGAATTTTCAACTGTACTAGGAGTTCACTAACTGTTCTTAATTTTAGCATATTGTGAATTATATGATAAATCTGTTGTTCTACAGGAATGTACAAAATTTTGACCTATTTTTTCGATTTTGGTTGAAATTGTGTTTTCAAACGTGTTATGTTTTACAAATTAATATTTAGGCATCGTTTTTCACGTTATTAAGCTATGAAGTTTTATTATAGCAGCCCGAATGCGTTGAAAAATGTTTCATAATCTTATTGACGCATGAATTTATGGTCTTCTTGATAATTTTAATCATACTTTCTTAACGGTATGGAAGCTAAACTGATTAATTTATTTTTGTATTATTATAACAAATCCTAAAATTTCATTTTCTAAAATTTAAGATACGGACCAAACATTCGAAAAGCTTTAATGAAAATTGTTGTGTTGTACATTCTGTTGTATATTTATATTTATCTCTGCACAGAGGAACCTTATGTAAAGAATGGGAGTCATAAGATGAGAAAATGTCTACTTTATGTTTTGCATTGTGTCAAATCTGAATTTGGAGAATATGTCTGTATCAATTTTGTAACCACTCGAAATTTGCAGACAAGTAATGTATTTTAAATCATTTTATCCTGAGATATCTACATACAACTGGCAATCTTTGTCCATATTTGGTCATAAATTTAAACATTTCGCTCTTGCAAAACTTCATGTGCTCCTCATTGTAATTTTTCTCTCTAAAAAAATATTTTCAACCAAATTCACATTTTCGTTAAATTTTAAATCTTGTTGCCGTTGCATAATGGTGGAAAAGTTTATATATGTGACTAACTTAAATATTAATAGTTCCATGCTATATACAGCTCCTCGAATAAATAGTGTGGAAATATTCTACCCAAACAGTGCTAAAAATTTGTAGCCCTTAACACTAGATCTCCCGGAAATTTTACTCAAGTTTCCTAAAAATATTTGACACCAGGATTTTTATTTAAAATTTTTTGACAGATTTATTTAACGTAAATCTGCGTAGTTTAAATTCAACTTGTTTTATCAAAGAAGTTCTGGTTCCAGTTAACATTTAAGCATATGGTCGGAGTCGGATAAACTCCTCCCGGTCGTTCTGGTGTTAAATGTACGACGATACTGAAATCCAAAGAGCCGATCGCAGCGACATCTGCGGGAAATTTTCAAATTTCAATGTAAATATCGCATTATTACAGCACCTAGACCAAATCGTTTTGGAATTTTTGAATATTTCCTGCATATGTCGCTGCGATCGGCTCTTTGGATTTCACCATCATTTGACATAGGGATCCAATATTTTAGCACTTTTTTAAGTTTTCCTGGGATAGCCGATTTCCACACTATATATTCTAGACGCTATACTTTAGGACAGGGGTGTCAAACTATGGCCCGCCGGATACCACTAATTTTTTTAAAGAAATAGTCGACTTCTTGAATCGCAGAGATTAGATCATTAGATAAGGCAATAATAATTCTAAACTTTTAGTGGTATCGGGCGGGCGACAGTTTGACACCATTGAACTATCAATAAAGTGGAACTGACATATCTTTAAAATAATGCAGAATCAACTGTAACCACTTTCGCAGGGGACGATTAGCGCCGGTCGAAATTTCCACCAGTCAATTTGAATTGAAAATTTCTCCTTATTAAAAAGCTTTTTCACCGCAAAATTTCAGTCATAAATAATGACAAATAGAGATATTCATTTTTACTGGTGGATATTTAGTTTGGCGTAGTCAGTCCCTGTGTTTCCGCCATATTTTGACAACCAAGACAACCACCTGTCAGTGTCAGTGAAAATGACGATGCTACCTGGGAAAGCTGCCACCAGAAAAATCAATAGAAATTTTTAACCATAATTGTGAGAGAAATTTTTCATGAAAAAGACACTAAAAAAGGACGAAATTTTCTATTAATAATTTACTGATGGAAGTTTGCTTCGGAGGTTACTAGAAACACTTTATCCGATGTAAAAATTCAGTCGCCATATTGTGACAACCTCCTCAGTTACTTCACTCGCAACTGGTAGACAATACACTATATGTCTCCCCCTCTTTATTCATAACTCCGTTTTTGACACCCCTTCTTTAGGAGTTAATGGGGTTTTAATGGGGGCTGAAAAGTATAATTTTTTGGAGAGCTAGAAAACTTACAAGGAAGGTCGCCATACGGGCATATTCAGAAAAATCTAAAAAAATTACAGAGTGTTCGTCTCATGTGGATATATATGTTTATAAAAAAAAAAATTTTGGCGGAACCCCGATAGAACGTTCGTAAAAAAATAATGAAATTTTTGTTTATTTGGCGATTTATCATCGGTTGGCGATGAAATGAAATTTCGAAAAATACTTTTTCATGTCGAATACTCTTTAAGATAAAAATATTTCATATTGAACTTGTTTAAATAAATTTAACTTAAATAACTGTAGTTTTGTCAGTTTTAGTTTGATTTAGCTACAGTTTTGTCTTATATGTATTTATAATGAAAGTTAAATATCAAATTGTATGAATTAAAACAAAATTAAAATTGTTTCAATATCTCAAAATTAAGTTCAATTGAGCGCCGTCGGTTCAATTTTGTTGCTATGGAAACGACGAATTCCCTGGTTTGAAATGAATAACTGTTAAATGAATCTTGCCTTTATTTTGGAATACGCTTAAATATATGAAAGTATTTTTTATAGATGAAATTGTTTTTAAAGTAATAAAATTAAGTAACAAGCAACATAAATATGTAATACGAATAAATGTATTTATTAAATTCTCTCATTGTTTATGTTTAAATTCATTAAATACTTTTTACACGCATTCTAAAAATCAATTAACAAACAATTTTCAGATGCATTAAATTCGTTTGCTTTTGGCGAGGAAAAGTACTGCTCGCCAAATCTCGCGTGACACTTTCGTCTTTTCGCGCCAAATACTCGAAAGTATTTTATTTTTTTACAGACTTTCTACTGTAATTCCGCCGCTAAATTTCACTTATCCTTTATTACATAAATAAATAGTTTAATTGGTATTTTTTTCAAAATATTCTGAGTATGCCCAGTATGGAGACCTTCCTTGTTAGACACTTCTAACTTGTGTGAAGTTCTTGCACAGTTTTATCAAACACATGAATTAAAGTATATATAAACACTTGGATAAAATTAAGTTACATATAATAAATGCGTATAAAATGTTAGAATGAAATTAATGTGAGTGGGCATGGCGTCATAGTCGCGTCTTCCCTTAACCATTTGGGGACGAGCGACCGGTATACATGCCGCGTAAGGTACTCAGAATGGGTGATTATTCTCACAAGTACATTTTTATTGTAAATTTTGCCTTATTTAATCCGAGCGTTTTCCCGATTCAATTAGGCAAAAATTTCAGTTTTAAAAAATCGGTGATAAAAGATTAAAAATTTTGTAAAAGACGCTCGTCCCGAAGGGTTTAATAGATTATAAAATAAGAAGAAAACAGTTAGGCATCTTCATGTAGTTCAACACCGTCTGCTACGTGGCGTGTGACAATGATTGAGGTGACCTCGTCTTTAGTCTTGCGATAGGACGCTTACTTTGTATCCTGTTTTGAGATGGAAATTGAAATTTCGAAATAATAATGGAGCAGGGTTGCCAGATTCAGCCTTTTTCTTATTCTAAAATTTTACATTCACATCAGAAATTCTATATAGTATTGTTTTCCTTATTTAATGACAGATGTTTCACTAGATTACCCAAAGTAAAAGGCCCCACCAGTGGCCGTGAAGTTCTGCTCTCGAAGTTGGTAGACCTGACTACCACCAAAATTAACTTCAAACCAGTAACCAGCAACAATTATTACATGTTTTTGCAATAATTTATGACTGAAATTTCTCATTAATAAAACGTTTAAATAAGGAAAAAAATTCTACTTAAATTTAATTGTGTATGTTTGTGAAGGCAGTAATCAACCCCTCCGAAAGTGGTTACAGTTGAAGCTTCACTGGTTTAAGGATATGTAAGTTCCTCTTTATTCATAAAGCCATTGCTGCCCCACCAGTGGCCAAGAGGTTCTGCTCGCGAAGCTTGTAGACGGGAGATGTTGGGTTGGAACCCAATCGCGCCCGTTGGCCCAACCGTTCGGAGTTTTCCGTGGTTTTCTTCGAACCTTGGATATTTCGTTGCGTTAATACGGGTTAGGTTCCCTTAGAAAGACCCCCACGGAGGGCACTCCCCCTCCCTCAGGGCCCATATCCCTCGTGTTGATAATTGGCTGTCATAAATACAACCAACCAAAAGTAACAAGTCATCTTTCAGAATTTCTGACGTTTTTAAATTGAAAGTAGAGAACAAACTGGCAACCCTGCCATTCATCCCTGCCGGCTTTACTGGATCACGTAACCTAAATGACAAACTCTGTCTATATTAATATTTTCAATTTCACATTGTGATTTTACTGGTTTGATATTTTTTTATGCTTTTACAGCACACAAGAAAATCAGTCGACAGATTTTCAGTTAGCGAAATTTCATCTGCTCAGTTTTAATACATATTAGCTTTAGTCAGAATCCTTTTTTCGGTAGAATAAAAAAATGGTTGTCAGGAATTTAGTTCAGAGATCAACAAAGAAGATACAAAATATTCCAAAATGAGAGCTTTTTCTTTTCCGGGAAAAAAGTCTTCAATGGGAATAAAGATTTATTGCGGTTTCCATACGTAATTATAATTTAAATACGATCACTCTCAGGAATAAATGTCTCAATTTTGACGATTCAGTAATCCGTGAGCAACATTTGTTATTTTTGAGAATCATTTCGTCTCAGAGTCAAGTGATTTTTAACGAAACGGAAACTCTCAAATATTTGACGCAACTGTTTCCTCACTCATGGCCAGACTCAATGCATTTTAAGGAAACACTTGCTACAATTTATTTGAAAGCCACCAATTTTTAGTGCTTTTCAAGGAATACTGAAATATACGCAGTTATTATTTCTGCATTAGTTATTTTTGTAGCTACGTTTTCAGGAACGTTTATAATTTTTTTTTGTTCTTGTTGATGTTTGTTATACTGTAAAAGCACTCATTTTCGCGAGCCGTAATTTTCGCGAAAATGAAGATATCGGTGATTTCGCGTGCTGAAAATTTCGCGAATTTTATATGAACTGAACCGAAACTTGAAAAATTCCGAAACTACCTAAATAGAACCCCTTTTGCATAAGGCAATTTAAAAAACTTCCTTTTGTCGTGAAAGTTCTCCCCCCCCCCCTCTCCCCATCGCTCTAAAAATAAATGGCTGCAAAGAAGCTGGTATAAATATTGTAAGTGAATGAGCTGCATTCTATTTGTTGTATTGTTGTTTTTATTCAAGAAGTAGTTGTATAATATTCAAGAAATAGTTGTAAATATCCAAGAAATTTTTGTACTTATTTCTTATTTAAGTAACTATAATCATTAGATTTCGAAAGTGAAATTTTTCTGATTTTTCCTTATTATTTGAGGCGAAAATATATATATATTTCGTGAGGCTTAAATTTTCGCGATTACGGCGGGCTCGCGAAAATCGCGAAAATTAAAGCCTCGCGAAAATAAGTGATTTTACAGTAGTTTAATTCAAAAAGAATAAATTTACTGCGTTTTACAAAACTGTTCAAAAAGAAATTTTAGTGAGTTAACTTTCAAAATTCAAGGAGCGCTTTTTCATTTAAGAAACATACATTCATATAACAATCAAATTGAAAATATGCATAATTGATCCCTTTACCCCCTATAAACAGTAAAGGTTAATTCCATGAAAGCTTATCATGTCTGTCACATACTACGATTTTTGGTTACAAGTATTTTTGAACGGGAAAATGTGACCTATTTTATCGGCGATATCTCATGAATTGAATAAGGCGAAGCAAACCTTTCGAAAGTAACTGTGGCCAACAAGTATAGCGATTTTCTGCTGTGTGACAGACATGACAAGTTTTCATGGAATTAGCCTAAAGTGTTAAAATCTTAACTGCTATCTCAAATTGAGGAACAGATGTCATAAGTTCCCACGGCCGTCATCTTAGAATTCTTCTTGGCGTGAAAACCCCTTTTCCGCCAAGTAGTAAATGTCGCCAAGCACCGGTTTATATGCATGTTTGGCTTAACGAAAATAAAATGTAAATAATAAACAAAATTCGCTAAACTGGCAATCAGTAATCGTTGTATGAGCGCTTCGCGCACATTTACAGAAAAAACATCGCCGAATTCAGCATTTCTCGCGGTATAGCATTCTCAAAATTCAGCAGTTCTCGTTTTGTAGCAATCTCAAAATGTAAAAAACCCTTAAAGCAGCAAAATATACATAAAAAAACGAAACTCGCTAAAGTGGCAATCAGCAATAGTTGAATGAGCGCTTCGCGCACATTTACCGAAAAAAACATCGCCGAATTCAGCATTTCTCGCGGTATAGCATTCTTAAAATTCAGCAGTTCTCGTTTTGTAGCAATCTCAAAATGTAAAAAAACTCTTAAAGCAGCAAAATATACATAAAATTATCAACATACCTTAACAGACATCTGCTTTCTTGAAACCTCCAGCACGAAATATCTCTCATAACATCGCCGTCATTTTCCAAAATAGGCTTAATACGCATTGGCACGCTATAAATAAAGATCCCTTTCTTGTCAAAATTTCCTCATATTTCTTAATTACTTCAGCAAGAGCGTTTAAATGGGCTATAGAAACTATAGTCAATGAAATACATCCAATAAATTTAACATAAAAATAAAAAGACAACGATAGAACACGACATCAAAATACATCCACAAAATTCTAAGCTTCTCAGTGGTTGCCAGAACACGACACGTCACAACACACACGTCACACGGGGTTTATATATCGAGTTTGTCATGTCCGTAAACACCGCCAACACGTCAACAAAAAATCGCCAAACAATTCAAAACAACAACGGCTGAGGGAAGATACGGCATCAAAGCCCAAATGGATAAATCTCCCCCAATCTACACTTCATAATTTGTTATTTCCGAGTAAAATTTAACCAGACCTTATTCTAACCATTCACTGAGCAAAGAAAATTTCTCTAATAAATTATATTAATTAAGCCATATTCTAATTATTCATTAACTACAGAAAAATAATAATAAATTAACCATATTAATTAAAACTGACAGGAATTATAACAGCGTCGATAAAATTACAATCTACCTTATAAAAATATAAACACACGGCAAATTCCATTTCCTGCATTTAAAATCACATTCAAGCAAGGGCCCAGTGGCAAGATAGGTAACGCAATGGGTTCCCAGACCCGAGGTAGTGAGTTCGATTTACCTTGTAGTGTAAGATGAACGACGTAATTCTCCCCTATCAATTAAAATGCAGATGCTTCTGAAATGATCAATAGATGGCACCACTGGCGCATTTTTCTTTTTTGCACGTTTTGAATAAGAACTTTTGACGAAATTCGCATCCGCAAAGAAGTGAAGAAAGTAATTTCCTCAATTTGATGAAATGTTTGCTTGGAACATTGAACAGGAAACAGTTTCGACAAAGATGAAGAAAATTTGTTGAAATCTGAGTATCCACATCTGAGTGTGAATAAAGAAGAGAAGACATATAGTGTATTTTGGACCAATTGCGATTGAAGTAACTAAGGAAATTGTCACAAGATGGCGACTGTTTTTGATATTGGATTAACAGTTTCTGATTACCGCCACGCCGTATCAAACTTCCACCAGCAAATTTAAATAGAATATTTTGTCTTATTTAAGCGCCTTATTCATGCAAAAAATTTCTCAAAAATATGTAAAAAAATTATATTTGTTTTTACTGATGGCAGTTTGCCGTGGTGTCATAATATTTTTCACGGACACTGAGAGAAGTTTGTTTGGGTTGTCATAATATGACGCAAACGCAGTGTCTGAATACCACCGAAGTAAATTTCCACCAGCAAAAATGAATATTCCGTTTTTTCCGTAATTATATCTGCATTAATAATACGTTTAAATTAGGAGGAAATTTCTATTTACATTTTCTGGCAGACGTTTGCCCCGGTGCACCACAAAACTCGTTACAGTTGAAGCTTCATTTTTTTAAGGACATGTCAGTTTCCCTTTATTCATTCTTCCGTGGTAATTCTGTAGTACTGAATAGAATTCAAAATAAATTCTTAGAAATACCACAAAAATGGAAACCATTTTTATGGAAACTTATAAAACGTTGCACCTTATTTAGTAACTAACAATTCTAGTACATGAAATAATTTAAAAATATATCTTTAAATTATCTGCGACAATCCGAGTAGATTTTATAAAAATGATTATCTGTCGATAATTCAATGATAAAAAGGTTTTAAATGTCTAGCGTTAGTTAAAGAAACTTTTGAACTTTGTCTTATAGCTTAAATGAATTTTGGTTTATATATCACGAACAATAAACTTTTAATGTTTCCCTTTTTCTAATAAGCAAATATTGTTTTTTGTTTTGTTTTTTTCAAATATTGGAAAAGTTTTTTTTTAATTACCACGGAAAATGCGTCTAAATGTGACACAAAATACTTGTTTCTCTCTTTATTTATATTTGTTTTATGCTTCAAAAAAGAGAATGTCAGATACACGAGCATTCCTTTTATCATTCTTTCATGCTACAGGAAAATTCAAAAACAAGTATTGTAAAACTTAAGAATGGTTATTGTACCATAAATTTTTATGCAGATTAATCTCTTTTCTAAATACTACAAACTGCCACGAGCATGCTTTATCTAAATATCAGCAGGATGCTTTATCATTTCGTGAATTTTCAATACATTATAAAGCAAATTTTTCATCCAGAAAAAGATTTAAATATTCAATATATTAAAACTTTTGACAAAATTGTTTTAAATAAAAACTATTGACAATTACTGACCCATTAATACCTAAAACGAATTATTTTTTATCAAAATAGTCGCTTCATTTGATAATTTTGTTTATCTTGAAAAAAAGTCGATACACACGTTATTGAATAATTATTTGATTAATACTGAAAAATTTTGATACAGCATGTGCTAATTGTAGAAAAATAATTTTCGTGCAAAAGAAACTTTTATATTTTCTGAGCATATATTACGCTGCGTTCGTTCGATGAAAAATATTAATGCGTAATTTTGAAGTTTTCATCCAGGTTGTTCTATTTCGTGTAACAACATCTTATCGCAAGAATGCATTTTTTTTAAGCTTCTTTTAAACATTAAATCAAGGATATATTTTAGGGGAAAAAAGTTTTATACGTCAATCATGCCAAACTGATATTTCCAGATAAATTGTTTTCGAGTTTGTTTAGAATAATCTCCAAAGAAATTTAGTATTAAATAAATAGTGTTCAATATATTTAAAAAACATAGTACTAAAAGTTTTCCAATCGATTATTTCAGTTTAAAATTATCTTAATTTTATTTTCATAGTCAATAATTATATATATAAACACCGTTAGTTAATTTCAGAGAAAATATTGTTTTACCTCTTACGCGTGGCGCCCGATAAGCTTATGCTACTTTTTTTTAATTCAGATTGTTTGATTGCCATCACTTTTTTTAAATAGAAACAGTCACCTTTTTAAATGGCAGATAAAATAATGCGAGAACGGGGTTGCCAGTTTGGCCTGAACTTTAGCAGAAATATCGGATTCACACGAGAAAATACAAAAAGTATTTTCAGATTAATTTAATGACAAACTTTTCTTGTCTACTCATGTTCGTCTGAAAAACTTCTGTCTAAACATTCTTTTTCTGAAAGTTCCAGTCTTAAGTCGGAATTTCGGGATGAAAATAGAGTCCAAACTGGCAACCCTGTGCGAGAATAAAACCAATTACACTATTTTAAAAACTAATAGGAATCAAACAATCTGAATAAAAAAGCACGACCGATGTTGAGTGCTTGCAAGAGGATCTGGTTCTTCAAATCCGCCAGATTTCTTATGTTTCCTCGATAAACTTTATCTTTGAGGTAACCCCAAAGTCAATAATCACACGGTGTCAAGTCAGGTGAACGTGGAGGCCATCTTGTAGGGAATGCACGGCTGATAATGCGATCCGCCGTAAAATGGCATCTCAGAAATTTTTGAATTTCACATCCAATGTGAGGGGGCGCACTATCTTGTTGGAATGTTGTAGCGAGGCACCCACGCTGCTGGAGTTCTGGAATGACCACACTTTGCAACATGACCCGGTACCTTGCTGCAGTCACGGAACAGGTTTTTGGTCCCTGAGGAGTGATTTCCTCAAAGAAAAATTGGCCCAATCAAAAAGGTCGCAGTGAAGACGATCCACACAGTAACGTGCGGAGAATGCAGAGGCATTTGTTGGATATGGTGAGGATTCTCAGCAGACCAGATAGGACAGTTTTTTGTGTTCACTGTTCGGCACATATTAAAGTGAGCCTTATCGGTCCATATGATGTTCCATAGTCAATTCTTATCCACATCCATCCTTGCCAAGAACGTCAAAGCGAACGTTTCATGAAGATCTTTATCGCCATGTTTTAATTCTTGGAAGCGACGAATCTTATACGGATAGGTCTTGAGTGCTATATGCATGCACGACCATACGGTAGTGTATGGCAAATCCAACTTCTTGATACGGCTCGGACACTGGATGCTCCTGCTGTTTGTACTGGCTTACTCAACAACAGCGGTTGCGACATCATCCATCACCTGCGGTATCTTTTTTTCCTCCTTGGCCTACTTGAACTGCAAAGTTACCAGTTTCCTCAAAGCTTTCGACCATTCGCCGTAGAGCACATGGTGGCACTGAACCCGCACGCAAAGCTTTCTGCCGTCACACAGTGGGGCAAAATCCGAAAAAGCTGGCCAAAAGTCGAAAAATAAAGTTATTTAGAAAATGTTGACTATGCAGATGGCTAGAGTAATGTTTGGAGGGTCAGAATCTATATTTATAAAAAGGATTTCGTTTTGCGTTGGCAATCTGTATCATTTCAAAAGTGACGCTTGGAGGATTATCATATGAGGCGAACAAAACGAGCAAAACAATGGTTCTTCTAAACACGTGCTATATTTTTCCATATCATCCGATTTTAATGCATTAAAATGGATTCACACGATGATAGTGTGTACTTTTTTTTGCGCATGTTAAAAAAATTATATTAAGTACATAAAAATGAATAATTTCATGATTATTTTTGATAAAAAAATTTTAAAAATATATAATTTTTTTGCTTTCAAACATCAAAACGTTTATAAGTTCCACGGTGTTCCGCAACGACGTATAATGGAAACAATAGACTGGACTATTGTCTAATGAATCATGAAAAAAACAGCTACCATAAACTGTCATTCTGCATTTCGTGCAAGTTTTTGCAACCACAAGTAAAAATATCCCTTTTTTAGTCACTTCAAAAGCTATGACATTATTAACTTTTCGCAGTAATTTAGCTGGCAAACATTTTTGAATTTTTTAGATTATTCAGTTTTGTGATAGATTATTATGTATTATATTACAAATAAGTATTATAATCATAAGCATAAAGGAATTTGATAAGTAAGATTAGTAACAAAAAAATGAAAATAATTCTCTATCATCGATACAATAGAAATACATTTTCTTATCTTTATAGATAATAATTTTGTGTATTCTATCATAATTAGAAGAATTATATTGTCAATTGCAACCTTTGCTATATCATACTAGTGAATGTATTTTATTAATGCAAACGGAAATTATTAAGAATCTGACTTCCGAGAACATTAGCAATCTAAATTTATTTTTCAAGTGGGGTTGTGATAGTACATCGGGTCGAACTACTTTTAAACAAAAATTTAGCGTTCAGTATTGTAGAAATTAGGTTCAAATAGCTTTTTCACTTCTCTAGTGCGCCTAGAACTTAAAGTGTTGCGAAAAATTCAGAAATCGTTATCTGGAAAAATTCGAGATCTTCATCTCCTCGATTTTTTAGGCCCATCAGAATCCATTTTTTGCAAGAAAATACGGAAGCTACTGTCAGTGAAATAGATTATATTACAGATCAGGAAAGTAAACTTATTCCTTTTAAAACAATGATTGATAGAAAATAAGTAGGCGTTAATTACAAACTAGCTTTAACGATGATTGATTATAAAATTTTTAATGTAATTACTAGTAAATTGTCAACTCAACGTTGGTACCTATATCAGGCAAATAATATCTATATCAGTCAAACTATTTTCAAACTAAAAGTGAATGAAAATCATTTACAATGCGGGATGTCCACGTCACATGTCTGTATAAGATCTTTTGAATGTACCTTGCATTTGGCATACAAACGGGATATAAAGGAATGGCAAGTGTGCACTCCTGCCGAGAAGAAAAAATTAAATTTGCAAAACAAAATTTACAAAAAAGATTTCGTTTACAATTAGGACTTCTCGTCGATAAATCAAAGCTCGGATTTGGAAGCACGAACGCTTACAATACAGCTCGTCGATTCTTTGAAAACGCAACTGTTTCTGCTTCCATAATGAGCGTAGACGAAGATTTGATCAAAGGATTCCACGTCATATTACAAGTAATTTCTTAACATTCATTTGCTCAATTTCGTGGATTATTGCTCACAAACAGCTTGAAAATACGTCGAATTTTATTCCTAGTTCTATATGCCAACTTCAGGGCACAAACTACCTATTCATGGCACAGGAATAATAGCTTCCTCATTATTGCCTGTTGGGCAAATCTAGGGAGACGCTCAAGAATCTTGGAACAAATTGATCAAAAGGTATCGAGACGATTTCTCCCTAAAATGCAGTAGGACGTAAACAATGGAAAATTTGTTTGCGGCTTATAATGTTATTAGATCCCTTCATTTCAAGCTTACGTAAATTACCATTGAAGAAACTAATATTCTTGCCCCTAGAGTTGGGGTGCACAACCTGTGGCCCGCGGGCCACCAAGTTACCAGTATTTTTATCCAGAAAAATTTTCATAGGAGAGATATTCTGTGTAAGGAGAGATATTCTGTGATTACATAAATTAAAAATTCTTCTTTTGGATTTTCCGATGTGCGTTTGAAATTTCGGAATAAAGATGGAGTCCAAACTGGCAACTCTGCGTCACACTCGTTTCCTCTGGCATTGAGTATTTCGATGGCAGCGACAGAAAGGCCACCATGCACCCACAACCAATGAGATGAAAGCAGAAGTGAAGCTTCGTGGCATAACAAATCCACCCAGAATGGTGAGATGTAAGATACACAGGAAAAATCGTTGACCAGGGAGTTTCTAAATTTATGAATATGAACAGCTTTTAAAAAGTCTAAATCTGAAAGAGCATTAAAAAGTTGCCAACCTTTCACTAATCTTCCGTAATATCTGGACAAATTTTACTCAGGTTAACCACATTTCGAACCAGGAAATTTATTTCATGAATGCTTATTTATTTAATTCCAGGTTTCTACTTGGAACATATTTATTTTCATTTCTTAACCCTCCATTACTCGCGTGGGGTGTTCTGATCACCCCACGAGTAAAAACATGCGCACAAGTACAGAGTTTTTCAAGCTCAAGGTCAAACATTTTCAGTAGCTGCACATTCCTAGAGGCCACGCCTACTGACGACAGATGTTCATTCTACCATTTTTTCCGAAGCAGTGAGGACGTGAAAATTTTCCAACGGGGTGCTGAGAACACCCCGCGAGTAATCAAGGAATATTTTTTGACTGAAAACACAATTAAGGTAAGCTATATTGCAGATTTATTTTATTTTTATCATAATAATAATTAAATTTATGAATAATTTTTGTTTTATTTTAATTTATTTTGAGTCTTTTACATCGATATTTTGCCATTTTTTCTAGAAAATGTCGAAATCTCCGTGGGAAATGGAGCAACAGCATTTGCGGCATCTTTTGGCTTCTGTTTCATCAGATTCTGAAGATGATGAGGTAGCAGGTACAGATAATACTTTTTCGGATGATGATGAATACTTTGAGGAATGTTCTGATCACAACTCGGAATCAGAACAAGAACCTGATGAAATATCGGAACACGATTCAGATATCGAACTACAGTCTGACTCTCCGTATTACTTAGGAAAGGATAAAATCACGAAATGGTACAAGAAAAAAGTAAAACTTCTATACGTACGCGTTCTTCGAACATAGTTATTCACTTGCCGGGTGCTAAAGGCGCTGCTAAGTCTTGTAAAACACCTATTGAATTTTTCAAACTGCTTATATCAGATGATATAATCGAAGCTGTGGTTAAGCACACAAATGTGTATATAAATAAAATACAATCAAATTTTTCCAGAGAAAGAGACTGCAAAGTGACAAATGAAACCGAAATAAATGCTTTCATTGGCTTATTAGTTCTTGCTGGATTATGTAAATCTAGTCACAGGAAATTGAGCGATTTATGGAATATTTCCCGTCTTGGTATTAATATATTTCACAAAACAATGACTTATAATCGTTTCTCGTTTCTATTACGTTGTATTCGTTTTGATAATGTTTTAGATCGTGATGAAAGAGAATCTTTGGATAAATTTACTCATATCAGAGACATATTTTCAAAGTTTAACGAAAATAGTGCCAAATATTATTCAGTAAGTGAACACGTGACGATTGATGAGCAGTTGCTCAAATTTAGAGGACGTTGCCCATTTTTACAGTTTATGCCAAATAAACCAGGAAAATACGGTTTAAAGTTATTTGCGTTATGTGAGGCTAAAACATTTTATACTTTAAAATTTGAACCTTATGTTGGTATTCAACCAGATGGACCATTTAAAACTTCCTATACCACCTTAGATATAGTTATGAGGTTAAGTGAAAGTATATATGGTTCAGGAAGGAACATTACATGTGATAATTGGTATACGAGTGTTCCATTGGCTGAGGAATTATTGAAAAAGAAGCTAACGTTGGTTGGTACACTAAGAAAAAATAAAAAGCAGTTGCCGAAACAATTTATACAGTAACAAGAGACGGGTACGTCAGTATTTGGCTTTCATAATAAGGTGCCCATGACTATAGTTTCTTATTGTAAGAAAAAAAAGAAAAATGTAATTCTTCTATCTACAATGCATTACAATGATGACACATTAATCGAAACAAAGCCCGGAGTTATGAAGCCTGAAATTGTACAATTTTACAATTCTACTAAATGTGGAGTTGATACAGCTGATCAAATGTGCAACACTTATGATGTATCAAGAATTTGTAATCGTTGGCCGCTTCGATTATTTTATCATCTACTAAATACAGCAGGAATTAATGCTTTTGTATTAAACTATTCTGTGTTTCCAAATACAGAAATACCACGTTCGAAGTTCATAGAAGAAATTGGATTCAGCCTTATACAACCTCACATAGATGAAAGAGCACAAAATCCAAATATCAATAAAAGCCTGAAAAGAAGCTTAAATCCTGATACAAGTTTCGAAAACACCAACCCTCCAAAGAAAGGTCGTTGTGAGATGTGCCCTCGATTAAAGGACATAAAAACTAACTGCTACTGTGTTTCTTGCAAAAAAAATATGTGCTTAAAACACATGTCTTCCATTTGCTCAAATTGTTTTAAAGAATAATATTATTAAATCATTACGCATAAACAAATCTTAATGTATGTTATAATATAGCAAATAAATGTCATTATCCAATATTTTTGGAGTATAAGTAATATAAGTAGTAAATGTAAATATTTTTTATATAAATTTGACTGTAATGTAGTAGTATATGTAATGTTTTTTATCTATTTTTTATAAAATTATATTTTTCTTGTATTTCCAAATTATTTTTAGTTATAATAAGTCAAAGTAAGTTACTTTAATTATGAGTAGATGAGAAAATTATTATAATTCATTATAACTTGAAAATTGCAATAAAAAGTTTGGGATGTTTACAACACCCCCGCGAGTGATCGTGTGACAAAAACAGGCGCGAGTGATGGAGGGTTAAAAAATTTTCTGGTTTAACCGTATTAAACCAGGGTCAAATTATCGCAAGTATTTCGGAAGATTAGTTTGAGGTTGGCAGCTATGGTATTGCATTTCTTGATAAAAGAGGCCGATTCAAAGTTAAACTTATGTCCCTCCCCCCAACAGTGAGAAATAATAGTGGATTTTTGTAATTCTTTTTTCTTAACATAAGATGTGTTCATTGACGTTTAGTGAATTGTCGTTTAGTTTGTCCAATATAAGACAAACTCCATTGACATTGTATATTGTAAATACCCCAAATGTTTTGAGGAGGAATTTTATCTTTTTAGCTGTGAAATAGTTTACTGGCTGGCTTAAAATCAACTTTAAAATCCTAATTTCTTAAGATATTAACCATTTTGAAGAAAATGCTATTATAAAATGATAAAATGATGAGGTTAGAAAAAGAAACCGGGACAACAGATTAATCAGGATTATTAACAGATTTATTAAGACTATGAGAAATTAGACGGTTGATATAAGATAAACTATAACGACGATTTATAGCAACAGGTCTAATATAATTCAATTCGGCAACAAGAGAAATGTTATCAGAACAAATTGAACAAGCTCTATTGATCGAAAAATGAAAAGCTGAGGCTCTTGGGATGGGGATGACATGAAAAAAAATGGGGGAAGTGAGAAAGCAAGGAGTTTACGGTAAACACAGGTGTCAAATGTGTTAAACTAACGAGTGACCAACACATCAAGAAATGACAATTTATTATCAAAATAAACGTAATATGTAAATTAAACGAACTTAACGAAAAAGACAGGCTACCGCGGTGCATTCCACGTGTCTTTTTTTACAGGCCACTAGAGTGACGTGGTTCTCTTTCGCACACCTTCATTGGTGCATTCGAGCATCACGTGACTGCAACGGTCTGTAAAAGCAGATACGTGCAATGCACCCCGATAGCCTGTCTACCCTCGAAACTGAATAACATGATCTGTTGAGTTTAAAATAGTTAACGCATTTTCAAAAGAAGAAATAGATGGGTCTAGGAACGCAAAGGAATCTAAAACGAAAACTTGATAATATTAAACATTTTAACCTCAAAGTATTGCATATACAAATCAGTTAAGAAAAGACTTAGAGGATTACACATCGCTATACCATCTGACATGGAATAAAATTGAGTTGAAAATTGAAATAAATTTTGCTTTAAACAAATACTAAATAACTCAATAATGTACTCTATTTCCTAATTGTTATAATGGAACTCTTTTAATCTAACGGTGAGACACTGATACACTCCTCAGCAAAAGTTTAGACACTGGTGATTTTTAACCTTTAACCCTAGAACTACCGAAAATTTTACTCAAGTTTTATAAAAATATTGCACATCAGAATTCTTATTTAAAACTATGGAACTTATTTACTTAACTCATTATTGTCTGGTTTACACATTTAGTTTATTTTAAAGAAATTTCTGGTTAGAATAAATATTTCGAATGTACCCATCGGGCCCATTGGACCCGTCTGGTAGACGGAGGGTTAAATATAAAATACGAACACTTGGGTTATACAAATGACGGTACTTATTTTTAAATATATTTTAAACGTTTTAGGACAGAAATAACGGTTTTAATGTAGGATATTATTTAATTTAACTGAAAAAAGTGAAATTTGCATATTGCAAAAGTTTAGACACTTTTGTGATTTTTTGGATATTGTTCACGAAGAAACGCATATTTCAAATTTATGACGTCACATCCATGAAATATTTACGTGAACCTCGCGATAGCATCGGTTAGTGAAAATGCGCGAGCAAGAAATTTTCAGTCAGATGAAGTAATTAAAGCATGGAGGCTGAAATCGAAAGGTAAGACTGTTGCAGAAATTTCAGCTACTTTGAATCGTCCAAAGAAGTTTGTCTATTAAGTACTGTCTAAGGGTGACTCTTTCAAAGCAAAACATAGATCTGGAAGGACTCGTGTGGCCAGAAAACAAGATTATAGAAGGATCCATAAACTGAAATCTAGACAAATGATGACTGCTAATCGCATTAAAAGTGAGTCAGAGCTTTCTGAGTCAACGGATAATTTCATAGATGCATTAAAGAAAGATGTACATTAGTTTACATCAAAATTATAAAACAACCAATCTTGAAATCTTACAACAAATTGACCCCTTTCCTGTCGCGGAGTAATTCTTTTTATAAACTGATGAAATAATGGAGTGATACCAGAATTTATAAACGAAGTTATTAGAAAATATGAAATTGCTTATTTTCACGTGTATTATAAAAGGAAAATTTTAATTAAATATTCTTGTCACTTATGGAATTAAATTTAGGTGTCCTTTGCCCTCGAAAGGGTTGATGATTTGGGCCTCACTTTGTTTTAATTCCCAAGTATCTCTGGAGTTTCTCAATGGTCGCCAAGCTGCGTAAGACTACATACATACATTGGAAAACAATTTACAGCCATTTGGTGAACTTTTACCTCTTCCAGAGTATATATTTGAGCAAGATAATGCGTCTAATCATGTTGCATACAAATCGAAAAATTGGTTTAACTCTCAAAATATTACTATTTTCGACTAGCCCGCGTGTAGCTATGATCTGAACCCAATCGAAAACTTTTGTGGCATCATATCTCATACGGTTTATGCAATTTTTTAACAATACTCCTCTGTAAATGAACTTCGATCAGATGTTGAACGTGTTTGGTACGAAATAGACTCCCAAGTTATGCAAGATTTAGTTTCTTCGATGGAAAGTCACATTTTTGCATTAATAGCAGACAATGTAGGTGCAGTTCGAATTTAATTTATGGATATTTTTCTGTTAACAGACAGATTGTCTATACTTTTGCGACAATGTTAAATTTGTTTTTTTGTCATTATATATTATGTCAAATGTATAAATTAAAATTTATTGTTTGTGTATGAAAGATAAGTCCCCAGTAATATATGACAGTTGAATTACAACAATTCGTTACATATTTCTCAGCACAGAAGCATAATCGATCATTGTCTAAACTTTTGCTGAGCACTGTAGGTCAATAGTTGATTGACACACCTATCCATACATAATCACAAATCGACACATATAGAGTAGAACCCCGCTAATCCGAACTAATTGGGACCGGTGCCAGTTCGGATTATAAAAAATTCGGATTACCCGAAATTCTGATAAAAATAGGGAAAAAAATGCATTCTATACAAAATGTAAGTTATAAGCATTCAGTTGTACAGTAAACATCCCGTAATCCTGCATCCTAAGGTCCAGCATTCTGGATAAACCAGCCCGACTTTCTGAACAATAATAATATTCCTGTGTAAATAATCCCGGTGTTTATAATAATCCAATTGAACTTCAGAATGAGGAATTACGTAACAACCAATTACAAACGGTTCAAATTCGCGAATCTATAAATAGCTCAATCACCATGGCGACGGGAGTGAAGAAAAAGACATTTCTGTGGATAATTTGCGAAATCAAACTGTTGAAAGGAAAAATAATTTTTATTATTTGAATTAAATACTTTTTGTATTTTAAAAAAGAATTTTATAATGACTGACAAACAAACAGATATTCGAGATATTTTTAAGGCGGCTTCTACGAGTAGGCTTACAGTGCACGTTTTCATTTTATATTCGTGTACATAGGTTCTACTTTTAAATTTTTGAGTATTTTTTTTTCTTTTTAATCTGTTCAAGTATAATTTTCGTCCATAAAATCGATTCAGATTAACCGGAATTTCTGATAAGCGGGGTTCGGATTAGCGGAGTTCTACTGTATTATGATTTTGGTTAGATATAGATGTTCATTTACATAAAGTTTTAAATAAAAAAGATAAAACATTTCCAATGTAACCAAGAAAACAAGGAATGAGTGCCAAAAATGTCCTGTTTTACAGTGCCAAACAGCCTAGCAATATTTTGTTCAGATTATATTTCATTTTCAGAAAAAATGGGCTGATTAAAAACCTTTCCTTTTGTTCCTTCTAAATCAATACTAAACATATTTTTCCAAAACTAACACTCTACATATTTTATTTCTTCCCCATTAAAATATTTATAATTATAAAAATCAAGCATATTATGATATACAATTTTTTACGCCATAATCAACTTCAAAGCACTAATTAATATTCAATGCTTTTATATTTCAGTTTTTTAGAAAAACATGTAAAGACAGTACTCTGAATTTTGCACAAATTTTTAAATATATAAATTTATATTATGCTAATTTCAATCACTGTTCAAAAGTTTATTAATAATACTGTATATGTTAAAAAGTTGTTTTTAAAACTTCCATCAACAAAAAACGGTTATTGATAGCAGACTTTAAAAAAATATAATTTTGCAAATTGAATCATTAGCGAGAATGAAAATACTGTTGAATAAACAGGAAAATTTTTAAATTGAATAAAACATATTTATTTGACACATTTTCAGAAACTTTGATGTTTTTTCCCTAATTAAATGGTGAAAATCTGTTTTCCAGTAGTTAAACTCTATGAGATATTTTAAAGTATAAAATAATTTACATATACTTTTAAAACATTTTATGCTTGATGAAAATTTATTTATTCATGAATAGTGTTTTTTTTTTCTTCAGAAAATCAAAATTCTCGATAAAATATAAAATAATTATTTAAAGATTGTTATTTCCCCCCCCCCCCGTTTTTTCGAAATATTCGAAGTTTTTAAATTCATCCAACTAACGAAACACTACATTATTATTTAGGCTGTTTTTCTTCATTTTGATCTGCAGTGTCTAATTTTAAATGGATATAAAATCTGTTTATCCATGAATCGTGTTTTGTTTTTAGAAAAATAAAATTCCAATAAAAAACAAAACAGATATTTAATGATCATTAAAACAGATAGTTAAATGTCCCTTCAGTTTCGTTATAACTATTTTCGTATAGAATTTTTCCCCATATTTAAGCCTCTCGCTGCGCAACCCGAGATATGCTCGGACATGCATTTTTCCGTCTAATTAATACTACTTGGTTATTCCCATCAGTCATTTTTTAGCAAAAACTTTGTCTGACTTAATCAGGACATTTTCCCACATTACGATTGTCAAAAATTTCTGTTTAAAGAACCGGTGATAAAAGATTAAAAATTCTGCAAAAGACGCTCATCGCGAAGAAATACTTACGCAGCGAGAGGGTTAATATCAAAAAGTAACAGGAACATTATTAATAACAAAAAATTTGTATTTAAATTCAAGGAACCATACAAACGCTTATAAAATCAGCCCGCGACAACCGCCATTTCTGAGTCATCGAGTAGGCCTCATATTCAGTAAGTACTATTTTATAATGAGATTTTATAATTTTTCTGTAAAAAAATACCTCACGGTGTTTTCCTTTTAAAAGTCTGAATAATATAAACAAGGTGCGTGCAGAGAATGAATACCAATGGGGTGAACTTCCGCCAGTAAAATGGGACAGTGTTTTTTGCATTATTCATAGCAGAATTTCTGCATGAAAAAGGCGAAAGATTATATTGAAATTTACTGGTGGAAATTTTCACCGTTGGGAATCGGTCCCTGACTGTGTACACACCTTGGAATTTCGAAGGAATCGGCCATCAGTATTAAAGATCAGAATATTCCCATTTAATATTTAATATTAGAGTGCCCGGAAATTTTACTCAAGTTTGGTAAAAATATTTGATACCAGAATTTTTATTTAAAATTATTTGACTGATTTATTTAACATAAAGTTGCGTAGTTTAAATTTAATTTATTTTATGGAAGAATTTCTGGTTCCAGTCGAGATTTAATCATATGGTCAGTGTCGGATCGACTCCTTCCGGGCGTTCTAGTGTTAAATGGAAAACTTCGCTATTTGCATCGTTTAACACGTTCACGACGGCAGGGTGGGTCACACTCGGCTGTCTCACAGTTATCAAGTTTCCAGCTTTTGGCACACCACTGTTATTTTAGAGAAAATGTTATTCCTTTAAATCGCCCAATTGTTCAAATTAAATAAAACAAATTTTTCTGTATTAAAATACTGGTATCCAAAAAACGGGAAACTTGGCAGCTCTGAGACAGTGGAGTGTGACCCACCGCGCCGGCGTGAACGTGTTAATTTCTAAACACTATTCATTTTGGCTGCCTGCCAAATAAAACTATTTCAATTGGAATCAGAAATTTCTTTATAAAATAAATAAATTTGACAGAGAAATAAGTTAAATAAGTTAAATAGTTTTGCATAAGAATCCTGGTGTAAAATATTTTTATAATACTTTGGCGAAATTTCCGGTCGTTGTAGTGTTAATTTGTAAGACTTTTCTGAAATTAATTAATGTGAGAAATATTATTAAAATCGTGGTAAATATATACACACAACAGTTTAAGCGTGGGAGTAATCATGGAACTCTGAATAAAGAGGAGATGACATATCCATAAAATAGCGAAGTTTCAACTGTAACCGCTTGATAACCGGGATAACGTTTGCCCGGACAAACTTCCACCAGTAAATTTGAATAGAAATTACCTCCTTATTGTAAAGCCTTATTCATACAAAATTTCTCGTAGCTCATTAACATGAAAAGAAATATTTACTAAATAGCTTTTATATTACCATAGTTGCCAACCTCCCGATTTTTCCAATACCAGTAATTTTATCCAGAAATACTTGTTTTAAACAATCGCACTATTTCAACAATTAAATAAAGCTATCATTTCTGTAAGATTTTACTGGTATACAAAAAATCGGGATGTTGGCAACTATGTATTACAATAAATGCATATTACAATACAAACAAATTTTCATAGCGGAGTTGAATGAAAAAAATTCTGTAGCCAATGGCGTACTCAGGCACTCAGTGTTTCGATCAAGACGCTCTGGTTATAACTATTTTAAAGAAATATTCTTCGACTTATTTAACTGTAGAATTTTCAGCAATTAAACAAGATGAAAATAACTTTACGGAATTCGTGGTAAACAGAGTATCTGGACTTTCCCTCTGGCTACAACACTGTCTGTGGCATTGTGTCCAAATAAACATTTTTTCCATATCTTGTTATATGTTACAATTTTATTATCATATTTTTCAAACTTCCAGTTATTTTAAAGGGAATTAAACATATTTTGAACCATAATTTTCAATTAATAAATGAAATCACACAAATAACTCACAGGCACAAGACATATACCTAAATAATTTTATTAAATAAATTTTCTAGTTCCATGCAAGACTTCTCAATTATGCGGGGGAAAACTTCCAATTAGGATATTGCATTCTAAGCCATTATGCAGACCTTGGTTTATTACTACATTTGTATATCAAAGACTTTTACGTCTTTGATATATCTTTTTCATGAAATCAATATAGACATGTTCTTATTTATTTCGTATTTCCACTATGCAATTTTTTTAAACGCTCTAATGGAAAAGTGTTCCGAAAAAAGTGTAATGATAAATGCTGTTTTTTAAATTATAATTTTATATATGCTAAACATTCGGTATCCCCCCCCCCCTATTTTTAGTTTATTAAGTTTAAAAAAATGGAAATGTTAAGGGGTTAATAAGGGTTGTTTTGGCAGAAGAAAGTGTTTTGTGGCAACCATTTATTGTTATTCACATTCATTTTAAATCCGATTATTGACAATAATACTCATTTTGACCGCTGCCATCGAAATACTCAAGGCCTGAGGACACTAGTTGTGACGTCATCACAAATGGACCGACTTTTTACTAGTATTGAAATTCACACCGGAAAATGTTGAATGGCAATTTTCTTTTATTTTACTTGTAAAACATCTACCGTCTTATCAAACAATAATAACTATTTAAACATACTGTTGAGAATTTGCAATTCCACAAAAAAAATCAGCTAGATGCGGCAACATTGTGGCACTCCGCATCTGGCGGAATTTTTATTTAGGGATTCCAAATTCCCACCAGTAAGTTTAAATAGTTATTAATATTTTATAAGATGACAGATATTCCACAAATAAAAGGAAATAAAATTGCTATTCAAAATTTTCCGGTGTGAATTCCAACACTAGTGCGAAGTCGATCGATTAGTGATGACGTCACACTAGTGTCCTCTAGCCTTGAGTATTTTGATGGCAACGTTTTGACGCGAAATGGACGAGGGTATTATAACCGCCAACTTTAACAATTTTCTAATATCAATAAAATTTACTAGAATATTTTACCTTATTTAATCGCAGATTTCGGCTACCAACCCCTTTTGTGGACAGTTTCTTCAGCTGACAAAATATTGGAAGGATTGAATAACAACCAGATTTACGAGCAAATTTATTTTAAAGTGAGTAAAAGCTTTTCTTCGTGTCATCATCATGTATCTTATAAATGCAAAATTTAATTCCAAAATTCTGGTGTCAAAGAGGTATTTTGGGATAAAAATAAAGTGGTTATATCTAATTCACCGGTACATTTCAAAGTTTTAAATGAGACAAAATTTATTATTCATTTTGACCGGTAACAAAAAAAGCATAGAAGTTTTCAGTAATGTGATATATTACATTATTAAGTATGAAATGTCCGATTACAAAAGGGCCAGATTGCCAACGGTGCAAACTTACACCAGTAAAAAAAAAAAAAAATAGAAATTTTTGATTTATTCATGACAGTCATTTTTGCATGAATACGCCGTTTACATAAGACGAAAAATTCTATTAAAATTTACTGGTGTAATTTTGCCGCGTTGTTCATCTGGCTATTTTGTAATCGGACGCTACATGCTTAATAACTTAACCCTTTATATCGAAATTATGAATTCATAAAAATTTCATCTTCTAAAGTATTTTTCCGGAATCTTTGAAACTACATTAGAAGATAGATTTACACTAACATTTAATAAATTTTAAAAGGATTTTCCAATTAAAATTTATGAATTAAATTTGAATTATGGGGATTTTGTTCAATATTTGTATCTTCACTCAAATATTCTGCTTAAAATATTTTTTTTTTTTTTTTTTTAGCATTTTATAGAATTAGGAACTGTACAAATATAATAATCATTCAGGAGAAGTATAGAAACATTTCCGAACTGAAACTTCAACCCCCCCTCCCCCGATCTGTCAATGTCAAGAAAGCTGAAAAGATGCAATGGCAAAAGAAATCACCCTTTTAAAAATATTTTGTTTTGTGCAACCAATAACGCTTTTGGTACAAAATAAAATAAAGTATCTATAATTCATTCTAAACTGTATTACTACTAATAGATGTATTAAATGAATCTTGGTAACAAGTTATTTTAATGAAACTTTAAGGTACCGTCGGGGCATAAATTGTTAATATATTAATTTTTTATGTATCCCTGTGAAAAACAAGTGCACAATTTACGGCGATATTTTCAAAACATAAAGTACTAGTGTGTACCCTACGCCCCCTGAATACTGCGTCTATGCGCTGACACAAAAATAGCAGTTATCGGAGAAGGCTTTTTTAGCGTTTGTATGGTCTCTTGAATTTAAATACCAGTATTTTCTAAAAATATTATTAGTCTTGCTTAATCTCAAAAAAAAGCGAAAAATATCTTTAGAACATACTAATATTATAATTCAAAAGACTGTACAGATACTGGAAAAATGTGCCTACAACATGTGCCTCATGCCAGCACGTAGGTCTATTATTCAGCAGCGGTAGTGTACCGTCAAATTTCGTCATGTTTGGACAATTCACATCCCCCCCCCCCCCTGAATACTAGGACTGAGCGCTGACATAAAAATGGCGGATTATTTTAGCGTATGTACGGTCCCCTAAATTTAGAAACCAGTATTTTATAAAAGATTTCTTTGAGTTGTTAAATCTCAGAAAAATAAAGCAGAAAAAAACTTTTACAAATTATTGGTACCAAAATTTAAGAGACCGTACACACGCTGAAAAAATCCGCCTTCGGATGTCTACGATACATAATAGAGCCCGAGGCTAACGAAAAAAGACAGGCTACTGCGGTGCATCCCACGTGTCTTTTTTTACAGACCACTAGAGTGACGTGATGTACTTTTCGCACACCTTCATTGGTGCATTCGAGCATCACGTGACTCCAGCGGTCTGTAAAAAAAGATATGTGGAATGCACCGCAGTAGCCTGTCTTTCTCGTTAGCCTGGATAGAGTCGTCATTTTTGTGTCAGCACTCAGACCTAGTATTCAGAGGCAGTAGTCAATTTGTGCAAAGGTAGGAATCTATGAGGTCTAAAAGAACAAGAGATCAGACAGAAAGACAAACACACTATAGCTGGCAAGTTTTATCTTTTTTTCAACTAATAATTTTCAAAAGAAAGACTTGTCTCCTTTAACCACTAAAATTTAGGATTAAATAAGCAAAATTTTTTTGTTCAGGCATAGTGTTAGGAGAAAACCACGCAAAAGTTGGCAACTATGACATACCAATAAGAAAAACTTGGATTTACGCTGTCAAATTTAATTATTAAAATATCTTATTATACTCATCTGCGTACAACATAAATAAAAACTATATTAAAAACACATTAAAAAGTAATCCCAACGTTTCATGCTCTTTTTACTGAGCCATCATCATCTTATTTCAGATTTCTAATATTTGGTTAAATATTTTTTAAAGTACATTTGTAATGTTAATTTCGGTTTTTCCTGGCTTCTGATAATAGTGCTATAGCCTACCAACAGATGGCACCATATCCGATGCAATATTGATTTTGCTGTTTAATGATCAGTTACTGAAAAGTTTTCAGTTTGAGGTTGTGAAAGTGACTGTGCTGTACGTAACTTTGCTTCGTGGTCAAGAACCATCTCCCCTGATGATGGCTCATTAGAAAGAGCATGAAACGTTGGGATTAATTTTAATGTTTTTTTTTAATATGTTTGTACGCTGATGAGTATCATAAGAGTTTTTAATCATTATGACATACCATTTCTGTATCTTACTGAAACTGAAACCGAACCATCATCAGTACGAGCCTTTTCCAACAAAGAACAATTATTGAAATCAAAGCAAACTTTTTCTACGATACATTGGTAGTACGTAGGAGATTGAACAAAATCAGAAGAGCTCTCTAGAACATTAAGTGTGTCATTTGAATTACTACATGATTCCAAGCCAGGTGGACTAGGTCAGAATCTTTGTTCTTGACGCATGATTTTGACATTTGACAGTAAGCTTGTAATTTTTTCATATAGGGAGAGCAGGTGTCAACTGATTTTAAAGCTAAACTTATTTGTTTTAATAGATTTTGATCAAAATGTGAAGCTCTGTATGGAAGTGGTCCCTGGATATACCTAAACGTCAGACTGGTCCCTGGATACACCTAATCCTCAGACACGTGCAAATAGAGCTTAGCTTGCATTTTTAATCTGAAGCTAAGGTAGAATTTAATGTATGAGAGTAGTATTTTTTGGGCCAAATACGCAATTTTCAAGGGCAGATTCAGACTTTGACATTAAGAGCCATAAAATGTTTTAAATGCCAAATTATTTTACATTTTTTTATGAAATAGGATTTTATATTTTATATTCATATATATAATATTCTAATCTTATGCCCTGGTTCCAGAAATATTTCTTATTTTTTCATTGTTCACTGTATGTTCAATTCCATGATGCTCTTGTTATAAGTATACGTTTAAAACATTTTTATAATGGTTTATGCATCATTTTTTATTTGAATAAATTCCTTTATTATCTATACATTCACAATAGTTCTTGATAAATTGTATTGATTTCTAATGGTTTCATATATGTGTATATAGTCCAGGCAAATTAAAGTAAATACACCTTCAACCCGAGCAAAATTGCAATAGAAGCTCTGTTAACTGATTTTTAATCCGTAACCATTACTGAGAAATATAACTAAAATCAGACAAAATCCGATCACGGGAACACCCTTAAAAACGGATTTCAAAACGGACTGAATCATATGCCGTTTTGCGTTGTGTTGTATAGCTTTTAGTTGAGAGGGAAGACGACAGAGGGCAGCACTAAACAATTTGGACTGCAAATATTGATTTTTTATCGAACAACTGACAACCAATAATGCTTTTGGAACAGATAAAGTAAAGTATCTATAACTCATTATAAACTGTATTACTACTAGACCGATCTCCTAACAGTCATCCGGTATGCGGTGAGTTTTTCAAGCTCCGGCGATGGGGAGATATATTTCCGGCCTCAGGCAAGCCCTATACTATATCTTCTTTCTACATATTAAGTCTTTCTGAACATTTTAAGCCCTACCGCATCAAAATCGGCCCAGTGGTTCGCGAGATACAGTTCTTTTAAATTTCTCTACTTTCTGTTAATCCCGTTCCTCTATTTCATGTATCCGCAATTGCAACTGACTCCGAATCGATTCCAGTGCTTATAAATGCTAGTTCTGCATAACTTTCCCAGGCATCGGAACATTTTTAATAATATGCTTTAGGGAATTTTTCAGGGCAAATATCAGTATTTTTTAATAGAAGAATAAATCTAGCTTAAACGCGCAAAATTTCGCCTTATTTAACCCTTTCGCTACGAAGCCGCCTCAAACGCCCGGACAACGAAACTACGGCGAGACCGCCCGAGCGCCTGAGAAACAGGTATTCTGTTTCTACCCCCCTTGGAAATATCCAGCTATTGTCCTGGAGTAAGTGTGAGGGGAGTGATTGATGAGGGATTATTGCAATGAACGGATGGGGAATTTCAGAAGGAAAACACTTTTAACATTTTCACTATTGTGATACGTGATATGTTTGCTAAACTTTATGCGTTATTGATATTTGTATTTTACAATAATATTATTTTTGAATTTTAACTTAGTTATTTGCATTTTATTCAGTTATTTGTATACGGTACATAAAATGTATCGTAGAGGAAAAAGTCTAACGCAAGAAGAAGCGTTAGCAATAATTTTTAACGAGGAGGCAGATACATATAGCTCGCATTTTAATTATTACTAAATTATTTTTATTTTTTAAGAGGTTTTTTTTTTGTGGGGAGGGGCGCGCCAGAATCCATGTTTGCCGCCCGGTCGCAAAAAAAAAAAAAAACTAGTTCCTACCCTGATAATGAATATTAGATCCATAAAAATTAACAATGTCGATTTTCCAGAATAAAAAAAAAAAAAAAAAAAAAAAAAAAAAAAAAAGATAGTCTTCATGAATATTAACAAAATGAATCCATTTATCACAAATTTTGTAAAAATTGAAAATATTGTCCAGAATTATAAAAAAAAAACAATAATAATTCATGTAGATAACTTTGTTTTATGTATGATTTTCCTTTTTTAGTTATTGTATTTTCTATATGTTTAGAAACTTAGAAAATCCATTACATCCATTAGGATCCATATTACTGAACAGGGCCGAAACTAGATGCGTGCAGAGGGGGAATGTACCCCGTGCGCGAGACCGAAAAGCGAAGGGGTGGGGGAGATTAAGATTTTGTTTGTTTCATACAAAAGTGTATATATATATATGAAATATAAAGAAACTCGCAAGCTAATGTTAAACCTATGGGACATAAGGGGGGATTAAGATTTTGTTTGTTGTTTCATACAAAAGTGCATATATATATATGAAATATAAAGAAACTTGTAAGCTAATGTTAAACCTATGGGACTTTTCTTTTCAAAATTTTCGCTTGCATTTTAATATTTTAAAATGATATATATAAATATATATATGTATATTTAAAGCTAGCTTGGATTGATCTTTAGCGTTGCTATACTTTGAGATTTCGGAACCTGTATTGAAAGTGAAAGTTACTTTACAAAAAAAAATATATATATATATATATATCTGCAACCAAAATCGGAAAAGTAAACACTAAACCTGTTTAGAATTCAACCTCAGCTCTTCTAAGCAAGAAAAAATAAAATAAAATTATTAATATATATGCAAGTGAGAAATTTTAAAAAGAATTCTCCCATAGGTTTAACATTAGCATCCCAGTTTCTTCGCGTAACTAGTTTAGGCTCGTAACGCTCAAGCTAAAGTTAATCCTATGGGACCATTGTTTACATATTTCTAGCTCGCATTTTAATTATTATTATTATTATTTTTTTTTTTTTTTTTTTTTTGGATAGGGTTCCTGAAGTCGATAACTTTTATTGTGCATCAGGATGGGATGAGGGGGGCTGGGGGGGGGGGCAAAATTCATGTTTGCCCCGGGAGCAAAAAAGCTAGTTTCGGCACTGATAATGAATCTTAGAACCATTTATTACAAATTTATAAAAATTTACAATGTCCATTTTCCATAATAATAATAATAATAAAGATAGTCTGCTAATTTCATGAATATTAACCACATGAATCCCTTTATCACAAATTTGTAAAAATTGAAAATAATGTCCCTTTTCCAGAATTAGGAAAAAAAGATTTTCCTAGGATCTATAATAGCGAACCTTAGATCCATTTATTACAAATTTATAAAAAATTGACGATGTCCATTTTCCAGAAATAAAAAAAGGAAAAAAAAAAGAATATTTTATTTTTTTTCCGTAGATAACTTTGTTTTCTATATGCTTTCCCTTTTTTTTTAGTTAATGTATTTTCAATGTGTTTGGAAACTTGAAAAAAAAATCATTTATCATTATAAGGATTTAATGTTTATTTTATTTTTATTACAAGTCTGCTAGATCAAAAAATATGTACAGTAATATATATATATATATATATTTTCTGTATTACATAATATTATTTAAATAAATTTTGGGACAAATAGCTATTAAGTTATTATTATTTATTAATTCAAATCATTATTATTTTTTTAGCGTTAAAATTTAACATTTATAAAGCTTTAACCTCTTGGGGACGAGCGACACGTATACGTGCCACATGAAGCGCTCAGAATCTTCGTTTTCCCTCACCAGTAAAATTTTACTGAAAATTTTGCCTTATTTAATCAGCTGATTTCCTCGATTCAAAAAGATACAAATTTCTGTTTTTAAAAAACGGTGACAAAAGATTAAAAATTTAGTAAAAGGCTCCCGTCTCGAAGGGTTAACTTCTAGGAAAAGGTTGAAATTTTGTTAAGAAAAAATAAATTTGTATTCTTGAGATATTTTTTTCTAGATACAGTTATTTTAGTTACTATGTTTTCATAAATAGTATGTGTTTAGTGATTAATAGAAAATCAATATGAACTTTTAAAATGCTAAAAATAAAAAAAAAAATCGTTTGCTATCATTTTTTTTACGCCACCAATCAATAATATATATATTTTTAATAACAATGATGTTATTACTTGAATAATTTTTAAAATTCGACATTAAAAATTTTGTACTTTCTTCGGATTTACACATATAATACAAAAAGTAGAGTTTTTATTTTTGAAGTCATTTGTAAAATAATTTTCGAATAGAACATTCATTAGTTATTATTTTTTAGTTCGCATCTAATGTTTCTCTTTTCACGATTTGTCTTATAACATTAAAAAAAAAAAATCTCTGTTAAATACAGTTAGTCAATTTAGAAATACTCGTATAATGGAAATATTGTGAATTTTTTTCATAAATTTCTTTGAAAACAGAAGTAGATTTATTTTAATGTTATTTGTTGAAGGGATTTTTTTAGTTCACTTGTTCACTGCAAATATTTATCGTGAAAAAAATATACAGTAAAACGAAAAGCAAGAAATTGTATTCACCCTGTGACAAATTTCATTATTAGACAAAAGTTACTCTCGAACATGTAAGAAGCTAATTTCGAGAAACTCTCAGAAATAGCATGCCAGGAATAAATCCTGAAACATAAAACATGCACAAACATTTTGGGCTTTAGTACAATAAAAACTTTCCCTTGAGCAGGATTACCCTTTTGTATGAATGCTCTTACGAAGGATAGTAGGGAAAAATAAGTTCTACTTTCGAAGATAGCTGCCTACTTATTGTGCTCTTGACAGGTAGGAAGGCAAAAGAAAGGGGGTGAAAACACCTCGCATTAGTATTTCAGTTTCGGGCGTTTGCCGTATTTTGAATGCCAGTGCGTTTTTAGACTTCAGTATTCAAAGGGTTAAGACGTAATTTTCTATAAGAAAATACTGGTACCGAAAAATTTCCTGGCTATAAAATTTCAGGACACGCACGACCCCTGCATTATTGGACATTTCATCACCAATTTACTTTGTTAAGGGGACTTTAAGCAAAGATATCGATATTTTTTATACATGCTGTGCTGTGATTGTGATCTGACCAGTGTAGTTTGTCATGTCAGTGTTTTTCAAGATTATATTTATGGTGTTAAATGATTATTTAACAGCGGATTACTACATTATTTGTGTAATTTGAAGCTTATACAACACTAGTGAGTGAGTTTTAGATTCTTTTTATAAATTTTAGTATTTTAATGAGCCTCTGAAAAGTACATGCTTTACCATTGGTGGCCATTTAATAATGCATCTCTGTGGAGATTATTGTAATGTTAACCTTTTCTAATTAATATCTAACCTCTAACGTACATAATAAATGCTATAAACAGCTCCATACTGTGCTTTTTATTAACGTAAGTGTATATACTTTGCTCTGTTGCCAGTTTCAATTCAAAATATCAATTTTAAGTGTACTAAATTATGTTTTGAAAATAGTTAAAAATTGTGTTCTATGCTAACTTTTAGCTTCAAACTCCCATAGGAATAACATTGGGAGTGTGTAACTTTTATAAAATTATCAAAAATACCTATAAGAGACAGCAGACAGAAGAGGAGCAGCAATGATATTTAAAAAGTGGGCGATGTACTGGAACACATATCGCCATTTCATTCTGATTCTACTCTACGCAAAATTGTTACAGGCGTAACAGCTAAAAAAGAAGTTAATGTTGATGAGTTGCACTTATTTGGTATGATCATCATCTGCAAAATGATAGGGAAGGATATATTTAGGTATTCGGCTAAAAGGTCAAAGAAAGTGAAAACTCTAGGATCTGCTGCCGCCATTTGTAGTTATAAAGATGACTTAGATATGCAAATAGATCCAGCGCTCCTCTTCCAAAGAATGATGATTACTGGCACTTGTGGTGAAATGAATCTCGGCGATGTCATGCGTTATGAACCGTGTGCGTACCCTGCAGCATTATTTGAATCAGCAAGTATGATGAGGAATTCAGACAAATCTCAGTTAGCTCAAGCACTAGTCAAACACATTAAAAATTTACACAGTGAAAGATATGACAACGTGGAAAGTACAGAAAGGTACATATTGGATGGAGGATCTTTCTTGCGTCGCATTTCCTGGTGTAAAAAATGATACATATGAAAACATTGCTACGTCTTACGCTGATTTTATTGTTAAACAATATGGAAAACCTATCATGGTTTTTGATAATTACATTGGGTATCCAACAATCAATGATGTGGCTCACAGATGACGCTACAAAAAAAAAAACAGTAGAGATATTAATTTCAGCCCATACGTGAAATTTATTGGAAAAAAGGAAGAGTTTCTGGACAATGAAAAAACAAGCAAGCAATGACTTCCCTCATAGGCGAATTGCTTAAGAAACAAGGCTGTAATGTTCCCAACACAGATGGGGAGGCCAATATAGACATTGTTCGTGCTCCAGTCTCATCTTCAGAAAATGCACATGCACATACCACTGTAATAGGTGAAGATACCGACTTGCTGATTCTCCTTCTTTAACAGGCAAAGGATAATGGCTTCAAGCTATACTATCGCAGTGACATAAGACGAGGATCATGTTCCAAACCAGTCTATCATATCCTCAACATGCAATCTCTGTTAGGTCGGGAAAATTGCAACTTCCTTCTGTTTCTTCATGCTTTCACGGGCTGCGATACAACATCCAGAATTTTTTCGATTGGGAAATCCTCATCATTTCTCAAACAGATAAACAAGACAGAGCTCCGTTCTATTGCAAAAATATTTTGTTCAAATTCAAGTCTACATTCAGATATGGCTGAGGCTGGAAGTAAAGCAATGCTTCTGTTTTATGACTGCAAGGCACTGGATTCTATAGACAAACTATGTCCCCAAATGTTGGTAAGGAAAGTAACTACAGTAAAATCATTTATTACACCTGAACGTTTGCCTCCGACCGATTCTTCTACAAAATATCATAGCTATCACACTTACTTACAAATAAATATCGGAAGAAAGAACCAAGCCAGCAGAATGGGGCTGGTATGTAAAAAAACACTCGTGCTACCCAATACTCTGCGAGTGACTACCAGCTACAGATTATTTACTTAATATGATTCCATGTTCTTGAAAGACAAACTGTGCTACTTTATGATGCTGATGCAAGCGTAATTGATTGCCCTGTTCTACAGCTTCTGGGGTGTGCCAAGTCAATGGATGTAACAAGAACTACCTAACTTCTAATTATAAATATGATGAAAACTATTGATACGTTTTTTTCTTCACTGGAACATTTCTGTAAAAATGAACTTAAGCAGTAATTTGTCAGAAATAGTAGACTTTTGTGTACTGTTTATCGTTTTTGACTATACTTCAAAGTTAAATTGTGAAAATAAAGCGATATATTTCCGTAAGCGATATATTCTCTGCCTTAGTTCCAGAAAATCCCCTCCGCCATTTTGAAATCCGTATATAGGGGTGTTCCCATGCTCAGATTTTGTCTGATTTTTAGTATGCTATTAAGCAGTAGTTCCTGATTAAAAAATTCTGTAAAAAGCTTCTATTGCAATTTTGCCCATGTTCAATCACAAAATGCCTGGACTAATATATATATCTTATACTATAATGCGAGCAAAAATTGTGTGTGTGTATGTAAATTTTATCTTGAAAACGGCTCTAACGATTTTTATTAAATTTTGCACCCTACCGTTTTCAGGCACGAAAAGATCATTGGGATGGGTCTCGTGTTCGAGAAAATTCGATTAGTGGGTCAATTTGGGTCATAATGAGTCAGGGTCAAGCTAATTATATCTAAAAAACGGCTCAATCGATTTTGACTAAATTTTGTATCTAACCATTTTCGGGCACGAAAAGACCATTGGGATGGGTCTCGTGCTCCAGAAAATTCGATTAGTGGGTCATTTTTGGGTCACTGTGGGTCAAGCTAATTTTATCTAAAAAACGGCTGTAACGATTTTCACTAAACTCTATATTCTTCAGTTTTGGATTACGAGAAGACCATTGGGCTAAGTCACATGTTCGAGAAAATTCGATTAGTGGGTCATTTTTGGGTCACCATGGGTTAAGCTAAGTTTATCTAGATAACGGCTCAAAGGATTTTGACAAAATTTTGCACCCTGCTGTTTTCGGGCACGAAAAGACTATTGGGATGGGTCTCGTGCTCGAGAAAATTCGATTAGAGGGTCATTTTGTGTCATAATGGTTCAGGGTCAAGCTAATTATATCTAGAGAACGGCTCAATCGATTTTGACTAAATTTTGTATCTAACCATTTTTGGGCACGAAAAGACGTTTGGGATGGGTCTCTCGTGTTCGAGAAAATTCGATTAGTGGGTCATTTTGGGTCATAGTTGGTCAGGGTCAAGCTAATTATATCTAAAGAACGGCTCAATCGATTTTGACGAAATTCTGTAATCTATCGTTTTCGGGCACGAAAAGACCATTGGGATGGGTCATGTGTTCGAGAAAATTCGATTAGTGGGTCATTTTTGGGTCACTGTGGGTCAACCTGTTTTTATCTAAAAAACGGGTCTAACGATTTTCACTAAACTCTGTATTATACAGTTTTGGATTACGAGAAGACCATTGGGCTAAATCACATGTTCGAGAAAATTCAATTAGTGGGTCATTTATGGGTCACCGTGGGTCAAGCTAAGTTTATCTAGATAACTGTTCAAACGATTTTGACGAAATTTTGCAGCCTACTGTTTTCGGGCACGAAAAGACCATTGGGGTGGGTCTCGTGTTTGAGGAAATTCGATTGGTGGATCATTTTGGGTCACAATGAGTCACGATCAAGCTAATTATATCTAGAGAACGGCTCAATCGATTTTGATTAAATTTTATATCTAACCATTTTCGGACACGAAAAGATCATTGGGATGGGTAACGTGTTAAAAAAAAAATCGATCAGTGGGTTATTTATGGCTCACCGTGGGTCCAGCTAATTTTATCTAGATAACGGCTCTACGATTTTGACGAAATTCTGTAATCTATCGTTTTCGGGCACGAAAAGACCATTGGGATGGGTCACGTGTTCTAGAAAACTCGATTAGTGTGTCATTATGGATCAGGGTCTAGCTAATTATATCTAAAAAAACGGCTCAAGACATTTTCAGAATTTTTTTAATATACGGTCGTTTCTGGCCATGAGATGACCATTGGGCTAAGTCACATGTTCGAGAAAATTCTATTAGTGGGTCATTTTGGGTCACAACGGGCCAGGGTCGAGCTAATTGTATCTAAAAACATGCTCAAAACATTTTGACCAAATTTTATATTATACCGTTTCTGGACATGAGGAGAGCATTGGGCTAAGTCAAATGTTCGAGAAAATTCGATTAGTGTGTCATTTTGGGTCACAATGCTTCAGGGTGAAGCTAATTGTATCTAAAAAACGGCTTAAACGATTTTCACTAAATTTTGTATTCCAGCGTTTTGGGGCTCTAGAAAACCGTTGGGCTAGGTCGTATGTTCAAGAAAATTCGATTAGTGGGTCATTTTGGCTCACAATGGGTCAGGGTCAAGTTAATTGTATTTAAAAAGCGCTTCAAAATATTTTGACAAAATTTTGTATAGTACCGTTTCTGGGCATGATGAGACCATTGGGCAGGCTCGCATGTTCAAGAAAATTCAATTAATGGGTCATTTTGGGCCCTAATGGAACAGGATCAAGCTAACTGTATCTAAAAAACGGTTCAAAAGATGTTCGCATGTTCAAGAAAAATCTATTAGTGGGTCATTTTGGTGATAATGGGTCGGGATCAAGCTAACGGCATCTCAAAAAGGTTCAAACAATTTTGACATTTTTTTTTATATACCGTTTCTCAGTACAAAAAGATCATTGAAATAGCTCCCATGTTCGATAAATTTCGGTTAGTCGGTTTTTGAATTAATGTGGGTCAAGCTTATTTTTTCTTGAAAACGACTAACGATTTTCCCTAAATTTTGTATTCCATCGCTTTCAGGCTCGAGAAGAGCATTGTGTTAGGTCGCATGTTCGAAAAAATTCGATTAGCGGATCATTTTGGGCCACTATGTCTCAAGGTCAAGCTAATTGCATCTAAAACAGCAAGTATGATTCAATGGGAATAATATATCGAGATAAACACAAAGTTAATTTTGACCGAGCCTAGCTCGGTCATTCCTGCTAGTATATATATAAACGAACGAACTGTATAACATCATTTTGGAAGTCTGTTAAAAATCACAAGTTCAAGCAAAAATTCCTGCTAACTTCTTTATAAAATTTATTAAATCTGAATTGCAATCACAGCTCCGAAATTGTATATATCTACCAAGGAATTTTTCATTTGCTATTTTTTCCCACGACAGCGTTTCAGATTGTGTAATTTTTATTAAAAATAGCTATTAAATATCTAAATAACACAGGCCTGCGAAATTGAAGTTTTGAAAAATACAAGAGAAGTTTTCGCTGATTTTTATGTTATTTGGTGGGCCGATTTCGAAAATGACCTCCATTTTCCCACATCACATCAGAATTTTTTGTAACATCGATATCGATATTTTTGCTAAAATGAAAAAGACAATTTTGGACAATTTTGCATGAGCTTTCTGGCAACAGTGATTTTATCCATGTAAATCTATGTAAAAAAATCGATTCTCGGTGGGGCAAATTGATTTTTCAGTAATCGATTATTTTGTGATAGGTTTAAAACAACTGGGTCTAACGGAATGTTGTGTCGTGTTGGGAAAATCAATTCGCATCGTAAAATTCTATCATTTATTTATTCGACATTGATTCCGATATCTAATGTCTTATAATTACCTGGCAGAATTTACCGGTACGAATTGATTTTTCCAACACGACAAACTTTCCAATCGACCCAATATTTTTCAAGAAAATGTGACTTGTTAGAATTTTTTCATTATTTGTTTTTTTTTTTAATTAGCACCAAAAAATACATAAAGTTCAGCCACAATGCCCTTGTATTTTTTTCATCGCAGGCCTGTATAATCTTCGCTTTATTTAAGCGCAGCAATCTGCGATTATCCTCTTGCGCTCTGTGACGTACGCAGCGTACGTCATGCTTTTTGGTCATTTCCGACAATGACGTACGTCCTGATATCTGGCTGGTTTTTTTAATTAGATATTACGAATTCTCACCAGAAAGTTTCAACTCCTATTTTTGCTTTACAAAATGTTTGATTTTCCATACATAAAGTAAAAGAAAATTACCAATTAGATTTTTGAGGTGCATTCTAAATTAAAAAAAAATAAATAAAATATGGCAGATGCGGCAACACTGGTGGCTAGTGACATACCGGGTGATTATAATTAAAGTTACGATTTTGAAAATGGATAATTTTAAAACTACTGATCAGAATGACTTGATATTTGAGCAGAACAATAGTGAGGCAATGAAATTTTGTTTGGCGAAGGAAAAAAATCAGTTCCAAAATGTGCCGATAGATGGCGCTGTCAGGGTTCACATTGTCTGGTGATATGCAAATTTCTAATACGTGACATGCGCACCGCAGACATAGCTTCTATAAAAATGTAGAGCACTAGCTCTTTGCCTGAATGCTTCATCCTGACTGACTATGAAGGTTCGCGCTCTGCTCTTGAAGCTTTTTTATAAGAGCGATGACTGTGCACTTACAGCTATTAGGATGTTCCGGACATTAAAATCCATAAACAGGGGTCCAATAACCACAAATGATCTGCGAAAAATGATTACTAAATTCGAAGAGACCGGTTCATTTGACGTTAAACGGGGTAGAGGAAGGAAACCAGTTTCGGCAGCGGCAGTGGAAGATGTGGCTGCAGCATCACAAGAACAGACTAACAGTGAGGCTGGAATCAGCAGTGAACGGGGAATTGGCCGAATACTGGGTATGCCGAACAGCACGGTGTGTAAAGTCCTACGGAACATATTGCGCTGTTATCCGTACAAGATAACTCATGTGCAGGAGTTGCTACCTGCTGACCTGGGAGCACGTCAATCTTTTGCACTACAATTTCTTGCCCGGATGGAAGTGGACAACGGGTGGCCATGGAAAATTCTGTGGTCTGACGAAGCCCACTTTCATTTTCAAGGTTCTGTAAATACGCAAAATTGCAGGATATAGGCGACCGAGAATCCGTCCCAGCTACAGCCATTACCTCTTCAGTCTGAAAAGGTCACTGTGTGGTGCGAAATAACGGCAGCGTTTATCGTCGGTCCGTTTTTCTTCGAGGAGTTCACACCAGCGGGTCCCGTTACCTGCACCGTTACTGGCAAGCGGTTTAGCACTTTTGCGGAACCATGTCCGTCCGACACTTCAGCAGCGTCAGTATGAGGATCGCACAATATTCATGCAAGATGACGGTCCTCCGAACATTGCTACTCCTGTGAAGCAGCTACTGAGTGCTAATTTCGGATATGATAGGATCATAAGCCGCCATTTTCCAACAATGTGGCCTACACGTTTCCCCGACTTAAACCCCTGTGATTCCTGGCTTTGGGGGTACCTGTAGAATGTTGTTTACAGCGGGCGGATTGAGAATCTAGCCGACTTGAAGGCAAACATCACACACCACACCCATTGCATCAGTACAGATAACCACCAATCTGTAGTGGAGCATTCCGTTTTGCGCTTCCAATTTGCAGCTGAACAAGGCTGAGGGCATATCGAACAACTTATGCCTTAATCATCATCAATAAGGTGTTTGTTCCATGAAGCTCTTTTTTTTCATTTTTTGTCATTATCGCTGTTGTCGCTGTAAACACGTATTCTTGTCTTTTCGCCAATAAATTTTCAGTAAATCCCTGAACTCTATTTTTTCCCTTTTGGCTAACAACATTCCTGTGTTTAACGATTACATTTTTGGTCTTTCCCCTGACATTACGCTGACAACGCCATCTATCGGCACATTTTGGAACTATTTTTTTCCTTCGCCAAACAAAATTTCCTTGCCGCACGATTGTTCTGCTAAAATATCAAGTCATTCTAACCAGTAGTTTTAAAATTATCGATTTTTGAAATCGTAACTTTATTTATAATCACCCTGTACATCAGCTAACAGTGCCAGGGCGCAAGGGGTAAAACAGGACGAAACTTACTAGTCGGGAAAATGTAGTTCACATAGCTGACACTCTCCCGCTTTTTTGTACCACAAAAATGTAACAGAAATTTTTGCCTTATTTAATCGGCACATTACAGCGATTTAAATGGTGAAATTTACTATAAAATTTTTGTGGTACAAAAAGCGTAAGATGTTGGCAGCTATGAGCGCATAATGTCGGTACCATGTCAAACTATCCAATATGAAAATAGCCACTTTTCAGGAGGGCAAAAAAGCTGTTTTAAGGGTTGATTCAAAATCAGTGCCAAGTAGCAGTAAATAATTATTATATTTTTCGGGTGCTGTTTTTCATCCTATTTAAGCATTTTATTGAGATAAATCATTTGAATAATTTTACTCGCCAGAAAATCACATTGGATAGTTTGATATAGTATGCTTATTTGTACGTCTTCAGCTTTGGTGTACTTTTCAGCTTCAAACTATCCAATATGCCACATTGGATAGTTTGAGTTGTAAAAATTTTCGCTTTTTCCAGGTTCACCATTCCATTATAGCGAATATTCCATATTGGATAGTTTGACTTGTAAAAATTTTGTGATTTTCGCAGAATCGCCGTTTAATAGTAGCAAATGTGACGTATTCAATAGTTTAATTTGTAAAAATTTTCGTATTTATATATTCGATATAAAACTCTTAAGAATTTTCTTTAATAATTTTAATAACGAATATACAATAAATTAATATAGAAAAAAGCTTATTTTTAAACATTCTGCAAATTTTATAAAATATAAGAAAACAAAAATATCTCAAATAAAGGAGCGGGCAACAACGGACACTTCATACCCGAGATTATAAATAGTAATCTTCGCGCTATTTATTCAAAGAAACTCGTGGGCCGCTTTCTACCACTATTTTCAAATAGAAATCTTTGATTTATTTAATTCCCCATTAAAAAAATTGGAACAAATGACTTTGAAGAAAATTTGGAGGAAATTCTTAATACACTCTTTTAATACAATAATTGTAAATGTTCTCGCGAACGCGAAGGAAATTAAGGAATGGTTAAGGAGTAATCCCGCTTTTTCAAGACTTTCTTGATCGTTAAAAAGTTTTTAGGACTTTTGGTTTACTTTTCTGTCGTATCACTGTGCTCTATTTCTCGTAAATATATTCGGTTTGCCATATAATTTATTAATGTTTTTGAAGTTTACTATGGCATGTCCGGTACTGAAAACGGAGCTTAGTGTATTTATAGGCCCTTTACAGGAACACTCAAAAGAGTCCCGTTACATTACGCTTAATAGGGAAACAAACGTTTGTGGTTTAGTTTAATTATGTTACACTATTTCAGACATAATAAAATTTATATACGTTATTGAGGTGCACAGTAAAATGCTTACGTTAGAATATGGCGTGTACAACAGATATTGCTCATTTACAGGGGCACACAAAAGATTTCGGTTAAAGTGCAGTCTGTTAGCAATAATTGCTGGAAATGCGTTTTATATTATGGTTTTAAAACTATGTGAATACTTTGTGGCATGTATTGCATACAGGACTGCACAAAATAGTTCGTTAGCATTACTAAGTATTATTCTGAATTCCTTAAACGTAGTTTTTAATTGTTTTATGCATTTACAAGCTGATCTTTAGTTAGTATAAGCGATATTTGTGGAATATAAGTAAATCATATCCCTCTGAGCGTTTTGAGGCTTTCTTGCATTTTCATAAAAATCCTTAAAAAACTAATGTTAATTTACATTTTCTTTCCCTGATTGTTTCTAATATACACTTCATGCCACTTTATTTGACATACATCTTAAAGTACAATTCAGTTAAAAAAATTTTTGTCTACAACCGATTTAAGTTGTTTAGGGAAACGGAAAAATACGGGCAAACCGCTTAGAGGGATGGGGATACGCAAAAAACTAGAAACATAGACAACTATGGATTATAATTTCTGGAAGTATCATTTTAGTAGTTTTAACACATTCAGGGGAAAGGTATTTCTATTCATAAAGTGCTGAAATGTGTGACCGACACCAGAATTTAAAAACAAATTTATTTCAAAGTAAGCAGAACCTTTTGTTCACGTACTTAATAAAAGGTAAATTTTCATTCCAATATTTTGCTGCCAATGTGGCATTTAAGAATTAAAATTAGGTGCTCCAAAAGTAAACCCTTGAAGCCCAGCCCTTGAAGTGTTAAGAGTCTTTTAGACTGCATTAAATTTTTAGCTTATTATGTGGCATATATAAAAATCTGTAGCTAATATACAGTATTGTACAAGTGATTGTACAAGACAATTATGCTCGTCTATTGGTAGAAATTACTGAATATGGATTTTTACAATATTATACTTTTTAACACTTTTCAACAAAGTTGAAAAGTGTTTATGAATTCGGTTTGACTTTCCGCGCTCTAACTCACGTAAATATACTCGGATTTTCATGCAATTGAAAAATGCTAATGGTACTTACAGTGGCATGTTCGGTGTTGCATATGAAGTGTATAACATTAATCGTTCGTAGTTTCAGGGCCCCTGAAAAGGTTTCCATTACGCTATGGTATATGGGGGAAATGGTTTGGAGAGTATTTTAATCACATTACTCTATTTGAAATATATTAAAACTGACATAAACCACTGAATTTCATTACAAGAAGATTACCATAGAATAGGTCAGGCATTCGTAGAATTTATCGTTCATTTACAGGGACACACAAAAGAAATCGATTACAAAACTGTCCATGAGAATTAATTGCTTGAAGTGCGTTTTTGAATTTCGGTATGCGCTTTTAAATTTAACTAATTTTTTGCTTGTTACTCGTATAAAAATTCTATACCTCGTATACAGGGCTGCACAAAAGAATTCACTAAAAACCAATTACTGTCCATAGACTGAAAAAGTACTCGAATAATTTTGTGAATCCCTGTAAATGATCTATAGACTTGTATATAACCCAGATAGTATGCGAGCATAGAAAATGTGTGACGCAATATACACTTTAAACCTTTAGCAATTTCCACCAAAAAACGGAAGTATACTTGAACTTCTTGTATCCACAAATTTTTATAAATGTTAAAATTGTTATAATTGTTAGATATAATTGTTATAATATTGTTATAAATGTTAAAATGTTAATATGGTAAAATTTAATTCAGGCAAAACATTATTATAAACACACTTCCAGAAATTACTAGTCATAGCCGGCAGTTTTTTCAGTTCTTTGCGTAGCACTGCATATTACGAATTTATATTAGGAATTTCTGCTAACATATTTTAGTACAGTAAAAAGAAATAATAGACCAAAATTGCATAACTCAATTAAAAACCTCCTTTAAGATATTCACGCCCATACAAAGTAATGCTTATAAATTCTTTCGTATAGCCCTGTATATGATCTATAGAATTTATACGCACCACATAATATTCAAATAGTTAAAAACTCATACTTTAATTGAAAACGCAGTTCAAACAGCTATCGCTAATAGACAGCAGTGTAACCGAATTATTTTGTGTGTTTCTGTAACGATAACTGTCCTACATGTCATATTCTATAGTAAGCAACTTGTAATGCAAATCAATTACGTATGTCGATTTCACTTTGTTTGGACTATTTTAATATTATTAAAATATGCTTCAAACATTTTTTTTTTTACTATAAACCATTACAGAACCAATTTTTTTGTATGAAATTGTAAATAATAATAAATGACTTGCGCACCATATTCTGCATAAAATATGTTTTAATACACTTCAATAAATCCACATCAATTTCATTATGTTTTAAATATCGTAACACCATTAAAAGACATCGCTCTTTTTCTCTATTGAGCGTAAATGTAACGAGATTCTTTTGAGTGTCCCTGCAAATGAACTAAAAATCTCACATTCCATTTTCAATAGAAAACATATGCTATAGTATACGTCAAAAACATATGTCAATTGCGTTAAATTTCAATCCATAAATAAAACAGTTTGTGTCTTCCTGATAAAAGTAATATTTTCATATTGGATAGTTTGACATGGTACGGATGATTTGAAAAAGAAAAATGTCCAAACATTTGCGGCAAAGTATCGAATAAACCACACTGGACAGTTTGACTTGTACATTTTTACCCGACTGCCAAGAAGGGTTATGTGTTTCACGCGTATCTGGGTATGTGGGTTTGTTTATACCCTCGAAACATCCCAACGGTTGGATGGATTTTAATGAATGAGGCCTCTATCGATTCGTCTTAACCGTCCGATGGTTATAGGCAGGGTTTTGTTTTTGTAAATTCAAATTGGCGGCCGTAAAATACAAAATGGCGGTAGAGACTAAAAAAATTTTTTACGCACCATATTGAGTGGCATATCATTGGATAGTTCTTTCAAAATGAAGACGATGTTTCATTGACGATTTTACAGTCAGAAGCTCCGTTTAAATATTACACGGAAAGAACGATTTTGTTAAAACAACAAAGAAATAGTTGTGCCAACCAAATTTTGCCCCCACCAAATATTTTTTGTTGGACTGACAAAATCCTTTTGTTAGTTCAATAAAATTTTATTGAACGAACAAAATCATTTGATCTGTCGAACCAACATTTGGTCAGTCCAACGAAACATTTTAGCTGGGGCTATATTAACTAAATCTTTTTTTCCGTGTAGACAACCTGAAAGTTGTGTAGGTAGGATCTCTAGCTTTACTTTAACTCTAACCTTCATAGACATGTATAGGCCTCAAAACAGTATTTATAGGTAGGAACTAACAATTAAACACAACTTAAAAGCCATCAATACAAGTAAATAAAAACATAGGTAAGTGATATAAAAAATAGTTTCACATTGATGAGAAATAATTAATTAGTTCGCTTTTTACGCAGTCGGGTTTTTTAATTTTTATAGAAAAAATGCGTACTGGATAGTTTGAAACAGCCATTATCTAAGTTTTTAAGCAAGCTAATGACGGTTTTGCATAGTACGTATCATGCATAATACAACGAAATGGCACAAAATATGAAAAATACATTTTTTTTCATATTGGATAGCTTGACATGGTAGCGACGATATTTTGAATAAAATATTTTTGTCAATCTCACAACACTGTCCAATGATTTAACTTAACCCATTACTGACGAGTTTCTTTTGCACATTTTTAACCCCTTGAGGGGCAAGTGATTGTGTTCTTGTAATGTTGAACTCACACCGGAATCTTTGAAAAATTCTATTTCAAAATAAATAAAAGCAATTTTACGGCTTTTTCCCACCAAAGTTAGAAAAGTAAAATTTTATAAATTTTTTCTGGTGTAAAAGTTAATTAATCGTAGGTGGTATACAATATATACCGCCGCCCCTCAAGAGGTTAATACCTAGGTACCAGTTGACACCAGTTTTCCCATATTGTAATTTTAAATTATTTGATGTCTTAAAGTTTTAGATTAAGTAATATGAAAATTTCCTTACGAAAATACTGGTTATCATATTTAAAATTTTCGTATTACTTAAATGGCAGATATTCATAAGAACCGGCATTAATGGGTTAAATTTAACACTAGAATGACGGCGAGGGGCCATTTTGCCCCCAACCATTTGGATATATTTCGTTTTGAACCGGAAATTTCTTTATAAAGTAAGTTGAAAAGACACAAAGGGGGGGGGGGGGGGGAAGGACTAATTAAATAATTTTAACAATTTTAAATACAAATTCTGGTATTAAATATTTCTATAAAACTTGAGTAAAAATTCCCGTCTTTCTAGTGTTGTATTTTACTTAATGAAATTTCCTAAACAGGTGAGTTAGTAAAATTAACCCTAGATCTACCGGGAATTTTATTCAAGTTTTAATAAAACGTTCTACACCAGAATTTTTATTTAAAACTATTTAACTTATTTATTTACCTTATTTTTGTCTGGTTTATATACTTAGTTTATTTTAAAGAAATTTCTGGTTTGAATGAATATTTTGTATGTACCTGTCGGGTCCAATGGACCCGTCTGGAAGACGGAGGGTTAAAAATCTTAGGTAAAGACTATTGATGTAATAAAGTGTAAAATGAAAATATCGATAAATATGATAGTACTGCTATATTATTATATTTACTCTGAAAAAGAATTATCTCTCAGTATTACTTATTTCCACATTGTTTACTCATAGGATCAAAATATTTCACATCAAGCGAAAATTTGCAAAATTAATTCAAGTGAGTATTTCCACGAACCTTATATCAATAAATATTCACCTGATTAAAAGCAGTTTTCAGATAGTAAGATTTCAAAATGATGATGATAATAATCTATTATACTCACTTTACAGTCGAATGAATGTAATTTCCCAAAGAAACTCTAGCCAAAATCATAAATGCATTCCGAAGCATTATGACGGAATAATATATCCTTAAGAAAGGAAGAGATATTTTCCTCTAGAATAACATATTCTATCATCATTTTATTAAAGAAACCTTTGATATTTTTAAAGCTATTGATTAGTTGATAATAAATTCAATACCCTGTTTCTCATATTGGAACATTATATTTTGATATTGCTTGAATAATTGGTTATTTTTATCTTTCACAGTAATTGTGAACTTAAGTATATCTGTGTGGTCGAATGAAATGATCCATTATGAATAATAATCAAAATACGTAGAATAGATATATTTCTCATATGTCTTAACCATTCAAAACAATTTTTAAATGGATACAAAATTATATAGTACAACATCGATATATTTACATCTAAAGACATTTAGATTATGCATAATGTTTTATAGGCAGCTCTGTAGCCTGAATTTTCTTTCAATAAATTTATACATTTTTGCTCGACAGTTTTTCAGTTAATTTGTCAACATTGTTCTTCCAGACTTCCTCTTTGATGGACGCATATATTCATTTATATGACATGTGTATGGAGAAGGCACACTTGTGCGACAGCCAACAACAGCGACTATCTGTCACACACACAAACTAGGAAAGATGAAACCAATACATCTAAGTCAGTAGACGCAAGTATCAAAGAGAACGTATAGAAAAGCAACGCAGTAAAAACTACCGAAAGACTACAACCGAAAAATGCATATAGGGTATTCTTTTAAAAAAATTGTCTATATATGAGTACCAACCGACTATACCGTTCATAAAAAATGGGATGTCATTTGGGATGCACTTATCTTAAGACTTTAATTAGGGAATACGTTAAAGAACAACAATCGGGCTCTTACAATTACGGTTACAGTGACAGAATTTCGAAAATTTCAAATAGCAATGCCCGCGTTTTTTTATCGCAAAGTGATATTTATAGTGTAAAAGCGTAAATAACGTCGAAACGGTACCTGTAGCACAAAGTAAGACCACTTAAAACAAACTGAAACAAAATCATTTAGTGGTAATCATGTGTTGCAAGAAAACTTTGATGAAATTGTTACTCGTATCAACGCTCGACCATAAGGACAGTACATGGTTTGACGTCAGGACCATGAGATCACTCGGTTGGAGCGCCAACCAATGAAATCATATACTTAATACATTAATTCGTTATATATAGTTAATACGAAATCATAAAGATCATATAGTTAAGATTCTGAAAAGAAAATATAAACGATTAAAACTCAATACACAAAATTTAGATATATGTTAAGGATGAAAGATTTTTACTACATTCTAAGGAATTATTTATAAATATACATAAACTATATTTTATTTTGCACATAGTTTATAAACTTAAACTCAGAAAAATTGTAAAATGTGTCTTTTTTAATTTCATTTCATTTAAGTGAAACTTCTGGTTCATAGTATGTTTATTTGACTGGCTATAAATGGGAAGGTTAGCAGCTGTGCTTTTTGTTTGCACATTAATAATTTAGTAAAATGCGATATTGGATATTTATAGAAAGTAAAAAAATCCAAAACGCTTTTTTAACACGTATTTTTGTGAAGGATTGTGAAAATCTATTTTACAGCAACTTAAATAAAATAGGATTTGCATATTGATAAATAAATAAAATATTCATGTATTTCACACATATTTTTTTAAATACAGAATATGTATATTTCAATACCATAGCTGCCAACTTGTACGGAATTTTCGTACCACTAAAATTTAATAGAAATTTTTGTCTTATTAAAACGTTAAAAATTTATGAATTCGGTGATTCAATTAGCTAAAATTTACTATTAAAGTTTATTGGTATGAATAATCCGTACAAGTTGACAGCTACGCAATACTATTAAAATATTCATCTGAAGAACACTAATTTATTCATCTTAAGTTTTTAAATGCAATTTAAAAAAAAAGATGGAAAGCCAAGATACAGTAACATTCTGAATTTTACAAAAAACACTAAATCTTATCAGAATGAGAAATTAAAAATATGTTTAGAAGTAAATTTTACTTCTTTAGAGTACCCTGTAAAATTTTTTACGGAGAAAATTAAAAGTAAACAAAAGCTACATGCTAAAAAATGTAAAATTTAATAGAATACACAATTTAAAACATTTAATTCTATGACGAAAAACAAACGCTTTAAACAGCGTATTCAATCTATAAAATAAATAGATTATAGTATAAGACAAGCAATGAACTAAATTTAGTTCTGAAAACAAGAAACTGTATATCAGTTTATCGCTAGGCTTAACCCTTTCAGGGGCAAGTTACTTGTATTCGTAAAATGTTCAAATAACTTAATGACACCAGTATTAACAAAAGATTTTATTTGTAAACAAGTAAAAGTAAATTTTCGCGTACTGAATAAAGATGAAATTTTCATCATAAAATTCCGGTGCCTCTGTGGCAATTTGGGATTAAAATTATGTGATGCCGTGGCGGCATCAACGCCCTTCAAGGGGTTAAACACCCATATCAAGCACAGATATGACAGATAAAAAAATAATAGTGAATTTAACTAAAAAAAATTCCCCAAATCCATAAAATGATATCTCTAAATGATCATGAGACTCTACAGATTATAAATGAAAGCAATACTTAACGATTAGAGCCCTGAAATGTACTTTAACCCCTTAATTCTCGCTCCCGTCAATATCACGGGCTGAGGCGTTGCTACCGAAACACTCAAGGCCTGAGGACACGAGTTGTGACGTCATCACTAATTGACCGACTTCTCACTAGTGTTGGGATTCACACCGGAAAATTTTGAATAGCAATTTTATTTTATTTTATTTGTGGAATATCTATCGTCTGATAAAAAAAATAATAACTATTTAAAATTTCTGGTGAGAATTCGGAATCCCTAAATAAAAATTCAACCAGATACGGAATGTCTCAGTATTGTCTCATCTGGTGGATTTTTTATTGGGGGATTCCAGACTCTCACCAGCAAGTTTAAATAGTTATTATTTTTGTATCAGATGATAGTTCTTCGACAAATAAAAGAAAAGAAAATTGCTATTCAAAATTTTCCGGTGTAAATTCCAACACTAGTGAGAAGTCGGTCGATTAGTGATGACGTCACAACTCGTGTCCCGAGGCTAACGAGAAAGAGAGGTTACCGCGGTGGGTCCGATTCTTCTTTTTTTACAGACCGCTGGAGTCACGTGATGCTAGAATGCACCAATGAAGGTGTGCGAAAAGAGCATCACGTGACTCCAGCGGTCTGTAAAAAAAGAAGAATCGGACCCACCGCGGTAGCCTGTCTTTCTCGTTAGCCTCGTCGTGTCCTCAGGCCTTGAGTGTTTCGGTGGCAACGGCTGAGGTGTCGTTCGTTATTTCTCGTGCCCGTAATATTTCCGGGGTGGAGATTTGTTGCTAGAAAAAACTTCTGAAACCAGAAAAATTTAACTGGCATTTCAATGTGAAGTCTTTGAATATCGGAGTCTGGGTTTGCTTTTAGGCGCAGATTGTGATGTTGGACTTTGTATTGCATGTAGCAAAATATATAACACTAAAAAAAATTATTAATAATCAAAATTTAATGTGTATATGTTATTTCAAATGTTATTTGTAAAAAATTGTGTGATGATGATAAATAAATGTCTTATTCGAATTAATTTGTATGGTGTAAAACAAACGTTAAGACACAGAATTCTCGCATGATAACTTTTCCACAAATGTGAATTTGATGTATAACATCTTTTTATTTCGCCTTAAAAAAACTAATTGCATATTTTATATAGAAACATTATAATTATTCAATTTCTGTAATAAAAAAATAGGTACTTTTTTGATGGGTTTTCCAAATATTAAGCGATCGTTAAGGGGTTAACTATCCCTTATTAAAGAGATTATCCATTTTCCTTATGCTTTGCTGAAAGGAAACTGAGTAAAGATGATCCAGTCCGTTTGACTTCATAAAAGTCAGGAACTGGCCTTGTATGTCATATGTCACGATCTACTGCCATTTCCATTCTCCTGGTTACCTTTGTCACCCACTTACTGACTCGTGTGGTATTTAAAGTGTTAAAATGCATATCACAGAAAAACATCATTAAACATGAGATTCCATATTATCTTCCTACCATGATTTTTTTTTTTGTTTTCGGCAATCTCCGGCATGCAATATGTCATCTTCTATGAAATTAGACACTTGAAAATTTAATAATTCATCTAAAATGTTTTGTTTTTCTGTTGCCAGTAGGGATCAGTTCTTGTCACTTCTCTTCTTTGCCTTTCTTTCAAGTCGCCGTTTCTTTAGCAATAGGTACCTATTTCAATATGTTATAGGTATCTATTGCAATATTCTATTGATGGATTCTAATTCTGAAGATAATTTTGCAATGAAAAAAGTACAGTCATTCAGGGTAACTTTGAACCATGGGGTGTAACTTTGCACCACTTCCTAATTTTCAATAATTTTGACTCCAAATGTAAGCCAAAAAATAAATAAAATAAGCTCCAAAATTAAGCTCCAGAACTGTGCTCTGTTGGCAAGTTTCTAAAGTGGGATTTCTACTCTTCATTTTAGAAAATCAATTAGCAACATTATGCGCAATTAATTGCATAATCTAACTATTTTTGTGAAGTACTGTTTTCAAGTTAATTTTGAATGCTGTTTTGAAGTTGTTGTAATCCAATTAAATTTTCATAGTAAGCAACAATATACTCATTTATCTGACATATTATTATCTAAATGTTGTAAATGTGTTAATATTTTGTGATTATTTATTTATTAATAGTTAATAAAATGTAAATTAAGAAAGCACCAACGTTTTACCACATTTTCAGGGTAGATTTGAACCGGCTCAAAGTTATACTGATATTTATAATTTATTGATTATACGTGCTACTGTCAAAAATTTCCCATATTTGCACGTATATTTTATATAAATGCCGAAAGTGTGCATTAGATATAACATGTAAATATTTACACAAATATGTGTAAAATACATAAAATTCATTTAAAGGCGTTATTCGGGGTGGAGCTACTCAAATTTGACATTTCATACATTCGACATTTTTTATTCTTCTTTGAATAATACTAGTACTAGTATGTATTACTGTAACTATGGATATATTATTCAGTTAAAACACTGAAAATTGTTTTTCACTGCATCTTTATGTTTTATATGACCAATAAACAGTTTTTTTTAATATCTAAATATCCATGGTTCTCTTCTTACACTTTTCTCATGCATAATATTTGTTGTAATATCATAAGTTATACAAATCTTGTGATGTTGGGAAATGTAAATTCGGAGTCTTTACATATCTGAAAACATTTTTTCGTTTTCACAGTTGTCCTAATTATAATACTTTTTTTATAATGAATTATTTTAGGTAATATTTATCATATGGTGCAATGTTACCCTAAATGGCTGGGTAACTTTGAACCTGGTTAAAAATTCATTTTTTATTGTTTTTATCATTATTATTCCTTAGTTTTTGATAGTCATACAATAATTTAGGATCATTTCTTCTCTTTTACGCCCCTAGTTGCAACAATATTCTTAAAATAAAAGTGTGGCCTATGAAAATAAAGAAAATGCGGATCAAAGTTACCCTGAATGACTGAAGTTGCTGCCATTTGAAAATTTAGTTCATTTTTTTACTGTAACATTAAGTGTAAGAGCTCGATTCTTCTCCTTTTCCTCAGGACTCTCCAATCTGGCACCCGCGAAACACCAGAAAATTCGTACCGAAATATTTGCCTTAGTTAATCTCCCAACATCTCCCATTAAATAAAGCGGTAATTTCTGTAAGCATTTTATGATAATCCGTGGGCGCCAGGTTGGACAGCCTTGCTATACCTTACTCTTGATCCCACACCTTTAAATACCTTCTAATATAGGTTCCGTGTTAATAATTAGTCGTGAAATAATTTAAATATTAAGTCCAGGTTTTGCAAATAAAATTCTTTCTATAAGCAAAAGGAAATTAGTCTGAAGATAACTTTATGTTTGTTTTTAAATATTTAATTGGACAGGTGGAGCTTAAGCAGAACACAAGAGTGTGGGTGGTGCCTTAATCATGTGATAAAGCCGAAAAGCCTACATCCTTGCAGGCAGAGAAGGAATGATACAAAAATCAAAGCCGCAAATTCTTCTTTAAGTTTCTTGGCATACTAAAAGTTGGCGAAAGAACATGAATTATCAGATAACTGTTAAAAAGAACATGGATAATTTTGAAAGTAATGAAAACCTTCATAATTTAAAATGACTAAACTGCAGCCAAATAACCCGTTGCTCAAAAGTTTCATTAACCCGTGAGAAGGAAAATCTAGACAAAATAACAAATAAACTGATGCTTCATTCGTTATGGATCCCAGAGAAATTATTGCATAAAGAAAAGATTTAATGAACGTTAAAGGAGCAAAGTTATCTATGCAGCTTGGATATTTTTTTTTACTTTTTCATCTGACTTCACTGGTTGAATTCATGGGTGATTAAATATGAGACTTTGCGTGAAAGCATTTAACCGCAGAAATGTTTATCTATACCTGTTATTTCTTAATAAGAGGAAAAATAGAGTTTAAATAAAAGTTGGTATAATTTTTGATCAATGAGTGATAGAAAGGAGTATTTAAAAACTGAAACCGCTAATTAAAAATTTTATGTGATTTCTACATCACATACCTGCATCCCAAATGGCATTCCATTTCGTTGTTTGTCCGGTCGCTTGGGGCTCATAAATCGGCAAAGTATATTATGACCAAAAACTGTAAATTTAATACAAGCATGTACAAGTTCTGTGTCTGTGGGAGGAGAGTCAAATAGTTTCTTCGTTTAATCCCTTGAAGGGCGGTGGTTCATTTTTGGACAACTTAATTTTAATTCCTAAATGCCACATCGGCACCAGAATTTTGAAATAAAAATTTTGCTTTTCTGAAGCGCGCGAAGAAAAGCTGTTACTTATTTTCAAATAAATTTGTTTTAGAATTCCGGTGTCAAACAAGGATTTCAGAATTTTCCACATAGAAGTGGTTTGCCCCTGAAAGGGTTAAGAATTATATAGGCGGAGAAGCCAGGGTAGTGGATGATCGAGGATGAAGAGTGGAAAAAGTTGCTATCTTTCAGACACAAATTAATAAAAAATAAATAAATGTTGTATTATTTGTATTTTTTTAACCTCCTTGAAGGACGGTGGTTCATTTTTGGACAACTTAATTTTAATTTCTCAGTGCCGCATTTGAATAGCCATTTTCTAAAGAATGGCACATTGTTACATTGAGCCTAACTTACTGTCCAATATTTATTCCTGGAGTGAAAGCTTGTTATTTCTGCATAAGTTAAATCCTACTTACTTAAATTTCTATAATATATTTTATGTGGAAAAAGCTTACAAAACATTTCTAAAAAACACAACTTTTAGATTGAAAACGCCTCAGAATTGATTTTTTCCACATCTATTTCGATAATCTATATGAAACAAACAAATGCTCAAAGATTGTTTACACATTCCAGTGGCTTTGGTTGACACCTATTGATAAAACTCTGAAATTCTTTTAAATAAGAAAACTGGTGAGAGGGTCAAGCCTCCCCTCGGATCAACGCTCCCTAGTCTCCCTTATATCCTTTAGAAGTAGATTTTATTTCCGGTCGTTTGTTACGAGTAAGTATCTTCTACAATAATTTGTCGCAGAGTTAGTAGGGGTTTTTACTTTTTCTACGACTGTTCATGAAATGCTGTATAATTCTGTGAATTTTTTGGGGGAAATGCTAGAAGTAGCACTTCGATGTTAATAACGCCCGTTCCAATTCGAATGTTCCTCAACCCTGGTACAACATAATAGACCGGTAGCCGGCAGTACAGACACATGGTTCGTACGGATACTGCTATTTCTCCAGGAAAAATACCTGTATATTTTTATAGAAAAAGAAAGCTGGGCAAAATTTCGCCTTCTTTTAAGAAGAAATTTTCTATAAGATAATACGGGTGCCGAAATATTTTCTGGTCTGCAAAATTTAAGGAGGCGTAAGGATTTATGAGACAACCACCTCATCGAGTTGGAGGCTGAAATTCCAGAATTAGCTAAAACTCGATTCCCATATTAAAACGCAATTTAGCTAATTCTGTATTTTCAGCCTTCAACTCGATGAGGTGGTTGTCTGTGCTGCCGTATCCAGGTCAATAGGACCCCACACAGCTGGTGTAACTAAACACCATTTTTCACTGGACAACACTCGACCATTTTCCTTATAGACTGAACTTACCATATTTGGTCAGGCATTTGTTTGGGTGCCCTAAAGAAGCGTTAGGTGGAAAAAGGCTTTCATCAGATAACGAAGTTAAACAATTTTAGCGGAATTTCTTAATGAACGTCCTACTTTCTTTTGTTATACATAGAAAATTTCCCAATATGTCAGAAAATGTTTGCAGATGTTAAAGAAATTTATCTAGAAAAAAATCATTTGTATAATTTTGATAAATGATGTTTAAAAAAAAATCGGTTATATCGGCCTCGTTTATGTTTGTTTCACTTTCGTAATCCGTTAGAAATATGAAAAATAAACAATCCAAAATATTAAAAGTATCAAAATCGATATTTTTTGCGATTTTCTTCATTCTAACTGCCTTTAAGAGCATCCAAAGCAGGCTTGTTTCCGTGACAATTACAGTGTCATGATTCTGGATCAAAATGTTAAGAATTAGGTCAAGAGTTAGGACCTTTGAATTAAGGGGGTCCGGGACACAAAAATCTTCAAATTTTCAAATTTTTCTTTAATTGGATTAAAACTTTCTCTCCCGTTTTCTGCTTAAAATGATGCTTAAATCATGTTTCTATCTTAATTAGAACAGGAAATATTAATTTATTCGTTTTGGTTTGTTTTCAAAATCTGCCTTTCAAGCTATGGTCATCAAGGAAACGAGTTCTTGTGAAATTGCGTTTTTCTTCATGATAGGTTTTTTCACCATTTCTCAAGTTTAAATTTTTATAACTCGAGACCCGTTAAAGATTCAGGGTTGAAACTCGGAACATATCTTTTCAATTATTTTACTTTACTTTTGAGCCTGCATATTTAAAAAAAAATATTTACTTTTGAAAATATGTTTTTTTTTTTTTAAGTTGCACCACTTTTTTTGTAACTTTTTCGTTAAATATTTTTAATTTTTTTTTAAATTAATATTTTTTAAAATGCTGACTCTAAATTAAAAAAATATTCTGTTTATTTAAATGAAAAACAATTTAAATTCTACATATAATATTTCGAGTTATAACGATTTTAAGTTATACCACTTTTTTCAAAAATTTTAAATTTAAAATTTTTTTAAAAAAAGCTATGAGAAATTTTATCATTTAATTTTGTTTACAAATAATATGGTTAATCATCACAAAAAATTTCAAAATTTTAACTCAATAAATACATTTTTTTTGAAAATGTGTCCCGGACCCCCTTAAGAATAGGAAACAGATGATAAATTAGATTATCTACTTAACAAGTTTTGGTTACATTGGCTGGAGTAATAGAAGTTTTAAACTCAAAGCATCCGTACCGATGCTATTGACATGAAATTCGATGACTTACATATTGAAAAAGAGTTAATTATAGTGTAGGAGAGCCTTTTAGTGTGAAAGGGAAGTTCATTTGAAATAATCTAACAATAATATTGATACAGCCACTAGGCCACTATGAAGAAATCCGTAAGTTAGTAGGGTTGCAATACCATTTTCATAAGGGTAAAAAATATGAACTGGTAATATATCTTGAGAAGGACGATTAAATTTGACAGTCATTTAAGCGGATGTAGAAAGAAAATATTTAAAACATACTTCTAAACTCATGTACCCAAATTTTATGTTTAGGTGTTACGTAATTAAGGTAAGGGAGCGGAGAATCATTGCATTAATTCCATTCTTCATTTATGCAAGGGCTCATGTTATTCCTAGATAGTTCGGTTCTGTCCACTGAATAATGAAAATATGGACGGTTGCAGTGTGGTGGAGTTGAAGCGGAGGAAAGTATGTATGTTGCCAGTTTGGGTGATTATTTCAGTTTCGAATATTCTACCCATTTAGTGACAGTTAAGTTACTGAAAGTTTTAAAGAAGTTATGCTAGTAGTTTTATCGTTATAGTAAATAAAAAATATGTAAAGTGTTTATTGAAAGTTTTATATTTAAAAAAAAGAATTCTAGTCTAAATATCTAATCAAAATGTTCTGGACACTTTGCCTTGTTTTCCTTATCTACCTCCTTATCCTAACCTTTGTCCCTGTTTACATATTCTGGAATACGGGAAAATATGCAGTCTGCGCACACGTGTATGATAAATTCACATGTGTTGATGAACACGAATTGAGTCACACTGAAACTTATGTTGTTGATGATGGTTACCAGCTGCACGCTGTAAAGTGGAACAAGGGCACTTGCAAAACTTACCATGACGTTTGCATGAAGTACCTAAGCTTCGTGAAAAACCTTTCATGCCGTAAAATACACACTTAAAGTTAGTATTCGGGGGTTATGATGACAATGTTAGTATAAAAAGGAGTCCACAATAACGCAGGTACGGGAAAATTACTCTATGATCCCGATTTCAGCAAGCGCTACGATTTAGGGTTACGAGGGGCAACTGGGCCATGATTTTACAATGTGACACTGGAGATTCTGGCAATTCAGCTTCAAAAAGCTAATGTTTATTTGAATTAAAGTCTGAACTTTTGTAAACGTGTTCAGTAAGGTTCCCTCTATAAGATAGAAATGATCAAAATTACATTTTAATATTTAAAAAAAAAATATATGCATATTTCATATTTCTTTCCTCATGGGTCCTGTTGCCCCATAAAAATGGGGTAAGTGGACAAGGAGGGTCTATGTTCCACACCCGTTTAATTTTTTTTTTCATATGGGATATCAGGTCCTATTTGAAAAAGTGTAAACAACTTTAAAAAGTTTAAACCAGACAGATCATGTAAATTATGTATCAAATAGTGAGCGTTGTAAGGGAAACCTTTGCTGTCAATGTGCCTAAAAAAAGCACTAAAAGTAACAATATTACATTTAATTATACCAAAACCGTAAACATTATGTAAGTAATTATGTACTTTAGTATCGGTAATAAGTATAAAAGTTACATGGGTATTTTAATGTAATAAAAAACAAGGTAAATCTATGAACAAACGGCTACGTAAGTACTTACGTACTTCATCTGTATCGTACAATTTCAAGGTTTAGCTATCTTGCTTTCAAGGGCAAGGTACTTATATTCGTAAAATGTTGAAATAATTTATGGACACCAGTATTTACAATAGAATTTATTTGTAAACAAGCAAAAGTATATTTTCGCGTGCTTAATAAAGGTGAAATTTTCATTATAAAATTCCAGTGCCAATGTGGCATTTAGGGATTAAAATTATGTGATGCCATAATAGTATCCCCGCCCTTAAAGGGTTAAAGAAATTTGGTTTGATAGCTCCCAATACGCTTTTTTAAATTTTATTACGTAATTTTAATAAGGTATTCTATAATTTTCTTTACTGTGAACAAAAAACAATGGAGAAATTTATCTCCCGTAGTAAGAGAAACTCAAAAAAGTCCTTCCGGCCAGTGCCGGGAGGAAGAGGTAGCTTTCATAATCCTTATTTTAAAAAAAAGCCAACTTATATCATGCAAACACACGAAGCTCAATTTAGTGGAAACCGAATATAGGAGATTCAATACTAATTTTTATCAATATAATGAATGAGAATTTCGCGAAATTAGTCAGCTTTATCCAAGCTGCTTTTCTTTAAAGTAACTTATATTTGGCTGCCAAATTCGGCAATTTCTTAAAGTGCCTGTCATTTTAAGACAACATGGTGGATGAGGCTAAGCAGTGAACTTGGTCGAGACCTTAGTAATTGCTGTGCACATGCTCACTCACATCGGAATCGGTTAATATATAGGAGTGCTGTCGCATGCAAAACATCAGATTTTTCAAAATGTCACCCACAATAGAAATTGAAACTGCTATATCTGAGCCATTTTTTAAGGTAAAAACAAACAAAAAATGCTCCTGAATCCTTATATCAAGATCAAATACTTAAGAAAGAAACCTTTTTCAATTTCTAATTTTTTTGCACCTCACTTTAAATATATATATATTTTTTAATTTAATGGCCGCCATTTTGAAACAAGATGGCTGATGAATCTGGCCAGCGAACTTGGTCGAGGTGTTGATGTATACTATCCACATGCCTTCTTACATCGAAATAGGCGAATACGTGTGTTATCGCGTGACAAATACAAGATCGTTTCAAAATGTTAGCCATGCTAGAAATTCAAAGTGCTATAAATCAACCATTTTTTAAGATATCAACAAAAGAACAAATTTTCAGAAACAAAAACTGCTCCGGAATCTTTGTATCAAGGCCAAACACATAAAAAAAACTTTTTCATTTTCCAATTTTTTAATTCCTCATTTTGAATTTAAAATTTAATTTTTTTTAATGGCAACCCTTTTGAAACAAGATGGCGAATGAAGCTGGCCAACGAACTCGGTCGAGACATTGGTATGTACTATGTACAGACCAAGTTACATCCAAATAGGTTCATAAATACGCCTGTTATCGCGTGACAAAAATCAGGTCGTTTTAAAATGTCAGCCACAAGAGAAATTCAAAATGCTATTACTCAGCCATTTTTTTTTAGATATAGACGAAAGAAAAACTGTTCCGGAATCTTTGTATTAAGGTCAAACACATACAAAAAAAATCTTTTTCATTTTCCAATTTTTTGGTATCTCATTTAAATTTTTTTATTTTTTAATTTTTTTAAATGGCCGCCATTTTGAAACAAGATGGCGGATGAAGCTGGCCAACGAACTCGGTCGAGATATTTGTATGTACTATGTACACACCAAGGTACATCCAAGTCAGTTCATAAATACGCCTGTTATTACGTGAGAAAAATCAGGACGTTTCAAAATGTCAGCCACGCTAGAAATTCAAAATGCTATAACTCAGCCATTTCTTAAGATATAGACGAAACAAAAACTGCTCCCGAATCTTTTTACCAAGGTCAAACACATAAGAAGAAAATATTTTTTCAATTTTTAATTTTTTGGTACCACATTTCAAATTTAAACTTTTCTTAAAAATTTAAATGGCCGCCATTTTTAAACAAGATGGCGGGTGAAGCTGGCCAACGAACCCGGTCGAGACATTGGTATGTACTATGTATAAACGAAGTTACATCCAAATCGGCTCATAAATACGCCTTTTATCGCGTGACAAAATTCAGGACGTTTCAAAATGTCAGCCACGCTAGAAATTCAAAATGCTATAACTCAGCCATTTTTTAAGATATAGACGAAACAAAAACTGCTCCGAAATCTTTGTATAAAGGTCAAATACATAAGAAAAAAATATTTTTCCATTTTCAATTTTTTGGTACCACATTTCAAATTAAAAATTTTTTAAAACATTTAAGTGGCCGCCATTTTGAAACAAAATGGCGGATGAAGCTGGCCAACGAACTCGGTCGAGAGATTGGTATGTACTATGTACACACCGAATTACATCCAAATCGGTTCATAAATACGCCTTTTATCGCGTGACAAAATTCAGGACGTTTCAAAATGTCAGCCATGCTAGAAATTCAAAATGCTATAACTCAGCCATTTTTTAAGATATAGACGAAACAAAAACTGCTCCGGAATCTTTGTATAAAGGTCAAATACATAAGAAAAAAATATTTTTCCATTTTTAATTTTTTGGTACCACATTGCAAGTTTTAAATTTTTTTAAAAATTTTAAATGGCCGCCATTTTGAAACAAAACGGCGGATGAAGCTGGCCAACGAACTCGGTCGAGAGATTGGTATGTACTATGTACACACCGAATTACATCAAAATTGGTTCATAAATACGCCTTTTATCGCGTGACAAAATTCAGGACGTTTCAAAATGTCAGCCATGCTAGAAATTCAAAATGCTATAACTCAGCCATTTTTTAAGATATAGACGAAACAAAAACTGCTCCGGAATCTTTGTATAAAGGTCAAATACATAAGAAAAAAATATTTTTCCATTTTTAATTTTTTGGTACCACATTGCAAGTTTTAAATTTTTTTAAAAATTTTAAATGGCCGCCATTTTGAAACAAAACGGCGGATGAAGCTGGCCAACGAACTCGGTCGAGACATTGGTATGTACTATGTACACACCGAATTACATCGAAATCGGTTCATAATTACGGGAGTTACAGTGTGACATAGGTCAGATATATATATATATATATATATATATATATCAATTTTGAACGGAGGGTGGTTTCGGGGTCTGGGGGTCATGATCGATGAAAATATACCAAAATGTTTTGAAATCGCTTTCCTCCGAACGGCTGCAATAGGTAGCTTTTTTGTAAAGAAAGCTACCTAAAATTTTTTTATAACTATTGGGGTAACTGGATCCAACATGGTCCAGTTACCCCTGATATATGTCCCAGTTACCCAATTCTTGAAACATTTATGGGTAACTGGGACACCGGGCTTACATTTGAAACATGAAGTAAATGTGTATAGATACCTAATAATATTAATGTAGTTATATGTTTAATCTTAAAAAAAAGATTGTTTAGTAAAATTACTTACAGTCTTTTAATAAAAAGCCGAGGAAGTTCAACCAAATTGACGTTATTTAAAAAAAAAAAGAATCGTAAATTTTCGACAACCTACCACAGCAAAGCGAGAGTAATGATTGAGTTGACACACGTTGTTTTAGCCAGTAGAGATTAAGGTGCATTGTTCACAAAATTAAAACTTAAAAAACATTAACAGTTTTTTATAAAATAACCTATGGCCCAGTTACCTCGTTGATCCAGTTTCCCACAGCTCAACCTATGCCAATCAAAATCGGTTTCTGGGTATTTCTTGAAACAAGAAGCAGGTGAGCATCATACTGTCTATTATTGAGCTACGGTTCGGATTTCCCTTTCCCCTTCGGTTATCCTATGGTTATCAAGGAAACGAGTTCTTGTGAAATTGCGTTTTTCTTCATGATAGGTTTTTTCACCATTTCTCAAGTTTAAATTTTTATAACTCGAGACCCGTTAAATATTCAGAGTTGAAACTCGGAACTTATCTTTTCAATTATTTTACTTTACTTTTGAGCCTGCATATTTAAAAAAAAATATTTACTTTTGAAAATATGTTTTTTTTTTTTAAAGTTGCACCACTTTTTTTGTAACTTTTTCGTTAAATATTTTTAATTTTTTTTTTAAATTAATATTTTTTAAAATGCTGACTCTAAATTAAAAAAATATTCTGTTTATTTAAATGAAAAACAATTTAAATTCTACATATAATATTTCGAGTTATAACGATTTTAAGTTATACCACTTTTTTCAAAAATTTTAAATTTAAAATTTTTTTAAAAAAAGCTATGAGAAATTTTATCATTTAATTTTGTTTACAAATAACATGGTTAATCATCACAAAAAATTTCAAAATTTTAACTCAATAAATAAATTTTTTTTGAAAATGTGTCCCGGACCCCCTTAAGAATAGGAAACAGATGATAAATTAGATTATCTACTTAACAAGTTTTGGTTACATTGGCTGGAGTAATAGAAGTTTTAAACTCAAAGCATCCGTACCGATGCTATTGACATGAAATTCGATGACTTACATATTGAAAAAGAGTTAATTATAGTGTAGGAGAGCCTTTTAGTGTGAAAGGGAAGTTCATTTGAAATAATCTAACAATAATATTGATACAGCCAATAGGCCACTATGAAGAAATCCGTAAGTTAGTAGGGTTGCAATACCATTTTCATAAGGGTAAAAAATATGAACTGGTAATATATCTTGAGAAGGACGATTAAATTTGACAGTCATTTAAGCGGATGTAGAAAGAAAATATTTAAAACATACTTCTAAACTCATGTACCCAAATTTTATGTTTAGGTGTTACGTAATTAAGGTAAGGGAGCGGAGAATCATTGCATTAATTCCATTCTTCATTTATGCAAGGGCTCATGTTATTCCTAGATAGTTCGGTTCTGTCCACTGAATAATGAAAATATGGACGGTTGCAGTGTGGTGGAGTTGAAGCGGAGGAAAGTATGTATGTTGCCAGTTTGGGTGATTATTTCAGTTTCGAATATTCTACCCATTTAGTGACAGTTAAGTTACTGAAAGTTTTAAAGAAGTTATGCTAGTAGTTTTATCGTTATAGTAAATAAAAAATATGTAAAGTGTTTATTGAAAGTTTTATATTTAAAAAAAAGAATTCTAGTCTAAATATCTAATCAAAATGTTCTGGACACTTTGCCTTGTTTTCCTTATCTACCTCCTTATCCTAACCTTTGTCCCTGTTTACATATTCTGGAATACGGGAAAATATGCAGTCTGCGCACACGTGTATGATAAATTCACATGTGTTGATGAACACGAATTGAGTCACACTGAAACTTATGTTGTTGATGATGGTTACCAGCTGCACGCTGTAAAGTGGAACAAGGGCACTTGCAAAACTTACCATGACGTTTGCATGAAGTACCTAAGCTTCGTGAAAAACCTTTCATGCCGTAAAATACACACTTAAAGTTAGTATTCGGGGGTTATGATGACAATGTTAGTATAAAAAGGAGTCCACAATAACGCAGGTACGGGAAAATTACTCTATGATCCCGATTTCAGCAAGCGCTACGATTTAGGGTTACGAGGGGCAACTGGGCCATGATTTTACAATGTGACACTGGAGATTCTGGCAATTCAGCTTCAAAAAGCTAATGTTTATTTGAATTAAAGTCTGAACTTTTGTAAACGTGTTCAGTAAGGTTCCCTCTATAAGATAGAAATGATCAAAATTACATTTTAATATTTAAAAAATATATATATGCATATTTCATATCTCTTTCCTCATGGGTCCTGTTGCCCCATAAAAATGGGGTAAGTGGACAAGGAGGGTCTATGTTCCACACCCGTTTAATTTTTTTTTTTTTTTTCATATGGGATATCAGGTCCTATTTGAAAAAGTGTAAACAACTTTAAAAAGTTTAAACCAGACAGATCATGTAAATTATGTATCAAATAGTGAGCGTTGTAAGGGAAACCTTTGCTGTCAATGTGCCTAAAAAAAGCACTAAAAGTAACAATATTACATTTAATTATACCAAAACCGTAAACATTATGTAAGTAATTATGTACTTTAGTATCGGTAATAAGTATAAAAGTTACATGGGTATTTTAATGAAATAAAAAACAAGGTAAATCTATGAACAAACGGCTACGTAAGTACTTACGTACTTCATCTGTATCGTACAATTTCAAGGTTTAGCTACCTTGCTTTCAAGGGCAAGGTACTTATATTCGTAAAATGTTGAAATAATTTATGGACACCAGTATTTACAATAGAATTTATTTGTAAACAAGCAAAAGTATATTTTCGCGTGCTTAATAAAGGTGAAATTTTCATTATAAATTTCCAGTGCCAATGTGGCATTTAGGGATTAAAATTATGTGATGCCATAATAGCATCCCCGCCCTTAAAGGGTTAAAAAATTTGGTTTGATAGCACCCAATACGCTTTTTTAAATTTTATTACGTAATTTTAATAAGGTATTCTATAATTTTCTTTACTGTGAACAAAAAACAATGGAGAAATTTATCTCCCGTAGTAAGAGAAACTCAAAAAAAAATTTTATAACTATTGGGGTAACTGGATCCAACATGGTCCAGTTACCCCTGATATATGTCCCAGTTACCCAATTCTTGAAACATTTATGGGTAACTGGGACACCGGGCTTACATTTGAAACATGAAGTAAATGTGTATAGATACTTAATAATATTAATGTAGTTATATGTTTAATCTTAAAAAAAAAGATTGTTTAGTAAAAGTACTTACAGTCTTTTAATAAAAAGCCGAGGAAGTTCAACCAAATTGACGTTATTTAAAAAAAAAAAAAAGAATCGTAAATTTTCGACAACCTACCACAGCAAAGCGAGAGTAATGATTGAGTTGACACACGTTGTTTTAGCCAGTAGAGATTAAGGTGCATTGTTCACAAAATTAAAACTTAAAAAACATTAACAGTTTTTTATAAAATAACCTATGGCCCAGTTACCTCGTTGATCCAGTTTCCCACAGCTCAACCTATGCCAATCAAAATCGGTTTCTGGGTATTTCTTGAAACAAGAAGCAGGTGAGCATCATACTGTCTATTATTGAGCTACGGTTCGGATTTCCCTTTCCCCTTCGAACCAATAACGTTGCGGTGAAATAGTCTATTGGAGATGCAGATGTGTTAATTATTTACGTAGCTGTTTCAGAATTTACTATCAAATATTGTTTGGAAATAGACCTCCCGGTAATCCTAACTCCCCTTGCAGTCTCTAAAAAGCTTCTTTTCTTCTGTCATACCCAGTAAAGGTAAAAAGTATCTTATAATGTCGATAGCTAGTAACAGCACCTTAACCACTTCACTGTTTTGCCCGAACGGAGTTTAGCTTGCTTCTTTACTAAAAGCTTTTCCACTTGACAAATTTTTACCTGAAATCTTCGGTTCTTTAAATGGCAGACTTTTCTCGATTATTTAAGGCAAAAATTTTTGTACTTAAAATGAAACGGAGAAGCCAACTACATACTAAAGCAAGCCAACAGCAACAAATGAGATATTATAACGATACATCTTGCAAAAACAGTCATCATAAAAAATTGACGTGTAAACAGCCATGGAATAAGCCCGACTCCAGTAGTGCACAAGCCTTTTCAAATAGCTCGCAACAATTTTGCATAAATCGTGATAACAGCCATTAGGTTCTAGTGGACTGATCGCCATGTGCGCATTCACGTATCAAGATAACATACAAACAAAGGAAAATGAACCTGTTAAGTGATCAAAGCCAATTCAAAGGATCACAAATTAAAGACCACAACAAGTCAATCCATCAGCAGCCAGTTCGCAAATTGACAAAACCTCAAAATTAGACATCCACCATGAACAGAGTCATAAAGAAAAATAACCTACGATAGAGACAAGCCTCTCATGGGATGTGAGAAGCATATATCCAATCAAGGAAAAATAAAAGACCCACAAGAATATGTCAAAATAATAAAAAGACAACCACCACACCAGCGACCAAACACCAAGACAAGGAATCCTCCTCAGAAGAACAAGTCCAATGGGTGAGATAAGCATATTATACTAGACAAATATAATGAATTATAAAATTAAATGTTAATTTAGGTCAAGCCCAACCCCCATAGCTTATGTCTAATTTACAACCTCAAGCAGCTAGCTCAATTAGAAATTAGTATATTAATCTCACTAGTTCAGCTCGTTAATCTCCTATCAATTCCCTCCTAGCTAAGTATTAGTATGCCAATTCATAGTTAACTTGCCATATGCTAATATGAAAATAATAATAATAATAATAATAAATAAATAAATAAATAAATAAAATCCTGATTCTAGCATTATAAATGGTTAAAAATATAAATGCATTTTAAACAGCCAGGCAATATTTAAGTAATCTAAATTACTCTAGTTAGTTTAATGTGACCTAGTGTTAGGATAATATTAAAACAATATATATAATAAATGATAGTTTAGTAAATAGCTATACGTAAGTTTTAAGTGTAATAACATGTACAAGCTAACCCCTTTCACTTTCAGAGATTTTTTTTTTACTGCCACGTCTGTATTATTCGTAGTTGCACATCGGCTATAGCCTGCACAAGCTACCGGACCCTCTCCAGTGGGAAGTGAACGGAGCCAGTTTCTACGCGATGAGGTACGGTAGATAGGCGGAGTCTCATCGCCCTGCATCGTTATGTTTGCCTAGCATTTCATCCCAAAATTAACTTTCGGTGCAACTTGTCTATCTGCGGAGCTCCATTTTTTTTTATCTTTTTTGCTCCCCCCCCCCCCCACTTAAAAACCATTTTCTTACGATAAGTCTGCACCGAAAATTCGGCTTCAAAACTCCAGGTCAATCACAAGTAGTTCGGGCAGCGGTGGCCCAGTTGGCAGAGCATCGAATCCGCAGCTATGGCCGCGGAATCGAGGCCTACTGCTGGCTATAATCCGCCATTTACGCTAATGGCGCCTGGTGCATGTAAAATCCATCGTGGGAGCAAAGTCCTCCAAGTTGCCTGTGAATTATAACTCTGGAGGTGCCTTTCCAGGTGAAGGTCTCGTTACCTGACCAAGGTTTCAAATTGCGAGATCGACATGAGTAGCAATATGCAGATTCCAAACAACAGGATATAAATGTTAAGCAACCGACATAACACCGTTTACAACTAAGCAAAAGGCACTGCCGATACGTTCTAGGCGCTCGTTAGGTTTATTGCCGCTACGCGGTGATTAGGCGGTCACCCGCCCCGATACCAGTAATCAAACACGTTCAGCTGGGGCTTCCCAGCAGGTAGGGGCATGGTCATCGGTTAGAAAGAAAGAAAACAGTTATGTTTTCTTTTCAGAATCTTAACTACATATGATCTTTATGATTTCGTATTAACTATATATAACGAATTAACATATTAACTATATGATTTCGTTGACTGCCCTCCGACCGTGTGCTCTCATGGTCGTGACGTCATTATCTTGACGTCACACTGTGAACTGACCTTTTAATTCGTTGGTCGCGGCACAGTGCACTTGGTCAGGTTTGAAGTATTTGTCCAAACTATAGTAACTCACAGTATTTGGTGATTCTTGACTGGACAAGTTCTCTTATGCTACGCTCATATTATAGAGTAACCGTCTCCTCAGGTCTACGTTGTCTGCGGGGTATAGCTATTCCAACTGATCAATGTGCTTCAGTGGTTGTTTACGCGTTATTATTTGATTGGGTTTTTATTTTATAATGATTGGAAAAGTGATTAACGAAATACAAGGCCAGTTCAAGGTGTTATGTCAAGGTAATGACGTCACGACCACGAGAGCACTCGGTCGGAGAGCAAGAAACGAAAGTATATAGTTAATACGTTATATATAGTTAATACGAAACCATAAAATCGTATAGTTAATATTCTGAAAAGACAAATAAATGTTTAAAACTCAGCAGACATATTTCAGATCTAGGTTTAAGATGAAAGAGTTATACAACATTCTAAGGATTTATTTATAAATACACACAAACTAGATCTTATTTTGCACATAGTTTATAAATTAAACACAGAAATTTTTTTAAAATTGTCTAGATTTCGTTTAATTTCGTTTACGTAAAACTTCTAGTTCAAAATATATTTATTTGACTAGAAAGAAATGGGGAGGTTAGCAGCTGTATTTTGTGTTTGCATAATAATGATTAATTAGTAAAAGGCAATATATTATTATAAAAAGTTTTAAAAATTCCAAAACACATATTTAACGTGTTTTTTTTTTTTAAAGGATTGTGAAAATCTATTTTACAGAAACGTAAATGAAATTATTTGCATATTGGTAAATAAATAAAATATGCATGTATTTAAGACATACTTCTTAAAATATAGAATATGTATATTAGTACCATTAAAAATATCATGTAAAGAACATTAATTTAGTTATCTTAAGTTTTAAAGTGCAATAAAAAATGATAGAAACCCAAGATACAGTAATAGTCTGAATTTTACAAAAACCACTAAATCTTATTAAAATTAAAAATTAAAAACATGTATAGAAAAAAAGATTTACTTCGTTATATTGCCCCCAAAAATTTTTTAGGGAGAAAATTAAAAGTAAACATAAGCTATATGCTGGAAAAATGTAAAAAACAATACAATACAAAATTCTTAACTTTTAATTCTATGACGAAAGAAAAAAGCAGCTAAATAGATTATATAGCATAAAACAAGCAATGATACAAATTTAGTTCGAAACATTTGAAACTATACAGCAGTTTATCGCCTAAACACCCATATCAAGCTCTAGCACAAAGTCGACAGATCAAAAAATAATAAATTTAACTAACAAAAAATTCCCCAAATACTTAAAATAATATATTTAAATGATTACAAACCTCTATAGATTATAAATAAAAGCAACACATTGCAATTAGAGTAAAAAAATAGACTTAAAAAATCATCTTCATAAGATGCAGTACATTTTCTTAACGCTTTAGTACGAGGAAGTTGAGTAAATATGATCCAGTCCGTTTGACGTCATAAAAGTAATGGACTGGCCTTGTATGTCGCTGGTCTCGCTGGAACACCAACGCCTAGCTATAGCATCTAGAACATATAGTGTGGAAAATGGCTATCCCTGTCAAAGACTTTTCAGATACATAGACCGGCAAACTGTCAGTTTAACTGAGGATTTTTGATGACAGCTGTTGTACGGCCGTTTATATGTTTTATATTTTAATTTACCTAAGAAAATGCTTTTATTAGCGTATTTTTTCATTGCGGTTCATTAAGTATTAGTCTACCCTATTTCATTTAGGCCTTTTAAAAAAAAAAAAAAACCTTATTATTCATCAATATTTTTGTTTTCCTCATATAGCAAGTAAGTATTTCAAAACACAACCTCCAAGGATAAAAATACAGTGTTATTTTCGTAATTATGCATTTTTTTAATTACCTTTTTGCATAAAAATTAATTTAAAAAACGTAAATTTCTTTACAAGTAATTTAAAATTTTGTAAATTACTATATTATGTTACAGTTGCTACCTTTAATCTAAACTTCCTTTCCAGTTACTCTTGTAAGTCAAACTTAAAAAAAGGTGGAATTGTAATCTTTAACAATCTGGTTCCATGTAAATTTCGCCTTTATTTAGGTTTATAAGGCATGTTAAAACTTGATACTCTTTTTTAAACATACCATCCATAAAGGTATTAATAAGTCGCCTTTTTTAACTTTATTTCTGAAAATTCACTATTTATAACGCATATTTAGATATAAAAAAAAGCTTCATATAAACAAGTATGCCATAAACTTTATATATATTGATAAAAATTAATTTTTAAGCTTATTCTAGCCATAGCGCTTAATGGTAAATAACCACAACTGACGTACAAACCTCGCGGTTCAGGCGTTTCAATTTACTTCAAATGGCTGCCATGATTTCGCATGCTTTTGAATGGGAATGGAGGATATTCCATCTACATTTGATCACGTGGTCAAGGTAAAAACTTCTATCGTAAAGAAGAGAAGGCTCCGTAGACGTCTAATGTAAATCCCCGCTAGCCATTGAAACGGTTCATGAGGCAAAGCAGTAGTATCTTCCCTTCTTATCAGTTAGAAGCTCTTTGGGTAAATTACCGGTATCACGTGACATTTTTCAGCCTCGAACCCATATTTGGAGTATCCTCCATTGCCGGTCTATGCATCTTAAATGTCTTTGATCCCTGTAATACTTAAAAAGTGCTAAAATATTGTATCCTTTAAATGTGCAGCGATGCTGCTGTAATATACAGATCGCAGCGACATCTGCAGGATATTTTCTACAACAGCAAGACATTGCTAGTCTATACCATAGATTAAGGACCAAGATGGGACATTTACGGCAAAATCTGTAATGGCAACAGTACTAGCGTCACTATCGGCAAGGGGGGAGAACTAACAAACCTCCGAAATTTACCTATGTTGAAGAAATAGGTTTATCCTCTAAGGTTTGAATATCTCTTCGTTCCTAAAACGAATCAGGTGTCAGACGATATTCTATTCATGCTTGCTTTATTTATTTAGCTGCTTTTTTTTATCGTACTTGTATTGTTCATTTTTAACTTACAAAATGATAATTAGACTAATAATATAAAAGAAAGCCGCCAGAAAATTCTGTTAAGAATGCAAATATGTAAGTTTATAAGATTAAATTGTAAAAAATCAAATTCAGGTATTGTGTCAATTTATTCATATCGAATAAAATTTTATTGAGTGTAATGTCAGTACCTCTATTTATTTTAACTTTTAGGTTTATACAATTCTAAAAATTTGTCGAAAGGAATTTTTCCCTATCTGTAATATTATTATTATTATTATTTCTTATATGTTAATATTATAAACATTATTGAATTGATTGTACGTTATTTACATTAAAAACAATATTTTTATTTTATCTGTAAGGAAGTGAAAATGCATAAATTTTAAAAGATTATTGTAACGATTGTTCAATACGTTAAACTTCATAAATTTATAAAACACGGGTTATAAAAATTTTCCTGCCAAAGGGGAATAATTATGAAATTTTCTGGGACTTGTAGAGTTCAACATTTTGTATATTTTTATGTTACAACATTGCTTTTGATATATAGCATTCAAGACGAAATTTTTACCTAGAATTCGTTGCACTTAAAACCGTTCACTAATCATGTTTAAAAATAAATAAATAAATAAAAAAAATCCGTGCATGAACATAGAATAGATATTAGATATATAAAATAGAATGTCTATTCTATGTTCATGCATCGGTGTAAGATTCTATCGAAAACGTAAACATGCAAAATTAAAAAAAGAAAGATCACAATAAGGTAGATACTCAATAATAAGCATACTACAAGGATGGGAAGTTTCTTCCCCATTGTCACTAAGGGCGCTACGATCGCATACGCATTACCATTACGCTCTATGGGAATGTCCGATCTTGGATGTTAATCTTTGGTCTATACAATATAATACGAAAATCCCGCAGATGTCGCTGCGATCGACACTTGGTATTTTAACAGTATCGTCGCACATTTAATGGCTACAAATTTTTTAGCGTTGTTTGGATACCATATTTCCACACTAGGTATTCTAGACGCTGTATATATATATATATAAACTCGGTTTATGGCTTCAGATGCCGCCATCCGAAGAATTCCCAAGAGTCTTTTTCCATTTCTTCCGGTCAAGGGTCCATTCCTCTTCCAGACCTCTATCCCTCATTGTCTTTGAGATATCATTCATCCAGGTCTTTCGTGGTCTTCCCCGTTTCCATTTTTTGGTTGTTTCATAGTTGAATGTTATTTTGAGTAGTCTTTCATTATCCATTCTTTTGACATGACCATACCAGATTAATTGCTTTTTTTTTAATATCATCTAGTATGGTTCCCTTTATTTTCATTATTTTCTTGATTCTGTCATTTCTTACTCTTTCTATTCTTGATATCCTGCATGATCTTCTTAGGGCGTCCATTTCTACTGCCGCTAATTCCTTTCTTTCTGTCTCCATAATTCTCCATCCTTCTGCTCCATATAACAATATGCTCTTTACAATAGAGTTGTATATATTATACTTTCTTTTCCTAGAGATCTCCTTACTCCACCAAATAGAATTTAATATTTTTACAGCCTTTTTCCCCTGACAAATTCGGCATTTGATTTCCTGTGAGTCTCTTCCTTCTCTATTAATGTCTAGACGCTGTAGCCTAGGCATATTCACAAGGCAAGGGCATGTTTACAAACAAATACTTCCGTCAACCAATCTACCACTACATTTTTATCATAGTGATCATTGCAGGAATCAACTTGGCGACGTAGGCCAATCAAATTCCTGGAGTTCATGTGTATAGTAGGACGCATATTGAATGAACAGGTTTTTCTAGCTCAAAGACTATTAAGATACATAGACCGGCAAACTGTCAGTTTAACTGAGGATTTTTTATCACAGTTGTTGTACGACAGTTTATATGTTTTATATTTTGATTTACCTAAGAAAATGCTTTTATTAGCGTATTGTTTCATTGCAGTTCATTAAGAATTAGTCTACCCTATTTCATTAGGGCTTTAAAAAAAATACTTAATTATTCATCATTTTTTTTTTTTTTGTTTTTTTCGTATAGCAAGTATGTATTTCAAAAAACATCCTCCAAGGATAAAAATATAGTGTTATTTCCGTTAATATGCCTTTTTTATTACCTTTTTGCATAAAAATTAGTTTAAAAAACTTAAATTTCTTTACAAGTAATTTAAAATTTTGTAAATTACTATATTATGTTACAGTTGCTACCTTTAATCTAAACTTCCTTTCCAGTTACTTTTGTAAGTCAAACTTATAAAAAGGAGGAATTATAATCATTAACAATCTGGTTCCATATAAATTTCGCCTTTATTTAGGTTTAAAAGGCATGTTAAAACTAGATACTCTTTTTTAAACATACCATCCATAAAAGTATTAATAAATCGCCTTTTTAAACTTTATTTCTGAAAATTCAATATTTATAACGCACATTTAGATATAAAAAATAGCTTCATATAAAAAAATATGCCATAAATTTCATATATATTCATAAAAATAAATTTTTAAGCTCATTCTAGCCATAGCATTTAATGGTAAATAACCACAGCTGACGAACAAACCTCGCGGTTCAGGTGTTTCAATTTACTTCATATGGCTGCCATGATTTCGCATGCTTTTGAATGGGAATTGCCGCCTATGTATCTTAAATGTCTTTATTCTAGCTGACCAACAGTAATTCGACCAACAGTGACGTCAGCTGCCCTTTCCTTATACCTGCTGAGTTCAGATTCTGAGCCGTTCTGATTGGCTCGCTAGATTCAGACCATGCTGATTTTTAACATAGATTAAGGACCAAGATGGGACATTTACGGCAAAATCTGTAATGGCAACAGTACTAGCGTTACTATCGGCAAGGGGGAAGAACTAACAAACCTCCGAAATTTACCTATGTTGAAGAAATATGTTTATCCTCTATGGTTTGAATATCTATTCGTTCCTAAAACGAAGCAGGTGTCAGACGATATTCTATTCATGCTTGCTTTATTTATTTAGCTGTTTTTTTTCCGTACTTGTATTGTTTATTTTTAACTTACAAAATGATAATTAGACTAATAATATAACAGAAAGCCGCCAGAAAATTCTGTTAAGAAAGCAAATATGTTAGTTTATAAGGTTAAATTGTAAAAAATCAAATTCAGCTATTGTGTCAATCGAATAAAATTTTATTGAGCGTAATGTCAGTACCTCTATTTATTTTTAACTTTTAGATTTATACAATTTTAAAAATTTGTCGAAAGGAATTTTTCCCTATCTGTAATATTATTATTATTATTTCTTATATGTTAATATTATAAACATTATTGAATTGATTGTACGTTACTTACATTAAAAACAATATTTTTATTTTATCTGTAAGGAAGTGAAAATGCATAAATTTTAAAAGATTATTGTAACGATTGTTCAATACGTTAAACTTCATAAATTTATAAAACACGGGCTATAAAAATTTTCCTGCCAAAGGGGAATAATTATGAAATTTTCTGGGACTTGTAGAGTACAACATTTCGTATATTTTTATGTTACACCATTGCTTTTGATATATAGCATTCAAGACGAAATTTTTACCTAATATACGTTACACTTAAAACCGTTCACTAATCATGTAAAAAAAAAAAAGAAAAAAAAAAACATATATTTGTGCATGAACATAGAATAGATATTAGATATATAAAATGGAATGTCTATTCTATGTTCATGTATCGGTGTAAGATTCTATCGAAAACGTAAACATGCAACATTAAAAAAAAAGAAAGATCACAATAAGGTAGATACTCAATAATAAGCATACTACAAGGATGTGGAGTTTCTTTCCCATTGTCACCAAGGGCGCTACGATCGCAATCGCATTACCATTACGCTCTATGTGTACAGCGTCAAGAATACCTAGTGTAGAAATATGCTATCCAAACAGTGTATTTGTATCCCTTAAATGTGCGACGATACTGCTAAAATGCCAAGTGTCCATCGCAGCGACATCTGTGGGATTTTCGTATTACTAGTATTACATTGTATAGACTAGCAATACATTGCACTTGTAGAAAATTTCCTGCAGATGTCGCTGCGATCTGTATATGGCAGTAGCATCATTGCATATTTAAAAGATACAATATTTTAGCACTTTTTTAAGCATTACAGAGATAGCCGATTTCCACACTATGTACTCCAGTCGCTATACTATGGGAATGCCCGATCTTGGATGTTAATCTATGATTTTTAATGTCTTGCAAGTGGAGATCGACTGACTCGGTCAGCGTGTATTTTTATTGCACAAAATTTAATTATAACACACATTAATGGTGATTGTGAATAATTTAAAATTATGCAAATATGTACATAAATAATTTACTTACATTTATATTTTTTTCTTTCAATTTCTACAAACACAATAAATCAACTTCCGTTCCTCGCTCGCTTTTAATATTGTCATTATTGTTTGTGCGGGGGTTTGTAAACTTTGTAAATTAGCATATATGTATTTTTTTGTCATGTATAATCGCTTCGCGGCCATGAAGACATAACAAAAAAAAACACATTTGGCAACAATCATGTAGTGTAGAAATATCAAAAATGAATTAAATTCGCTAAAACTGTAATAACAATCACTATAACGAATATTAAAAAATGTTGCTTTGTATAAATTGCTAGTATTGTTTAAAATTATATGTATAACTTAATAAAATATTGAAAAATAGAAACTTTCCATTTTTACATTCATATTTTTTATATATCTTTATTAACTATTGAAATAATTATTATTTCATACTCTCCGCTGATTGGATTCCTCCTGGTGATCTACGGTATTACAGGCAGACAACATACCACATAGCTACTAGAACTCGCTCAACAAGTGCTTAGAACAAAATTTTAAATGACCGCACTGCATCCAAGCAATTCAAAGGCATTATGTTCTGAATATCTGAATCTGGGGAGCCAATGAGAACGGTTCAGGATCTGAACCAAGTAGGTATTGTGAACATGCAACGCCTAGGATATAGCGTCTAGAATATATAGTGTGGAAATCGGCTATCCCAGTAGTACTTAAAAAAGTGGTAAAATATTGCATCCCTTAAATGTCAAACGATGGTGAAAACCAATGAGTCGATCACAGCGACATCTGCAGGATACATTCTAAAACTCCAACACGATTTGGTCAAGACGCTGTTACAGCGCCTAGAATACCTAGTGTGGAAATATGCTATCCCAAAGACTTTTAAGATACATAGACCTGCAAACTGTCAGTTTAACTGAGGATTTTTGATCACAGCCGTTGTACGGCAGTATATATGCTTTATATTTTAATTTACCTAAGAAAATGCTTTTATCAGCGTATATTTTCATTGCGGATAATTAAGTATTAGTCTAACCTATTTAATTTAGTCCTTTTTTTAAAGAAAATACCTTACTATTCATCAATTTTTTTGTTTTTTTCGTATAGCAAGTAAGTATTTCAATAAAAATCCTCCAAGGATAAAAATATGGTGTTACTTTCGTTAATATGCATTTTTTTAATTACCTTTTTGCATAAAAATTAGTTTAAAAAACGTAGATTTCTTTACAAGTAATTTAAAATTTTGTAAATTGCTATATGGTGTTACAGTTGCTACCTTTAATCTGCACTTCCCTATCAGTTACTTTTGTAAGTCAAACTTAAAAGAAAGTGGAATTATAATCTTTAAAAATATGTTTCAATATAAATTTTGCCTTTTTTTAGGTTTATAAGGCATGTTAAAATTAGATACTTTTTTCCAAGCATGCCATCCATAAAATTATTAATAAATCGCTTTATTTAAATATATTACTGAAAATTCAATATTTATAACGCATATTTGGATATAAAAAAATAGCTTCATGTAAAACAAATATGCCATAAACTTCATATATATTGATAAACATTAATTTTTAAGCTCATTCTAGCCATAGCACTTAATGGTAAATAACCACAGCTGACGTACAAACCTCGTGGTTCAGGTGTTTCAATTTACTTCAGATGGTTGACATGATTTCGCATACTTTAGAAGGGGAATTGCCGGTCTATGTCTTAAAAGTCTTTGATGCTATCCAAACAATGCTATAAATTTGTGACCCTTAAATGTGCGACGATACTGCTAAAATCCCTAGTGTCGATCGCAGCGACATCTGCGGGATTTTCGTATTACATTGTATTGACTAGCAATATCTTGCAGCTGTAAAAAATATCCAGCAGATGTCGCAGCGATCTTCTTATTTCAGCAGCATCGTTGCACATTTAAGGGATACAATATTTTAGCGCTTTTTTTAAGTATTAAAGGAATAGATGATTTCCACACTATATATTCTAGGCGCTATACAGCTGTAATAATATGATGTTTACTTTGAAATTTCAAAATATATTGCAGATGTCGCTGCGATCGGCTCCCTGGATTTCAGCATCATTGCACATTTAAGGGATACAACTTTTTAGCGCTGTTTGAATGGCAGATTTCTACACTATATATTCTAGACGCTGTAGTACAGCGCCTAGAATAACTAGTGTGGAAATATGCTATCCAAACTGTGCTAAAAATTTGTATCCCTTAAATGTGCAACGATACTGCTAAAAATTCAAGTGTCGATCGCAGCGACATCCCTCATAGCATGCATGGTCACGGTGACGTCGTTGTGACGTCACTGTAAGTCACTGTGGTCACGTCACATCTGTGACCAAAATGCCACCACTCAGTGATGTCACATTGTGACTGAGATGTGAACTTCTTAGAAAACTTTAAAAAATTACGAAAATTCTTCAAAACATGTTATTTACTGTAAAATTATGTTTTTCAGGCAATTAAAAAAAATTGTGAGGTCACTGTTATGTAACGTACGTCACGTCACATATGTGACAAAAAAACCACCATATTGTAAGTCACAGTGTGACAAAAATATGAACTTCAAAAATCTTTGAAAATGAAGAGAAATATTTTAAACAGTCACGAGTTACATGGCATAAGGAAAAAAATATATTAGTGGATAGCAAATGGTAAATTCTGTCACTAAAGGGGAGGGGGGGGGCATAATAAATAAAGTGCACGATACAAGCATTAATAAACTAAATTTTCAGGCTATATTTTATCAATTTGATATCTAAGATAGTGAATGTATACTTTTTCATGATTTCAATTTTATCTAGCATTTGGATAATATATTTAGAATTAGGAATATTAAATTTATACACTTTACATATTTAGTTTGCTGGGAGGAAATTTATTTATTTATTTCTTTTTTTACCGACCAGGATTATTCGAAACACTTCTGTGGTTTCAAAATAAAAAAATTCTATTACAGTTAAATCTGCACCTTTTAACTAGCACGTAGAAAGAGTCTTCAGAGTTTAGTCATCTATGCATTTCTTGCTTTAGAATATTTTTATAATTTGTATTCAAGTCATAAATTCTACTTCTTTCAGACTTTTTAAATAAAATTAGCATTTTCCGAAAATAAAAGAAATATACAAAATTAGTGCAAAACAAACTTGACTTTAAAAAAAAAAAAAGAAAAAAAAAGGGGGGGGGGGGCTCGTTATTACCATTAAATTTATTTTTACACCTTTTGAAAATTTAAACAATGGTATATCTAATAAACTCTAATTATGAATATTATTATTATAATTATTTAGAAAAAAGGAACTTTAAAATACATTTTAACTTGAATTATTTGGTACGGATAAAAAGAAAAGCTTAAATACATTGGACATTTCTTCAAATACAAAATTTTAATTAACCATACTTTCAGAAAATTACTGCGCATTCAAGTTTCATATCTCTTGCATGCAAAAACAAATAATCTGTACCAGACCATCTGCTTGAAAATCGTCTGCCCACAAAAAAAAAAAAATAAACATGAGAAGACGCGGGAAATAAATAGTTCACTGTTTTTAGAACATCACCTTCACCACGTCTACAGCATTTTAAGATAAGGAAATGACCATTTTAGGATACACGGATATTAATAGAACGTATATGTAAGTTTTATTTAATTTAAATATTTTATTCCTGATTTGTACATATGAGTTAAATAGTTTTATGTTATATTTGTAAGAGACTGATCTTTAACTGTCTAAGTGATATTTTCAAATTCGATAACTGTAAAGAAAAATATCTTAATCTGCCATCGCATGAAATAAAAAAAACTGCGCAGAGACTGCATGCCTACATTCATACTGGAATTAATATAAACATTAATTTACTCTTACTTGAGATTGAAAATGTATGGAACGACAATGATTTGGAATTATTTTATCAGATTCTTACTATTTTTTGATTACTAACACTTATAGTTATTATTATTTTGGGGTTAAATATGATGTTCGATTATCATGAGATTACGAAACTGTTTCAGATTAGAAATTAACATTATACTGGGAAACTGTATTTTTACATATTACAGTAGCGAAACATTTGAAAGAATTTTCTGTTAGTGCTAATAATATTTTAAATTATCTTTCAAAATCCTAAATCTTCACACCAATGTTTTCAGATTTAACATTTGCGAAATTATGAAATAATAGGAATTCCTTATACCATATGGAAATATTTTTGAGATATTGTTAAATCTAATAATGCATTTAATTTATCTATTGAGTCTGCTGTTGTTTAATAGTACAATTATAAATACTAATTATTATTTTTAGTGTTTTTCAAATTGGTATATTTATTTTTTTTAATTGTATGTAAGCATTTTTTCTGTTTGTGATTTTAATCAAACATTTAATTATAGACATTCTGAATCGGTTATTAAATTTTCTTCTATTGTAAATTCATTTTCTACGTTTATGATACGCGTAATTATTGGCACTAAAAAGTAAAATATGATATTTAAGCTTTGAAACAAAGTGTTTTTCATGCCTGATGGGAAGTTATAGATTAAACTGCTTAGTATATATTTTTTAAAAGTTCATATAATACAGGATACATAATATAGGACACAAGTTGAAAAGTGCTTATGACTTCGGTTTGTCTCTCCGTCTGTCCGTCTAGCAGTCTGTCCGCACTCTAACTCTCGAAAATATACTCGGATTGCCCTGAAATTTTTGGATGTTATTGACGTTTACCATAGCACGGTACCTAGTTGTAATGAAGTTTGTAGCATGCTTTGTTCATTTACAGGGACAGCCAAAATTTTTCCGTTACATTACAACCTATGGGAAAAAATCGTTTCAAATGATTTTTTTATGATTTTACGCACGCTTTCAAACAGAATAAAATTTATATGCATTTATGAAATGCACTAAAATATGTATTCTGTTGACTATGCGATGCAAAAAATAGTTATTGTTCATTTACAGGGCTAAAAAAGGAATTCAAATACATAATGATATAGGGGTGGAGGGAATTGTTTGCGGCATACTTTAATTATGTTAATCTATTTCATATATAATGAAATTGATATATGTCGCTGAGGTTTACATACTATAAATTATTTCATGTATAATAAGAATAATACGTATATAGCATTTACAGGGACACACAAAATATTTCAGATACTATATTGTATCCGAAGTACTGTTCATTAGCGATGATTGCTGGAAATGTATTTTTAATTATGATATGCGCATTTATGATTCACTATATTTATGCATAGTATATGGTGTATATAAATGCTAAAATTCCTATACTAGGCTACACAAAAGTATTCGTAAGGATTACTGGGTATGGGCGCAAATTGCTTAAAGGTTGTTTTTAAATGAGATATGCTTTTTTTGATGAACTGCATTTAATTTGCCAAGAAATGTTTGTAGAATATAGATAAAATGATATACAGGGTCACGTAAAGAATTGGATACATGGCTGTCTATAAATTATAATTTCTGGAAATGTGATTTCAGCAGTTTTAAGAGTGTCTTAGTTTGAATTAAATTTTAACTAAATAGTGGCGTGTAATAAAGATTCTAGGTAAACTACAGGGTTGTACAAAAGTATTCAAGTATGTTTCCATACATTAGTATAAATTGCTGAAAAAGAATTTCAACCTGTTAGGCGTTTTCTTGCTAAACTAGATTTTCCCATTATATAGTATATATACACTTAAAAAAATGGGAAGTCAAAATTGAGTAAAAAGTACTCAATTTTAAATGCGTCACATACTCAAAATAGCTCCGATCCAAATGTACTCAAAGTTGAGAAACACATGTACTCATTTTTTATTCATTGGTTGTGATCAAATATGAATCGTTATGTACTGCCCCCCCCCCCCAAAAAAAAAAAATGAAAAGAAAAACCTAAAATTTAAAGTAAAAATGTACTGACATTTATTTCCCGTTCAAAGTTCTTAACAAGAAATGTTTAATTGATTATTTATTAAGAAAAATAGCAAAATTCTTAACAAGATACTCAAATCGAATATTTTTATGACAAGAGCATTATTTCCAAGCACTTTTAAATTATTTTTAAAATGCTGTGCATAATTTAATATTTACATTAATAAACATCATTTATGCCGCCATAAATGAAGTGAACCATTACAGGGTACAAAACTATCCGTTTGTTTGGGTTTGATAACATGTGATGTTTCAAAATAGAGAAAGCATGGGTTCATTTTTTATCAAAAATATTCAATTCGATATGAGTACGTCGGTTTACTTATTTTTGAGTACTTCATTTTTCTCAGTGTATCAACCTACAGATCAAATACAGGACTGTTCAAAAGAATTGGAAAACATATTTGGCTATGGACGGTAACTGCTGAAATCCATTTTTCAAATGTTTTAAGAATTTTCGAAAATGTTTACTTAGTTATCTTATTTACGTCATTTCCCTAAATTACGATGTTAGCATTCAGAAAGTGTTGGAAAGTATTTTATAATCTATGATTAACGCATGATTTTTCTCAATGGTTTTTTTTCTTTTTCCCAGATCAGTCTTTTCCTAAAAAACATACCAAATTTATTTAGCTCATATTCATAAAATACAATATACACTGGAATAAAAAATTTAAATAAATATCGCTTATCATGCCGCTCTATAAATAATAGTTGTATTAATATCCGTTAGTCTCCATGTTCGTATTTAATAAAGCAATGACAAATCACAACAAATTAAAAAATTTACACATTCTAAATATCAAGCTTGAACTCAATATCAAGCATAGAACTTAATATCAATCATAGAACTGAATAAAAAAATATGTCAGTTGATAAGCATTGTTTTTTAAGTGGAAAAATTTAAAATGTTTTAGAAGAATAAGACTCCAAAATAGCGATATTTTGCTAAAAAGTACGGTAAAAAGATAAGATTTTATATTTACAGGAAAAGGTTATTTCAAAATTCATCGCTGTATTAATACTTAGAAATTTTTCCAGAGAGAATCCTTCGCCTTATATACAATATTTCAAATGAAAATCAAATATCAAATTAATTGCTTAAAAGGCGCAAAGGCAAACATAGTGAAAAAGATTCCATGCCGGGACTCGAACCCGGGACATCAGTATAGCACACTGACATTCTACCGACTAAACCACATGGAACGACGCCCAGTCTGTAAAATTTCTCACTATTACAGGTTGGCAAGGCTACAAACGCAGCACAAGATGGAATATTTATCGTGAGCCACCGACATGGGGTAAACACGAAACTTAATGAAATCCAGCATCGATTGAAACTATATTAATAACTGGAAAATTTTCCAGGGAGAAACATTCGCCTTGCATACAACATTTTTAATTAAAATTGCCTTTTAAGCAATTAATTTGAAATTTGGATTTTCATTTGAAATATTGTATGCAAGGCGAATGGTTCTCTCTGGAAAAATTTCCAAGTATTAATATAATTTCAATCGATACTGGATTTAATTAAGTTTCGTGTTTGCATCATGTTGGTGGCTCACGCTAAATATTCCATCTTGTGCTGAGTTTGTAGCCTCGCCATCATGTAATAGTGAGAAATTTTCCAGCCTGGGTATCGTTCCATGTGATTTAGTCGGTAGAATGTCAGTGCGCTGTACTAATGGCCCGGGTTCGAGTCCCAGCATGGAATCTTTTTCACTATTTGCGTCTTTTAAGCAATTAATTTGAAATTTGATTTTCATTTGAAATCACAGTGTTTATGACAAGTTCGTCACAAATGACACATATTTCACAAATTGGTCACAGTGTGACTTCAAAGCATTGTCGCTTTCGTCACAGGTTCGTCACAAAGTTAATGCCAAAATAGTCACAAATGACACTTTTGTCACAAATTTGTCACACCGTGACTTCACAGAGTGGTCACAATGTGACGTCACAAACGACCTCTAAAACGGCCATAACGACCTCGCATTCTAGTCACTGTGACGTCACATCGACGGTCACAAAATCACAGTGTGACTTCACAACGACGTCGCCGTGACGTCACCATGCCTTACGGGATCTGCGGGATTTTCGTATTACTAGTATTACATTGTATAGACTAGCAATTTCTTGCAGTTGTAGAAAATATCCTGCAGATGTCACTGCGATCTCCATATTGCAGCAGTATCATTGCACATTTAAGGGATACAATATTTTAGAGCTTTTTTAAGTATTACAAGGATAGCCGATTTCCACACTATATATTCTAGGCGCTATAGCTGTAGTCAAGTGATGTTAGGTCTTTCGCATTGCTACCTCATTGTCAAACAATCAGCCTGATTATGGAAAAGTGTGAGGTACGTGGGAGATCTTCAAACCGTTGGTGAATTTTTAATTTTGCCATTTTTTTTACAATATTTTATAGATAAATAAATACGGCAATATTCGCCTGGGTGAAATTCGTTTAGACGCGTTTGTTTGTTTGTTTGTTTTATTGAACACATACATCAGACTTGTGTGCTTGACACCAGGGCCCGCTTATATGTCATCGTCGATATACAAGGACGAGATAGCACAAGAAAACTTACAACACCAGAGAATTACATCCTGGGGATTCCACAAAGAGTGTGCAACGGAACCGGCGGTATTCGAACCCGCCCCCACCTACGCTCTCAAGCGATTAGTGTTGTGGTGTCTTATCCACTCAGACACGGTGGGCCTATTTAGACGAGTGAGACAGATTAACAAAATTTAGTGTGGCAGTACAGCGTCTAGAATATTTAGTGTGGAAATATGCTATCCAAACAACGATAAAAATTTGTATCCCTTAAATGTGCGACGATACTGCTAAAATCCCAAGTGTCGATCGCAGCGTAATCTGCGGGATTTTCGTATTACATTGTATAGACTAGCAATATCTTGCAGTTGTAGAAAATATCCGGCAGATGTCGCTGCGATCTGTATATTTCAGCAGCATCGTTGCACATTTAAGGGATACAATATTTTAGCACTTTTTTAAGTATTACAGGGATAGCCAATTTCCACACTATATATTCTAGGCGCTATAGTGTACACTGTTAAAAATCTGTAGCTTTTGCTGAATAGTCACTCCACCGCTGTTATAGAAAACGATTACTTGACTATAGTATGGAGCATTCTTATTGTCGAGAATAGAGATGTTCTATAAAACCGATGGAGTGACTATGCAGATAAAGCTTTAACGTTTTAACAGTGCAATGCGATTTTTGCATTGAAATGTGAAAATATCTCACAGATATTGCTGCGATTGGCTCTTTGGATTTCAGCACCATTGTACATTTAAGGGATTTAAATTTTTAGCACTTTTTTAAGTATTACTGGGATAGCCGATTTCCATACTATTTATTCAAGACGTTATAGAATTACGGGAATAGCCGTTTGCCATACTATATCTGTCAGACGGTATAGCAAAGTTACAGATTTTGTCAAAATTCCTCTCGACCAATCATGTTTTATTGCTTGTCTGTCCTAACTCTATAATAAAGGTACAGCGTCTAGAATATATAGTGTGGAAATCTGTTATCCAAACAGCGCTAAAAAGTTGTATCCCTTAAATGAATGTGCAATGATGCTGAAATCCAGGGAGCCGATCGCAGCGACATCTGCAATACATCATATGTAAATACATCAAATATGATTTATTTACCAATTAAATAGAATAATTATGTTAAAATTAATCTAGTGCAATCTGCGTTATATTTTCAAATTTCAAAGTGAACACCGTATTATTACAGCGTCTAGACCTAATCGTCTCGGTACAGCGTCTAGAATACCTCATGTGGGAATATATTATCCAAACAATGCTAAAAATTTATATCCCTTAAAAGTGCGACGTTACTATAGCGCCTAGAATATATAGTGTGGAAATCGGCTATCCTTGGTTTGGTTTGGTTTGTGTTTATGACGGCCGATTATCAACACGTGGGATATAGGCCCTGGGGGGAGTGCCCTTCGTGGGGGTCTTTCTAAGGGAACCTAACCCGTATTTACGCATGGAAAACCACGGCTTCGAAGAAAACCACGAAAACTCCGAAACGGTTAGGCCGACGGGCGCGAATGGGTTTGAACCCAGCACCTCCCGTCTACCAGCTTCGAGAGCAGAACCTCTCAGCCACTGGTGGGGCCCGGCTATCCTTGTATTAACTTAAAAAAGCGCTAAAATATTGTATCCCTTAAATGTGAAATGGTACTGCTGCAATATGCAGATCGCAGCGACATCTGCAGGTTATTTTCTACAACTGCAAGAAATTGCTAGTCTATACAATGTAATACTAGTAATACGATTATCCCGCAGATGTCGCTGCGATCGACACTTGAATTTTTAGCTGTATCGTCGCACATTTAAGGGATACAAATTTTTAGCACTGTTTGGATAGCATATTTCCACACTAGGTATTCTAGGCGCTGTAACGATACTGCTAAAATGCCAAGTGTCGATCGCAGCGACATCTGTGGGATTTTCGTATTACTAGTATTACATTGTATAGACTAGCAATACCTTGCAGTTGCAGAAAATATCCTGCAGATGTCGCTGCGATCTTTATATTTCAGCAGTATCGTTTCACATTTAAGAGATACAATATTATAGGGCATTTTTAAGTGTTAAAGGGATAGCCGATTTCTACACTATATATTCTAGGCGCTATAGCGTCTAGAATACATAGTGTGGAAATCGGCTATCTCTGCAATGCTTAAAAAAGTGCTAAAATATTGTATCTTTTAAATATGCAATGATGCTACTGCCATATACAGATCGCAGCGACATCTGCAGGTTATTTTCTACAACTGCAAGAAATTGCTAGTCTATACAATGTAATACTAGTAATACGAAAATCCCACAGATGTCGCTGCGATCGACACTTGGCATTTTAGCAGTATCGTCGCACACTTAAGGGATAAAATTTTTTAGCACTGTTTGGATAGCATATTTCTACACTAGGTATTCTAGACGCTGGACTAGGCGCTATGGTCTCGGAGTTTTAGAAAATATCCTGGAGATGTCGCTGTGATCAACTCATTGGATTTCAGCATCGTTTGAAATTTAAGGGATCCAACATTTTAGCACTTTTTTAAGTATTATTGGGATAGCCGATTTCCACACTCTATTTTCTAGACGATGTAATAAAGGTATACCAATTTTTTTCAATATAGCTTCAATGACCAAAACAAACGTTGGTGTCTGAGAGTAATATGGAAAAGGGTATTTTCTCTTGGAAACTAGTTATTTTCTTCGATATCGAAATGCAACAAAAGATTTTTAATCAAGCTAACAGTCACACTGCTATTTACTCTAACAGAATATCGTATCAGTTTCCAAATATTGGTGAAATATGTCAATAACAGAGTTGAAAAGAAAATTTGACATCTTTCGGAGGACTTCAACTATTTCGAATAAAAATGTTTGTTGGACTTGTATTTTACGTTTCTTTCATGAGAATAATTTTGATGCCTTATTAGCTTCAAGAAATGGAGGTGAAGTTATTGAATTTTGTTTGAAGAAGTTACAAAATTATGACTGTGGGGACAAAAACATCCTGTATAGAATATTAGAATACTGCTTTCGATTTCACTTTTATCTCTGTGTGGGTGATGGAATCGGCCATGAAATGGAGGACATAAGTGCTATTATGAAACCTTTGAGAGTACTCCGATCAAGCGATGATCATTCTCTTTCAAAAATGAACTTAAATGAATATCCAATGTGCACCATACATGTCGGACTTTTGTTAGTATTATCAAAATACGGAATTCACATAGGAATGTCGGTCTTCAACGTCTGGAATGCTGTAAAAACAGTTCAATATTTCTTGTACGTATTTTTGTTTGTTATATGTTTTGTCCGTATTTTATAACTTCCCAGTAAGGGATACACATGAAAGCCTATATTGTGTTCCTTAAATAGAGATGTCTTTTGTTAGTGATTTGATCATTTTATTGTTTAAATGTGTAAAGTATCAATAGATAGGCTCTTTGATATAGGGGAGAGTGGGGTGGAATGGGACAGTAGGATTTTCTCTCTATGTATCATTCTAATCATTCATCAATCGCACATTAGATGAAGCAATGGTACCCCAAACTTCAACTGAAAAAGTAGCTGATCAGCATAAGCTTTCGATTGCATAAAGAAAAAGATTTATTTCAAGAATCAAAAGTAAATTTGCTTCATACACTTTTTATGTTTTTTTGTATATCAAAGGCTCGTTTATGAGTAGATGTAATAGTTTCCTCATTTATGGAACATTATTCTGTATATATTATCCCTAATTTAAACTATGCTTAAAAGCAGATTTTTTGTTTATACAAGAAGTTTAACATAAAAGAATGTAGAGGGAGGAATGGGACAAGTCTAATTCCTTCTTTTTAAGAAGATGAATGTAAATTGCTAATATGCAAATATTTTTCGAGGGTAGTATATTAATTATAACATTATAAATATATTCATTTGCTTCAAAATGTAAATAAATTAAACTGATGACTTTTTAATGTCATTTCTGACTGACAATCCTGAATTTTCCTTCCACTGATGAAGGTAATGGAATTTGATATTGTAGAACAGACATTATCAACTTACAATCTTTGTTAGACTGTATACATATAGCCAACACTAGACTATTTGTGCCATATCATATATTTTTTATAGCTGTCCCACACCTCCCTGTTAGTGGGGAGGTATGGGACACATTTTGAAATTTACAAATTCTTTATGAAATTGTTTCTGCAAATTACGTTTCTATATTGTTCAAGGACATTATAAAGCGTTTCATTTTGTATTCTATATATCGAAATTTTTGTTTTTGTGTCAAACAAAGTTGATTTTCTTATTTTTGTAAAAAGTGTCCCATTCCTCCCGCACTCACCTAGACGTTGCGCATTAAGTCCTTTTCTAATTATATAAATTATAGAAAACTATTATAGTTAGATATGTTTTTCGTTTTTTAATTGTAAATACGGTATTAACTTCTAATAAATTGAAATACTTTCGGCCCTATAAACTGTACGGATATATTACCACTATAATCCAAAAGTAAATTTAAATCGTACTTAATCTCCGAATTTCTGTCATTGAATAAACTAAATATTTCTTTCAGAAAATACTGCTAACATTTGGCATACTTTAAAGGTCCCTACTAATGTAATAAATTTTAGCATTCGCTTTCTTTGTAGCTCCGAGAATGTCGAGGCGGTGCTCTAGTTCTTGCCACGTTTTGCCTACCATTTGTTCTGTAAAACTAGATACAAAATGTTACTTTGATCCCCAGTGTTTTAATATCATAAACTCGTGTAGCAAATACTATGTCCTTTACATAACCCCTAAAGAATAAATCAAAAGTACTAATATGAGGAGAGCATTCAGCTATGGTGTTGGTCTATCACTTCCAGCACATCTGCAAAAATTAACATTTGATTCACTGTTTGCATTTATGCTCTAGTTGGGGCATGTATTTGATTATAATTAAACTTTAGGAATAAAGCTATGCAATGATAAATTTTAGATTGCGAATTTAATCAGTTATTTTGTTCTAACTTTTTTGTGATGGGGGAAAACTTTGTGCACACTCTATAGGCTGAATCCATATCAACTCAACCGTAAGGCATGGTGACGTCACGGCGACGTCGTTGTGAAGTCACGCTGCGATTTTGTAACCGTCGATGTGACGTCACGTGACGTCGATGTGACGTCATAGTGACTAGAATGCGAGGTCGTTATGGCCGTTTTAGAGGTCGTTTGTGACGTCACATTGTGACCACTCTGTGAAGTCACGGTGTGACAAATTTGTGAAAAGTGTGTCATTTGGCACTATTTTGGCATTCACTTTGTGACGAACCTGTGACGAAAGTGACAATGCTTTGAAGTCACATTGTGACCCATTTGTGAAATATGTGTCATTTGTGACGAATTTGTCATAAACACTGTGATGATTTCAAATGAAAATCAAATTTCAAATTAATTGCTTAAAAGGCGAAAGGCGAACATAGTGAAAAAGATTCCATGCTGGGACTCGAACCCGGGCCATCAGCATAGCGCACTGACATTCTACCGACTAAACCACATGGAACGATACCCGGCCTGGAAAATTTCTCACATGTTGGCAAGGCTACAAACGCAGCACAAGATGGAATATTTATCGTGAGCCACCGACATGGGGCAAACACGAAACTTAATTAAATCGAGCATCGATTGAAACTATATTAATTCTTGGAAATTTTTTCAGAGAGAACCATTCGCCTTGCATATAATATTTCAAATGAAAATCAAATTTCAAATTAATTGCTTAAAAGGCAATTTTAATTTGAAATTTGATTTTCATTTGACATACTGTATGCAAGGCGAATGTTTCTCTCTGGAAAAATTTCCAAGAATTAATATAGTTTCAATCGATGCTGGATTTAATTAAGTTTCGTGTTTGCCCCATGACGGTGGCTCACGATAAATATTCCATCTTGTGCTGCGTTTGTGGCCTTGCCAAAATGTAATAGGAAGAAATTTTCCTGGCTGGGTATCGTTCCATGTGGTTTAGTCAGTAGAATGCCAGTGCGCTATACTGATAACACGGGATCGAGTCCCGGCGTGGAATGTTTTCATTATGTTGGCCTTTGCGCCTTTTAAGCAATTAATTTGATATTTGATTTTCATTTGAAATATTGTATGCAAGGCGAATGTTTCTCTCTGGAAAAATTTCCAAGTATTAATATTGTGATGATTCTTGTCATAAACACTATGATAATTTTAAAGTAAAGTTTTGTTTGAAATATAAAGTCTTATCTTTTTACTGTACTTTTTAGAAAGATAACCCTATTTTGGAGTCCTATTCTTCTAAAATATTTTTAATTTTCCATTTAAAAAACAATCCTTATCAACTGACATCGTTTTTATTAAGTTCTAAGCTTGATCTTGAATTCAAGCTTAATATTAAGAATGTGTAAGCTTTTTAATTTTTTGTGATTTGTCATTGCTTTACTAAATACGAACATGGAGTCTAACGGACATTAATACAACTGTTATTTAAAGAACGACATGATAAGCCCTATTTATTTAAATTTTTTATTCCCGTATATATTGTATTTTGTGAATATGAGCTAATTAGATTTGGTATGTTTTACAGGAAAAGACTGATCTGGGAAATAGAAACAACAAGTAAGATATATCATGCGTTAAGCCTAGATTATAAAGCACTTTCCAACTCTTCCTGAATGTTTTAACAAGACATCGGGGGAAATAACGTAAACAAGATAACTAACTAAATATGAAAACGCATAAAACATTTGAACATTTTCAGCAGTTACCATCCATAGCCAAATATGTTTTCCAATTCTTTTAAACAGTCATGTATTTGATCTGTAGATTGATATATATACTATATAATGGAAAAATTTAGTTTATCAAGGAAACGCATAACAGGTTGAAATTCTCTTTCAGCAATTTATACTAATATATGGAAACATACTTAAGTAATTTTGTACAACCCTGTAGTTTACCTAGAACCTTTATTACGCGCCTCTATTTAGTTAAAATTTAATTCAAACTAAAACACTTTTAAAACTGCTGAAATCACATTTCCAGAAATTATAATTTATAGACGGCAACGTATCCAATTCTTTGCGTGACCCTGTGTATCATTTTATCTATATTCTACAAACATTTCTTAGTAAATTAAATACAGTGCAGCGTAAAAATGCATAACTTATTTAAAAACCACCTTTAAGCAATACCCAGTAACCCTTACGAATACTTTTGTATAGTCCTGTATATGAATTATAGCATATATATATACACCATATACTTTGCATAAATGTAGTGAATCATAAAAGCGCATATCATAATTAAAAATTCATTTCCAGCAATCATCGCTAATGAACAGTACTTCGTATACAATATAGTATCTGAAATATTTTGTGTGTCCCTGTAAATGCTATATACACTTCGTATTATACATGAAATATTTCATAGTATGCAAACCTCAACGACGTATATCAATTTCATTACATATCAAATAGATTAATATAAATATAGTACGCCGCAAACAATTCCCTCCACCCCTATATCATTATGTATTGGAATTCCTTTTTTAGCCCTGTAAATAAACAATAACTATTCTCTGCATTGCATATTCTACGGAAAGCACATTTTAGTGCGCTTCATAAATTCATATCAATTTTATTCTGTTTGAAAGCGTGTAAAATCATTAAAAATCATTTGAAACGATTTTTTCTCCCACAGGCCGTAATGTAATGGAATACTTTTGACTGTCCCTGTAAATGAACTAAACATGCTACAAACTTCATTACAAATAGGGACCTTGCTATGGTAAACGTCAATAACATCCAAAAATTTCAAGTCAATCCGAGTATATTTACGCGAGTTAGAGCGCGGACAGACGGCCAAACAAACCGAAGTCATAAACACTTTTCAACTTTATCGGGCCTGCAAAACACTTTATTTCAATGCTTAAATATTATTTTTTATTTTTTAATGCCAATAAAATAAATGTATCGAAAACGTAGAAAATGAGTTTACAATCAAAGAAAATTTAATAACTGATTCTGAATGTCTACAATTAAATGTTTGATTAAAATCACAAACAGCAAAAAAAAAAAAAAAAAATGATTAACTAGAATAAAAAAATAAATATATCAATTTGAAAAACACTAAATAATTAGTATTTATAATTGTACTATTAAGCAACAACAAACTACAATAGATGAATTAAATGCATTTAACAATTTCTCAAAAATCTTTCCATATGTTATAAGGAATTCCTACTATTTTATAATTTTGGCAAATGTTAAATCTGAAAACATTGGTATGAAGATTTAAGATTTTAAATACTAATTTAAAATATTATTAACAATGAAAAAAAATCTTTCAAAAGTTTCACTACTACAATATGTAAAAAGATATTTTCCCAGTATATTGTTAATTTCAAAATTGAAACAGTTTCCTAATACACAGCTGCCAACTTGTACGGATTTCTCATACCACTAAAATTTAATAGAAAATATTATCTAATACAATCACCAAAATTCCAGCAATTTCAACGTTTAAATAAGTCAAAAATTTTTACAAAATTTTAGTGGTAAGAAAAATCCGTACAAGTTGGCAGCTATGCTAATATCATTATAATCGAATATCATATTTAACTCCAAAATATTAATGACGATAAATACTGTGTTAGAATCAATCTCTGCATCAGCTTTTTTTTCCCTTCTAGCGATGGCAGATTAAGATATTTTACAGCATCGAATCGGAAAAGAATTGCAGATCAGTCTCATTGCATATAACATACTACAACTTATTTAACTTTAATCTATCAAACGGGAATAAAAAATTTAAATTAAATAAGACATACCTTTTAAGTTCCATAAATAGTTTAATAATATCCGTGATTTATCCTAAATTGTCAGACATATTTCTGACAAAATGACAAAATTGTCAGACATACTTCCCGCGTCAAAAGTTCTGATCCTTATTTTATTCTGCGGTTTAATCGAGCGCAGACGATAGCGCACACGCAAGCAGGTGCTTATACTGTATTATTATAATTTTTGTCTGTAATGAAAATTTTCTATTTGAATGAAACACCTGCCTTTTTTCTTTCTTTTTTTTTTTAAGTAAAGTTTGTTTTACACGTAATAAATACAAATTAGGCATCTTAATAAATGAAAAGAAAGTATACAGGATAAAAAAATTTTCTTTGTCAATCTGTCATTTTTTTATATTCATTTTCTGTAGAATAAAACTATTTGTAAAATAGTTTTTTTTTTAAAGTCGTATTTCTAAAACACGAATTTAAAATATGAATAATTATACCATGGGTTTTGTATAAAATTTGTATAAATATTTTTTCGGAAAATGCTAATTTTATTTAAAAAGTCTGAAAGAAGTAGAATTTTTTAAAAAATAGTTATTTAAAATAGTTAAACACTAACAGGAAAAAATATGACTTGAATGCAAATTCTAAAGCAAGAAATGCATATATGACTAAACTCTGAATACTCTTTCTACGTGCTCATTAAAAGCTGCAGACTTAACCGTAACAGAAAATTTTAGTTTGAAACCACAGAAGTGTTTCGAATAACACTGGTCGACAAAAAAAAAAAAAAAAAAAAAAAAAAAAAAAAAAAAAAAAAACTTCCTCCCTGCAAACTAAATATGTAAAGTGTACAGATTTAATATTCCTAATTCTAAATATGTTATCCAAATTGCTTCATAACGTACCATTTTTCCGAGAAACACTTTTATAATAATAACAATCGGTGAAGGATTGAATTGCAATGGTAGATAAAATTGAAATCATAAAAAAAGTATACTTCACTGTCTTAGATAACAAATTGATAAAATATAGCATGAAAATCTAGCTTAATACTTGTAACGTGCATTTTCCTTTTTATGCCACCCCCCACCTCTTTTCGTGTCCGAATTTACTATTTCCTATCCACTAATATGCTTTCATTCCTTATGTTGCTGTAACTCGGGCATGTTTAAAATATTTCTGTTCATTTTCAAAGATTTTTTATGTTCATATTTTTGTCACACTGTGACTTACAATATGGTGGTTTTTTTCGTCACATATGTGACGTGACGTACGTTACATGCAGTGGCATAACGGTAACGTCACTTTTTTTTTTTCTTTTATTGCCAGAAAATATAATTTTACATAAATAACATGTTTTGAATATTTTTTGTAATTTTTAAAATTTTTCTAAGAAGTTCACATCTCAGTCACAATGCGATATCACTGAGTGGTGGCATTTTGGTCACAGATGTGACGTGACCACAGTGACTCACAGTGATGTCACAACGACGTCACCGTGACCATGCATGCTATGAGGGCAGGCAGGGGCGGGGGTTACCTTCATAGTCTTAGAAGTTTTTGAATTGAACATATGTTAAAATTTAAGAAAAAGTAAGATACTTGTATATTTTCATTTTGCCCAAAAAAATTCCTGGCCCGAGATACAGGCCACCAAAGATGACATCCCTGGCATCCTTTCTCATTCGCGATTTTCGATAAAAATTTTAAAGTGCTCTATCTCTAGAACGGTGCAAGATATTTCATTGCGGTTTATTTTATTTTAAAGATAATATTCTTCTGTTTAAAATGATATACCCAATTTTGAAAAATGTATTCAACTTTTCTTGTGGCAGCCTTTTGAAAGAAAAAAATTTTTTTTCAAAAAAAAAATTTTTTTTTTGGAAATGCCAATCCCAAAAATTTTGATTTTTTTGCTGTTGATCAATACCATTAGGAACTACCTTCACTGTAAAGGAGAACTTCCACTTTTGAGTTTAACAAATTTTAGAAACATTTAAAAAATTTAAAGAAGTTTACAGGAACTGTATATATACAGTTCCAGTAAAAGTCACTGAATTTTTGCTTATTTGTATCATATTTGTAAGGATAAGCCTACTATATATCCTAAACAAGTTAGAAATTGCAATATCAATTGTGGCAAATGAGGTGCGTGCGTACTATAACTAGTTTTATAAATATTCAGATCTTGGTGCAATAAGTTACACTCTTGGGCAAAAAGGGCATGAATACAAAATTTATTATGATTCTACATATTAAATTCAGTAATACGGAAGTAATATGAATTCATCTTGAAAGGACTTAATCGCCATGGCAACCTAGAATCATTACCTATCATGGTATATCTTTGAATCAATTATGTATTATAGGATTTTTAAATAGAATGAAGAAAACTTTTATTAATGTCTTTTATGTTTTAATTTGGATTTTCATAGCATTTGATGTGATACATACTTTATTTTCAATATACCGAACATAGTAAAACAATCTCAATAACATATATCAATTACACAGCAATACAAATTATATTAATACAAGTTAGAGTTCAGACAGATGGGCAGACAAATCGAATCCATAAAGACTTTCAACTATGTTGGAAATTGTTAAAAACACATAAATAGGTCGGAATTTGACTTTTAGAAATGTATGTCAATAGACGGAAGCATACTTGAATACTTTCATACAACCCTGTATTTTACCTACTATCTTTATATACATGCCACTATTTAGCTAATATTTAATTAAGATTAAAACATCCTTAAAACCAGTGAAATCACACTTCCAGAGATTATCATCCATAGACGGCCATGTATCTAATTCTTTGCGTGGACCTGTATATCATTTTATCTATATTCTCCAAACATATCTTAGTATACTTAATGTAGTTCATTGTAAAAATGCATAACTCATTTAAAAATCACCTTTAAGTTACTTTCATTTATACTCAGTAAACCCTTAAGATTTCTTTTGTGTAGCCCTGTATATGATCTACAGCCTTTATACACACAACGTAATATGGAAATATTTAATTAAACTTAAAAACTCATATCGCAACTAAAAATGCACCTCTAGCAATCATCGCTAATGTACAGTATTTCCAATAAAGTAAAGTATCCGAAATCTTTTGTGTGTCCCTGTAAACCCTATGCACTTTCTATGACACAGGAAGTAATTTTTTGTAAACCTCTGCAATAAAGTATGTATCACTTCAAATGCTATGAAAATCAAATTAAAACATAAAAGACATTAATAAAAGTATTCTTCATTCTATTTAAAATTCCTATAATACATAATTGATTCAATGATATACCATGATAGGCAGTGATTCTAGGTTGCCATCGCGATTAAGTCCTTTTAAGATGGATTCATATTACTTCCGTATTACTGAATTAAATATATGGAATTATAGTAAATTTTGTATTCATGCCTTTTTGCCCAAGAGTGTAACACTTATTGCACCAAGATCTGAATATTTATAAAACTAGTTAATACTATGCACGCACCTCATTTGCCACATTTGATATTGCAATTTCTAACTTGTTTAGGATATATAGTAGGCTTATCCTTACAAATATCATACAAATAAGCAAAAATTCAATGACTTTTACTGGAACTGTATATATACAGTTCCTGTAAAATTCTCTGAATTTTTTAAATGTTTCTAAAATTTGTTAAACTCAAAAGTGGAAGTTCTCCTTTACAGTGAAGATAGTTCCCAATGGTATTGATCAACAGCAAAAAAATCAAAATTTTTAGGATTGGCATTTTCGAAAAAAAATTTTTTTTTTTGAAAAAAATTTTTTTTTCAAAATGTTGCCACAAGAAGAATTGAATACATTTTTCAAAATTGGGTATATCATTTTAAACAGAAGAATATTATCTTTAAAATAAAAAAAAACGCAACAACATATCTTGCACCGTTCTAGAGATAGAGCACTTTATAATTTTTATCGAAAATGGCGAATTGGAAATGGTGCCCGGGATGCCATCTTTGGCGGCCTGTATTTCGGGCCAGGAATTTTTTTGGGCAAAACCAAAATATACAAGTATCTTATTTTTTATTGAATTTTAACATATGTTTAATTCAAAAACTTCTGAGACTATGGATGTAAGATTTTTTCTTTGGCTGCCTGAATTGACATGGATCATACCTATACCTTTTGGTGTCAAACTGTGGCCCGCCGGATACCTGTAACATTTTATAGAAATAACTACACTATCTGATCAAGGAATCTCTGCGATTCAAAAAGTCGGCTATTTCAATATAAAATTAGTGGTATCCGACGGGACACAGTTTGGCATTCCTGCTGTATACTGTCATAAAAATGATTACACTTACCAGGCGTCCCAAAAATAACTAAATTAGGAAATGATTTTTTTTTTTCATGCAAGTGATACAAATGCATCATTTGCTGCAGAGTACTTGGGAAAACACCAAATTTTGGGAAACAGAATAATAAATATGAATTTAATAAATGTATAAATTTTTGAATAAACCCCTCATTTTTATTACCCATGTGTCCCAAAAATTGCTAATAAAGGAAATCGATAATGGAAATTGCTAATAAAGTGAATCTGTGAAATTTTCTATGAATATGAAATTAACCCATGAAACAAGAATATTGCCATGACCGAATTTCGTTTCTTGATTCGGAAATACAGATGCGGAAAGTTTTAAAACTTTCCACAGAAATAGTATTTCAAATTAATATTCAAAACGGACGTTAAATATAACCTATTATTTCCTTAATAGAAATTGATTTCTACAAGCATGTATATGCTAATCCAAAATTGCAACAATTAGTTTTTGAATTATGCTTTAAAACTCAAAATATTCTAATATTTAATCAAAATTGGGTATTCATAGTGAAATTTTCAGTTTGTAACAATTTCAATGTGGAGATTGCCACCTATGCTTATTGTTTTAAGGTATGTTTGCACCTTCGGGGCACGTTTTTTGCAAAATGATTTTTTTTAAAACGCATGTGTTTTTAGGTAAAACAGGGAATACAGCTATGAATTTAAATAAGTTTTAAAGAAATTTTAATTAACTTTACAATTTTAGGCAATATTTAGTCTGATTTTAGTAAAAAATTTGCCCTTATGACAAACCTTCTATAACGAAATCTATTCAATATAGTTCACTTACTTTTTAACACTATATTAGCAAACCACTTTCCTGTGTAATGAAGCAAAAGATTTGCAAAACCTCTTAAATTTACTAACATATACCAAATTTTCTATACACAGCATGATAAAAAAATAGTTCTTAAATTAGTATTTGCCTAATTACAAACTATATTTTGCTTTATAACATACCAATAGATGAGCAGAAACTTGTAAAAAAATTTATTTTAATATCTTAAAAACATTTTAAGAAATGAGATCTCGTAAACGTAAACAATGAAGAACGCAGTTTTCCAGAAAACTCAAATTAAGATTTTAATATAACACAAAAAAAATGGTATAAAGTTTACAACTTTAAATGCAAATTTAATTCTATATTAAAAATTTGATCATTAAACATGTTTAAAAGTAGAAAAACAACTGTTTAAATTTATTGTTCCTTTCCGTACTTCACTTCCGCTTTCAGAAAATTCATTTTCGGTTTATATTTCGTGCTATAACTTTGCTTCTAATTATAGCTGAACGAAAAGTAAGTCATTTTTGGAGTCCTAAGTGTTTTAATTTTAATTTAATACAATAAAAAAAAATCGAAAATTTTCGCAAAACAGCGATTGGCACATACCTTAACATAAATTTAAAAAAGCGATAATTCCCAATTGAAAAACTGCTTTCGTTTTTCTCTGTGATACTTTTGCGATTAACAACTTTGGTTTATTCTTTTTTCTTTCTTCACGTCTGCAGATATATCAAAGTTAAATTTAATAAAAATGTAAAAAACGTTACGTGGTATAATTTAATTAAATCATAATTAGAGGTATTGTTTACTATAAATTCAGTTACATTTATTTTTTCCGATTATTTACAAGGAAAACCGTGTCACATGCAATATGTAGAGTGATAGACATTAAGGCGTACGTGTAGATGAAAATTACAAAACAAACGTAGCCAGTTCACCCTTTTTTATAGTCATATTCATGTTCAGTGCATACATCGAATTCTATAAGAATAAAGTTTATTTATATCGGAAACCAGTGGCGCAGAGTTAGGGTGGCTCGTCCAGTATTATTGTATGCTAAATTTTGCTTTGTTTAATCGTATAACATTCAATGATTAAATAAAGTCAAATTTTCTATATAATAGTGCTGGTAGTAAAATGATTGAGCCCCCCCCTAACTCTACGCCACTGTCGGAAGTATTAAGTTAATTAATTTTTGTTCTGCAGTGTTATTTTGTACGCTTGTGTTTTTCGTTTAAAAAAAAAAATAAAGAAAAACAGTAAGTAACTGCAATATATTTCATAAATTTTAAAACTTAAATACCAAAATAAACCGCAGCAATTTATTTTTTAACATTTTAAGACAAAGTAAAAAAAAAAAATGCAAATGAGTATTTGTAAGCTTTAATTTTAATAAAATGAGTAAATATTTTGTTTGAAGTCCATTATCAACGATTTGAAAAATAGTTCAAGGTATTGTGGTATATATTGCATAAAGTTTACTTTGCGATTCTTTGCCTATCCTCTGGAGTGCTTTCACGAGACGCTGATAACATTTTTACTAGTGATTTTTTTTTCGAACTTCAATGTTGAATAACATCTATGGTGGTTTTCTGCGTTCAACTCTGTAGACTGTGGTACAACTGCACGTCTTTTTGGAGAATTTTTGTGACCACAGCGTTATGTTTAGGAGAATTTATACTGTTGGAAGTGTATTTCTTAGAATCATCTGCTCTTTTTTTGTCTTGGATGTTAACTTTCTGAAACCACCTAATCGGGTTTATTTTCAACACTCGGTTATTTCAATGTTTACTATGTAACCAGCTTGTAAATGAAAATATTTTCTCCCCATTTCCCAGATGAATTTTCATTTATTGTGAAACCCATTCATGTGATTTATCCTATCGAATGATACTTTACTTTTAGGTTCCGTTTTGAATAACGCCGCAAAAATCAGATGATTGATATTCAAACAAACAAATGTTAAACCAACAATTATTTACAATTACACTTTAAAAAATCCTTTCAATCATTAATTCTGTACAATAGTAGGTGAGAGTGAGAATACTTAATCCTCACTATCTGTTTTTATTTTTTTCTCAGTTGTCATTTGACATTTTTAAGAAATTTTTTTACCAAAATAATCATGTGGCCATTTCTTATACAATATAATTTTTTTCTTGGTATAAAAAACAAATTAATTTCAGAAAAATACATTTTTCAATTTTTCAAAAGGTGGGTCATGTATCCCCACTTAAAGGGATACTTTATCCTTTCGTTCGGAATATTTAATCCTTGTCAAAAATAAAGCTAATATTGTTTCATTATGCATACATCGCAGTATCATAAGTTAGTAATAAACATTTAACTTTTTATTTCTTTCATTTATGACTACAAGATGAATATTTAAACACTTTCGTTGATGACTTGACGTGTAGATATTTTTAAAAACTATACACTATTTAATTTAAAAAAAACTAAAATGAAAAATTTAGAATCAAAAGCTAGAAAGAAATCGCCAAATAGTTACTTTATTTTAATAAATAATACAAGTATATAAAACAAAGTAAAAATAATGAATAGGGGAAAGTAGGGGAATGGCGCTCACTTAAGGGAAAACATGATTAGCTAGTTAAATTTATACAAAAAAAATCTATCTATTTTATTAATGAAGTATAACTCCAAAGCATAAGGAACAGTTTGCAATCAACTAATTTGCATAAAGGATTTAGGAATTTTTTTATCGTTTTATTTAAACGACCATCGATTGAGCGGTAATGCCCGACATGGTAGGGTAATGGCGCTCAGAGTTTGAATACAACATTTAAGAAAAAAAATCACATATATAGTTGTGTGGGCTGTTCACACCACTGCAGACTTTTTGCGACCACTTTACACATATTGTATTGCACATATAGTGGGCTACTTTTATATATTTAGGTTTTTCGATCTTCACCACTTTTTTTAAATCGTAAAATTCTCCTTGTTTAATGACATAATTAAAGCGAAAACAGGGGAATTTTACCATTTCAAAAAAGTGGTGTCAATCAACAAATTTGAATTTTAAAAAAGTTGCCCACTGGCAGAACTTCTTTTGGAATTCCACGCGATCGCCATTACCCGTTATCGCCATGTTGAGTTTTAATGCATTATAATTGGCGTAACAACGCACTACAAAAATAAATAAAAGCATGAAAGCTAAATGTATATATTTTGTAGACATAATGAGTAAATTAATATTTGAAAATAAGAGTGTACACTTACCTTCAAGTTAGATGTTGTAGAATTTTATAATAAAACAACTTCAAACTAATTACGTGAGGACACAAAAATACTTTCCTCCCGACGGGCACTCGATCCTTACTGGGAATTTAGGATGAAGTTCGGTAGGTGCCGGTAATGATCGCACGTTTTCAATTCCATTATATTTAGAGGTATTTGGTGAGCGGGATTGCCCTTCTGAGCGTCATTACCCTTCTTTCCCCCAAAGCTTTCAAAAATGACACAGCCTCATTATCAGCAGGTATTTTGAAATTTTGAAAAGTCAAAATGAAAGGTTATAGTTGTAGCATTTCTTGAGGTTCCTCCTATACCATAATTGGATTAGGCAACTTAATAATATAATCTGACTCATCAACTATGCTTTTGGCAACTTTTTTCCGGGAAATAGAATTGATAACGCGTGCCTTTTCATCGTAAAAAATTAATCTCGCATTCAAAAAGTGTGACATTTGTTCAACTTGACCTACGTAATGCAAGATTTTATTTTAAATAAAATTAAAGTATCACAAATATCTTTTGCTAAATTGATGCTAATGTTCTGTATTTAGTAACAAAACTGGAGTATTTCTGTTTGTATTAAAATTTTAGCTATTTGGGGATACATGATCCCTAGAAAAAGAGGGATCAAGTATCCCCATTTTGTGTATAGAGATAAATGTATATTTTCGTTGGTAAATAAACAAAACTAATTTGCTAAAGAAGTTATATTAAGAATTGTAAAATTTATACTTTAAAATGATACACAATTCAATTTATCAAACTTCCAACAATAGAAAATAAAATCAAAACTTTAAAAACCTTTAAAAAAGTTTAATTTGCAGCAATTAAAAATTTCCTTTTCATGCTAAAACAAAATGGCTGTAAATGATTTTATGTTGCTAGATTATCTGAAATAATGCATCTTAAAATGTGTTGCCAGATTTCAAAACTCTACATATTGATTTTAGTATACTTTATGATCAGGGATCGAATATCCTCAGTCTCCCCTATGTATCATAAGTATGCAAAACGCACAAATACTATTCTTGCACTTTTGCAGTTAAAAATTTATTTGACAGCTTCATGACTTGGTTTTATATTTAGTGAAAATAGGTACAAAAAGAAAAGTTTAAAAAATTATTTCAAAGTATCTCTATTTATATTTTGTTGTCTTTGTGTAAGTAGACAAACATATGAAAGCCACTAATTCTGTAGCTAAGGAGGTCAAGTACTATTCTTCCACAAAATTTTCAAATGTTTGCAGTTTGACAACTTCATTACTTTATTTTATATTTAATAAAAAAACGTACGAAAAGAAAAGTTTTAAAATTGTTTCAAAATATCTCTATTTATATTTTATTAAAACAGTCTTTCTTGTGCCAGTAGACAAATATATGAAAGCCATGAATTCTATGGCTAAGGAGATCTTGACAAAATAACCCTCAAAATTTATTTTAGTTTATAATTTGATAAATTACTTCCGGCAAATTTGACTTTCGCAGCTTTTTTTTTTTTTTTTTTTTTTTTTTGTCTGGGCTTGAGTCCTGGACAAACGCCTATTTTAATTTGAAATTCCGTAATTTTTTTCGAACCACAATTTGAAACTTAGGGGAGAGCGGGGTGGAATTGGACAGTAGGTTTCTCTCTTTATGGTATCATTCTAAGCATTTCAACAATCACACATTGGATGAAGCAATGGTACCCCAATCTTCAGTTGAAAAAAAAAATAGCTAATCTGCATAAGATTGTGATTGTATAAAGAAAAAGATTATTCCAAGAATCAAAAGTAAATATGCTTCTTATACTTTTTATGCTTTCAGTATATTAAGGACTTGTTTATGCGTAGATGTAATAGTTTCCCTATTTATGGAACATTATACTGTATATTATCTATAATTTAAACTATTTCTAAAAGCAACATTTTTGTTTATACAGGTTTAACATAAAAGAAGTTAGAGAAAGGTATGGGACATGTCTAATTCCTTCTTTTTAATAAGATAAATGTAAATTGCTAATATACAATTATTTTTAGAGGGCTAGTGTATTAATTTTGACATTATAAATACATTAATTTACTTCAAAATGTAAATAAATTGAACTGTTTATTTTTTAATGTCATCTGTAACAATCCTGATTTTTCCTTCCAGTGATGAAGGTACTGGAATTTGATAATTGTAGCAGAGACATTATCAACGTACAATCTTTGTTAAACTGTACATATAGCCGACACTAGACTATTTGTGGCTTATCATACATTGTTTTACAGCTGTCTGACATCTATCTGTTAGTGGGGAGGTATGGGGCACAGTTTGAAATTTATAATTTCTTTATTTATAAAATTGCTTCTCCAAATTATGTTTCTATATTGTTCAAAGTATATTAGAAAGTGATTTTTTGTATTGTATATACATCGAAATTTTTGTTTGTGCCGAACAAAGTTGATTTTCTTACTTATGTAAAAAGTGTCCCAATTTCTCCCCTATATTTATTATTGAAAAATAGAAATAAGATATTTTTTACGTATAAGTGTGGGTATATATAGTTTTAAAAATGAAATTTTACGTGTATAAATTTAATGAATGAAATTATATCTGTATATAAACTATAATTTTTAACAGTTAAATAACTAAAAAATATTTCATCAAATTAAACCACTGAAATCAGGATAATTTTCTGTTTACTTAACATTTTCCTGGTGGGGAGAGTTCTCAGTTGCGTGATCAAAAGCAGTGAAATAATTACTAATTCATACCAGAAATTTTTAAGTAGCATTTTCTTTTAGTTGATTAACGGGATATCCATTATTATATAAATCAATATTAACTATTCAAAATTTCTAGTGATAATTCTTATTTTCAGAATAAAAAATCCGCCAGATATGGCAACGCTGCGTGATAAGTTATCAGATTATTCTTGAAACGATCACGAACTTTCAGATGTTGGAAGTAATTATTCAGATCATAGTGGCATTTTTCTGATGAAAAAACGCCCTCTTAATTATAATTTGTTTAGCAGTGATTCAGAAGCAGGTTATTAAGTTGCCCGCTACACTTTCGAAAACATTGAAAATCCAGCCCGCCTACAAAGCATTAAAAGAAAGGTTCTGCTGAAAAGATTTTGAAATTGCTAAAATTAATTCATACGTCGTTATTCTAACAGCGATAGCAAGAATCTGATTTTTAAAAAATTTATTTTCAAAATTTAATTGCAAATTGTGAAAAATTCACAAAACATTTTGAAATACTTGGATAATGAAAAATAATTAAAATAGCGTATATTTCTTATATATATATATTTTTTAGGATAAGAAATTTTAATTTTTCTGTGAAAAAGGAGTTTGTTCATAAAAGTAACAGTAGATATTTTTTAAAATCAGCAATATTTTGTGGTTAAAGAAATACAAATTACCTATTTTTTTAACTTTATTTAAATATATGAGTATCTGAAATCCCCTTCCATAACTGTGTATGTACACAAAAATGTGCATTTCCTTTATATTTTTGTAAATTTAAATTATTCAGGATTCGTACGCTTCCAGGACTTTCAAGCTCCTTTTGCCAGAATTTTTGTGAAGTAACTGTCACCTTTTTTAATGAAACAAAATTCTATCTTCAGATATAGCAATCAGTACTTTACGAAATTTCTGGTATTAAAACACCTAAAATCCCCTGTATCTCTTGACCATGTTATTGTATAAACGCACCCTGTTATTGTATACATTTTTACTTTCTTCTTTCTAAAGAAGAAAGTATTGTAAAAAAAAGGTTTGAATTCCGGTTTTGACGGATTTAGATGTTTTAGGGGTCATAGATCCCGAAAAACATGTTTATACAAAATGTCTGTGTGTCCTCATTGCATAATCGAAAAGTGTGGGAAGTTATACATAGAATTGGACCAAAGTTTGTGTATATATTTCTGGCTATAACGAATAAGTCCTCCTTGAATTTAGAAATATTCCGCTGACAGAGGGCGCTGTAATAGCGATTTTTGTGCCCTTTTCATTATTTTACCATCCTAAAATTTAAGTTATGCATAGAATTGAACCAATTTTGGCTATGGCCAATAAGTCGTCGTTACGTTTGGAAATATTCTGCCGAAATGGGGCGTTGTAATAGCGATTTTTGTGACATTTTCATTATTGTACCAAGAAAATGTGTATGCAGTTATGCATAGAATTGAACCAAATTTCATATGTATGGTTTTTGGCTATGAGCAGCTGGTCCTAATTGAATTTTCTATCAATCTGCCTGGAGGCGAAGCTGTAATCGTGATTTTTCACAGTTCTATTGAATATCGGCTGTTCAAGCTGCGACGGGCAATTTGCATCCAGCTAACCATGGCAATTCCCAAGCAGCTGATGTACAACAGAATATCGAAAAATCTTGATTTTATTAAATATTGTGGTTGGGATTATCTCGCTTTTTAACCCGATTTGTAAAATAAAACAGAAAAGTAAATTGAAAGTCAAAGTTGGTGTAATATTGAAGTAGTATTAACTTGTGTAACAACTTTTTGAAATATTAACATGTATGAGAAAGAAGTTTTGAGATAGGCACATCCGACTAGTTTGCAATTGCGGTTCGAAAATAATTTATGAATATTTTCATTGTGAAAAAAGAGTGTCCATGACTCAAACTGGGACCAAAAAAAAAAAATCCAAAAGGTAGCACGCTACCGATCACGCTGTTGAGCCGCCTCACCTTCCGAAAGAAGTCATTTATCAGATTTCAAACTGCAGCATAAACTTTGAGACTTGTTTACTCCAGAACTTCCAGCTGTTGCACTTTATGGCTTTTATATATTTACTGATATGAACATAGAATAGGTCTGATTTCATTATAATTAAATCTTCAGTAATCTTTATGGAACATTGATAATTAACGTGTTTTTGGAGTCTGTGGTATCTGAACGGGGGTTGGCGAGCGTACCCCGTACGCACAGAGCCTTCTAGCAACCATAAAGACATCTAAAATCAGCGTTGAATGAAATTATATATTTAAACAAAAATCATTATCTAAAGTTCGGAGCCCTGCTGCTTTCGGCAGCGTACTGTAGAATATGCATGATTTTATATTTATAAATAAAAATCTATCCTAATGAATTAAGGGGCCATCCCATCCTTAAATCTCCTTATACTAATTGCATATGTAATTTCTGACGTTTAGTATATTAAAGTTTCAATTTTAACCAAAAGTTCCCCTAAGTAATGTAAAATACCCCACCCTTTCCCTCTTTTAAACTCAGAACGATATTTTTCTCAGTAGTAAATGTACGTTTCTCAGCGCATGCAGAGAAAAAATATTCTAAAGAATTAAAACGGGGAAACAACTTCAAAGTCACTGGAAAAGAGAAAATGAATTGTCTTTCAGAAAAGAATTTTTTCTGAAAAAGTAAATATTTATAAACTAAATAGAGTAACTCTAAATGAATTCTGGTTTATTGGGTATTTTTCTTTCCATTTCGTACCAGAAATTGGATGCCGCTTTTTAAAAATTGTAGAAAAATCGAAATTTGCAAACATGGGTTTCGGAAAGGAATTTTTTTGAAAGGGTTAATAATATTTTTCAAAAACTAAAGACGTGATCTTAAAGGAAATATACTGTTTAATTTCTTTTTTTTTCCGTATTTTGATTCCCAAACCTAATGAAGCTTTTTAAACATTGCAAAAACAAAACAGAGATCGCTAAAGTGACTTTCGGAAACTAATTTTTTTGATATAGTTAATATATTTTTTTTAACATGTAGCTCCGTTTTTGACGAAAATACATAGATATGATTTGGTACTTTGATAGATTTGGTATGTTGATAGGAACTTGATAATATGTTGTTGAAAATTACCAAGGATTTAATCTGAGTTGAATTGCTGTATGCTCCTCTGGAGCAACAGTATATGTTCTTCCTGTAGCAGTCATTGGGGTAGACACTACTTTCATTATATGCTCATATGGAATCCAACAAACATCTGAAGATTTTGGCCATGAATATGATGAACTAGGACCATGAGGATGCATGAACATAATTTTATAGTCATTGAATTCCTCGCAGTAATCTAAAATCTTACCAATCCACCAATTAACACCATATACACATGCAACATATTGTTCACTTTTAAATGTTTGTGGTTTGTCGGTTTCACTAAATCTCACAGTAGCAATAAAATTTGTTGAGGAGCCTGATACACTGGAAACCAGTATTTGGCCTTTATTTATTGGCACAAAGCTGTGATTAACCCTTGTTCCTACGATTGTATCTGCCTTTGCATACCTATCTGCTAACTGATTATTGGCAATTTCAATTTCAGATTTTGTTATTAAAAAACTTTCAATTCCTTTAACATATTCTTTTGCAAATGTATACAGATCAAATGCATTTAAGATACCATCTTTGAATGGACGCTGAAGACTTTCTTTCGTGGCCATGCGTTTTATGGTGCCGCCTACTCCATCACAAGCTCCTTTTCCGTGGCAAGAGGCAAAAAAATGCCATTCAGCTTTCACACCATTGTCTTCTTCATGATGGCAGAGATTAATAAAATTTTTATAATTTTTGTATTGGTCTGATGATCCATCACTAAAATATTTTATGTATTTAATCTGTGGAATTGGTGAAATTAAATAATTGACAATTACTTTTTGAAAAGCCCAAAATGTAGTAGTGTCATGAACTAAATGCTCGCTTATTGCACACATAGGAATAGATTTCACAGTATCAGTGATACTATCCCTTATATAAGCAAGAAAGGGGTGAACTGTAACCTGTTCTTTTTGCCAATGGATATTTTGAATAGCATCTTGCACAATGCAAGTATAGTTTTCAGAAAATACAGCTGAAATAATAGCAGTTTCTGTATTCAATTCATCCTTTGTTTTCTTGAAATATAAACTTTGTGATTTTGCAAAAAAGTGGTGTGAACATAAAGCAAGGAGTTTTGTAATTAAATCATCAAAAAATTCATCAACAGGGATAATCACTTTTTTTAAAATCTGCTCCATCAGTCTTTACCCACTGTTTATAAATAATATCATTACTCATTTCCAATTAATCTAAACCCATTAAATCTTTCTTTAAAATTTCAGGAGATGGACATTTATCACACCCGTGCAATATGCATTCTTCAGATTCAATACAACAAACAAGTTTTTTTACCAGTGATATGTAGTCATTGATATGAATAGCATGAAGCATAAGTTTAATATTTTGATGGTATACACACACACAGACAGAATGAATAAATTTGCTTCCAGCAGTAACACATTCTCTTGGACGTAGTGAGCAAAACTTAGACAATCCAATTTTTAAGTCATGTTGTTCTTTAAATGCAATATATAAGTCCTTTAAATTGTGCAAAATCAATCTCTTTTGTTTTAATATTCTGCCGTTTTCAGTTGGAACAGATATGAAATCTTTTTTCCCAAGACACATGCGGCTGTTATTATCATCATAATAAAAATTAATAATTTTTTCTATAACGTCTGGACTCAGTTTAACACTTTTTCTTCCACTAGGCATCGATAACATCCCTTCTGTTGTTTTAAACTTCCTTGCCTTTTTTACAAGATACTGTGTAGTATTAAAATAAGTCATTGCTGTATTGTCCATGAATCTGGAACTTGTGTTAGAATTTGAACTTTTTCTTTAAAACATGCGTTTGTAAACTTCTCCAATAATTTATCCATCATAGATGTGCAGTCAGGACAAGTTGTTTCTTTACTATTTTGAGGCTTATTTATGGTTTCAACACCTAATACTGTAGCTGCTTTAGTTGCAACACACTTAGTTATTTTTGAAACTTTCTTTTGCATGTAATTAAGTTTTCTCTTTGAGGTACGCCTACTTACCTTTATTGGCGATAACTCTAACAATTCACAACTTTTGTTTAATTGTTCTATTACTACTGTGGGTTCATTAAAATCTGAATCAGAGGGGCTTTCTCTTCCTGAGGTGGTTATCCTGTCAACAATAGACATTTTTTCATATTTACTGATGAATAACAGGAAACACACAATTTTTTTCCTGGAATGAGGATATCTGGATTTGTTTTAGACATATCTAATATTGTTTTTAGTGATTTTGCTTTGATGCTATTTGGATGTTTATTAAATGGATCACAACACTGTCTCTGTCTTAAAATATACCATTTTAGATATTTATCCTTGTGAACCTTGCATATACTATTTCCATGGACAAAGCATTTTTCATCTGGGATTACATAATGCAATCTTTTTTTAATAACTGCAAATCACGTGAAGACAATTGAAGAACAGGAATCGGATCAGTACTCAATGATACACCAAGTTTCTTGCATACAAAACACTCCATGTCCACTGTAGAATCTTAAGCACAAAATAACTATTCTATGCCAGTGCATACTACATTGAAAACATCGACAGAAATTATGTTTAAAAGGGATGGTCAAATTTTTTTGTACATTATGGTGTAATATTTCATCATACTTTAATTACAACCAATTAGAAAACAGATGACGATACAGCAGCAATCTTTTCCCAAAATTGCATCAGCATACAACATGATGCAATAATTCATAAATTATGTCAAATATTTTTTTTTATTTAAAATTTTATATATAATGCAGTTTATAATAAGCTTACCCACAAAAGGTTTCAAAAATTTTCAACAAAAGATTTGTTGGATACATTATGATAAAATTGCATAAATATATAACATGATGCAATATTACATCAGGATAGAAGATGATGCATTATTACATCATGTTTTGAATTCAAATAATAAGGAAAATAGATTATGCAAGATTAGCATTCATTTCATGAATTCTGTCATTCTTAGTATGTAAATTTATTGAAATAGAAAATACATAAACAGACATATTTATATCTGAATATTTAATGCAACTTGAATGATGTAAATACATGCATACAGCAGAATTTTTCTATAAAGTCACATACAAATGTAAAACTTTTTAAGTGAGCAATTTTTAAAGTAAGAAATAGAAATTTAGGTATAAAAATTGAATTTCTTGCATGGAAAATGTTTTGAATAGATTCCACATATACACATGCAGTAAAATCTCATTTATATATATTGCATTTAAAGGTTTTTCACAATTATACATTATATTCTTTATTTATTTTCTTATTTTCTTCAGTGTTAATTTTTTTCAATTATACGTTTTTAGCAATGACTTTTTTTTGCGGGGGGGAGGGGGGGAGGGGAGCAATTGGAGGGTGGTCCTACAAAAAACTTATGAGATTATATTTCATTATAGTTTTACATGTATTCAGGGATTAAAAAATATTTAGTTTTGGCCATTATTTCTTAAATTAGGAATATTTACATGTTTTAAGATAGTCACTGCTTAGTAAGTGACATCCTTTGTGTAAAAAGCTATTTTTTTAAACGAAAAATTTTACCTCTCCAATTTTTTTTCTATTTAAAGTACACATATGGAGCAATGTTTTTAGCAAGTTTGAAAAAAAAAATTATGATGAGTCATTTTTTTATGGCCCATTACAGTAAGTCATTTTTGAGGGTGATATTTTCAGTTTGGATGTAATAAACAGTATTAAAATAAAACATTACTATTGTTTTAATATCATATATGCATTCTTTATACAAATAGCTTTAAATTGGTACCAGAAATATAAAATTTGAGCCATTAGTTGTCAAGTTATGGACATTTATAGACATAGAGATAGCATCCAAGATGGCCGCCATTTGGTAAAAATGATCAATTTTCAAAAGGCTATATCTGTATCAATATTGCACAAATTATCTTAAAATTTTAGATTTGATGGTTTCACTACTACATCTGTCTGTAATAAAAATTTTTAAAAAATCTGACTATGGTGCAACAACGTTTCTTTAAATTGGTTGATTTCACATGGAATGACCCTAGTGCGTATTTTTCCTTTTTCCGTATTTTGATTAGTTTAGCCGATGCGAGCTTCGAAAGACGCAGGAAGAACAAAACACGAAAAGTACGTTTCGAAAATAAATTTTTGGAAAGTTTTATATTGATAATATTAACGGATTACACCGTTACTAATGAAAATGTACTAATAATGAAGTGGGTATTTTTGTGTGTGTGTGTGTGCTTTGCGAAAAAAAGAGCTATTTTCGCTACCGGATTATGCTATGTCATCTTCAGAACGAGGTCGGAAAGCTTTGAAACAGCGAACTTACGCCATTTTCGGATGTTCATTATGGATTTTAATTAATTTCTCTGTTAATTAACAAAATATGAAAAATATTTACCTTACGAGAATTAAGATCTGCTTTGGACTATCCTCTATCAAATTTTCAGACCTCTATGTTCGATAAATTTTCTCAAGCCATCACACAAACTCTTTTCTCATATTAGTATAAATACACTTTGTTAATCAAAAATATACTACTCATTTTAATAGAATGGTTATTATGTTTAATTTTAAATAAAAATTGTATAAATTCTGTGGTAGTATAAACATAAGTAACTTAGTCGCGTGACGAGTGTAGCTTATCACTTTATTGTTTGGTAGAACCACGCATCACGAACTTCACTTATCTTTTCTCCACAAAGGAGTTAATCCATGTGGAATTTATTCCCTTTTATTTTCTTCGATTTTAATATGCGGAAAAAGTCCTTGACACATTTTAAAGTTGAATAAGATATCAAGTAGATGTCATATGTGATAGTGCGGTTTGAACGAAAATGCTTCTCATGGTCAAAGGTTTTTGAAGCAACTTTAAAGAACTTAATTGCAAATTTTGCCTGTATACCGCCTATAGATTTGGGTACCTTCAAAACTGCAAATAAATTCCAAAACTTTCAAACACCTACAATTAAAGCATTATTTAAATTAATTTGATCTTTGCAAATCGAAGCATATCCAAACAGCACTCAGTTTCTTTCCACATGTTCATTTTGAGTTTAGATGCTTTTGCAGCTTTCGAGGATGAAATTCAAATTTTTAGATCGCTTAAAAAAAACACTTTCAATGATAAGAATTTTCTTCAAGCCGCACTCTAGTACAGCAGTTGCTTAATTTTTTTAATTAAATTTTAAACTGTGACGAGGGGTTTGGGCCCACTTTGTATATCTGCTCATTTTATTAGAACTTAAATTAAAATATTTTTCTATTTTTTAGGCAATCTGTTCAGGAAAATCTTGGAATATTTCTTTCTATATTGCAACTACCGAATTTTAATTCAATTATATTGGATCATTTCTTCAGACGGGAAAGTTACAGGCTTGGAAGGGGAGAACGCCACATTTTCCTCGTAATCAAGAATCTAGAAGCTGTAAGACTCGCCCTTATTAGAAATATTAACGTTTTAAACTACATAAGGTGTCTCGAAGTTTTCTACCGGACTATTCCAGATCCTTTTGTAAGCCATGAAGATATGAAAGGATTTCTTCGTGTACTATTCGAAATGCAGCCGTCTCATCCTGGTAATCTGGCTATAATAACAGAGATTTACCCAAGATATTTTATGCATATTCCAACGCATTACAGTCCAAGATCTTTAAAGCACTTATGTCGAATATCTGTACGACAATTTCTCGGTAAAAATAACAAATTGTTGCCCCACTCTGTTAGAAAATTGCACATACCACGAGATTTACATGATTACCTTCTCTGTATAGAGCCCATACAAATTTGAATTGTTTCTATGTCAATACAATGGACTCGGATTCCACGAGATTTACACCATTACCTAATTTGAAAACATTTGAATTCTTCCATAAAAATGTAAATAGTTTCGATATCGATATAATGGACTATATTACGAGTAGATTTTATTATTATCGTAGATTCCTCAAGCTATATTATCTTCTCTGTATAAATATTTTAATTGTTTTTATATCAATGTAATGGGCACTATTAGATTTACATAATATATTTTAAGAATGAAAGTCCAACGATTTTACTCAAGATCTATTTAAAGCATTTAAGATTTTTTTAACGATATATTCTCGGGAAAACTTCAAGTTGTCTGTCTCTTAAAATAATGCATATTCCCTGATATTTACTTGACTATCTCCTATGCATAGAGTCCATAAATATTTTTAATTGTTTCAAAATCAGTGGAATGAATTGTTACAGACGCTGATTCTTACTCAAAGCTGTTCATTTTTCTGTTCATTTTATATAATGAAATTATAATAATGAAAATTAAGAATACGTTTGGTTTACACTTTTACTGTATCATGTCCACTAAGATTACTTGAATATTTTTCCTTATTTTTTGTCGCTGATTTTGATGAAACAATAAAATTCATTCATCCCAAATGACTGAACACTTAAAATTATTTTTAAAAAACTAAGAATTCTTAATCAGTGGTCTATCTCATTCATCCCATTTTTTCACACCCAGAGGCATTTTATCTAGAGAAGTATGTAAGCAGGGCTCACAATATGCATATACAGACGATTTGACATCATACATCGAATTAGCGTGGAATACCATTTCTAAACAAACTTTAACTGAGCTTTCTGAGTCAATGACTGCACGATTAAGGGTCGTTGAAAAAAAGAGGAATATTGTAGAATATTAATTTATTTCCAGACATTATTTATTTCTCGACATTGTCTTTAGGATTCTTTTCATGTTTCACGTGACATATTTCTGTTAATATGTGATTTATAAATTTTGTTTTAATTCAATTTCGTATTAACAGTTTCCTAAGGTTTCCTAATTACGAGTAGTAAATTGTGTTTGATTTTGTTTTCAGTTGATGATTACTTTAATACATATTGCTCATTTTTCAACGTGTCCTTATAATTTTTTCCATGGCTGTATACGAAGGATCAAACTAAGTTAATAGTTGCTAAATGTGATAAAAATACACTTACAAGGCAAATAAATACCTTTATTCAGATCGATATGTTTCTGATATAATTAGAGCAGTGTTATAAAAACGCAGGGTTTAATGACCTTTGGTGTGGCGTTAAGTATAAAGTACATCTATGAAACAGTTCATTTATTAATCCAGCTTGAATTTTAAAGCTTAAATAATAAAGATATATACATGTACCTCCAACTTTGCTCGGAACTTTGTTATATTGACATATTATAACTGTAGCAAGGAGTAAGTTTAAACTCTAGTTCCATCGTCCTTCCATTACATCACCTCACACCACACTCCAGGGAGTTGCTTCACACAAGATATACTTACTCAGTACATCGAATTGGAATAAAAATATGCATATAGTTACAGTTAAAAGAGAGTGCCTTTACGACCGAAATGGAAAAAAGAAAGATCGGCTCGGAACGATATAACTTCCGAACAAACCACACGACAAATTGAGGGAGACAAAACTATTATACCGCCTCGCATGAAGTAATGTGTAGAATTTTGTTTAGTGCAGGCTTTTGTTAAGTCTTTTGTTTTGCGCAGACTTTTGTTATTGCCCAGAAGAGTGGTATATCTAGGAGGTAGATGATAGGACTGCACAAAACGTGGGCGAAAGGAGAAAAAAAAAATTAAGATGTATTTTGAAACATTTTAAACTAAAATTAAAAAAATAAATAAATAATGGTCTTTCTAAATGTCATCCCCTCTTCCAAAAAAAATTCTCGATGCATCACAAATGTAAAACATTCTTTTACAATTAAATTCTATTTGTCGTGCTTGAACAGTGTTGTATTCAGAGATTTTTTAGGGGAGGGGATTGCACTTTTTGACCATAAAAAGTGTAAAATTTCAAATCTTCCGGGGGGGACCTTTCAATGCTCTGGGAGGGAATGTCCCTCCCGGAACACCCCTGAATTCAACACTGTGCTTGATTTTGAAGAATTGACGTTAAATTCAAATTCCCCTTACGTGAAGACTCAGTTAAAAATTACAATTATTATTAATTATTTTGTGAAATGATAAATGTTTATGAATCAAAACGAATTGCTAATGAGTGACTAAGATATGTTTAACAGAAACTTCTTATGTTTTTCTTTTTAAATTATCTACTTCTTATTCAACAAATTACTTTGTGGGTCACATTATATTCCATTTACACTTGTAAGGATACGCATAAATCATGGCGTTACACTTTCATGTATAACACGTTGAGTGCTACGGTGACTGACACTAAAGCACTGAAAAATTTACCGTGTTTTAAGTAATTTTTAAAGTATAATCCTGTAATAAATAAAAGGTAAGTAAATTTTAACTAAATATTCAGTAATTACTTAAAACAATTATTTTTAGTTTTATCATATCTTAGACGTCAGTCATCGGAAAATGACGCGTTTTATACGGAAAGTTCGGTGTCAGTCACCGGTGACTGACACTGAACTTTCCGTATAAAACGCGTCATTTTAACGCTTATTAACACGCTTAACGTGTTAAATCATAACAACCAATGAATATGCAGATTGGTTGAGAAACCTGTGCCTCGCAGACTTCATAGACCTGGAGAGACGATTACACCATAATGTAAATGTAGCATTATCATCCTAAGCGTTGGTGTTACAGCATGGTGGTATCGGTCCAGTCGTTAAATCATAAGACTCTAACAATAATTGGTGACGTTAAACAGCCATTGAACACGCAGATTGATTGGTAAACCTGTGCTTCATAGACCTGCTTAGACGGTTACGCCATAATGTAAACGCAGCATTATTGTCTTAGGCGTTGGCGTTACATCATGATGATATCGTTCCAGGTATTAAATCTCTGGCGACACCATCTTGCGCGGTCAGTAAAACGAGTATCTTTCAGGAAGCGATCGAGCTAGCCTTTTGCTCGGCAGGAAAGATCTCGCTTTCTGACCGTTGGTTCTCTGGTTCGATCCTTACCGCCGCACCTCTCCTGCAAATCATAAGACCAACCAATAGCTGGTGACGTAAACCATTATATACGCAGACCATGGGGAGACGGTTGCGCCATCATGTAAACGCAGCGTTATCATTCTAGGCTTCCATTTCAACTTGTTATGACTGAAAATATCATACACAATATTCGTATCATACACAATAGGGTGGGTCGAAAAAAAGGATATATTTATAATCGAAACGTAATAGTGCGGAAAAGTTGCCTTTTGTGAAAAAAGTAAAATACGTAAAATATTAAACCGATTGGTTAATATCTTTTACCGCCGCAAGGCGGACAAATTTCGGAAAAATTGTAAAAAACATAGTTTTTGCAATTTTTTTTAATTATCCAAACATACCAATTCAATTTCTAATGGAACGCAATAAGCCACACCAAGATATTAGTAATGTAACTGTAATATTTCATTTTGGTGACATCATTGCTTTTACAGCCCCAACAGAACCAAATTTCTAAAAAAATGTTAAAAATTAAAATTTTTCAATTTTCATTATTTTCATAATGTTTTCAGATTTTTTTACATTTCTAACAGGCTGGGAAAGGCATTTTATGTTGTTAATTTCATGCACATTGTTAACCAGGATCACTGTAATTCTATCAAAAAAATGTGCTCAATGTTAGAAGCAGCTGCCTGCACGTAAAATTAATTTCTCGCTGCTAGAGGGCCACGTTTCACTTGGTTGTTTTTTTTTTTTGTAATATACTCCTTTTATTCGATACTTTGAAGGCTCTAAACATAGAAATATCTGCCAGGTTAAAGAGGTGTCAAAGTTTCATCTTCGTGAAGTCAAGAATGAACATATCTCTTTGATACTAGAGCCAGGTCTCTATTGTTTTCAACATTTGACCCCATCGTCTGGCAAGGCGACTTCTATATGCAATGACATTGTAGATTTTTTGAAGAAAAATGTAATCTAAACTGTAAAAATAATTGTAGTCGGATTTTGTGGAACTGTCTTTAACACAGGATGCAAAGGTGATGTTATAGTAGGATTACTTGAGAAAAAGTTTTAAAAAACCTCTTTAGTGTCTTCCTTACCCTCACTTCTATGAGCTTCTCCTGAGACATCTTTTCGAAAATCTTGATGACAAAAGACAGGTCTTCTGTCGTATTTTGGCCCAATCTGTTGATCTCGTGATTTCCGAATCATTACCAATTGCAAAGTTTAAGCCAATTTAATCTGATCACCTAGCTGTTGCTAAAGATGATTTGTCAACTGATCAGAAGAATATGTCTGAAATATTACTAATGTCTTTCAACACGCGTGTGTTCAATTGACCTTTTTTGCTGAGTCCCTAGACCAATATTTCACGCAAGGTGGATCGCTACTTCTATTCGAATTTTGAGACTATACGTTGGAACAGAGAAATCCTCTTCTTAACTTGTCATACTGTTTGAGTACATCCTGGAAGTGTACTGCATCAGTTGGTTCCCAGTTAAAATGAATCCCTCATCTTTTCAGAATATGTACACTATAGTTAGTAACTTTCGTTACTTGACAGATAATCTATAAAATATTATAGTTCATGTAGTTTTACGAAATGACTATTTCGCAAATCATAAAAATAGCCTCATTGTAATGATAGCATATGAAGGGGAGAACATCAGGACCCTAGCTATGAAGAAAATTTCCAAAGCACGAAGTTCTGTCGACTAGAATAGTGCCATCCGTCCCTTTGCCATTGCAGACTTGAACACTGAAGCTTAAAATTCTATGGATTTAGTCTACTGGCAAAACTGAAAACTAACGGAACCACCTGTTACGGTTTCACTATCGACTAACAACGCTGGTGAGTTTAGAATGTTCGATTAAAGATACCAGCTATTATAACTTTCCTTATCCCACTCAATCACTAGAAAGATGCGTGAAATTTGTCACTAAAGCTCTGATAAAGTTCGTGGACTAGAACAGAGTGAGGATCACATCTGATCAATTTTGGCCTCTCGAGGAATAATTGCTTCATCTGAAAGCAAGTCATATTATAAAATTCATTTACATTAAATACTTCTCCAGTTTAAGTTTATTTAACCCGTTTCGATTAAACATCTCTGTATTTTAATTAATAAAATACTAAAATACTTTGTTCATTTTATATCATTTTTGTGAGTTTTGGTGCATGAACTGGCTGTTATGAAGTAAAACATCAGTAAATGAAGCGATCGACAAGAAAAATGAATGATTAACTTTATTTTCAAGTGTATTACAAATAGTTATAAAAAATATGACATATTAATAGATATAAAGTAAAGTTATTTATTTCTAGACATATTATAAAAATTTTAAAAAAGTAGAAAAAAATGGAAAATTGAAAATTTTGCAATTTTTTAAAAAATATGGTCCCTTTGCGACAGTAAAAGATATGATTTCATCATAATGGACAATTACCGGGACATTTCTCATATCTTCATGTAGCTATTGCGTTCTATTAGAAATTGTATTGGCACGTTTGGATAATTTTAAAAAATTAAAACCTGTTTTTTGCGATTTTTTGAAACTTTGGGCCCCCTTGCGGCGGCAAAAGATATTAACTGATCGATGTAATATTTTACGAGTTTATTCTGTATTACAAAAGGCAACTTTTCCGCGCTATTACATTTCGATTATAAAAATTTTGGTTTTTTTCGACCCACCCTAATACACAATTATCGTTCTAGGAGAATATAGAGAGTTAAAAAACGTAAATATTCTAGGAATGAATATTTAAAAACTGTTTTTCACGACGAAGAAATTTATCATGCCGGATTTGTGGATATGAAACAGGGAAGTCAGTGGAAGGAAATTACAACTTGGAATACAACAAATGCGCGATATTTCAAATTACCTGTTATGCTTTATCAGTTAGTTGGACTTTTCAAAGAATTATGTTCTATGTACCGGTGGGTAAAATTTAGTTATATTTCGTTTTATTTTGCTGTTTCTGCATATACATTTACTGGGAATGCTGATATGATGATAAATATCACTGAAGATTCTACACAGAAGGCTAAGGTGAAATATGCTGGTATTATAAATTTTCCTTTACCTCAAATCAGTCCTATATTTGGTTGTGATAAATTTCATTTAATGTGGAATATAGATAATATTATAAAAGAGGAAAGTACAAGTTTAAATTATTTTGAAAGTTCAAGAAATGTAAAAAGGTGTGTAATTAACAAAAATAAATATGTAAAGTTTATTTTTTCATGTACCAAAGGATGATAGACGTTTTATAGGTACAGATCACGTGTCAGAGGTAACTGCTGCTATGGACTTTGATTCTTATCTTGCTGCTGTACTTGGTGCTAAATTTTGAAGAGTTCCAACTGTTATATATGGTTCTTGTGATGATTTTTTAAAGACTTTAAAAACTAATTATATAAAATTTCAATCAAATGCAGGTGTTGACATGAGAGAACCCCCGTGTAAATTGGGTATCGTTACATCACACACAATTATCGTTACATCATGTCTTTATCCTTCCAGACGTTAAATCATAAGACGCAACCAATAAGTAGTGACGTAAACAGCCGTTATACCACCGCCCCCTCAATACTAGGCCTGATCGCTCACACAAAAATGACACAAAAATGGCGGCTGCCGTAGGCGGATTTTTTTTAGCGTAGGTACGGTCCCTTAAATGTAGACACCAGTATTTTATAAAAGATTTCTCTACCTTGTTTATTCTCAGGAAAATGAAGCACAAAAAACTTCAAAAAATTATTGGTAGGAATATTTAAGGGACCGTACACACGCTGAAAAATATCAGCCTTCGGCAGCCGCCATTTTTGGTCCAGCGCTCAGGCCTAGTATTCAGGGGGCGGTGGTTATACACACAGATTAATTGAGAAAACCTGTTCCTCGTAGATCTGGAGAAACGATTACATCATAATGTAAACGCAGTGTTATCATTCTAGGCTTCCATTTCAACTTGTTTTGACTGAAAATATCATACACAATATTTTGAAAATATCAAATATATTAAAATATCAAAGTTCAAGATATCAAGATATATATTTATTGATATATATGACCAACTCCTGCAAGACGTATTGTATATTTTTCATCTATTACTGACATTTTTAATTAAACTTTTTGTGATAAACACTGGATCTGATATAAAATACCTGCGTAGAAAATATCTTTTTAATTTCGCTGTTAAAAATGAAGTTTAAATTTTCAATTTAAAAACCTGAAACTGTTTAAAAACGGACTTTGAAATTTATTTTAAAATCTCAAAGTTCGGTTTAAAAGGTCTAGTCATTTAAAGGAACAGTTTAAAAGTCTCGTTTAAAGGGCCAGTCTTAAAAATCTCATTTAAAGGGCCAGTCTTAAAAACCTCATTTAAAGGGCCAGTCTTAAAATTCTCAATTAAAGGACCAGTCTTAAAAATCTCAGTTAAAGGGCCAGTCTTAAAAATCTCAGTTAAAGGGCTAGTCTTAAAAATCTCAGTTAAAGGGCCAGTCTTAAAAATCTCAGTTAAAGGGCCAGTCTTAAAAATCTCAGTTAAAGGGCCAGTCTTAAAAATCTCAATTAAAGGGCCAGTCTTAAAAATCTCAATTAAAGGGCCAGTCTTAAAAATCTCAATTAAAGGGCCAGTCTTAAAAATCTCAATTAAAGGGCCAGTCTTAAAAATTTCAATTAAAGGGCCAGTCTTAAAAATTTCAATTAAAGGGCCAGTCTTAAAAATCTCAATTAAAGGGTCAGTTTAAAAGCCACATTTAAAGAGCCAGTTTAAAAGACTCATTTAAATGGCAAGCCTAAAAGTCTCATTTAAAGAGTCCGTTTACAAGCCTCATTTAAAGGACCAGTTTGAAAATCTAACTTAAAAGGCAAGTTTAAAAGTCCTATTCAAAGGGTCAGGTTAAAAATCGATTTTTGAAAGGTATTTTAAAAGTCTCAATTAAAAGGCCAGTTTAAAAATATCAATTAAAAGGCCAGTTTAAAAATATCAATTAAAAGGCCAGTTTAAAAATATCAATTAAAGAGTCAGTTTAAAAATATCATTTAAAGAGTCAGTTTAAAAATATCATTTAAAGAGTCAGTTTAAAAATATCATTTAAAGAGTCAGTTTTAAAATATCATTTAAAGAGTCAGTTTTAAAATATCATTTAAAGAGTCAGTTTAAAAATATCATTTAAAGAGTCAGTTTAAATTTAAAAGTTAAATTGGAAAGCCCTGCATTTTTATGCACACTTTTAATGGGAAATAAAATGAGTGATTTTAGACTTTATGGTTTAATCATCGGCATTTATTCTAAATAAAGTAATATTAATAAGCTTAAACATTGCTCTTTTCAGTTTTATAGCATCGAATTTTGTATATAATTCGCATAACTTTAACAGTGAATGTCGAAGCCCGATTTATTGTAATTTCTCAGAATTTTGCAGAATCTGGAATATAAAGTTTTTTGAAAAAAAAAAAAAAAAATTCTTTAAATATGTAAACAGTAAATAATTCGATTTAAAGCTTCATGAGATAAACCAAAAATTTAAGATCTCATTAAATAAATTTTTTAAAACTTTAACACAGTCCGAACTAAGCGATCGCATTCTTATTTACTTTCTCAATGGTTTGTAAAGAGGATTTAGAAAATACCACTCAACTTCTCGCTTCCCGACGAAACTTGTGTTTACGTCTTTGATACGATATGTGATAAATCCACAATCTTTTTCTGCAAGAGTAAAACTACGATTATAATTTAGAATATTTTTAGCCGTTATTTTGCTTAAGTATGTATCCTTGTTTTGATGGTTAAATTTCATTGTAAATATATTTATTTTATTTGTATCATAATTATTATTATCATAATTCTTTAAAGTAGTGAGTTAACACCTATTGGAGTACCCCGTTACAACCCAGATAGCCTGAACATTAGCAGCAATTTGATTTTTTTTCTCACATTATCTTACCGTGACAAATTTGAATTGAGAAATTCGCAGCAAATTTCCCGCAAAGTATACCACCCCCACTTACATAAGAAGTTTGTTGTGAAACTGATGGCAAGACTGTCTTTAATACACGAAATTGACGAAAGCAGAAAATCCCTCTGTTGAGAGAATAGACAATCACGCAGAAATTTTATACAGTTGGCACCGCTTTTACTAAACTCTATACTTAACAAATACCAAAAAAGGCTCGTATTTTAAAATACAAATATTAGCTTAACAGGTTTATGGTGATGAAAACGATGCTTCTGACGGTGTGTTCGTATCAATAGACCTGATCAGGTCTATGGACCCCTCCGAATGGTTTAAACTTGGTGTAACAGTTGTAAACAGATAGTGGGGCGTGGAAAAATTACTACAATGCAGTGTTTTTGATTACTTGTTTTCTGTTAATTTGCAATAAATTTGATACAGCATGAATTTAACTTGCACGACAATTTAGCTTCAAAGTTTGGTGACATCGGCGTTTGCGTTATCTTGCTGCAGTCTTGTTATGAACTTTCAGTCTTGTCATGCTGAACTTGCTGCAACTTTAGCAGGTTTTCAAAGCAAGACAGTTGCAAATTTTCTGAAAATTAAGAATGCTATCTGGGAATGTTCTATTCATGTATAGCAATGCAACATTTTTTTTTACAGTTATTACGTTTGAAATTAATATTTAAAATGTCAAGTAACAATTATTCTATTCGTAACTGTGTTATGTTCCATTTTGTGACACAGTGAAGATAAATTAGTAAAACATATAAATCGGTACCACATTCATGATCCAAGTTTTCAAGCTATCAGTCTAGAACAGTGGTTCCCAACCTTTTATTCGCTACGCCCCACCAAAGTGTCCGTAAAGCCACTATCCCCCCCCCCCCTAATCTGTAAATTATGTCGCATTATTTAAAAAGTGAACTCTATTGACACGGTGGAAGTGTAATAGAGCCTTAACAGTAACTATTCATTTCACATTTTTTAACTTGTCAAAGAGGTGAATATTCTACCACATTTGTGTTTTTAACGTAATTTTATAAATGCAATGAGATTATACTTCTTTGCCTATATGCCAAAATGAGTTTTGTTCTACTTTTCCAACTTAATTTAATGCTAAAGAAATGTATAATACGGTCTGCATTTTTATTTTCGCAAAATATCTTAGACACTTACATTTGACGTTAAAATTGGTAAATTTATACATTTTATAATGCAATCTTCTTACTTACTTAAGAGTTGATGGAAAAGCTTTGGACACCGACTTTTTTTCTATGGATAACACAGTACACAAAAAGTATTTCAATATTCTCATCTTTATCAAATTAAGTAGCCATTATTCCGTTTTCACACTCTCTCTGTTTTTCCTTTTCCAATATCATTAATTGTCTTCGCAAATAGTAGAAAACTCATTCAATAAACAATCGAAAGCGTTACGAAAAATTTTAAAATTCATCACCAGAAAAATTATCGTGAGCTTTAATATTTTAAAAGATATCAAAATATTTTAAATGATTATTCACATAATTATTCTGTTGTTAAATCTATTTTAAAATTCGATAGGGAACATTGTAAAAATGCAATAAAAAAAACCTCATTTCTTAAATTTTTCTTGTATTCCATTTATTTTTAGCCTACAACACTACTTTTCCTCCCAAAAGAAAAAAGAAAGTGATAATGAATGAGGGAGTAAGAAATTTGGAATTGTCCCCCCCCCCCCGGTGGGGCGTACGCTCCACGTTGGGAATCACTGATCTAAAAGTTGGGCGCCTGGAGGAAGCATCGTACAAGGTGCGAGTACAAAGAAGTTAATAATGATGTCAATGATTGTGCTTCTCATTCAGATGACGATTTTGAGTATCATCCTAGCCAGTCAGATGAAAATGATTCCTTTGACTTCGTCCTTGCTTCATTCTTCTTAAAGTTAGAAGCAAAGCATGCACTATCTCAAAGTTGTGTCAACGTTATTTTAGAAGAATTGGAGGCCCTGTTCACCGATGTGAAAGATAAAGGTTCGGATAAATTTAATAAAATATTAAGAGAGAAAGAAATCAGAAATGTCGATTCAGCAGAATTGTTTGATTTGAACGTTGATAATATTTCAAACAAATTTGGTTCTGCTAGTAAAAGGAAAAAGTTTTATGAGAACAATTTTAAAATGGTCATTCCACAGTCAGTGTTTATTAACACAGAAGTAAAACGCATTAATAGGATCACCCGCATAAACAACTATGGCTATTATGTTCCATTTTTATCAAGTTTACAAGCACTGTTGGAGATGCCAGAAGCGTCATATTGGATGATGCATGATCATCAAAGTAATGACGACACATTTAGAAATTTGTGGAACGAATTACTCAGAAATGAAAATTTAGCTAATACATTACTAGTTATTTTAAATGTGGACGACTTTGAAACTGTTAACCCCATTGGCATGTCGAAAAAGTTCATAAATTGACTGTCGTCAGCTACGAACTAGCAAACGTTCCAGCTCAGTTTCGCTCTGCTCTGCATACCAAACAACTTATTGTCCTGTGTAAGTCTAAATTTATTAGAAAGAGTGGCATGAAAAATCTACTGTTGAACTTTGTGCAAAGAATGAATGCATTAAAGGGTAGATGTATATTCAAGATCAATGGGGAAAATGTGTCGTTTAAGGCCATACTAGTTGCTTCACCTACTGATACCCTCGCTGCAAATCAACTGTGGGGATTCGAGGAAGGGGTTGTAAAAGCCTACAGATGCTGCAGAACTTGTGATTGTATAAGACACAAAAAATTTACCCATGTTACCGAAGATGCATTTTCTGTTCGAAGCACAGACAGACATTTAGAGCAATGCGGAATAATCGCCGAAGTTAGTTCGCCAGCTGTCAAAGCTGATCTTTGTAAAAAATACGGAATAACCAATAGATCATTTTGATATCAGTGGAGTAACGCTACATGCAGCTATTCATGATCCAATGCATGTATTGCTGGAAGGGGTTGTATTGTTGCAGCTTAAAGCTGCACTTCATAATTTTATTATTGAGAAATTATTTTTGCCTGGAATGGCTAATTGCAGAAATTTTGTTCTGGAATTTCGCAGATATTACACATAAGCCTCCTGCATTTCAAATGGAAAGTTTGAAAGATAAAGGAAAACTAACATTAACTGCATTAGCTGATATGTCACTCTTACAAGTTTTGCCTTTTATATTATCCAAGAAAGTTTCTGTGAACAACGCAATGTTCCTGAACTTTCTTAGAATCTTAAAAATCACACATATAATCACATCACCATATTCAGACTTGGCAACTGCATCAGAGTTATCTTCACTCATATGCAAACACCATGAAATTTTTCTAGTAGAGTATCCAGTTGTTTCATTAACGACGAAATTCCACTATTTAACATATTTCCCTAGACAATTTAAAAACTTTGGTCCTTTGCGACATCAGTGGTGCATGCGTTGGGAAGCGCACTTTTCCATATTTAAAGGCCGAAAATGGGGGAGTTTTAAGAACATAGCTTTCAGTATGGCAACGCATCATCAGCAGTGGATGTGCTATCACCAGCTTGGTGTAATGGGCCAAAGAAATTCAAATTATCTTTACAAATGCTACATCTTTGAAATTACAGAAAAAATGTTATTTCTTTCACCCAACATCAGCAAAATTCTATAAGTACTTTTGTTGATGTACATGAAGAAATATGGAGAACCAGTTAAGATATTTATCATGGTTGTACATACTAAGCTGTTTGGTACTTACTGAAGGAAATGATTTCTTGTTCATTGATGTATTCTTGTTCAAGATGAAACAATATATTTTGTAGTAAAACCATCAATTTCTTCCAATTTTGTGAACAATTTAAATTCATTTGAAGTGCAATTCCATCCTACTAGAATATGTATTGAACTTAATTCAATAAGTATAAAATTTCCATTGAAAGTTTATACATGTGCTTCAAAAAAGTATGTAGTTAATCCTTACATATCATAAGTTTATGGAGAATAGTATAAAGGCAATATTTTCAGCTATAGCCGATGGTACAGATACCTGAATTTTTTACTAATGGCATAATTGCAATGTAGCTCAGAAGTAAGCTTGTTTTCACTTTTTTCCCCATTTATTTTATTTAATCAACTATATATGAATACTAAAATCATTATACATCACAAAAATGTTATTTTAAGTCTGATAGGTGACGGTTTCGATCGTCTTTACATTTTCCTGTGTTTTTATGTCTTTTTAAAAATACTAGGTAATCCATTTTAACTTTAAAAGCTTTTTCTTTTGATTACCCATCAGAAACACCCAAAAATCATTTATAAATAAAAAATATCAATGTATTCAAATAAAGTTTTAAAATTTATTAAAAGCAACACTATTGTATTATCCTGATGTCAGGAGTTATAACTGAAGAAATCAAATCTGTTAAATTTGTTTTATTAATTCTATATTTAATAATGAAGTTTTAATTTTATTCTGAAATATTAGTTGGAAACAAATGCTGACCGGTTTAGTAACACATTTATACTTAAAACAATATAATCTTTCATAATATTGAATACTTTAAATAGAGCGATTTGAAAATAATCTATGGTTGAAAATTATTTTATAAACCATAAATCATGGCTAAATTAAGATAGTTTTCAAAAGACATTATATTTAAACGTACACATTTTTTTCCTATTTGGCAACGTATGCATATCTATGTGTTAAATTTGTTTTATTATGTATTATACAGGGAGTCCGGTCTCAACGGTGTCCAATGGCTAATTCATAAACCGTTAGTCATAGACATATAGTTCCAATTACAAAAATGTTTTAAATCAGGTAAAGAAATATTTTAACAGCAATTTGGGTCAATAAAAACATTTCTTAAAAAATTACGAAATTTAAATTTTTATACGGTCCCCCGGTTATAAGCTATATTTAGTAAAATTTTCCTTTTACACTGACAAGTAATACAAAAAAAGTCCCGTTATTCTAAGATTAAAATTGACCGAGTAATAGCTGTTTAAATTTGGGGCCTATTTTTTGCTGCAATTTGGGGGTCATTCACAAATTTAGTCGAAATATAATTTCGTTAGATATATTAAAAAATGGTTGAGAGTAAAAGTAACATTGCAATATAAATTTGAAATCTTTAATCATTATGACATATTAATGCAAAATATACAATTTGTAATAAACATTTAAGAAGAAAGAAAAAACAGAGTTTTTGTTAAATAAAATGATGCTAAATTAACAGCCTCAATTCTTTACAAAATGATAAGTATTTTAAAATATTATTATGCACTAGCATGAGAAAGTTGAGTTATGTCATGTTTTTTAGCTTTTGATAATTGATCACATCAGGATTTTCCGCAAATTGCAGATTTCAAAGTTAAAAATTTCAAAGTTAAAATAGAATATCCTCTCTCATCTCATCGGACCACTAAGCTGTTTAGCTGTAAGAATCCTAGGATAAGCAAAAATATCGAATATATTATTTAATAAAATAAAATAAAAAATGTTTTACATATGTTTTATAGTATGAGATTTTCGCTATAGTTTAACTTACACATTTGCGATTTGCAAAAAAATTCTAACGTGATGGTTAAAAATAAAGATCATTTTCAGATTTAGTGCTAAAAAGTACGTAAAAATCAATTATCAAAAGTTAAAAAACACAACCATCTCCTCTACTTTATAGTATCCGATTTTTGCTATTCTTTTAATTTGACAATTTATAATTTGCGAAATATCCTGACATGATGGTTAAAAATTAAGGTAATTTTCGGATTCGGTGCTAAAAAATACATAAAAGTTAAAAAACCCATCAATCGCAGTCTTTTATTATCTAATCTAAAACTTTTTCTTAAACTTCTTGGCGGTAATCTATCCGAAATTTTTTGTGTTATCCTGTAAAATAAGTATAAATGATAACTACCGATAAAATGATAATAATATTAGATTGTTATCGGATTTGCGCCAGTATGTAAAATGTAATCTCGATCGTATATTTAAAAGTGGGTTAAAGTTCGAGTAAAAATTTTGAACTGGAAACATATACATTCGATCGTTGAAGTAACATAAAAACTTATAAAAATAACATAATTTTTGTTAAAAGAAATCATAAAAGAAACAGTCTCAAATCCTGACAAAATAAAACATGTTATTTTAACCAATTTGAAACTTAATCGTAATACTTGTACGATTTTTTTCAAAGCGCAGATACACATGAAATAAGATCTTCGAATACTTTAAACACTTGATATATGACCCCTCAAAGCCAAACCGAACTCATTTGTTTTCAGAGCAGAAAAGTGGCATAAGTCATGCATTTTTAAAGTGTCATAACTCGCACAATTTTAGTGTTATATGAATGGGACTTTTTTTGTCTTACTTGTCAGTGTAATGGGGAAAAATTACTAAATATAACTTATATGAACGGGGGACCGTATAAAAATTTAAATTTCGTATTTTTTTAAGAAATGTTTTTATTGACCCAAATCGCTTTTGAAATATTTCTTTACTTGATTTAAAACCTTTTTGTAATTGGAACTATATGTCTATGACTAACGGTTTAGGAATTAGCCATTGGACACCGCTGAAACCGGACACCCTGTATATGCAGATTCATGGTCGCGATGTAGAAACTAATTTTTTGCTTTGGATACTAACTTTTGGTATCTAAATCATATGTGTTTTATAAGGGGGTGCCTTTTTTCCACCTGACAGTTGTGACTTCTCCATTTTTTTACATTTTTCTGAAATCTATGGATTCTCCTCCATTATTCTGGGTTATTTACCAGTTGCAATTAAAAACTCCTTTATTAATATTTTATTTAATAATGAAGTTCAATTTTATTCTGAAATATTACGTGGAAACTAATGCTGACCTATTTATTAGGTAGATTTCGTATGAATTCTACCTATTGGGATCGTTCCTATGTTGGAATTTCTGAAAAATATTTGCAGATCTACACCGATCATGACCCCTAGAACCCAAAACCACCCTCAGTAAAAAACTTTATATATCTATCTATCTATCTATCTGTCTATCTATATATATCACTTTCTTCTGGACACGATAACTTTCGTAATTCTGCACCAATCTCTTCCAAACTGATACATAAAGTCAATGGGCATAAAATCTCGGTCAAGTTCGTTAATGGGCAAAATCGGACCAAGGGGATGGAAATAGGGAGGGGTTTTGTGAAAACCGAAACCCCCCCGTAACTTTTTAATTTTTTTACATATCAAATCAGTTTAAAGTTTTTATTCCTTCTAAAAATATGGATAAAATTTTATGTATCACAGATATTTGATAAAGTTAAAAATGGGCTCAAGGGGCGCAAAAAATAGGGTTTTGGGGAGATAAAAATTCATAACTTTGTCAATTCTCATGATATCAAATCCAATTAATTTTATTATAAATCTCTATAATATTATCTACAACTTTTATATTCACAAATGTTTGATAGGACCAATTCTTACCGCAAAAAAATAAAATAAAATAAAATAAAAACGAAAACAAAAAGGGGGTTTGAAGAAGTAAAAAATCCTTAACTCCGTCAATTCAAAAGATATAAAATCCCCATGAATCTATCATATATCTTCTTAATATTGTCTACAACATCTATATAGACAAGTTTTGGATAGGACCAATTCTTACAGCAAAAACAAATTAAAAATACATAGCGGTAGAAGAAAAAAATCATCTTAGTAAGGGTGTATTCAAATCCAAACTGCTTATTTTCTGACTCATTTTTAAATTCATTTTTGCTCTCAAAGGTTTCCAATTGGTACATTTTCTTACTCAGAAACTATATAATGTACCATAATGGTCAATTTCTTGATAGAGGCAGAATATATTTTTAAAAAATGCTGTTAAAGTGGGCATTTTGAACCGAATTTCCCGATGCGGATTGTGTTTGAAAAATCATTGAATTAAGGATGCACTCAAATCCAAACTGCTTATTTTCTCACTCATTTTTAAATTCATTTTTGCTCTCAAACGCATTTAATTGGTAGATTCGCTTATTCAGAAACTATATAATGTACCGCAATGATCGATTTTTTGATAGAGGCAGAATATATTTCAAAAAATGTTGTCAAAGTGGGCATTTTGAACGGAATTTCCCGAAGCAATTGTGTTATCACTTTCTTCTGAACGCGATAACTTCCGCAATTCTGCACAAATCTCTTCCAAACTGATACATAAAATCAAGGGACATAAAATCTCGGTTAAGTTCGTTAATAGACAAAAGCGGACAAAGGGGATGGAAATAGGGAGGGGTTTTGTGAAAACCGAAAAAACCCCATAACTTCTTAATTTTTGTACATATCATATCAGTTTAAAGTCTTTATTACTTCTAAAAATAGCGCCAAAAATTCATGCATCACAGATTTTTGATAAAATTTACAATAGGCTCAAGGGGCGCAAAAAATAGGGTTTTGGGGAGAAAAAAATTCCTTACTTCGTCAATTCTCAAGATATCAAATCCAATTAATAAGTTTTTGATAGGACCAATTCGTACCGCAAATAAAAAGAAAAAAAATTAAAAACGAAAACAAAAAAGGGGGTGTTGAAAAAGAAAAATTTTCTTAACACCGTCAATTCACAAGATATAAAATCTCCATGAATTTATCATATATCTTCTTAATATTGTCTTCAACATTTATATATACAAGTTTTTGATAGGGCCAATTTTTACAGCAAAAACAAATTAAAAACACATAGCAGTTGAAGAAAAAACATCATCTTATTAAAGGTGCATTCAAATCCAAACTGCTTATTTTCTTACTCATTTTTAAATTCATTTTTGCTCTCAAATGCATCCAATTGCTAGATTCTCTTATTCAGAAACTATAATGTACAGTAATGATCGATTTTTTGATAGAGGCAGAATATATTTCAAAAAATGATGTCAAAGTGGGCATTTTGAACAGAATTTCCCGAAGCGATTGTGTTAGAAACGAAAAATATTGCCCTGCTGAGAAAATAATTGTTTACTAATTAAGTTTTAATTAATTGAAAGAAAAATAAAAACACAGGTCGCTTATAAATATTTTCAAAAATCACGTCAGCATGTTTCATATATATATATATATATATATTTAATTAAAAATGAATCTGAAAATGTGCCACAAAATTTCGAGTTGTTGAGCATGGAAAAATATTTTTTTTTAATATCGCCTTAACATGATTCTGATAAAACCAGCTATTTTATAAAAAGGAAATAAAATCTTGTCAAAAGCAGACGGATAAAACTGTTAAAGTGGATTTATATCTAATAATGACTTAGTTTTTGTTGGTGAAATTAGTATACTTAACTTCGAAATCTACCTCTGCCTGTAGGCCGGGCTGGCAGGGATTTTTTTTAAGTGCTAATGGATTAATCATTCATAATCAGGTGAATACTTAAAATAGAGATAGATTTGAAAATTATTTTAAACTATAAACCATCAGTAAATTGAGACAGTTACATATTTCTGTTTTATTATTATGTGGTATATGTGTAGATACATAGTCGTCAGTTGCCATGTTGCAACTAAATCTTTTGCTTTGACTGCTAACTTTTTTTATCTGAGCCGTCGTGCATTTTATAGGGATGTCCTTTTTCCGCCGAACAGCTGAAGTCTCCTTTTTTATACATTTTTAAATTCAAATCCACAGATTCTCCTGTATAATTCTGGGATATTTTACCAGTTGCAATAAAAACTTTTTATTAATATTTTATTTAATAATGAAGTTTTAATTTTATTCTAAAATGTTAGTTGGAAACAAATGCAGACCTTTTACATTGTTTTAAGAACAAATGGATTAATATTTAATACTTAAAATAGTTGATAGATTTGAAAATAATCCATGGTTGACAAATATTTTAAAAAACATAAACCATTAGTAATTTAAGATATAGTTTTCAAACAAATTCTCTTTAGAAGTTCAATTTTTTTTACTATTTGGCAGCGTATGCATATCTATATATTAAATTTGTTTTATTATGTACAGTGGACTCACTCAAATCCACAAACTCCTAAAATCTGCACATCATCACAGATGAAAACAATGACATTTTCAGTTCAGATGTAAGGACAAAATTACAGAATGTTTGTTTTATATCATTGTGTATGCATTTAAATATGTAATTCTCGATAATATGACTGAACTCCTGGTTTTTCCTGAAGGAAGTAAAAATTTATTTCTGAAAAAATTCAAGATATTGTTGATATCACTGGTATTCACAATCTTTTTACCAAATATATTTATGTATTTAATCTGTGTTTGCTGTATATGTTAAATAAATTATTTTTCACTTCGAATTCTTGAGGTTTCTATTTAAGTTCCCTCCCCCGCCCCATATGAACACTGTTTGGTAGCTTTCATTACAAAAAGCTACCTATTGCAGCCGTTCGAAAATTTTGGTATATTTTCACCGATCATGACCCCCAGACCCCGAAACCACCCTCCGTTCAAAATTTATATAAACCATTAATTAAACATAAGCTACCACTATCAAATATTATGAATTAAAGCTGTAAGTATAAAAAAAAAATTAATTTATTATAAAATCATAACTAGAAAATTATTTTTTTTTTTTTATACTTAGAGCTTTAATTCATAATATTTGATGGTGGTAGGTTATGTTTAATTAATGGTTATATATTAGCATTCAAATTACTATGATGCATTTGCGCAAGTAATTATGAATGTATGCTTTTTACGATGTTTTTAAATATATCTTTTCATTTTGAATGTCAACAATTCATTTTGAAGTATTTTTTCCTTATGGTATCTTATATATATTTATATATATTCTCAGGTCGCTAAATGATTTAGCAATCTTTTAAATATTATACGCTTAGATCATTGCAGCAATAGCGCACTATCTATGTGTATTATCTATATGATTTCTACCATGTAGTTATCTGATACCTATTTTAGGATTCCATTAATTTTTTCATTCCTATCATTGCAAAGATTTATTTAATGTTTTTTAATTTTCTAGTTATGATTTTATAATAAATTAATTTTTTTTTATACTTACAGCTTTAATTCATAATATTTGATGGTGGTAGGTTATGTTTAATTAATGGTTATATATTAGCATTCAAATTACTATGATGCATTTGCGCAAGTAATTATGAATGTATGCTTTTTACGATGTTTTTAAATATATCTTTTCATTTTGAATGTCAACAATTCATTTTGAAGTATTTTTTCCTTATGGTATCTTATATATATTTATATATATTCTCAGGTCGCTAAATGATTTAGCAATCTTTTAAATTATATATATATATATATATATATATGATCTTTGTCATACTGTAGCTCTCGTATTTATGAACCGATTTGGATAAAATTTGTGTGTACATAGTACATACCAATGTCTCGATCGAGTTCGTTGGCCAGCTTCATCCGCCATCTTGTTTCAAAGTGGCGGCCATTTAAATTTTAAAAAAAATTTAAATTAAAAATGAGGCACAAAAAAATTAGACATTGAAAAAGATTTTTTTCTTATGTGTTTGGGCTTGATACAAAGATTCTGGAGCATTTTTAGTTTCGTCTATATCTTAAAAAATGGCTGAGTTATAGCACTTTGAATTTCTAGCTTGGCTGACATTTTGAAAGGATCTGATTTTTGTCACGCGATAATACACGTATTTATGAACCGATTAGGATGTGACAAGACATGTGCATAGTACATGGCAATCTCTCGGCCGAGTTCGTTTGCTAACTTCATCCGCCATCTTGTTTCAAAATGGCGGCCATTTAAAAATTTAAAAAAAATTTAATTTAGAATGAATTACAAAAAAATAAAAAAGAAATTGAAAAAGATTTTTTTTTTCTTACGTGTTTCAGCTTGTTACAAAGATTCCGGATTATTTTTTGTTTTGCCTTTATCTAAAAAAAAGCCGAGATATAGCAGTTTGAATTTCGAATGTGTGTGACATTTTAAAAAAAATCTGATTTTCTGCCTGCAACAGCACTCGCATATATCAACCGATTTAGATATGAGTGAGCATGTGCACAGGAATTACTAAGGTCTCGACCAAGTTCATTGGTGAGCTTTGTTGCACCCATTATGTTGTTTTAAAATGGCGGGCTATCACCGATAATTCGTATTAATATAATTATTAATACGGGATATCACCGAATTTGGCGACAAATATAAATCACTTTAATAAAACCAGCTTTGATAATGCTGACTAATTTCGCGAAATTCTCATTCATATTCAATATTGACAAAAATTAGTATTTAATCTTCTATAATCGGGTTCCACTAAGTTGAGCTCCGTGTGTTTGAATAATATAAGCTGGCTTTTAAAAAATAAGGAATATAAAAGCTACCTCTTCCTCCCGGCACTGGCCGGAAGGACTTTATTTTTTTGTGTTTCTTTCACAATACTTTTTTTTAACTACTGTGTGACTGCTTGATGAAAAAACTTTAAATTAGAAACAGTATTTTAATTGATATGTTTGAAATACCGAGCCTTATTTTAAGTCGCTAGGGGAATGATAGATTTAAATACAGTAATCCCTGTAACGAGTTTTGATTATTCGCGAAATAAAAAAATGAACATTTTAAGATTCGCGAATAACCCAGCTTAGATATTCGCGGATTTTGTTTTATAAAGAACATTTTTTTACAAAATAAACTCCCATTGTTTTACCAATTCCATAAACTATTTGACACTAGACAGCTGCATTGTACCGTATAGCTTGTTCCGAGAACTTCAACCCTTGTATTGAGGGTAAATATAGATCAGCAATTACGAGAAATCCGATACATGATGCTAACAGAAATCCTAAATCTAAAAATCCTCCCTCCAAAATTTTTATTGCAAGCGAAAATATTTCTGAATAAATTTTATGAGAAATTTTAAAACTTCAAAAACAACTTATCGAGAAAGATATAGAATGCGATCCTTAACTTGTGAGGAGTCTTAAATTTAAAAGAGAAATCGAGGCAGCAACTTTTCTTATATTGAAATTCATAAACAAAATATCTGTTCTTCCATACAATCATGTATCAATAAATTTTTTCAGCCATCACTTAGCAACTAAAATTTGTACAGTATGTTTATAATTATTCAAATTCATTTACAGCGTGTACTTTTTAATTGAAACGTAAAAAGATACTTATTAAGCATTACTTTTTCCTATTAAAAAAATATCTTAAAACCTAACTCCCTTTTATGCACGAGAAGACAGTCTCAACATTCGCAATTTTGACATTCGCGGAGGTTTCCGCGAACTTAACCCTCGCGAATGTTGAGGGATTACTGTACAGTTTCGCTTCCAATTCTACAACTTTCCATTATTTAAAAATAAATACTACATTGTATATTCTTAAAGAAAAATTTCTTACATAAAGAATTCAGATTTTATAATTAAAGAAAAAAAAATGCATGATCAAAGAGGGATCAAACGGAGCTTCTGCACTGAATGCAATGGAGAGGAAAATTGTAAAGAATTTGAAAGAAGCGAGAAGACACTATTTTGTGGATACTCTAAATGTCAACCAATAAAGCACAAACATATGTGTTCATTTGTATTTCAAATTAATCGCTTTAAATTTAAGTATGTTTAGACATATATATATATGTATGTGAGAATGTAATTATAGTATCAATACTGGGAATCAATTATGGCTCTCAAGTTGTATTTCCACTTTCAATATTTTTATTTATTTTAAATTAATCATAATTGTGATACTAGTACTGAAGAAACTTAAATTAGGCCAAACATTTAAATATACTTGTTTATGGACTCAGCGAATTGGTTGCTCTTATTTTCGATTCCAGTAACTATAAATATATTAATGAAAGGTTCTTATACCATCTTTATAAATTGATTAAACATTATAATTGAAGAGCTAAGTGGTAGAACATGTTAAGTAACAAAAATTACATTTGAAGAAATTTGATGTGAAAGTTTTTGGTGTCAATTTTAATGATTTATCTTCTGTTTGATACACTGTGTTTAACCCTTAAATGCCGGGTGTTGCTCTTCGGCAACATACACAAATTAGGGTCTAAAATACTATTAGAATAATATTGAAGCTATAATGCCTAAAGTTGCCAATAAAATACATTCTGAAAATATTATTAAATCGAATTTCAACATGTAGATGGCAACACTTGTGCTGTTTAAGAATAAAGATATATTTCTTTTTTAAATTGTTGTTACATGTTCTCTTTGTTTTGTTTGGAAGCTTGCGAAATACACTATTTTGTTCTGCAGTGAGCAAATAAAATTTATTTCTTATTATAGTTCCTAAAATTCTTGTGTGTTTAATATTATAGAATTTTATCAAGGAAAATTATTTTTTCAATTAAAGACCAGTATTGCCGATTAGTAACAAACAGTTTTTTAGCCGTAAACTATACTTAAAACAAAATATGATTTTTTCAAGTATTTTTCCCATGATTTATTTAAAAAATGAAAGTCGAAAAACATTATTACAATGATTTTTGAAAAATCAGGCATTTAAGGGTTAAAATAATAACAGGTGTGGTACTGAACTCTATCAAAAAAAACTTATTCATATTCAATTTTTAAATATTAAAAAATATTAATATTATTGACATTATTAAATAATAAAATATTAAATATTAATGAATGATGTCTTAAACCTTCAAGACTAAATAGAATTTTGGTATTTTAGCTTTACCATGTGGTAGAATATCTGATAACGCCTTCGTACAAAAGATAAAATAATTTTTAAGAAAATGTAGCGTAACATGTTCTTCCACTCAGCTCTTCAATTCTTAATGAAAATTATTATTTGAATTGAATTATTAAATGTATAATCAAATGTTTGAAACTAAAAAAAAAAAGAAAAGGCAGTTCTAAAGAAAGTTTTCTTCACTCAGCAATGCAATACATTACTATTTCTTGTAATATTTTGGCAAGTGTTGAATATAATCCATAAATTAAATTTTTGTGTTGAAATCAAAAATATAATTATATAAACATGTATTTATATATATAGTGTTCTCAACTGATATTTTACAAATGGTGCTGCGCTCTGCCCTTTTTGTTTAAAATTCCGATGTATCCTGCCCCTTTTCCAAGTATCTTTTTTTTTTTTTTTTTTTCAAAATACATGTTTCTGTAAATGGAACAATAAAAAATTTAGTTATTTTAATTGAATTCTTTTATGAGATTTTAAAAAATATCACATGATTTCAGCTTACCTTGATAATGTATGACAGTGATGAATTCGAAGTGTGGCTTAGTTCAATCCTATGCGAAGTACAATGAAAGTGTCCTTTCATTCCACAAAATGTGCCTCTTTACTCAACATAAGTGCTCTTTTACCAGGCAAAAATACCCTTTTCAATAAATCGGTCCTGCCTCTTTCTTAAATAAATGTGAATACTATATAGAGTGGAACTCCAGTTATACGCTTTGCCCGGGACCGGACAACAAAACGTAGAACTCAGTAAAACGTACAACTCAACTAATGGTCCACCGGAACCATTTTTTTTTAAAGTATATCATGAAAATTTACCTTTTATATCGAAAACTGAATTTTTGTATGTATTACCGCACTCATGACGTAAATTCGCAGAAGTGTAATTGAGTAAAATACAAAGGTGCATAAGAAAAGTACAAATGAATTTATTTTATCATAAAAGCTTTATTAAAAACATTTTTTACACATGTAGAGTACTCAAAAGAAATCACTGGAGTCGCTTTGGCATGTAAATCATTTATCAAAAGACATTTCAGCAGTTTCCTAAATTTTATTGAAAAGTCGGCAAAGACGGGAGGAAAGGTATAGCAAAAGTTCTGAAATTATTTTCAGCAAAACGTAAAAGTGACACAAAATTTCATCCGGAAACGCAAAAACCTAACGTATCACTGAGGGAAACATATAACTCAAAAACGTATAAGTCAACTAATTTTTAATGGCAAACGACTAGGATCGCTGAGTTGAAACGTATAACTGAGGGAAACGTACAACTCGGGTAACGTATAAGTGGAGATCCACTGTATATACATATATATTCTTTGTGGTAGTCTAAGGCATAGAAAACCTTTTCTCACACACTTAGAAAAACACTTCTAAAATGATCATTGTGCACAAGCTCATGAGAGCAGTTTTCCATTTTTTGATGCGACACTGATAAATTGTCCCTGATTGTCGTAATCCAACATTAATAGCATACAAAATGCACTCATGCATGCACGATGACAAATCAGCATTGAATAAGATTAAATAAGCCTAAATAAAAAATGGAGTAGTTCAAAATGAATCTGCTAAAAAAAATAAACAAAATAAATATCAATCAAAATGGTACCTCCTGACAAAAACAAAAAACAAAAAAACTTTAGCAGCAGATGCAATATAAAGCAGTATGAGTGAATATGAATCGTTCGTAAGAATTCTCGCTTTGAACACCATAAAATGGTTATGTGCATTTGTTCGTTGCATGCTATGCCCAAAAGAATTTCTACTTATATTGTAATTTACATGTTCGCTTATTTTAAATAATCTACATATTTGTAATTTAATTTTCTGCGCGCGCACACACACATATATATATTCGTATATATTCAAATTCACATGCATCAGCAAAACAGTATTTCCTCAATACATCAGTATTTAAATCATAAAAACTTAGGCCTTTTTATTTCAATAAAGAAAAGTTATATTGTTTTTTAAATAAATAAATTTAAGTGCAGTTTAACATTATAAAAATAATTCTAAGCGTAGAGATATTTCTTGACGATTCTAATACTGCAGAAGCGATAAATCATTTTGATGTGCCAGATACAGTATCTGATACTGTGTCTATTTCAAATAAAATCGAAATTCATGAAATAGTTGCTGATGTCTCACAAGAAGGAAAAGAAAGCGTTAATCCCTTGGTGGTGAGCTATGAATTATTTTAAGAAATTTTCATTAATTATAGAAATATTACTATATTTCTTTAATTTTGTGCTTCTAATTTTGCAACATAGTTTGTACTTGTTTCTTTTTTGCAGCTTCCTGAACTTCCCCAATTTTTGTAATGTGTTTAAAATGCTCTGGCTAATGCAAGCAATGCAGTGTTGAGCGTATTATACTAAATATGAAGCCATGAAATCTAAAACATACTATGAACTGGTATGTATGACAAATATCAGTGCATCGAAGGGCCAGGTTCTAAACACGGGTAAGGGCATTGCTAAATTAGTTGATTTAGGAATTCTGTTTACTACTATTTCAAAATATGTCTAATTGCGATATCCATTAAGAATATTAAATACAAAATCCAAATAGTTGAAATCTTTTGATTTGTTATTTTATAGTTTGCCAGTTTTTCTAAAGGTGTCAACTTCAGAACCATTTTTTTTTCTTAATATCATGAAATTTTACCTTTTATATCAAAAACTGAATTTTTGTATGTATTACCGCACCCCTGCGTAAATTCGCATATAGATATATATACATATATAGATTTAGCAATAGATTGTACCAAGTGGTAAATTTAGCATTTTGTTAAAATGAAGTTTAAATAATTGTAGTTATTTTGCAAAGTGTTTAATATCTGAAATATTTTTCTTGTAGTCTTATTTTAAAAAATGCTTGGACCAAAAAATCAGGACGGAACATATGAAAATAAAGGGATTTAAGATGTCGATAGGAAAGAAACATTTTGATAGTGATTTGAATGGGAGATCACGCAGAAGACAGGCTTCTGCAGAAAAAGAACGTGATTTATCATGGAGTAAAATGCTGTGGAAATAAGGTGTAGTTATTTTCTCGGGTTTCTATTTTTGTGAAAATAAATTGATATTCTGATTTTAATCGTGTTATAAAGAAAATTCAAATATCAAATTTTTTTCAGTTGTATGTTGACTTAAGATATCAAGTAGGGATGCACTGAATATTGTTTATGTATTTGGCTGTGCTATTGAATATTCTGAAATTTTTATTAATTAAAAAGTTTCAAGAATATCCTCTTCAAAGTATACTTGTTTTTTCAGTGTAAAGTTTACTTGCGAAAAAAAGGTTCATCAAATTAGAAAAATAATATAACCTCAGTTTAATGATTTCCACAATTAAAGACATTTTAGTGATCCAAATTCAGTTTTATGTTGAATAATTCTTTCTTTTATGATAGTTGTCCTCATTTTAACAATTTTAAAGAATTTCAAATAATATTACAAGATTTATTATTTTTTTCTCTCTGTTGTTTATCTATTGGCGAAGTACGATTGTAAAGAATTTAATGAAAATAATTTTAAAACATTAATTTGGTATGTCATTTCTAGCCAGAAATTTTCAATTATAGATTATGTGAACTATGACTTACGTTCCCATTTGTGCAATAAGATTATACAAGAATTTTATGACGAAAAGAAGTAAAATTGCTTTGATTTTGACGTAGAACATGATGATATCACGAAAGTTATTGCAAGGAAATTAGCTGAATTATATATATATATAATGATGTTTATTATGGTTAAATATTTATACATATAAAATTATCTAATGCTTTTGTAACAACTGCAAAACGAATTTCACCCTTTATGTACAAGGAAATCACAAAGCTGTTGTTGATAGTTTTTCATTTTCAGAGAAGTATTTTTAATGTGTAATTAAATACCAGTGCTATCTAATATTTAATACTGGTAATTGAATGTATAATATCAAATTTTTCTCCAGATTTAATTTTTCTAATGCAATTTAATGATGATTTTCAAGGAACTCTTTGGAATTGTTAAATTGAGATTTGACTGTATTTGTCTTAAATATCATGTCTTAAATATCATAGTTTCAATGACAGATGCAATATTCTAAAGGATGGGGCATCATTTGATGTATTTTTACAGAATTATCCTTGTTTCAAATATGACAGCTATGTAAGAATCATCATATAGTCATATTATGAATGCTTATATCTTGTTTTGCTTTATATTCACTTAAAAAACTTTAGGAAAGTTTTTAAAAAATATATTCACTTAAAAAACTTTAGGAAAGTAAAAAAAAAAAAAAAAAAAAGTAATGATAAAATATGCTTTTTAACTAAATTTCTAACTAAAGAATTTTGAAATTTTAATTTATATGTGGATTTTAAATTACTAAAAGTTATTCTGAGATGAATTAATTATATTAAAATTTAGAGACTCAATTATTGACTATAACATAGGATAATAAATTTTCTTTCTGGACTACTGGTTGTAATCACTTGGGAACACGCTTCTTGTCTATTATTATGGGTCTTATAGTGGCTCTCTACCCCTCACAGGTTCAAATTGGTTGTTTTCCTACATTTCTGCATTTTTCCAGTTCAGACCCACCACCTTAACATCCCTTAATTTTCCACTTTATATACATTCTTCTACCCACTCATCTCTCCCCTGAAAACTTTTCCTTCTTCCTGCAAGGAATGTCAGCCCGCTTCATTTCTCAATCCCATCCCCCCTTTTTGTATTTTATATTTTATAATATAAACCTTCAATGGACTCCACTTGCAGGGTATCCTATTGTGAGACTTTTAGGTCATTGTCCTTATATCTGCCTTTAGTTTTTCACTTGGGCCATAGTTTATGAAATTAAAGAGGCGTTTGCCATCGCATTTTTTTTTTTCATTCCAATCTGCCCTCCTTAATTTCTGTGTCATATTTATGATTATTCATTTTCAGTACCTTGGGCCTCAGTCCTTTCTTCCCTCTAAATTATTGTTTAGTTTGTACAGCAAATTCTAGGTAAAATATGGTTAGCTCTCTCCGTTTTTGCCTCCATAAAAGAGCCTCTTTCCTCTTTCCTAATTCTTAGTACTTAAGGCAAATCATTCTTATTTTGAATATTATTTTCTTCTTGAGATTTATTCTCGACTCTGTTTCTCTCACACCTCAGTCAAATACAAATCAATGCAATATCAAAATTATCGAACAATACTTGGCTCAAAAGTGCTGCTATTGCAATGATTTGCTCTGTATTGATGTTAGAGATAGAGGCGAGAATGAATCCCAAGAAGAAAATAATATTCAAAATAAAAATGATTCACCTCAAATACTAAGACGTAAGAAATATGGGTAAAGGGGACAAGAAATAAAAGCAGGCTAACTGTATTTTAGCTAGAATTTACTGTCTGAATTAGACAAAAAGTTAGAGAAAGACTGAAGCCTAAGGGGCTTAAAAAAAAGTGTGATAAAATTTAATGAATGGAGTAGAAAACAAAAAGTGAGGGTTCCTTGTATCTCAAAATATGACCCCTAGGGAAAACTGGCTCACTATGACTGGTAATCAAGCTGGCTCACAAGCCAAGTGCCCCAGCTACTAACATTTAATGCTATTGATAATATCTAATTAATTTTAGCATTAAAAGAATATATATATGCATATATAATATTATATACGAGAACGTGAGTTTCAAAATTCACCTTATACAGAAAATCATGAAATTTTGGGTAATCTTGAAAACTTTCTGACTGCATCCATTGGTTTTCATTGTAAACCAAGATTTTACAATGCCAGAAATAGACAATATAACTAATTTTTGGGAGATTGTAGTGTTTTTTCAATGCAGGTTCACCAATAAAATAGATTAATAGGGAAAAATAATGTTTAAAATTTTTGGATATGATAAGTTTTGAAACACACGTACTCATATATACATACAGGTGTTGGACGAAAATATCGAAACACTTCCTGAAATGCATGCTTGAACGTAAATGTTGATTCTAGCAAAGCCTGTTGGTGGTGCTGTTTGCGCACTAACGCCACCTATACAATGTCCTCAATATGTTGCAAGTGTCAGTCATTGTCAGAACTTTGTTCTATGTAGTTGTGAGCGCATTATGCCTGTTCTCCAGTAGACAAATTTTTGGTGTTCGTATGGTGCATGCCTCCGTTACCGAGGTAGCCGAATTGTTTCATGTTTCAAAATGCACCATATCGAAGAATTGTACTGCATACAGAAAAAGCAGAAGAACATATCCGCTAAGTCACAAAGCAAATAAAAGTGTGTGTTGGATGATTGTGACAGACAGCCATTGAAGAGGATTGTGATGAAAAATAAGAAAAAGACAGCTGCATAAGTCACTACTCAACAGAATTTCGGCCTCAAAAAATCTGTCAGCACAAAAACAATAAGAAGGGAGCTCCAGAAGCAGGGATTTTCAAGACTAACTGCAATTTTAAAGCTATGCATCAGTGATCCAAATACCTGTAAGATGAAAACGTGATGCCGAAGCCATAAAACGTGGACTATGGAGCAATAGAAGGCAGTCATTTTGTCGGATGAGCCTTATTTCAAACGTTTCCTAACATCTGGCCGAGTTTACACCTGGCAAATACCATGCCAAGCCTACGATGCAGACTGCTTGCTATCATGGTATTCCATGAATCCCATGATTACTCTGCAAAGTCACATTACTGGCAATAATTATGTGGACCATTTTGGTTGATCATGCCCATCCCATGGTACAATGTTTGTTTCCCAATGGTGTTGCTGTGTTCCAAGATGACAACATCCCTTTTTATATGTCTTGGATTGTCCAGGACCGGTTTTTTCAGTCGCATCTCCCCTGTCCACTACAATCACTAGGTCTCAATATCATTGACCTTTTACTTTTATGGTCTACTTTGGAGAGAAAGGTGCATGATCGCTATCCACCTTCATCATCATTACCTGAACCTGCCTGTATTGTTGGAAACCATTCAGGGACTGTAATGTATCCATTCTGAGATTACTGCATGCTGTTCTGAATGCCAATGGTTTTACTACACCATATCAGGCATAATATGTTTGTGTTTCCATATATTTGTCCAACCCCTGTGTGTATGTATGTATATATATAATATATATATAACCAAAAAGAATTGTAGGGCTTATATAACTTTAAACTTCCTTAAAAGTATTAGAATGTTTAATAAGTATAGCATAATGAAATTCTCTATTTGATGATTTATAGGTTTTATATGAATTTTCTATTTTGTTGGGACGAAATAAAATCGTCGAATAAGCGATAAGATGGAGTTTTTTGGAAAACTCCGAATTTTCAACAAATCTGGGTCGACTGAGGTAATTTCCTAAACTTTAATTTACCTTAATGTTTATTTATGTATTACGAGGGTTGCTATTCATATTTCCGGCCTTGGCAACAGGAAAAGTTACTAAGCGACCGCAGACGATTTCAATTAAAAGTTTGATATTTTTAACCATATATTCTTTAGAACGATTTGCCATTTTAGCTTGATTTGTGTTATTTGCAGTAAATTGAAAAATTCATCTTGTGAAAAAAATGGAATTGACTCATCAACGTTTTCGTGCGATTATTTTTCATAACTTTCGACGTATATTGTCAAGACAAGTGCTTCCATGAATTTATTAATTATTTATACAGCGATAAAGCATTGTAAAAAAACTGGTATAACGAATTCAATCATGGTCGATGTTCGCTCCGGGAGGAATTATGTGAAGGTCGTCCAAAATCGGTTGTTTTCGAAAATATCGATGATGTGTGTGAACTGGTAAAGCAAGACCTTCATGTGACATACCGAGAGATTGAGGATCTTTGGACATGACAAGCATCAATAAGATATTCCATGAACATTTGGGAGTAAAAAAAAAATGTTTGCGTTGAATCACGCATAATCTGACAAACGCTCAAAAGAAGGTTCGTGTCGATTGATGCAAGGAAATGTTGAAGAAATACGTTCAAGGTTCATCAAAGGCTATGTATAACATATATGCATATGAGCCGGAAACAAAACAGCAACCGAATGTATGGGGTATGGGTCTTCCAAGATGAGCCAAATCCAACAAAAGTTGTTCGAGGAATAAGCACATCGAAGCAAATGGTTGCCTGTTTCTTCGGCATTACTGGTCAGATGGCGGCAGTGGCATTACAGCAACGGTGGGCAGTCAATTCTGAACTATACATGACCATTTGTTTGCCAGAATTCTTCGGAGAAATTCAAAAAAAGCAGAAGAACAGGCGAATAATTCTTCATCATGACAATGCGAGCTCTCACGCATCGGCCCAAACAAAGGAATTTCTGAAAGGCCAAAACATCGAATTGATGGGCACCCACCGTACAGCCCTGATTTAGCACCCAATGACTTTTTTTATTCCCCCACATCAAAAATAAATTACTTGGACAACGATTTTCGACACCTGAAGAAGCGGTTGATGCATTCAAAACGCATGTTTTGGAGTTACCTCCATCGGAGTCGAAACAGTGCTTCGAAAATTGGTTCAAACGCATGCAAAAGTGTATTGATCTTCATGGAGAATACTTTGAAAAACAATAAATCCAATGTCGATCATAAATGTTTTTTTTTTCATTACTAGGCCAGAAATATAAATAGCAACCCTCGTATTATACCAAACAGTGCTATAGTTGTAAAGGCTGGATGAACAAAAACGTCTGTTGAATATTCACTGATCCGATGTAAATGTATTAATGATATATTTATAATTGTGTAATTGCTAATTACTCTGCTTTTATTTAGGGTGACATAATGCTGTCTGATAGGTTGTGGTTCGAAAAAACGTGTGGGATTTTTTGCACTAGCAATGAAAATCAGCACCAATTGTTGAAGTTGTCTTGGTAAGTTTATTCATAAATGTCAAAAACTTCCGTAATTTGTTATTTAAGAATTTAATAATAATTAAAAGGGCAGTAAAATGAAATCAATAATTGTCAATTCTGGAATTATGATTTATAATTCTGTTTCTTTTTTTTCACCAATTAGGATCATGCTGATTATCATAACAGATTATCCAGACAATATGATTTTCCTTCTGGTGTTCTGTTTCTCCACGGCAGTGAGAAAAAAGATTGTGCACTATTATATGGGAACCATTTTATACAGTGCACCCAATTGAGCATTCTATAATTATTGACGTTACTTGTTTCTTTATATTATGTCTTGGAAATGAACTATCCTAAACGCCATATGCAAGCGATGGGGGCATTGTCCAGTTTAACTCTCAATCATGAGTATTATAAATTAGGACAGCGTGCTGTGCATATAAGATTATTAAAATAACTATTTCTGTAATTTTTTATGTTCTGCAATATTTTAAATTGCTATAAATAAAATGTTTTTATGTGAATTGTGTTTGTGAATATTACTATTTACCTAAAATATATGTGGAAAAGGGACCGAAATTTCTTGTACCTTCAGTACAAAAATCTTTAAATTATTCAGCCAAGGAATGGAGTGAAATCTAACAGTGTCAACTTTTACAATGCCTTTCCATAATTTACCAATTATCTTGAATCGCTAGTAAACGGTATTTTCTAGTAGATCAAGAAAATTGAGCTTTACGAAAAATCTGATATAACTATTATTCCTCAGCAAGCCATTTACATAATGTATTTTTATTGAAATATAATACAATTATCGACTTATGATTTTTCTTTAGTATTGAAGAAAAGTGATCTAAAGAGATAAAAAAAAATTATATGCAGAAAATAAAACATGCATGTTTAGAAAACGTTACTAATTTTTAAAAAATGGAACTAATGTTAAATGTGGTTGCAAAAACATCTACATTTAATTCAAGCTAATCAGTAGAAGTTTTAGATTCAGATAACTGACCAACTACACAGGCATTAAAAAAATTTAATCAGTTTATTTTGTCACAGGAAACTATAAATGGCATTCCTGCATAATTTATTGTCACATTCCATGAGTATATACCCTCAGTTTAAAGACAGAAATTTTTTTTGCTACTAATAAAAGGATCTAGCATATAATAGGGCAGCTGGGGATGAATGGACAACGGATGGATGGGACATCCTAAATATTTCAGGTAATAAACATTTTTTTTTAACCCATTGAGCGTTTCAACAGATTGTAAAAATGTGTGTTAAAAAGGACTTGAATAGCGAGAAAAAACTTGTTCAAAAAGCAGAAGGGGTTATGTGATTTTGTAGTTCAAAAGTGCTTAGGGATTTTTTTCTTTCCCCTTCTTCCTATCAGTGAATGATTGAGTAGGCTGTCCACGGAGGCGGGATGGGCGTTTAACACTATTTGACTAATAGCTTTCGAAAAAGATGTCTGGTTAATCCGGGACAACATAACAGTTTTCACAATACAGTTCTCTCTTCCTTCTGGTTTGAAATAACAGGGGTCGTATGTGCCCTGACATTTCAAGACCAGAAAATTCTTCCGTACCCGTAATCTTTTTATAGAAAATCGCTCCTTATATAAGTCGAAATTTTGCTCGTTTAAGCTAGATTTATTTTTATTTTAAAACACTGGTATTTGTCCTGAAAAATTCTCCGAAGCGTACGACCGTTGATATAATGTTTGAATCTAGTATAATTTGTTTTGTGTGCTATTAAATTTTATCTAAATTTGAAAAGAATTTATATCTTCGTAATAACAAGACGTTTCATTTCCTCTAAATGCATCTTTTTCTGAACAGTTTCTGCTACATAAACTTCGAAATTTAATTAATTTGTAATGATTTAATTATGAAATTAGACTGGAAGTAATCGATTTTATTAATAGATTTAAATTTTATATAACGTACATATATCGCTAAATCTCACTCTACAATAAATCACAATTAAATGTTTAGTACAGCATACCATGGTGCTCGCTTTTAGATACTGTAATTCCTCGTATCTCAATTTCAATTTATGTTAATATTATTTAATTTTTCTTTTATAAATAATAATAATAATCTGTCGTTACACAAGTTAGTGTAATATCTGCTTTCTTTGCTTTCCTGTGATATAAATCTAAGAGAGCTGATATATTTTACGTTATCCTGATGAATATACCAGTTGAAAATACATTCAAATATTCCAACCCCCCCCCCCCCCCCTCCAAAAAAAAAATGCGATTGTTATATAATATTTCAAATGCGCATTCAAAATAAATGGAAAAAATCTTCTTCTAAATGATAATCCCTCTAACTCATTTTTTGCGAGCAATAAAAGAAACAGCTTTTTTATAAAGTACGCTATTTCTTATATTTAAATCATGTTTACAGATGGTAAAGATATAGTACTTAAGTATTACAGAATTAATTAATCAGTAACATTACACGGTACCACTGTATTACAATAAAAACGGTCAATACGAGATCGCTCGGTACGAAAGCAAATTCTGTTTCAGACGGGTTTTACTAGGTGTAATTGTGTAATATTTCGTATTTGAAAATATAAAATTTTCCGTTTAAAGCGGGATTATGTTATACATAGATTCCATTCTTACAAGTTTTATTGTAATTAATTAGTGATCATAGTTTTGCAGCATTAATGAGATATAGATGTAATACTACTTCCACATATGTATAGTATTACTGATTAAATGGGGGTTTTAATTTTAACAATGAAACCCTTTAAGACGGAATGGCAAAGGACAATATAATTATTTTGGATTAGAATTTTTTAAGGAACTTTGGATTTCTTTTTAAGGCAAGATTCTGCTTAATACAGGTATTACTATGTATAAATAGGCAAATGGAGAGTCTGCATAGCAATATACAAAATAAATGTACTTTTGCAAGTTTCATAGTAATAAAATCGCCTTTTTTTCGGGTGCCCTTTTTCTCTTTCCCACCACCTAGGAGAAATAATTACATTTAAAATTTTCGTATAACAGGAATTATTTTCCATACCAAATATATTTTCCTACACAAAATGAGAAAAATACAATCAATTTCAAATGCCTGTGAAATGTTATCCCCCCCCCCCCCTCTCACTTTATCTCCCATAAGGAGAGAAAAGTGATTTATACTTTACAATAACAAAATTCGCAACTCCGTGGAACACAAGTTGAATATTCTTAGACTAGATGGAAACTAAGCACTATTTTTATAATTTCGGAATATATTCATGTATTTTTCTTTATATTTAGTACAGTAAGATTCAGTATTATATTTTCTAATTCTTTGGAGAAATTGAGAAAGAATATCTGTCAAAAGAAGCAAGAGCTAAAAATGATGCGTGTAGCATAAATTAACATTTTCCAATACATTCAGAAAATTGAAACAAAACTTTACAGCTTATTACGGAGAAAGATGATGTCTAAATAAATAAATTAGAAAACGCATAACGCATTTGCAAATCCATTTTCTGCAATTGCAATCAGTAGTCAGAAAAATATCTATTTTTTTTTTTTTTTTTTTGTGCAGCCCTGTCTATGTTCTATATCTTTGTATGTATGCTACATAGTATGGAAAAATTTAGTTCAGCATGAAAATTTCCATTCTGCAATTTCTGAACGGGAATGTATTTGAGATAGTGTAGCGCTGTATTTGATCTCTAGAATTTATAATCACTATGTAATAGGAAAAAATAATAATAACAGTCAAATTTTAAAAAGCGTACTACAACTGATAACGAACATTTAGCAATTATTGTTCATAGGCCAAATTTGTTTGTGTGTCCCTGAAAACGAAATACAAATTCTATGCACACTATATTTTACGTTAATCGCCTTGCAGTATACACCTCAGTGATGTATTTAAATTCCAATATGTTTAAAATAGCGTAATATCATTTAACCACACCACACATGATTTTTCCATTCTCCGTAATGTGACGGCATTCTTTTGAGTGTCCTTGTAAATGAATGTAGCGAAATCTACACGCTTCATTTTCAATACTAAACATGCCAAAGTAAACACAAATAACATATATCAATTTCATGAAAATTGGACTATATTTACGCGAGTTAGAACACGGACAGATGGCGGACAGGAGGAAAAATAGACAAACTGAATTCATAAACGCTTTTCAAATATGCTGGAAAGAGTTTAAAAAAAATCAAATGCCATTTTTATCCCTTTTTACGATTTATCCTTTTTTAAAGTTTTAGGATTTGGATGAGGCCAATTTTAATTTTCCTTCTCAAGATATATTTTTTATTTTTCCATTTATTTTATAAGCAAATAGTATTATCTCTGCATATTTATATGTATGGAAACTTTGAAAACTTTCACCAGCATAAAAAATAAAAGTTTATAAAAATATGAACAAAAAATCATATTTCAACACTTTCCAACACATCTATATATAAAACTGTAATGAATCTTTACCATTAAATAAGGTGCAGGAAGATATGTGAGTAAAAGGTATGGAAAACATATAACACATTTAGAAATCCAGTTTTAGCAGTTACCTTCTAATAAAAAAATAGTCTATACTTTGTAGCCTTATTTACGATCTATAGCATACAAATTATTTAGCATTCTAAAACTTATTTCATTTAGAAAATTCACTTGTAGCCAATTTCGCCAGTAGAAAAGAATGCTCTCGAATTCTTTTGCACGACCCTGTATCTCGACGACCCTCTAATGATTTTTTACACAACACATATTATGCTCAAATTTAATTCAGATAAAGACGTATAACACGATTTAACTCGCACTTCCAGCAGCCCCACCAGTGGCTGAGAGGTTCTGCTCTCGAAGTTGGTAGACGGGAGGTGCTGGGTTCGAGCAAAATCGCGCCCGTCGACCTAACCGTTCGGAGTTTTCATGGTTTTCTTCGAGCCATGGATTCCCATGCGTAAATACGGGTTAGGTTCCCTTAGAAAGACCCTCCCTGGCACCCCCTCCCCTGGGCCTGTATCCCTCGTGCAGATAATTGGCCGTCAAAAATCAACCAACCAACCGCACTTCCAGCAATTACGCACCCAAACGGCAATGTATTTTGTTGGTTTGCGTATTTCTGTATATCAATTTATTTATGTTCAACAAACTTCTATTGGTATACAAATATAGTTCAGCGAGAAAATGCATCACGCAATGAAAACTATTCTCTAAAGAACTTCCATAGTCTGTAATGCTTATATTTTTTTTCTGTGTTTCAAGTAAAGCACACGCTAAGCACGGGTATCTGTTCTTTCAACTCGCTACTTCGATAGCTTATGTATAAGAACAACGAGTTTTATATGTTTATGGAAACTTTGACCAAGGGTAGTCTTTAGGGTGAGAAGAAAGAGAGGGGGGGGGGGGACATAAAAAACTTTATATACAGATATTTTAAAGGGGTTGAAATAAAATGTTGACTAACAAAGGAAATTTTTATGATCTTGTTCTTTACAATGTAGAAGAGGGCAGAGTTAAAGAGGTCGTGGGTGGGCGTGGGATCTAACAAAGTATGAGTAAAAATTTCAGTATTTAGTACAAAGGAAACACAATTTAGGCAATACATTGCATAAATAAAAATGTTTTACAAAGATCTTTTAAAATAAATTTTAATATATAAAGTTATTGGTTATGGTAATTCATTATATCTATATCTATATCTATATCTATATCTATATATATATATATATATATATTACATATATATGGTCAGATCCCGACTTATGTAGGCGCAAGCGGGGAAGCTGCCCCGGGCCGCCCTTTTTAGGGGACTCCAGGGAATCCTTTTTAGGGAATAGTCAGAATTTTTATTTAAAAGGTGCCAAATGTTTAAAATTAAACAAAAGTGACCAAAATTCATATATTTTCAAACATTTAAGAAGGAAGTGCGGTCCCCATTCCTCCCTCCGCTTCCAGTACCCTCTCCACCTACGCAAATATCATTAGAAAACTAATGATTAATATTTTATTATGACAATTTAGTATTCTATTGTTTTCAAAATAAATTCTTTATTAACGTTTTTCTCGTATGCAGCAAGTTAAAACCAATAATTATAACCAATTCGGGACATTTTCTTTTAGACATCTTATAACGTACGTAGATAAGCAAAGTAAAAGTTTGCAAAGAAATATTCGTATCAAACAATCTGTAATTTTTTTTCTACTACTATCCTACTAGTGTTTTTTCTTAAAGTTCTGATTATCTTTTTGTGACACTCTGTATACAGAGGAAAACAGTACCGGATATAAAATTTATCCATATAATACAATATGTGTGAAGTTTAGTACTAGCTACTTCCATATTATTCACAAAAAATCTATAGATAGATAGATAGAAGAAGGAGCCCCAAAATGATTCTTGCCCCGGACAACCTCCCCCCACCCCCCTCCTCCCCATAGCCTAAGTCGGACCCTGCCAGTATATGGTGGTTAATTAATGCTCTTCCACCTGCCCTACTACTAACTTTTGTAAATATTATTTGGATGCAAAAGAGAAAAAAAATGCCCGTTCAACAATAAAAACTTTGACACATTCAGGAATTAATATATAAATGTAAAAGCTTGACAAATGCAGGTATGACAATGATTTGGGACAAAATGTTTTGTTTTTCTTTCACTTTTTCTTTTTTTCATTTTTCGACAAATAAATTACTTGAGAATTACAAGCGTTTTCCTATTATAACTTTTATCGGGCTTCCGTATGCAGAATTTTTTCTCAAAACGCCAAATTTAACAGCATTTTCTAAAAGACCTCCTTCCTATGTTTATCGAAAAATGGAAAAAAATTGTTCGACTTTATAGTTTTTGAATAAGAGCACCTGCCAATTCCATGTGTTTATGAACAAAACTCAATTCAGGAATGTGTCAGAAAAAAATCAATTTGGAATATTATGCAGTTTTTGTACGGGGCATTTTCCCAGAGCCCCCCAAAATTAGTGTCACAAACTCTGAAGCAATTGCAATAAGTTGGATTTATATGATGTAACAATTATCAGTCAGCATGAGAAGGAAAGAAATCAACATTTATAATAAAATATATTTGTGATCTCCAAGTAATCTATAATTAAAAATGGAATACGGTAAAATAAATGTACATTATACTGTATTACTGTAGTTTAATGCATTAAAATAAATGTTTTCTTAGTTTAATTCTCATGGTAACGAAATGAATAGTTCAGTCATCAAAATCTAGGTTTTAACTTTTTTTTTCCATTTTCAATACATTAATTTCATCATGATTATTTTAATCATATTTGTAATGTAGTATTAGCATTAATTCCTAACTGGCAGATAATGCTTTCGTTTGCATTATTGTAAGAATCTTTTCGATAGTGATTCTTCCCTGTTTTTAAAGACATGCACTTACACTTTATCATATCTACTGCTTTAATTGCATCCATTCTATTTATATTTTTGAATAATTCGATACTTGTACTGTCCATTGGTATCTTTTTAAACAATATGCAGTTACACTTGAATATTTTAGGGTAATTGTGAACTTGGGGCGCCATCGCGACAAAGTCTAGTACTGCTCTTCCATCTGACCTTTGTAAATATTTCTTGTATTGCCGTGAAATCGATATATGATATGGAGGCGTGTTCACTATTGGAAATAGTGAGTGTGGTTTTTATTGTTGGTTTACATGAGTGTATAAAATTATTTGAATAAACTCGAATTATGGTCTAGGTCGATATCTGCTTGTAGTACTTTTTTATAGTGTATATTATTCCAACCATAATAACTGATACACATTGCTAATGTGCACTGCAGTCTGTTTCCCATTAAAAATAATAGTAATAATAATGCGCGTAGTGTTTACTAATCATTAACAGAGGAATTCCAAGGCAACAGAACAGTGTACGAAAAAATGACGGTTGAAAAAGGGTACTTTTGTGAATATTTAAAATATTTGTTAGGAAAGGGTGAATTGCTGAAATTAAAATAATTTTAATATGTATACAGAAAACTGTCTTATTTTGAAGTTTGGTTTTCGCACTCGAGTTCAAAATTTAATTATTTTCATTATATCTTCCTTAATTTTTCAAATGGGGAAAAAAAAAGTTTTTACTTTCCAGTTTTTTTTTTTTTTCGCATGTGTGTGTAAAAATTTATGTATGTAAAATATCATGTGTGTATTCAAATTTCCATTTCTTTAAAAACTGTTATTCTATATAGTTTTTTCACCAGAAAAAATATTTTAGAAACTCTTTTAAAAATCGGTTCAACCCGAACCGGGCCCGCTTTAGCCAAAACCTAACCCGAAGCCGAAATAATGGATATCGACCCGATTTGCTGCAAAATTGTAGAAGTTAATCCGACTTCCGGCAAAAAAGGAAAGTTTTCCCGACCCGATGCAGGACTGTACACCATACCCAATAAATTTAGATCCTAAATATTATTTTTAAATTATTTTCGAGAAAATATTTTCATTTCTGCTGTGAATTCCCTAAATTTTGTTTTATTTGTCGAAACCTCAAAATTTTGACTCCCACTTATTTTTACCCCCCCCCCCCCCACACACACACACACACGCACACACACGTATACCCCGCTCTTAACTCTGCCCCCTCCTACATTATGAAAATCAAGATAATGGAAAACCTACACTTTTGAAAAAAGTTCTTTTTTCTTTATTATTGTTTTGACCCCTTTAAAATATCTGTATGTACAGGTTTGTTTCTTTTAATTCCATGTCCTACTCCTCCCTCTTCCCTAAAAGGCTGTCTTTGGTCAAAGCTCCCATAAATATATAAAAGTTAATGCTCTTATACATAAGCTATCCACATACTAAATTGAAAGAATCTATAGATTGTATTTTATGTTTACCTCTCCCCCTTTCCAAGGGCTTTTTAGAGTGCTTTAGTGAAAAGATATGTATAATATATGTTTTTGCTATTAATAATAGGGTACAGATTTGCGAGCTTGCCTCGGGCTTTACTTGAAGCTTATAATCGGTTTTCTATAACTGAATATGTATGTAACTTTAATAACTAATAGTTCTTAATTTTACGTTCATCTAAGTATTTATAATAATTATTATTTTTAACAATGATTTTTTTTTACTAAGATCTTTTTACCTAAATTTGTTTGAAATAGATTATCTACATTGAAATATACTGCAAACGGTTTTCCCCGTAGATCATTATGTAACGTAATTCTGCTGTGCGATTCTGAAAATGAATAATAAATTCTTTGCATTTCATATTCTAAAGAAAGTATGTTTTAGTGCTGTACTCGAAACGATTTTCTCCCATTGGCCGTAATGTAACGGCATGCTTTTGAATGCCCCTGTAAGTGAATTGTACATGCTACATACTTCATTTTCAATGGCGATCGTGCCATAGTAAATGTCAATAACATGCAAAATTTCAGAGAAATCGAATTATAGTTACGCAAGTTAGAGCACTGACAAACAAACGGAAGTCATAAACCCTTTTTAACTATTTTGGAAAATGTAAAAAATAAATACATAAATAAAATAGAGGTTCCTTATAATTTAGAATTACAAATTGATATTAGTGTGTGACTTAATCGGATATTTTTTTTAATTATTATTTCAAGATATCAAAGCTAACATGACCATAAAAAATATCACGAATTTTACTTTTTTTTAAAGTAGATCATTAAAGGTGATTGTTTAAAAGTACATAGGTAGAACAGCTAAATTATTAAATTCTTCCATAAAGACGCTTGCGGAATGGGGCAGAACTTGATAACATACAGGAAATGTGCAGCAAAGAGTTTTCATTATTAAAAATAACCATTAGTTTGATAATAATTTTTAGGCTACAATAAGGATAACTCTCCGGCTATCAGTTTTTATTTTTCGTGGGGGGAGGCGAGGGAGTTATTCTAATATTTATGCGGTGATATCAGAAAAGATTTTTTTTTTTTAAAATGATATCTTACTTTATATTTATATCAACAATCTTTTGTTACATTGTGCATGGGTGGTGCTTGTTGTGCTCAAGTCAATTGATAGGTCTCCCCACCTGGCCAAACCTGTTACATTGGGCAATATTCACGATTTAATAATTATAGATTAATACTTATTTTAAAAGAACTGATTTAAAACATAAACTTTTCATAATCCTTTTATTAAATACGTGACAATGAAAAAAATGTGTAGCAAGTTACGGCTATTTGAAATTTTACTATTCCTGTGAACTGTTTTCTTTAGAAATCATCCTTACAAGGGAAGGGGTGGGGCTGTCAATCATAGTTTTCTTAAAGCTCAAAGCTTCACTTATAAGTACAATTTCGATGTCATTCTCAGGTTGCAAGAGTTTGGACTAGATAACAATGGGATATACTTACTCTCTTTCAAAACTTACTTCAAAGAAAACTCATAGAAACTTTTAAAGTATCATTGGAATTAATAACACTGGAATATTTGGTCAACTCTGTTGTATTTAGTAGGATGATTAGATAAACAATATTGACAACTGTAGCTATCGAACGGGGAACTGTAGTCTCATAAGCATTTTTCTGGCTACACCTCTGGTTCTTCTCTGTGAAATATAACTGTGTGAATAAATAACATTTAGGGCTTTTTTAATATGGAGGTTTTAATGTAAGAATCGCTATATTGGGGTTCGTTATGTTAAGAAAGCACAAATAATACACAATTTTTTTTTTTATTTGCAAAGTGGGCACAGTCAGTGATATAAACATAAAAATGGTTTTTGGATTATCTCCACCCCCACCCCCAACCTTCAAAAGAGGTGCAAATAGAACTTTTTTCATACTAAGCCAAGTATTTGCTGTAATAATGCTTAAAACTGGGTCTATATACTATTTATAAATGTACTAATGCACGGTACAAGTGTCAAGTTATTTAAAAATATAAGTAGGTCAAATATAATGAAAACTACACGTATAAATATGTCTAAAAATACCCCTTTATTTATTTTTTAATACAAGTAAAAACAGGAAAGAGTAACTTTTTTAAAAATTATATGTCTTTAATGCATATGAATGCATTACCTATCTTAAAATTATTATTATTTTTTTAATTTGCATAATCAAATTGGTGAGATGATAGGTTATATCTCCCAACCTGAGAAGTACTGTGTAAACATCATTTTATTGATCGAAATAATCCTTTCATGGCAAACCCCTTTGTATGTAAACTGCCATATAAACAAAAGGAAAATCGAATAAGAACAGAAAAATACAAACAAAAATAACGTTATGATATGTTTGTACAGATTTTTAAATACAGCCTTCACGAGAGAGTTATCATTAACTTTGTCTCATATTATTAAAGAAAGTTTTCAAATTGCAAAATAAAATTACTTTACTTTTGCTCTAAAATATTAAAAAAGCATTGCAAATTACTGCGAAAAATATTGGACTTAATAAACCCGTCTATGATATTTAATTGTTTGGAGTTTTTGATCTACTTCCAACAGTTAAGAGGTTACTTCACTCACGCGAAAGCACCCGCTCGCTAATGTTTATCCGATGGAAGAATTTTTTTTAGATATCTCGTTTGCATTTCCATATTTTTAAACAATTCTTTTGCATTGGTCAGCTGAGATCGATCTATACAAAGACCGTTTTTCTCATTTTCTATTTTGTTTATAGTTTTTTTTTTTTTTATTAGGATACTTTTATTTTCGGAACCGGTTTCGAAAGTAAAAGTATCCTCATTAAAAAAAAAAAAAAAAACCTGCAAATAAAATAGAAGAAGTAAAAAACGTCTTTTGTACAGATCGACCTCAGCTACTCAAATAAAAAAAAATCGTTTAAAAATACTGAAATGCAAGCGAGCTATCTTAAAAAAATTCTTCCTTAGGAATAATATTAGTCAATGCGTGTTTTCCTCAGAGAAGTATACTCACGATTAACTTTTGAACGAAGCGATCAACTGTATGTTTCTAAAAAAGAGCATTATGTGGATATATTCTTTAGCTCATATGAATTCTACAACATATATTTAAGCCCTCTATAAATATTGAAGTGTATTTAAATTTAGTTAATCAATTTTATTGTTAACTAAAGTTAAAATACTGATAAAAATACCCTGTTAGAATGGCAAAGGAAAATGGTAAAGACTGTTGTACATGCGATTGAATTAATTGAGCAAAAAACTTTATTTCTTTTTACATGAAACTTTTACATAATTCTTTTTTTATTTCTTTTTAGAAGGCTGGGAATGTCAAATAATGGCTGTGAATAAATAAAAGTACTATTTCTCTTCTTAGCTTCAACATTTAAACATCCATTTTTTTTTATTTTTTTTTTTTTTTTATTTTTTTTTTTACATGAAGTATTTCTCTTTGGTTTATATCCAAATGCAAAATATCTGAAATTTATTTCTCCTGTTTAATAGTCAAAATTGTAAATCCCTGTTTGTTTGTTTTTCTTTACGGTCTTATATTTGGCATTGTATATTAATATAAAATTCCAGAATTATTTTTATTGATAAGAAAATAATTAAATTGAATTATTTAATTAGATAATTCTAAAAAGTTAAACGATGGATTCATCTATATGTAATAATTATTATATTATGTACTCTGAATAAATGAACAGTCTTGAATCTACCTATAATGAAAACCTATATCTACATCGATGCTTTTTCTGGCTCCTTCAGTGTCATTATAGACAGTTTTCACGGTACTAGTTTTAAAATTATGCTAGAATTTGAATAAAATTTGAGCAACAATAATAAATAAAAATATTTTTTTTGATGTGTTATGTTAGATTAGATATTTGAATTTTTTATTATTATTATGCAACAAAAGTGGTGTAAGTAAAGAAAAAAAAAGTTTAATTATTTAGTATTATAGTTAAATGAAAAAAATGACATACATTTAGAAAAAAAAGGAAAGAAAAGAACGTGTATATTCATTAAAAGAACAAAATAAATAAATATTACATAATAAATAATGAACATGCGAAATAAATAAATATTATTTGGCAAAGGATCTGAAATAATAATAATTATAGTAATGAATTAGAATCTTATGGATAGAAATAATAAAATAAAATAAGTAAACGACGATATTCTATAAAGTTGCTTAGTATTTGTTTCGAAATACAATGCCATTCTTAAGCATTTACAGAAAACGAAGTTCTCTAAAGGCATTCGACTTAAAATACGGTAATCCAGTTGACAAATAGTCTGCCTAACGCCTATTGTGTGTGTGGAAAGAGGGAGTGATTGAGAAACGCCTTCTTTAACTCCCAGTCTCGAGAAGTGGGGGAAGCACAAACGCGCAAACGCGTTCATAACCATCTACAAGTAGAATATTTTGACCGCCTATACGCGTTTGTGACCGTCTACAAGTACAAAAGTCTGACCGCCTATATGCGTTCACGACCACTTACAAGTACCAAAGTGCGACCGCGTAAACGCGTGCGTGACCACGAAAGGGTTAAGTTGCTTCCTATTCTCATATATGGAACTACCATAGCGTGCTGTAGAACCAAAAGAAAAACAATATGTCTGTTTTCATTTTTCTTCAAAGTTGCATTTCTGAAACTCTGCTTACAAGTAATTTTTTTTTTACATTTGAAGCTGTCAAATATCTTATACAATATAAAAAATTAAGATATGATGTAGTTATTTATTTGAAGTTTCAATAGTAGTAATTAAAATGAATGAATATTACCCATTGTGACAAAGTAATTTCTGATGCAAAATGGCTCACAATTGAATTTGTACATCATAGGGATGATTGGGACATTTGCAAATGTTGATGAATGGGACAGTTTAATTCACCTCTAGAAATGTTAAAAAATTTATTTTATAACTGAATAATATTATATAGGTTGATAAATTAATAATTTATGTTAATTAATATATTAAACAGTATTAGTATCATATAAGGTTTATAATTAAACTATATTGATTATTAAAAATTATTTTAATTATTGTATTGTAATAAAGGTTAAATATTTTATCAAAAAATTTCTATTTAAACTTTATCAAAATAGATAAAATTGTTAAAAGAAGTATATTTCATTGATCAAATGTGGGGAAATTATATTGAATTTTGAGCTTTTGTTTAAATAAACCCCACTCCCTCTAACATAATTTCAGTTGTGCATGATAACTAAGAAACATTTAATAAATATTAATTAATAAGTTGTGAATGAAAATTATTAGCTAATCCGTATTTCAAAGAAAAGTTTCACTTTCATTTCATATTTAAAATATCTCGAAAGTGGGAAAAAAGAACAGATAGACAGCCAAAGTTTGTATTACAAGTTGAAACTGTAATAAAAGAAGTGATTACCAACGCTGATATATAACAGCCACATTATAAGATCATAAATAACGAATATAATTACATATAAGTTTATAATTTTAATATTTATTAAGTAACATTGAATACAGGGAAGAAAATATTTGTGTCCCATCCATCCGTATTAGTGTCAAATCCATCCCTGCTATGGGGATGATTGGGACAAATTTAGGGTTATTTTATAATATTTTAGTGTATAATATTAATCTAGAATAAATATTGTTCATAGATTTAGTCAAATACCTTATGTATGAAATGTGATGTATAATATTGATAATAAATAAAAAAAATTATTTAAAATATTTTTGTGAAAATGTCCCATTCATGCCCCACCTCCCCTATATACTGAAAATAATGAGATGTATGTATTGGGATTATTTCATTACTGAAATTCTGTTATGAAATCCTGTACTGTGAAGTATTTTTTTGATCCCATGAAGTTAGTTCTAATGGGATTTTCCTGTCTTCTCAGTATTACACTATTTTTTTCACGCCTTTTTCTTAAGAAGCCCTATATTGTAATATAATTGCTTGTAAAAATAATGCCTAATATACTATTTAACATACACTGGAGTCCGAAACTTAAGGTACAGGGGCTGGATGCTTTCGATTGCACGCGGTTTGTCGAATAACTACCAACATTATTGACGAATTGTTCTTGAACATCTGGGATGTAAAGAACACGTTTGATTTCATATTTTTCGATGAAGATTTAGTCGGGCCGACAATTAGGGGGCTAATAATAAATTTAATAATAAAATAATATTTGCGATTAGAAAAGGCTGCAACAGAAAATGCTGGAAATTGTTTGTCACTGCGTTAAATGACTATTTGGGTCCTGTTGAACGTTTGTGTGCATTTGTGTAAGCATATCACTCATATTCGTAAAGATGTTAACTTTTTTGTAAAAAATTCAAAAGTTTTTTGTTTATAGCATACAGAGTTTTCAACCAATTTTAACACAACTTTCCGAAAACCTAACAAAGAACAGTAGCAACAGTACACTTCAATTAAAACATGAATATATTGAATATTTTATGAGATATGGGAACTTGTATGAAATAATTTTTAACTGCGCATGCGTGGAAGATTTCAAAATTTGTATTTCATAATTTGATAGTCAGCTTTTTAGGGCAACTTATGGGTCATTCCATGTCAATTCAACCAATTTTTTTTTTTATGGTTTGTAAACCGACCGACAGGGATTTGGATGAAACTTGGTGTATATACTAATTCTATCATGATATGAATGCATCAGAAAAATGTCCTTCCTAGACCTCATAGTTTGTGAGATATGTGGGGTCCAATTTTTGGATTTTTTTCAAATCGCCCATTTCTGATTCTGTATTTTTAGACTGCAGTTCCATTTTCAAAAAATTGTTTATCTGGATGTAAAATGCGAATCATCTTAAAAATATCACCGTAAGTACATCAAAAGATGTAGATTTTAATTAAAAAAATATTTAAAAATTAATTTTAAATATTTAGGGCCAAAAACTAAAACCAAAGTTGAAATTTATGGTTATTTTTCCAAATATCCAAATGGTTATTTTTCCAATGCAGTCTATCCTCCCTCCATTTAAATTTTGTGCATAATCCTTATGTTTCCTTTATTTATTCATCATACATTTTCTTTTTATTATAAGCATTTTTTAAATTTAAAAAATCCCTTAATTTTGTTTTTACAATATAACTGTAAACAAAAAATCTTTTGTTGGTATAGAATAAGAAAATACAATGACTTTTCAATATATTTTTTTTTCTGTGTGTGTATGTGTGTTAGAATTAAAATACTTCATTTGTATTTAACATTTTTTTTAAACTTTCTATCTTATTATCTTGGATAAGTTTAATCATTTTAGTTATGCTTTTTATAGTTTAAATACCTTATATTTAACAAAGCCTAGTTCATTTCTACTGGATGAACCATATTTCTACACCTGCCTTGTATAAACAAATTCTGACAAAGGCAGGATAATTTTTTTTTTTTGTAAAGGCAGGTGTTTTGGAATCTGTTAATCAAATTATTATTAATCTGCTGTTTCCCATAATAGAAGGGAGATCTATTTTTCCTTGTGCTGCAAAAGAAAATAATAGATGAATTTGAAGTAACTAATTATGCTGCAAGACCGTCATGACAACTTCTGAGAGAAAAGAGAATCTTGTCTATGCCAGAAATGAGAAAAGGTAAAGCCACAGCCACAGGTTCAGAAACAATTGAACTAATTGAAAAGTTTTATAATTGTAATGTATTTTAAAGAATCATGACTGGAAAGAAAATTTAGTTAGCATTGCTAAGAATGCACTATGCACAAAAGCTATTGATATTATGTGTATCTACATGAGTTGTATTCTCTATTTAAACAGGAATTTCCAAAAAACTTGAGGATTGTAACTCTAGGTTATTCAATCCAGTATTAGCAGCACTGTTCCTTTAAATGAATTTGTAACAAGCTTAGTAAAATATTTGGAAATTGTTATCTCACACTTTTATAACGAAAGATAAATCTAATTTCCTAGAAGAAACTAAAGCAAACTTTGGCCCTCAAAAAGGTATCGTTTTGTTGGATTTCATAAAAAATTTTACTTTTCTTATTCAAGATGAGGTTTCAAGTTACCATTGGACCAAAGAAGCTGCACTCTTGATCCAACTGTTATGTACACTCAATCTCTCAGTATCAGATTATCAGCAAGCATTATACATATTTTATCTTCTGATATGCAACATGATGTCACTCTTGTGTGTTTAACACAGAAGGGAGTGATATCATTTGTAAAGGAGATATTTCCTGATGTAAAGAAATTCATTGACTTTAGTGATGGGTGCTCTGGCAATATAAAAATTGAAAATTTTCATAAACCTTTACCAAAATGAAGGGAATTTCCCCTTAAGATATTTAACATTATTTTTTCTGGAGGGTGGGGGGGGAGGAGTAGGGATAGCAACCTATTTTGAAATACAAAGACAATAGTGTTTTCGATACTAAATCACGAAGATCTTCTAATATACCGATGTTTTATGTTATTATGTTTGGAGTTGCAGCAAGATAGGAAATTGAAATATATATTAGAAGGTTCTCAATATTAAAAGGGTTCTCAATGTTGCTTATTCATAATAAATATAAATTTTAAATTGCACAAAGAAAGAATGTTGCAAAATAAGTCTAAGTGGTACTGCAAAAGTGCGTCAGTTATTTATATATATATATATGTAGCTCAGTTATATTTTTGAATTTCAATCTTTTAAATATAATGTTTATTCTGATTTTTTAGCTTTAAAAATTTGCATATAATTTAGTAAATTCTTTATTTGTTACATAAAAAAAATTACAACAATCTAAATTTTAAAAATATTTATAAGCAATTTTATTTAATGTATTAGATTTAATTAATGATTATTTCAATTTTAATAAAAATGAAGTCTTTCTCCTAGCTTATGTAAAACTTTTGCCCTGTTTTGGGAAGTTGCACCATTCAAGGAAAAAAAAATCTCTAATATGTCTAATTTAAACTGTGGTACCTAAATAATTACTGTAGCTCCTATGAATTGTTGAATTTATTTAATATAAGTGCTTCTTTTTTTTATTTACAAAGTAAAGTGTTTGTTTTGTTTTTTCTAGGTAAAATGAGAAAATCTATAATTTCAATATCCACACCCTTTCCATTAAATATTGTACAGTCGTGGGGAAAAAAAAGTAAACACCCCCCACTAACTCCTCAACAAATTATCGTAGAAGAAAGTTTCTGGTACCGAACGATTGGAAATAAAGTCTACTTTTAGATGATATATATAAAATTTCCTTAGAGGGCCATCTACATATTAAAACGAACCATAACTTTGTTTTTTTCAATAGCAGTACACAATTCTGACAGCATAAATGAACTCTACATCCTTCAATTGGCCTAAAAACAAATTTTTTATGTAATTCGTATCATAAGTTTCTGAGAAATTAATTATTTTAAAACGAGCGCATTTTAAGGGCTGTATCCAAATTGAAGTTTGGAAATAGATTGTTAACCGAGAGAGCCCCCATCTTGATCAAGGCACCTTAAGAAGTCAATGAAGCCTGCTAGATTACAGGACAGCAGAAGAAATTTCAAAATATCTAGTCACTTCTATTATAGACGGCCCCTTAAACCATCATTTTGCCGTTTTTAAGCATAATTTGAAAACTACTTGGAAGAAAAATGTGAAATTTTGGATTTACATAAAGCAGGACTTAATAAATCTAAATCAATCAAATAAAAAACTGTAGGTTGCAATTCATAATTTTTTTTAATATTAATTTCATAATTCATAATTCATATTAAAAAATTATAAAAATTGTAAATTCAACTTATTTATGTTTGGGTATATTAGTATTATTGCTACAAAAGAAAATTAGCACATTAGGAGCATAATTTCTGGACATATAAATAAAAATATGAAAATGCAATTTAACATTAGAAGCACTAAATTTTGAATGTTTATTATTCAAAAACTTATCATTCAAATGTCTTGAAATTCGGTGTCTAGGCATAATTTGAACCGAAGATTTGAAATACCTTGTTAAAAATGGGTATTGTCATTGAAAAAAATGAAGTTTGGATTCGTTTCAATATGTAGATGGGCCCCTAAGCAAATTTTATATACATCATTTAAAAGTAGACTTTATTTCCAATCGTTCGGAACCAGAAACTTTCTTCTACGATAATTTGTTGAGGAGTTAGTAGGGGGTGTTTACTTTTCTTTTTTCCACGACTGTACATATTCTTTACATACTACCATTATGAAAGTATTTATATAAATACTATACCACTGAATCCAACGATAGATGTACATTTATGCGACAAACATATGCGATAAGATTGAGAACAACGCAGTTTCAGATAATGTGTGATATGTACCAATAATATACAAATTTTCTACTAGTATAAAAATAAATATATCAGTCTGATTTTAAGGTTCATCTTTGAAAATAAATCAAAATGTTTAATAAATTTAAATTTAAAATGTGCAGCAATTATTTAGGTACCATAAGCAAAGTTAAAGATTTGTATCTCTTGATAGGTACAGAATCCCAAAATAAGTGAAAAGTTTTGCATAAGCCATGAGAAAGACATCATTTTTATTTCATAAATTGAAAGCCCAAAGTGTAATATTTTATTTAAAATAAAAAGAAATTGGAAATTTCACTTGCCTTTTTGTGTAGAGCCTTTTTCGTAAAGTCACAAAAATTTGGAAAAATAACCATAACTTTCAACTTTGGTTTAATTTTTTGGCCCTAAATATTTAAAATTAATTTTTAAATAATTTTTATTAAAATCTGCATCTTTTGATGTACGTACTCACGGTGATATTTTAAAGATGATTCGCATTTTAGATCCAGAGAAACAATTTTTTGAAAATGGAACTGCAGTCTAAAAACAGACTCAGAAATGTGCGATTTGAGAAAAATCCAAAAATTGGACCCCCCATATCTCACAAACGATGAGTTCTAGCAAGGAAAACTTTCTGATGTATTTATATCATGATAGAATTAGTATATACACCAAGTTTCATCCAAATCCCTGTCAGTCCGGTTACAAGGTCTGGTTGAATTAACATGAATGACTCTCAAATCTAAAATGTCCAGTCAAATATCGAGAAATTTCAGAAAGTTAGGGGCGATATAGTGAGTTGCTCTCTGAAAATAGCTTTATTAAAGGGTTTTTGCACAACTTTTCAATCAACTCACAATATCTTTCTGAGTTTTCACAATATTTGACTGAACTTTTTACAGAAGTTACTCATAATAGCTGGCTACCAAATTATGAAATAAAAATTTTGAAATCTTACACGCATGCGCAGTTAAAAATTATTTCATAGTAGTGCCTATATCTTATCAAATATTCAATATATTCATGTTTTAATTGCAGTATACGTTGCTACTGTTCTTTTTCAGGTTTTTGGATAGTTGTGTTTAATTTGGTTGAAAACTCTGTATGCTATAAACAAAAAACTTTTGAATTTCTCACAAAAACGTTAACATCTTCACGAATATGGGTGCTATGCTTACACAAATATATACAAACGTTGAACAAGACCCAAATAGTCATTTACCACAGTGACAAATCATTTCCAGCCTTTTCTGTTACATAGGTGATCGCAAATATTATTTTATTATTGAATTTATTATTAACCCCGTAAATGTACCCCGAGAAATCTTCACCGAGAAATATGAAATCAAACATGTTCTTTACATCCCAGAAGTTCAAGAACAATTCGCCAATATGTTGGTAGATATTCGACAAACCGTGTGCAATCCAAAGCATCCAGTCCCTGTACTTTAACTTTTGGAGGACAGTGTACATTAATACACTAGAACTTTAACTCAGTACTTTTATTTCTGTGTTTTAAAAAAACTGATTTCAAAAAGTGTGTTAAATGTGTTAATATAGTGTTCTATTTATTGTGTTGTAAATTGTGTGTGATGCTTGAAATGTGTTGTTAATTTGGGGGCAAAGTGTTGTACTGCACAACACTATCGTAAGAACACATTTTCCTCGCAACACTATTTACAACATTATTTTTAGAACACATTTCTGGATAGCAAAACTTTTCATACATATTCAGAACACTATCGCAACACAATAAAGTGTTGTATTTGTGTTTCTTACGAATTGATCTGTCTGACAACACCATAAAGTGTTGTTAATTTGAGGATAAATAGTGTTGTTTAATGTGTTTATTTTTGTGTGTGAGCGTTTGCAGTGTACTGTTCTAACTTTGATTGAAAAAAGTCGTAAAATTGCTTTTAATTATTTTGTAATAAAAAATTTTGAAGATTCCGATGTGAATTCGACATTACAAAAACACAATTACATGCCCTTGAAAGGGTTAAAAGGTGGAAGAGCACGTTGCAACAAGCATTTATTTTTCCATGTGAAACCAGGGTCATAATCCATTTATTCTGTTTTCAATACGGAATGTATCTCATTTTAAGAGAAACCCGGTTTTTCAGCAGAATTGAAAAAATAATAAAGAAACTGGGACCATATTTCCAACAGACATGCAATGCTTTCTGTTAAATCTGATAACTTCAGTAAAATTCCGAGAAATGGGCATAATGCGAGTCCAAACACCACTGATGAATAAGACACACCATAATTTGGAACGTTGCTGAGACTATATATGTTGCCACTGATCTTATTAAAGTGCACTTCCCTTGATAGCTTCACAAAAAGTAAAGTTATTCTGTTTTTATATTTCGATAAATTATCTTCATCGATTTAATCCCTTTGTGACGAGCATACTTTACATAATTTTTAATCTTTTATTGCCAGTTTTGTAAAATAGACTTTTGCTTAATTTAATCGCAGAAATGCTATGGTAAAATAAGACGGAATTTCCAATTAAAAATTACTTGTAGAAATAATCAAGTATTCTGAACCCTTTATAAGTCAAGTATACGTGACGGTTGTAGCAAAGGGTTAAAGTTATGAATAGAAATCCGTGCTCGGCTTGGAGTCAGAAAACTAGTGTGCAGTGTCAGGGATTGCTGCATCATTTTACTACCAGTATTATTATATATTAAATTTGGCCTTATTTAATCTTTGAGAATTAAACGATTAAATAAGGCCAAATTTAGTATATAATGTTACTAGTACATAGGGCCTCCCGCTCAGTCCGTTTTTTGAACGAAAAATCTCCTTTATAATTTTCGTCAAAGCTTTCTTCAAAAGGCGTTTTTATTGCGATTTTTGCTAAAGCTTACCTCGAATTTTTCTCTATAATAATAATGGTTTTCAAGAAACGGACCAGCGGGAGACCTGCTAGTAGTAAAATAATGCAGTATCCTCTGACTTTACACTGCTGCAGACAATTTATGACTGAAAAATTGGATTGTGTTCCTGATTTCCCTTACAAAAATTGCTTCTGTAAAAAAAGTTTGAACACGACTTTTCGGGACACCTTGTATATTATAAATGAACATAATATAAAAAAAGGTTTTCTTTAAAGGATAAAAAAGCGACTATGTTAAAATCAAATTTCTTCCCTATAAGTTAAATATGGGTTTGAAAGCTAGAAATGTCACCTTTAAGGGTGTATTCAAATCCAAACTGCTTATTTTCTTATTCATTTTTAGATTAAATTTTGTTCTGAAACGCATCAAATAGCCAGATTCTCTTATTCATAAACTATATAATGTGCCGTGTTTGTCGATTTTTTGATAAAGGCAGAATATATTGCAAAAAACGCTTTCAAAATTGGCGTTTTGAACCGAATTTCCCAAAGCGAGGGAGCCGGGGGCAAAAATAATTGTCATACTGAGAAAATAATTGCTTATAAATCAAGTTCTAAATAATTGAGTCAAAAATGAAAACACATGGCCGCTTATACATCTCTTCAAATATCACATCAACAAGTTTCATGGTTTTACTTTTAAAAATGAGTCTGAAAATGTGTCAGAAAATTTTGAGCTGTTGAGAGTGGAAAAATATTTTTTTCGAGTACACCTGTAAAAGTACTTGGTGATCTTACTCGGCCTTCCCGGGTGACAGAATATAGTTGAATTTTTTTTTATAGAAAAGTCTAATAGATCTTTTACATTTAAAATATTCTTTAAAATTTCCTACAAATAATTCCAAGAATCATTTTATCTCAAAAATAGCAATTATAAATCAAATAAAGTTTTGAAATTCGTTAAAAGCAACACTTTAGTAGGAGGCAGGAGTGTGGCAGGAGTTAACAGCTGAAGAAACCGCCAAAGATTTTGCTATTTACAGCCTTTTTTAAAATATGATATTTGAGTTGTGTTAGCGCGTAGTTCAATTAAATATCTTGAATTTCTGTTTTATTCGTATTTTATTATTTTATTTATTTCTTGACGAATGTTTTAATTTCGTTCGGGAATATAAGCAAGAAACAAATGCCGAAATATTTTTATTAATTAAAATGCACGCGCATTTATCTTTCATAAACTTCTGACCACGATAGAGAAGGATAAAAAAAAAAAATCATGTTTGGAAATTATTTCCAAAAGTAGAATGAATTGCGATACAGTTTTCAAATAAATTGCATTTGAAAATGCATTTTTTTGGCTATTCGACGATGTAAAAATTGAAAATGTGCGATGTTTAGAAGTTCAAAAAATTTCAGAAAAAGCTAAATTTAACCGTCTGCTTTTGCCGACTTCAAAATGACGTCATCGTTAAGCACGGACACGTTGGTCCTTTATAATATAGATGTTCTTAACGGTGAACAAATGACTATGAATTCGTTGTCAAGAATAAAGTTAATTAAAAATAAGCAACTATTTCATCTTTTTCCCCCTCGGTGTAAATATTGACTCGTGCGAACCTTTCTTTGCGATTATCTCATGATACGTTCTTCAGTTTTTAATTAAAAAAAAAAACGCGTTTTAACGAAATGCAAGTGTACTGTGCCAAAACCTTGTTCAAAAGTCTTTCTTATGTAACCGTATTCATCTTAGTGCGTTTTGTATGTACATTGAAAAAAGGATGTTGACATCAGAAATAATATTTGATTGGGTATAAAGCAATATAAAATTTCAATCGTCGAAATTTGATACAATAATATTAAAAGAAATTGAATCATCAGAATTAGTACAGATTATATACTACAGAAATATATATTTTTTTCATTGTTTAAAAATAAACAAAATATTAGTCATCTCAAAAGGTATATCTTTTCATATTTTACGAAACAAATTGAGATATTAGACTGTAAAAATACTTAAGCTACTAAAATATTTCTTTTTGGATAATTTTTATCTGCTATTTAGTTGCATTTATTGACGAAATAAAAGGTACAGTCATCCGGGGTTACTTAAGCCACTTGGGTAACAAAAGCCAATTCGCTAGGTAAATTTCGGACGCTGATTTAAGCAACACTGTTTTGAGTTTGATGTTTAAAATTCCCGCCCTTAGTTCCATGTGTTAGTAAAGTTTTGGATCACATATTTTAATACTGTGTATGTTGAAAACTTTTAGTTGCCCATTAAGAGGGGTAAATTAAGCCACCATGATTTTTGTCTTTAAGGTACATGTTTTAGAAAACTACGTACACGTAAACATGGAGTGTAACTCCAGACCCAAGTTTTACAACAATTAGTTAATCTCTGAACTAAATGCTCTTGAATTATCGGATGTTTTATACGGATAAGTGGCTTAAGTAACACCAAATGACGGAATTTAAAACATATACATATATTTTCAGATGTAACAAACAATGGTATTCTTAATTTTTACGTGTTCTTGTAAAATAACACTCACAATACTTATCAAATCTCAGAAATCTAAATCTCAAACAAACTCTTTTAGATTTATTTTATTCTCAATAGATGGTGCAAACAATCTCTTTTTAGAAAATCAATTTACATTTTGGTTATTTTCAAAATCCTTAAGCTTTTAAAATAGTGAATTTGAGAGTTTTTTCTCCGAGTCATTTTGTTGCATTTATTTCTGAAATAAAAGAAATTAAAAATATACACATATATTTTCAGAAGTAACAAATAATATCATTCTTAAAATGTTCACACGCTGTTTTAAAATAATACGCATAATATTTATCATATCCGGTAAGTTAAAATTCAAACTAACATATTAAATAGGCTTTTTAGATTTCATTTATCTTCAATAGATAGTGCAAACAATAACTTTTACAGAGTTAATTTCCCATTAACTTTTTTTTTCAAAATCCCTTAAATTTCTAAAATGTCGATTTTTAATTAACTTTTTCCTGTGAGCTATTTTGTTGCATTTATTGATAATAGGGTAGGGTAGTACACTGTGAGACAGCAGCCACTTTGACATATAATTGTAACTTTTTCTTCCACCTGGCACACTCACATAACGACCTCATCTTATGCAACACGTGGGTGTAGTTTCGGCACTTCAGTTACTCGTCCGACAACATAGTAAATAATTCCTTTTTTTATAGTGGTTAAAGTTACATAAACGTCTATTTTAGAGTCTGTTTCCTTCAATGTGACATATATTTACTTAACCAAACCTAGCTATATCTAATAATAGACTATTTCGGCAAAACGACATAAACTTTTTAAAGCGATGAAATTGATGTAACAGATGTGGCATCCATTTTGTTACAACGTAACGAAAGTACACAGTGAGACACACAGTTGTGGTAAACAGTGAGACGTGTCTTAATGTGTACCTACTATGTGGTTCTGATGATAAAAAATTTATTTATTAATAAAAGGTTCTCTCTCTGTGTGTGTGAGGGCATGCGATGGCTAGGGAAATTTACTAAAGGTAAGAGGCTGAAAATTTGCAAGAAGGTAGCCCAAGTTCTGCCATTGTACACCAAAGGTTCACATTTTGAATATTTTGAAAACCTAGAAATATTAATAAGATATCATAAACTGCAGAAGATTATTGATAGAGTGTAAAAATGTATGATTTCTGAAAATATATACATTGTCTCACTGTGTACTACTTGTGGTACACAGTGAGACAATTTTCGATACTCCGTTAAGCTGCTTCTGTGCTTTCATAAATAACTTTTTTAAAACCATTTATACATTAATGTGTAGCGCATTTGGGTAGCTTAAAGATGTAGCAAAAAATTTTTCAAAAGAATAAAAATAGTCGCCATTTGATAAGTAATAATAATTTTCTTCTCACTGTGTACTACCCTCCACTATAAAATAAATTAAAATCATATACAGTTTACAGTATATGAAAACTGAATCGCTAATGACCGAAAAATTCAAGTTTCAGATTAGTTAAAATAATTGTATTTTAACGTATGTTTTATTTTTTAACGATTTGGGGCTATGATTTCTTTTAACAATTTTTTTTTTCATTAGCCTTCACTTTTAACCATCATGTCACGATTTATCGTAAATTTCAAGGTTAAAAATTAGCGAAAAATCTGATACTATAAAATAGATGTAAGCCTTTTTTATTCAGTTTAATTTTATTTAATACAATATTTTATTCAATTTTTTGGCTTATACTGGGATTCTTACAGCTAAACAGCTCAAGGGTCCGATGAGGTTGGGAGGGGAGGAGGGATCAATTTTAACTTTGAGATTTGAGAAAAATCCTGACGTGATGGTTTAAAATAAAGGCCATTTCCGGATTCAGCGCTAAAAAATACATAAGAATCAATTATCACTAAAAAACATGGCACAACCCAAAATTCGAAAGACGGTGTAAAGATGTATCATTTTGTAACGAATTGAGGCTGTTGTTTTTCATCCTTTTAATTAACAAAGATTCTGTTATTTTTATCCTCTTATGTTCAGTACAAATTGTATGTGTTGCAGTAATATGTCAGAATGATAAAAGATTTCAAATTTATATTGCAATGATAATCTAACTCTAAACCATTTATTATTATATCTGACGAAATTGTATTTCTACTAAATTTGTGAATGACCCCTAATTTGTAGCAAAAAATATGCTCCTACTTTAACCCGGTCAATTTTAATTGTAGAATAACGGTACTTTTTTTGTCATACTTGTTAGTGTTACAGTAGATTTTAGCTAAATATCACTTATAGGACCGGGGGACCGTATAAAAATTTAAAATTCGCAATTTCTAAATAAATGTTTTTCTTGACCCAGATCGCTTTAAAAATAATTCTTTACTTTTTTAAACCCCTTTTGTAATTAGAAGTATATATCTAGGACCAACGGTTGCGAAAATAAAGGTCGGTCAGGTTATAAGTGGACACCCTGTATAACTCCATATTCGATAAATGATAGTATTTCAGATTTCGTTATAAACAGTATCCGTTTTGATAGGTTTTTTTACTGTATTTATAGTTACAGATGTAACAAATAGCACTATTCTTAAAATACTTGCGTGCTCTTTGAACATAATTCTCATAATATTCATCAAATCTCGAAAAGCTTCATTTAACTGTTTAATATATGACTCTATATTCGATAAAAGATTATATTTAATGTTTCGAACAATTTCATTTACTAATGCGATTGAAATGTTTATTAAACGTATATTTTATGTTTAGAATTTCAAAATGTTTCATTAAATTGGTAATCGGCGTTGTGTCTGAATTATTTTATTATGGATACGTAGTAGACTGACTGCAAATAGAATTTCATTAAACAGCCGGTATCAGTTCTGTTAACTAGACTCATTAGCGTGTCAAATTTCAGCATCTGTTACAGCTTTTAATCTGGCAGCGCATAGTTAATTTGTAAACTTTCTATTTTCAAAGTGTCCTGTGCATTTTGGAAATTAATATTCTCAGGGATCCTTCATAGACCTTTTCAATTTTCATGTTTGTCGTTCGTTATTGAGTTAGTTTTGATCGTAATTAAATAGCGGAGTTAATATTGATTGGAAACAAAGTTATTAAAGTTTGGTTATATATACAGGTTGTTTCCGAAATCGACTGACAAACTCAGAGAGGTGAAATTTGGCATCAACATCAGGATCAAAAATTACCATACAACATGGAGTCGCAAAACATATATTTAATCAAATATACAGGGTGTTCTACACTAACTGAATTTGGGTTCGTGGTAATAACTTTCAGAAAACTGAAGTATATTATACAGTAGAACCTCTTTTAACCGAAACTCTCGGTTTACCGAAATCCATCTTTAAAGATTGCTTTTTTTCTCTCCCCCCCCCTTTTTACTATCGCATTCTTTGTGTGCAAAACCCATTTTTAAAGCTTTTTCTTACTGTCACATTGATCAAAGCAAAGAAAAGGACAACGATGTGGGCGAAAAAAAAAACCGAACAAATTAGCAATTCTAAAGCTGTTGAATGTTTTGCAATAAATTTGGCTTGGCTGGAGCAGCAGAAAGACTAATACTCATGAACTAATAATTTTTTTAAAATCCTCGTGATAGAGCTGCAAAGCAAAGGCAATCAAAACTGCGGCAAACGAAACTTTTTTCGATACTCTTGTGAAATATGTAAAAGGTACTTTACCCGGGAGAACTCGCTGCATGAGATTTTCTCTCACCGTCGTATTTTTTTAAGACTCTTATTTAAACAATTTTTCATTTTAATTAAAATTTAAAAATGTTATTTCAATTATTTTTCCTATTTGTGACTAAAAGTACTAAGCCAAGCAAAAAAATTATATTAAGCGAATGTAAAATAAAAGAAAAGCAATTGGGCACCGTGAGAGAAATTCTCACTAGCGAGTTCTCCCGGGTTAATTTCAAAATAAAAATTAGGCTAATTTATTCTTGTTTCTATTTTGCTATTGCTTTATTTTTATTAAGAAATTGTTACCATAATAATAAATAGTGCATATATTTGTCCTTAATCTTAAAATGGAGGCATTCGCGATTATCCGAAAATTTCGATTTTCTGAAAGAGGCACGGTCCCAATTACTTCGGATAATCGAGGTTCTACTATAATAAAACTTTAAGGGGTCTCAGTACTCTTAAAATTGGAAAAAAAGTGACAATTTTTAAAATTCAATATTCTAAAATGCATATGATTTTAAATCACAATTTTGAATGAGATGAAAGATATAAGTACGTTCTTTCCTTTCATATATTTATATAATTGCAAGTTGCAGAATTAGCATTTACAGGGAGCTCTAAACTGTCAGATATTTCACAAGCAGAAAATTCGTGTAACATCTTATGCACACGATTAGAAAATATTGCAATTAGAATGAAAATTTTTGAGCCTACATATATTTCAGATAGTAATAATTATTCTGAACCTAAATAGATTAGTATTTAAAGCATTTTTATATTTTTAATACAAAGTTGTATTTAACTAATACAAAAATTTTAAATTTTAACAACATAATCACCAAAAAAAATATACTTTTTTGAACAATAAAAGGGAAATATTAGATTCAGTTTATACAAATTAACATGAAACGTTTCTCTTGAAAATTTTATGAAAAAATATTCAGACGTTTTTGAGATATCCTGCGCGTTATGCCTTAAACGTCATTTGGAGAAAATGACTCAAAGTTTCAAGAACTATTCAACATCTATTGAGCGGGTATAATCCTAAAAGCCATAACTTCTGTCCTAATGAGAATTTCAAGGAAACAATTACATTAAAATGTTCAGAAAAATTGGGAGTTTAACATCGCAAAAAATAAAAATTTCGAAAATTTTGAAGCTTTAACCCCTCTCCCTGCGTAATTGTTTTATCAAAACCCCTTCGCGACGAGCGTCTTTTAAGAGTTTTTACTCTTTTGTGACCGGATTTTCAAAATAAAACTTTTTGTCTAATTAATTCAGGCAAAATTTACAGTAAAAAATTACTGGTGGGAACAATCAAGGAGTGTTAATTAGACGGAAAATGTGCATGCCCACGAAAATCTCGGGTTGCGCAGCGAGACGGTTAAATGTCCTGAGACCCTTTAATAGAAATTCTCATTTTTGTTGTACATGTGATAATATCAAAAAAGTGTTAGAAGTTTCCATTATACGCGCCAGCAGTATACACTTGATGCTCCACATTTTGGACTGTAATTGCCAGTACATGCGGTATCACCGATTGCTTGAGCAACCTATTTTACCAGAACTTTTCGTGATGTTATAACATTTCACACAAAACAACGTACATATCCTTACATTTTCATTACAGTGTTTTTATTTGTCTGAAAATTATTACAATCATCCCAAGAAAAGTTAGAATAAAACACCCTGTATATGTAACTAAATAAGTGGTTTGCGACCCCATGTTCTTTGACAATTTTTCATCCTCTTGATGCCTTCTATCACCCATCTGAATTTATCAATCGAATTCAGCAACACTCTGTATATACAAGGTGTTCTGATAACCCTTTATGTACTGAATTATGAATTCATGAAAATTTTATCTTCTAAAGCATTTTTCGTGAATTGTTTAAACTGCATTAGAAGATTTATATAATCATTTAATAATTTGTAAAAGAACTTTGGAAGGATTGGAGGATTTAGAAGGATTAATTAAATTTGAATTTATAAGGATTTTGTGCAATATTTATAACCCCGCTCAAATCTTTTATTTTAAATATTTTTCAAAATATTTTGTAGAATTATGAAATGTACAAATATAATGTTCTTACAATAGAATTATAGTAATATTTCAGAATTGAAAATTCCCCGCCTCCCAGCGCCAAGAAAGCTGAAAAGATACAAAAGCAAGAGAAATCATCCTTTTAAAAATATTTTTGTTTTGTGTAACAAATAATGCTTTTGGATCAAGATAAAGTAATATATCTATAACTCATTCTAAACTGTATTGCAGCTAATCAATGTATTAAATGAATTTTATGAAAAGTTATTTTAATGATACTTATGAGTACCGTCAGTAGATAAAGGGTTAATGTGACAACGAACTCAAAGGATAATTACTAGACATTAAGATAAACAAAACAAGTGGATAAGTGTGATCATAGATCGCACAGAGGGTTTCGTTTAATATTCCTTTCAAAACACTTTTTTTCAAAACGTCCAGTACATTTATCGCCATGGAACACCTTCTAAATTTTGGCAAACCCATCCTAAACTATCTTAAAGTTTATAACAAATTCGCCTTGTTATATTTCCTAATTTTGTTCGTGCCCCCCCCCCCCCGAAATGCTACAATATATCACATGACGGGTAACTGCGAAATTTAGAAAAGTGCCCCCTAGGGGTGGCAAAGTGGGAAGATTGTCAGATTTTTGACGCGGCCTGATTTTTAAAATTTTTGTTATGTTTTATAAGCTATATTAAAGTTTCAAACAGATCGTCAAGTTATATTTCCTAATTTTGATCGCGCAACTCCCTCAACCCCCCCCCCTCTTGAAATGCGACGCGCCATTTTTCTTTATAATTTTTTATCATATGTTATAAAGTATCTTAAAGTTTAAAACAGATCGCATTGTTAGATTTCCTACTTTAAAGAAAATCGCGGTCTGTTAGTTTCAGGTTCCACCACCAGGGAGCGCACTCTATTCTGAAGCGTATTACAAAAGCGTATCTGAACGAAACTCCTTTACACAACCTATGAGTAGATATGTTACACGAGGGGGTGGCGGTCTTTAAGCAAGAATTTCAGATATTTGTTGAAATTACTGTTCGGAAATAGTGGTAACTTCTGACATATTTGTATTTAATAATTAGCATTGTAGCATTAGTTAGCATTTTAATAATTAGCATAGATCACATTGTTGGAATTCCTACTTTAAATGAAATCACGGTCTGTCAGTTCCACATTCCACCACCAGGGAACGCACTCTATTCTTAGCAAAAGTGTATCTGAACGAAACTGCTTTACACAACCTATCGGTAGATACATGGGTCGGGGAGGGTGGCGGTCTTAACCAAGAATTTAATATATTTTCTGAAATTACTATTCGAAAATAGTCGTATCAATACTTCTGAAATTTTTATCTGTCATAAGAAACATTTATGCTGTATTTTTAAAAATCGGACACCGTTCAGAAGAATTAAACCAATTAGCGAAATTAGCGCCCCCCCCCCCCACCTTTACCAGAAATTTCGCGCGCCAATCTTTATTTAAATTTTCTTATGTGTTATGAACTATCTTCACGTTTAAACAGATCACCTTGTTAGATTTCTTAATTTAAATGAAATTGCGATTAAAAATGCACGTTCCTTCAATAGGGTTTTTTTTAATATACGCATTTGATAGAAATAAAATTAATTAATTAAATAATAATTAATATCTCAGCTTGTAATTAAAATATGAATTTGAAATGGGCATGTATGAATCAGCGAAAATTTTCACGTCGGGTTGTATGAAAATTTAATCTAAAAATTTAATATTTTAAAAGTTTAAATTTCGTATTAAAATATCCCACTATGAGAAACCATGTGACCATGTGCCATTTGTCTGGAGAGAAAAAAATATTGCAGCCGTCCGAAATCAAATCTATCGACACATGCTTTCGTAATCTAAGATAATTAAATTTTTATCGGTTGGTTTTTATAGGATTTTTTCACTTCTACACATCGCAGAAAAACGAGCTGTATACCAAATAAAAGTAGATTTCTTTTTTGCGTCTATCTGTGCAAGTTAAAAATTTCTCGCCCGAAAACTTTCTGCGATACAAGTCGATTTAAAAGTGTCCAGTACGCTTTTTTGCTTAAAGCGCTCCCTGGCAAACCTGTAATTTCGCATCTCGAAGCGCAGATGTGTGGCAACCCGGAGGAGAATTGAAAATATTTCAAGAGTCTGTTACATGCGTTCATTTTATACCGTTTCTCCGTTAATGAGACGTAAAATTGGGATTTTTGAATTAATAACATCCGTTAACTACGACTATTTCAAATTTTTATCATTTGTCGTTTCATCTCAGGTGTCCAGCTATAAGTTTGCAAAATTTCAAGTTTCACACATACATCGTTTCTGAGAACGGGCTCAGTGACGGACAGACAGACAGAGGAGGGAGACTAATAGGGTTTCGTCAGATGAACGAAACTAAAAATGCAGTGGAATATGGTGTCGTAAACCACTTAGTCAAAAATATAGGGTGTTTCTTTCTAACCTATATTGGATTTCTGTTAATAAGTTTGAGAAAGGTGACGTACATTCTAAAATACATTTAATAGACATGTTTTTTATTATGCTAAATGTGAAAACATTAACCCCTTAATTCTCGCTCCCGTGATATTCACGGGCTGTATCTTTTATTCAGATTGTTTGATTCCCACTAGTTTTATAAAATAGTAAATTTGGCTTTATTCTGGTATCATTTTAACTGTCATTAAATAAGGTAAATATTTCTTTTACAAAAAAAGTGGTGCCAATAAGCAATTTGAATGTTTAAATTGTAATTTAATACCACCGTTAAGGGGTTAAGAAATGTGCTTGAAATTTCTATTTTACACGCCAGTAGCATCAACTCAATGCTCCACATTTTGGACTGCTATTACCAGTTCATACGGTATCACTGATTGCATTAATATATTTTTCCAGCACTTTTCGTGATGTTATCTTATGTCACACAATGTTAAAGTTTTAATTGCATTTTTTTTTTTTCTTAAAGTTATTAACAGAAACCAGCTTTGGCTAGTGTATTTTCTGACTTAATAAGTGGAATCTAACACCATATTCTATTGCAGTTTTTATTGTTCTTGATGTTATTTAACAAACCTCTGAATTTTTTCTCACATTAACAGAACACCTCGTATATTTAAAAATTAATTTTATTAAACCATAGATATACATAGATAGATTATATATGCCGGGTGATTAAATATATATATATATATATTATTATTAAACAGGTGATAATAGAAACATACCATCATGTTGGTTCGTGTTTCTTTAACAGTGGGCCACTTTGCTGTTCGCAGAAGTGGGCACAAGAGCATCTCAAATGGGATTGTGATGAGTGGTGCAACGCCCTCATCACGAACGAGTTCCGGTTTAGTGTACAATCTGACAATAGGATGCTTGCGATCTACAGAGAACGTGCCACTCTGAAACATCCTGCATTTGTGCACGAAAGTGTCCAATTTGACGGAGATGGAGTCATGGTCTGTGCCGGTATGTCTATCAATGGCCTCACCGACCTGTACATTATCAAGAATAGAGACTGACGATTCAGTGGTATAGAGATGAGAACCTGAAACCTATTGTGGCCCATTTTGCTGCAGCAATCAGAGATGAATTCATTCTCATAGATGATAACGACTTGCCACCTTGCTCCACTAGTGGAAAATTTCTTTTCGACGAAGGAATCCTTCGAATGGATTGGCCAGCATATTCCACAGACATAAACCCCATAGATCATGTTTGGTACCTTCTAGGCAGAACGGTTACTGATCACTTATCCCCCCACAAACAATTCTGCAGTTGGTAAATTCTTTTCTAAAGGTGTGGGAGAGATTACCCATATGCCGCTTTGATATACTCATTGATTCCATGCATGTTAGGTATGTGCCATTGCTTTCGGTTGAGGGAAAACGTACCCCTTATTGAAACTCGTTAGTATCGAGAAATCACATTTTTGTTTGTTCGTAAGATATGCACCAATTGCGAAGTTTTTGTTTACCGACATATAAACATTTAATTATACCATGTTCGTTGCTTATTTTTCTTTCCACATGTACCTTACAACACAAATAGATTATATAGCAGTTAACAAAACATTTCCTCATCCGCAGTTTATATAAAAAATTATAATATCCCCTAATTGTTTCGAGCTGTGTATTTATGAATTTTTAATAATCACATTAATAATTATTATTTCAAAAACAATTCAATCCAAAAGATGCATGCGTGTTACATTTGAGCGTTTACAAAATATCATATAAAACAAAAAATAATTAAATGCATTAAATGTTCTTAGTTATGTCTGGAGTCTAAGTAACCAACATTTTTTCCTTTAACATTTGTTAGGTTTCTTTTTTTAACAGTTTATAGCTTAGTTAATCATTGAAAATTAATAAAAATTTGCATTTTCACATTTATTTGCAATGTGGAACTGAATGTATAATAAAATTATAGTTTTGCCGTTGGAATTTTAAAAAATTTTCTTTTATCACTTTGGTGACTTATTATGCCAAAATAAATCACTTATAAAGAACTTGTTATGAATTGAAAGGTAGTTAGTTTATTTTCCCCTCTAATTATAGTAGAACCCCAGTTATCTGAATCCCGTTTATCCGAAAATCGGCTTAACCGAAAGACCTGAAAATTCCTTAAAGTCATTTTTATATGTGAAACATTTTACTGTCAACACTATTTTTACCGATGTCAAATGACACCGTTCAACATATTTTGATTTAAGATTACTATTTTATTTGAAAGTTTTAGATGAAAACAATTCCCAATCATTTTTAATATATTGAAGATTTGCTTTAATTCCAATGACATCAATTTCTGCAGACTTCTGTGTTTCAAAGTCTAGTGATTAAAACTTAGGTCATAGCTTAAGTCAAAATTTCACTTGTGTTTTGCTTTGAAGTTCATCCCATGAAGAATCTACATAGCAGTCAACTTTCTTCCTATCTACAAGTTTCAAATGTTAAACAACTTGTGCTCCATTATCCAGTCCTTCAATCAAATATCGTATCAGGCTTTTTCTGTAATGTCTCTTAATGTTCACAATAACTCTTTGATCCATTGGTTGAATCAGAGAAGTCATATTTGCAGGCAAGAAAATAGCTCTAATCTCATCCTTTACTAGCTCACTTTTTAATGGGTGCGATGGTGAATTATCCAACAAAAAAACAGCCTTTTGAAGGAGTTTCATTAAAAAAAGTACCTCTACAACAAATTCGTTGAGAAACCATTCACTGAAAATGTCACACGTGATCTACGATTTTCTGTGACCGGTATTTTACTGGAAAAGATCTTATCTTGAGGTTCTTGAACGCTCTGGTCTTGGCCGATTGTCAAACTAACACAAGGGGGAGTTCATGAGACCCTGATGCATTACTGTAAACCAAAAGCGTTACTCTTTGTTTAGCAGTCTTAAAACCCAAAGCCGTTTTCTCTGAACCAGAAGCCAACGTGCGGCTTGGCAACATTTTAGAATTCAATCATGTTTCATCGTAAATGTAGATTTGTTCAGAACTTAAGTTTTTTCTTTTCAGTAATTTCTGAAAATTTCATGTGGAAAATACTTTACTTGTGAAGAATCTGCTGAAAATTTTTGTCCGTAAATACCGATCTGACGAATGCAGTGCCGTTTCTTGCATCGATCTAACCATCCCAAACTAGCTGAAAATTGAGGATCTCTTCTCATTTCCTTGTTTAAATCTTTTGCTTTTTCTTGAAGAATAGGCCCTCTTAGTGGCGACCCTTTTTCGCGCGCTTGTGTAAACCATAAAAAAAGAACTTCGTCCAGTTACAAATTTTCACACTGCTTCATCGTGCTTCTGCTAATTAATCCTGCATTTGTAGTGATATTCGTACACCATTGTTCAATTTTGTCATTCAGGGTGCTTTGAATATGGCACCACAACATTTTTATTACAACGATGTTCTAAATTACGATCACAGCTTTTCATGAAAAATTTTTCACCATAAGTCTCCCGGTTATTCGAACATTCCTATGGAACCCCGGTAAACCGAAAATGCTTTGGTCCCATGCTTTTCGGATAACCGGGGTTTTACTGTATCTAGAACTGAAGTCATGGTACATTGTTTTATCATTTTTTTGTTTACATAATTTCGTATGGATCAGCAATATCTAAGGAAATTTGTCAAGCGTGCTAATACATCAGTAAGTTAAACATTATTTTATTCCATGCCTTGTAGATAACCATCAGGCATTTCAGAAAAAGATTTTTTTTATTTATATGAAGTTGGCAATCTCGTATATATACACTGCTAGATATTAAAATTGCAACACCAGGGAGGAATGATCTGGCGAACGTCAAAATCACATGCAAGGAAGAAGAGTGTTGAATATGCAAATGATTAGTATTTCAGCGCATTTAGACGAGGTAGGCGGGAGAAACGACATCTGAAGCACTGCATAAAAGAAAAGTTGCGTAGTGGATTTCTCATTCGGAACGCGCTTTGTAAGGTCGGTCTTTGCTCAGAATATCGTGTTATGCCTCGAGTAATACGAAGAACTGATTACCACCAAGTGTCGGTATTCGATAGAGGCAGTATCGTTACCTATCGAGAGTGTGGAATATCTTTCTGTGTTATCGCCCGTTGCATTCTTCTAAATACAACCACCGTCATGCAAATATGGAATCAATGGATTGCTGAGGGTCATACTGAACGGCATGTAGGATCCGGATGACTAAAACCGCACAACCACATCACGAACCATTAGTCGGGAAATGGACATGTTTGAAGCGCGCCCAGTATTCACTGGTACGGTGCGACGATGTTTGCAGCAGTGTGGACTGTCAGAACGGCGACCAGTACTGCGGCTTCCCTTGACAATGCAGCATAGAGAGAGTCGGCGACTTTGGTGCGCCGAACGTCAAAGCTGGATGCATGAGTGGCACAATGTCGTCTCTTCAGACGAGTCCCGGTTCTACGTGCTGTATTCTGATGGCCGTATACTTGTCTATAGGCTCCGAGGAAAACGCTTGTCGCCTGCTTGCATTCGATATCGGCATAGGGGCCCTGCACCTGGTATGATGGTTTGGGCAGCCATTGGGTACACGACATGCACATTTCTAGTTCAGATTGATGGTAATTTGAACGCAGATTGGTACATTTTTGACATCTTCGTCCAGTGGTTGTGTCGTGTCTTCGAGGCCTGCCAAACGCCATCAATCAGCAAGATAACGCAAGACCACATGTAGCACGTCGTGTTCTGACCTTCCTCAATGCACAGGGTATTGCATTGCTGCCCTGGCCTGCACGGTCTCCAGATCTGTCACCCATTGAAAACATCTGGTCATGAATTGCTTAGAGACTAGCCCGCCACCCTTCTCCAGAAAATACGGTTGATGAAGTGTGGCATAGACTTGAAGCAGCATCGGATGTATAGCCCGTTTCTGTCCTCCAAGCCCAGTTCGACTTCATGCCTAACCGGATAAGGGCCGTTTTTGCTGCCAGGGGGAGAAGATCTTTCTACCAATTTCTCACCCTTGTAAACCCCCAAACTGTTTACAAATTTAATCATTTTGTTTTCATGCCATACTGTTTATGTACAATAAATATCATTTTTGTATTTTCAATCTTTCATGGTGTTGCAATTTTAATGGCCAGCAGTGTATATCCGAATTAATAATTAATTCATTAAGTAATTAATAATTTCTAGATCCACAACTCTATACACATTAGTTAAACTGCCTTACATAATACCTTACACATGCCTTACATATAGCCTTACATAAGTAATTTTAATAAAATATATTTCTTTTAAAAATACACGATTGCATTTCAAAGCTTTATTTTTAAGTAAGTTTTGTCTGAACTGATAAAACGGCACCATTTTTCTCATAAGTATGTAATATACGAGGCGTTCAGAAGACTATCCGACTAACTCCATTTTAAGTGGCGTTTTATTAAACAAAGGTACATTGAAAATGTTCTATATATTTATACAGTGATAAAAAGTTACACTTGATTTAAAAGAGAACTAATTAGTTTAATGAAAATATCCTGAGAAAAAATATTATATAGATACAATATTTTTACAGTTACAATAACTTTAAAAATATTATATAGATACAATATTTTTACAGTTACAATAACTTTAACTGTTTATACTGAACATTTTCATTTGATTGAGTTAATCGATTTGTGTACTCAACGGCTCATATAGACATAAGTGCCAAGGGTTACGTGTTTAATAAAACTACTTTCTTTTTTCATTTATCTTCGTCATATTTAATCGTAGGTTTCTGCGTAGAATGTGCGATTATGTAAAGAAAATATTTTTTTTTAAAGCGGAATTCAAAATCCTTAACACTTTGCACCTATCTATATCGTAAAGGACAAACGCGTCTGTACGTAACGCTGACGTCATTTTGCGAATGGTAAAACCAGACGATTAAATTTAACGTCTATTATCTTTTATTTTAATTTTTTTAATTTCTAAATCCTGCACATTTTCAACTTTTACAGCGTCGAATAGAGAAAAAAAATATACTTTCAAACGAAATTTGTTTGAAAACTATATCGCAGTTTTCTTGAAAACTGTATCACAATTTACTGATTTTTTATTGTTTTAAAAATACTTTTCAAGCATGGTTTTTTAATCTATATCGCTGTCACTTGTAGACAGCCGATTACAAAAGATAAGCATGTTTGAACTAAAATTAATATAACAAAAATAGTTCAACTTTTCTTTCCGGCTTATATTTCATAAGGAATTTAAAACTTTATCAATCCATAAATAAAACAATAAAATATAAATCAAACACATATTTAACCCTTTCAGGGGCAAGGTACTTGTATTCGTAAAATGTTGAAATAGTTTAATGACACCAGTATTTACAAGAAAATTTATTTGTAAACAAATAAATGTATAATTTCGCGTACTTAATAGAAGTGAAATTTTCGTTAAAAAATCAGGGTGCCAATGTGACAATCAGGGATTAAAATTCAGTGATGCCATAGCGGCATCACCGCGCTACTGAAATTATCAGAATAAATAAGGCTAGTGATCTTTAGTGATTTCTTCGACTGTTAAATCCTAGCACGAGGCCAATGCGAAATTTTCGCTTTTAATAAATTTCAAAATTTTATTTTAGAGCATAATTGCTATTTTTCCTACAAAAATTATTGTTGGCATTGTTAGTGAAAAAAAAAAAAAAAATATATATATATATATATGTATGTAAATAAGGTGTGTCCCAGCGAAATAAAGCCACTGTGATTGTGTGCTGTAATTGGACAAGAAAAAACTAATAAAAACGAAACAAATATATTAAGAAAGTATATATACAAATACATATTTACAAGGAGTAACTCACTCCCAGCCTTATCTGGGCAGGAAAAAAAAAAGAATTTGTAAAAAGAAAGGGGGGGGGGAGTGTCCCGTCGAAATAAAACCACTACAGATAATAGACAATATATCCGCCATGGATATGATGTGGAATATACGATATGGCATACCATTTACCAATCCTTTGAAGACATTAGCATTAATATTATCCCACGCTTCAGTGATGAGGACCTTCAATTTTGCCACATACTGAAACTGTCTGCTATTGGCATATGCAGCCCTACTGAGGATACCTCACACATTTTCTTGGGGACAGAGATCAGGGGAAAAGGACAGGCCATTCCATGGCATGCACCCGATTATCAATTACCCGAGTCATTTTTGAACGTGAATAGAGGTCTTGTCCTGCTGGAAAATCCAACTTAGTCCACAAATTCTCTTTGCAAATGGCAGTAAATGGTTTTCTAGTATTTCTTTGTAATCGGTAGCCTTCATGCGGCCTGAGAGAAAATCCAGGTTATGTTTACCTCCATAGCCGAAGCCTCCCCACACCATTAATGAGCCTCCACCTTGCTGCCTTTTGGAGAAAATTTCCTCTTCTTTCATGATGTCATACGAATAGAAAGCAAGGCCGTCTGGTTCATCCAAATTAATTTTTTTCTCATCTGAGACTGTAACACGATGCCATTGGTCCTTCCAGGTTCGATGATATTTAGCCTAATCGAGTCTCCTTTGCATGTGGATAACTTTCAACATGGGCGACTGCTTCCTCTTCTTGTGTCGCAAGATACCGATACATTTTTCAATTCGTTTCTGGGTTGATTATGTCACAGGGATTATCCTCTTTTGTCAACTTTTTTAGGGAAATACCACCTCGTGAAAGACGACGCAAATCTTCTCTTTCCTGTCTGGAAGTCATTTTTCTGCATGTACGCCCCCTTTTTTTAATACCTGTGCGTATTGCCCTTATTTACAAAAATGTTTGTTGCTGTTTTAGATCGTTTGATTTGCTTAGATATTGGTCTATGTGAAAGGCCTTTTTCCTTAAAAGCTGTTATTTATCCTTTCTCGAACTTTGATAGGTGGGCTTCTTTCTCATTGCAATATTGCAGGAGAAATAGAAAATACAGCCTTCTAAAGTCTGCACAAAATTCGACTGCCTCAGAACAAGTATTTGACAACTTCCTAACATCATAAACATGTTGAACTGCAGCAGCTTGAATGTCGGTAGTTACCAATAAATACTAATATTGGCAGTGGCTTTATTTCGACGGGACACCTTTTCCCCACTTTCTTTACAAATTCATCTTTTTCTCCTGCCCAGGTGGGGCAGGGAATGAGTTACTCCTTGTAAATATGTGTTTGTATATGGACTTTAATATATTTGTTTCGTTCTTATTTGTTTGTTTCGTGTCCAGTTACGGCACAGAATTAGGTGGCTTTATTTCGTTGGGACACACCTTATATATATATATATATATATATTAAATGTAATATATCTATTACAATTTTTTCAACTAAAAAAGATATATGTATGGTTTTCACCTGTATTCTGTAACCCGAGAAGCCCAGGTTGGAACTCAAATGCCGCAATTGATTAAAAAAATATCGCTGTTAACCCTTTGAAAAAAATTTCTAAACGTTTTTCTCCCTTATTTGCAACGCCACCTCTTGGGCACAATTTTAGAGGTACCGACAAACCAAAAATATGATCTTAAAGATGAAACCGTCTTCTAATCGAAGGTGTAAACATTTTTAGAAAATATCAATTTTAGCCCTTTCAAATACATCTAGGAACTCGGAACACTTCGCGCCTCACGGAGACGATATTTTTCTACGCTAAAAGTAACTAAATGTCCGTATTTTAACACAATCTTTTTAGAGCATCTCAATAGACCAGATTTACATCACCTACAAAAACGTTTTTTGAAACATTCGGATGGGTATAAATATTTTTTTCAAAATAAAATGCGTGGAAATTTCGACGAAATCAATAATAACCTGAGTGTTGCGTTGCGGTTTCACTCGATTTCGTTACGCACTCCAAAATTCAAATTACTCAGAAAATAAAATACCAAGTAGCATATACTTTCAATTCAATATTTTTTCATTAAAAAATATAAATTCAGATAAATTGGTGTTAGAGATATAAAATCATAGAAATTTGATGTTCATTTTAAAATCATTGATCACGGGCCCGGGCGACGCCGGGCGGGTTATCTAGTGCTTAATATGTCGAAAACAAACCATTTAGAAATTTATGTTTAATAAATTAAACGTTTCATTAATTAAAAATTATATTCTTAAATTTTTAAAATATAGCTTCAAACCTCTTGCCTTTTAGAAAACTGTAAGTTTTAAATAATAGACAACTAAAAAAATTAAAAAATTAAAAATACTTTAATTTGTTAATATGTATTTCAAAAACTTTTGAATGAGATTCTTGTTTATCCCTAATAGGGATGTACAATGGTAAATATCCATATAAACATCTACACTCTGTTAAAAATTCTTTCCAATAAATTATTGCTCATGAAAAGAAGCGTGTTTAATACTAAATATGCATTGATTTTGTGTATCCCACTTCATAAAACACAGCGTGAAATTAGCTAAGACAAAATCCGACTTTTATTTATATTGATTATGAATTATCTACTTTCGCAAGTTTGTGAGTTGCCGTAATGTTCAATTAAAAAACCCCTTTGCTTAATATCGATTTTACTCTTTTCTAAAAAATAAATTGAAGCTGATAGTCACTGTTGCGTTTCATTGTAAACCATTTTAAACTTTATGAAAATTTTATTACGACTATGTAGAAATGTCTTACCTCATAACTGATAAAATTTTTGACTGTAAAATCCATCTCTACTTTAATCGAAAATCGATATATGAAGTAAATTATAAGAACACATATTTAAATATCACAGTGGGTCTCATAAACTTAGAAAATTTATTATATTAATATTCATTCAGTATTTCATAATTTATATCTTTAAGCATCGCAAAAATTGTTAACCATATATAATCTGATAAATCTATATTGTATGTTTCAAAAACTTAAAGAACTTCAGTAAAATTTTTATCATGTCACTATAACGTGAAGAATTGTCTAAAAGTTGCAGGAATTTAAATAAGTTTAATTTTTAATGCTCTTTATAGCATTTTAAGATATAAAATTTTTCTTAATATATAAAACAATTTTTGGCGTATATTATGAATCGTAAATACTTTATGTACTAACATTTGTTAAGCATAATTAATTGATTACTAGTATTTTGTACTTTAATATGATTTTGTGACAGATCAATGTATAAGAGAAATCATTTTATTTTTATCGGCGCATAGTGTGCCAAAAAGACGAATTTCTACGGCAAAAGTGAAAGTTGTATGTGTTTTCCGAAGGTTTGTCAGCTATGCAGAGTTGATCTATAACTCCCAAAGCATGAGAAACCATATATTCGGGACTCACAACTATAGCCGATCAAGCCCATTTTCAAAAATAAACGGTCAAGTGCGAATATTACTCGCGCTCAGAGGGTTCCGTACAATAAATATGTGAATTATTAACTGTATTAAAAAAAAAAATCTCTTTGCTAAAAGAATAACAAGTCTTCGTAAAAAAAAAAAAACTGTACAGCGTGGTGTTGGGTATACCATAAAAGTTCAAAGAGATATATGATGCCTAAATAATATAAAATATTGCTATTCTGTATAACTCTTTTTGTAATCTTCTCCTAATCTGTTTTTGATGATCTTAATTCGGTACTACAATAAAAGTAGTGCATATTTAAGCTTCATTTGCCATTTTATGAAACTAAATTCAGAGTAGTAATAATGTTTTCTTTTTACAGTGTGGCTAAAACAAAACCCTTGTTCAAAGTTTAAATTTGGAATTGTGTTAAACGCGCTTCGAAAGGAGGTCGCAAAGTTCTAGCGCCGTCTTGGTCCGTGCCGCATTTTCCCAGATAGGTTTTTAATTAGCTTTTAAATACACATGACGCGTAACAGAGATCCACTCAATCCAAACTCGCAAATCCCATAGTATTTATGTGATTAATTCTAATTACATTAGTCTGTTTTTAACAATTTGACGTTTATTGCTTTTATACTGCTACTGGGCATAGCATTACACAAATACATCATTAAAAGTTGTTATCTAGGCTTTAAAAACCGATGGTAAATAGAGTGCGCCACCACTGTCATTATGTACACTTTATTGCCATTAACGACCGGCAACTTTCAATTTTAGACATTTTGTCGAATATTTAGAAATATACTTGACAGATTCTTCTGGAATTTCAGGATTGAAAAGAACAGGTATGACCTCATATTTACCAATGTCGATTTGATAAGGGGACAATTAGGAGGCCAACAAAAAATCAAAGAAAAAAATAATACTTGGGATCACCCTGCAAAATAAAGTGCACGAAATGATCTATCGCTACCGAATATAAATAAACAGACATTGTGCAATATGTGTATTCTTTTGTGTAAGAATAACATGTATATTAATAGAGATATAGCGAAAAAAAATTTTGCATATTATTTGCTTATAACATGCAGGGTTTTCAACCAAATTTAACTCCGGTTTCAGAAAAATTGGCAAAATATAGTAGAAACAATATAGTGCAATTGGAATATAAATATATTAAATATTTTAGGAAATATGAGCAGTTGTATGAAATAATTTTTATCTGCGCATGCGCGAACGATAACAAGGATCAGTTTACTTAATTTAATAGTCAACTCTTTGGAGCAACTTATTAAAAAAATCTAGTCAAATATCGTAAAAATTCAGAAAGATATCGGCGTTAGAGTGAGCAAATTTTTAGTAGTTCTCTAAAAGCAGCTGAATGATGAGGGATTTTCCACAAGTTGTCATTTTTAATTTTTAATTTTTTTAATTTTAATTTTTTATTGATGCTTTAGTTCTTGGATAACCACCAGAACGAGCCTATATCATGATCAAAAGAAGTATCAAAATGGAAGCATTTTTTTCCAAATCTACTCCTTGATACTCACTAAATACTAACTTTTTTCTGAAAATCAGTTAATAAAAAATGACAATTTGTGTAAAATCCCTTATCATTCAGCTGGTTTTAGTGAACAACTAAAAATTTGCTCACTTTAACACCGATATCTTTCTGAATTTTTACTAGTTTTTTTTTAATAAGTTGCTCCATAGAGTCGTCTATAAAATTATGTAAACTGATCCTAGTTATCGTTCGCGCATGCGCAGATAAAAATTATTTCATGCAACTGCTCATATGTCCTAAAATATTTAATATATTTATATTTTAATTACACTATATTGTTTCTAATAAATTTTGTCAATTTTTCTGAAACCGGCGTTAAATTTGGTTGAAAACCCTGCATGTTATAAGCAAAAAACATGCAAGAATTTTTTAATTTTTTTAAATAAATCGCTATATCTCTATTAATATACGTGCTATTCTTACACAAAAGTATACACATATTGCACCGTGTCTGTTTATTTATATTCGGTAGCGGTAGATTATTTCGTGCATTTTATTTTACAGGTTGATCCCAAGTATTATTTTTTTCTTTGATTTCTTGTTGTCCCCCTAATTGCCCCCCTTATCAAATCGACATTGCTAAATATGAGGTCATACCCGCTCTTTTCAATCCTGAAATTCCAGAAGAATCTGTCAAGTGTATTTCTAAATATTCGACAAAATGTCTAAAATTGAAAGTTGCTGGTCATTAATGGCAATATAGTGTATGTCCAAAACCGTCCGTGTCTTTTAGGGTTAAATATCTCGGATAATTACAGACGATCTTTTTCGAAAATGATTATCAACAATACTTTTATACTTCTGCTACGATAGGTACCTCCAGCGCTCCTCCACAACTTTGCTGAATGCCCGCAAATCAAATTTTGTATGTAATGGAAAAATGCGATTTTCTCAAAAAACTATGTGACCTAGGGTAATCGCTATAATTTTCTTGCAAGGTTTAAATTAACATCTTCAACCTCTATTTTTTTCATAATTTTAGTTTCAGTAGATTGGAAATAGAGGGGGAGGAGGACATATTTTTGCATTATATTTTCAACGATATTTCTGATAATATAACACATAAAATTAAAATAAATTATTTTTGAGTTCTGCGTTACGAAAGCTTTCACGCGATACCCCACACGATATACAAAAAAAAAGTTTTTTTTTTTTTTTTTTAAATAACTTAATTAGCCCCTCTACATTTTTCTTAAATATACTTGCGAGTGTTTAATAATCTGTAAATATGTTTGTTAATATTCTTTATTACTTCCCCCAATTTGATCTTTCCACGCTCCATAGTTTACGAGTAAAATGGCTGTGACAGACAGACAGGCACAGAAATGATCTTATAAGGGTTCCGTTTTTACTTGTTAAGTACGGAACCCTGAAAAGATGTAGTCCATTTAGAAGGGGCATAAAGTTTGTTTTATTCACTCACACATTCAACCAAGTCTATAAACAGATGCCATGTATGAGAAAGTATGCGAAAACAGGCTTGGATCACTGTGAGAATAAAGAAAACAGATTTCATGCATCTTTTGAATGGACTATCACATTTTTTTTTTAAATGGACTTGGTTTACTATGGTTGAGAACCCCTCATACGATTTTCCATTACATAACGTCTAGCCCCTTTTTAGAAGGAATTGTATCTGAAAAGTAGGAAAAACAAATGAAAACCAAAACTGAGTAACTGATGGGGAAAAAAGGTAATTCTAATTTTTTATATCCTTGAAAATCAGTTTTTTCGTCTTCTGACTAATATTCTACGCGTTTTTTTTTCTTATTTTTTTTTTTTAATTAATTTTGTTTTGGTACCTGTGTATGTTTCTTGAAATATTTGCAATTTTCAACATTTTTGTATTGAAAAGTCAAATTTCCACTTTATCCCGCAAAAGTGTTGATACGTTCATCTTCAGTAAGAATTTGAGTGAGAAAAGTTGGGATTACCTGCGTCCAGGTGCAACTTTGGCATTTAACGGTGTATGACTGAAGGAAAGTCCAAATTAAAAAAACATGCTTCTGCACCAACTTCAATAAAAAAAACTATACTTGTAAAAAAAAAAAAAATCTAAAATTTGATATTTTGTAATTAGAAATGTATGAAATGAACACTTTGAATGTAATTAACAAACATTCCTGCGGTTTTAGATATGTAAACCTTGTCGATAAACACTGATAATCGCTTCGTCAATGCCTGCAAAAAAGTCACATCCTCACAATGTACAGCATCGCTCTTCACGCTCCTAAATACAATGTCTTTGAAAGCTTTATTATACATATTTTACAGGAGAATAGAGAAAATGAGACAATAAGGTTTAGCAGCATCTTCCTATAGGAGAGTACGAAATACATTAGGATATAGCATCAAGGAGGTGGAACTAAATTCGCCAAATGTTCAACAAATGGGACGGTTTCCCGCCTACATAAATTATAATTTAGTTATTTTTAGAACCTTTATCGGAGGAAATGTAAGATCATAACTGCAGTAATTAAGTCTTAAGCGGGTTGTTTGGAAACGTTACAATATACGAGGGTAAATCAAAAATTGCATGCACTTTTCGTTCTACAACTTTATTAAACAAAGGTAGATGTACAAAATTGACATTATTTTTCGACATAGTCTCCTTCTTTATCAATGCACTTTGTCCAGCGAACCACAAACTGCCGTATGCCTTCCAGGAAGAAGGTTTTCGGTTGGTCTTTGAACTACTTTTGTACCACGTTGCAAATGTCTCTGTTTGAGGCAAACAGACTACAATCCAAAGAATATTTGAGTGGTCCAAAGAGATGTAAATCTGAGGGAGCGAGATCTGGAAAGTAAGGAGGTTGTTCAGATGTCTCTCCCTCCCCCCCCCCCCCTCTGATGATGCTTTCTACTGCGTGTCTATGCACGGTCTTTACGGAATCCGAGCCTGGCATTGATGAGGCAGAAATATGAATGATGTTTAAAAAAAAAATCAACCTCATCTATTCTGACGCGCTACCCACCATAACTATCTTTCTAGGTTGAGGACTGTTGTTTTTCAGGGTGGAGGTTAACAGGCATCCAGTTTTTTTTTTTTGTGTGTGTGTGTGTGTATGTGTTACGCTTATCCGTCAGCTTTTGTGCTTATCAATGCACAAAAAATCCGCTTATACGAGATAAGACGCTGTCCCCGTATTGTGATAAAAGTCTCTGACGAATTCCAGCACCTTGCACATTCTCTCACTGCAAAAATCGAATCAAGGCTCGTTGTTCCTCTTTGATGCAAAAGCGATAGAGGAGCTGACACGTTTACGCTGTCACAACTGGGAGGCAACTGACACAATCGTCATAAAAATAGTTATACAAAAGATTATAGAACCATCAACTCATGCGTTTCCAGATGCCAATCAGAGAACCTTCGAAGCCTGCTATTGCGAAAGTGTAAACAATTTTTGACTAAACCTCGTCGATGCAGCCCGTCGCGCACTGGAGTTAGTTTTCTTCCTAGCAATAGCCGTCACCGTTTACATGTATTGTATGTTTTTTTTCTTAAAACAGTAACAATCGTGTTTCGTGGTAATAAGTGCAAAAATAGAGAAATAACGCACTTTTCAAGTACTTGTCTCATGTAAAGTTACTTTTATTATCACGTTGAGTGCCACGTCAGTCACCGGTGACTGACACTGAACTTTCCGTTTAGGCCGCGTCAGTCATCGGTGACTGACACTTATTGGTTGTGTAACGGGAATCTTATTTCGTGGCCCAAACAGAAAGACAAACAAAATAGATTTGGCATTCAACGTGTTAAACAAAGATTTATGTTTTAATTAAGATTTGTAACTTCTTCCATCTCCATATGGTACCAAAAACCGCCTCGATCGATTCACTCTTCTGAAATGTGAATACATTTTAAATTACTTTTAACTTGTATAGCAATATTCCATGATTACCTATTTAACCATCCTGGAGTTAAACAATAAGAAAAAAATCGTTAAATTTGAACAGAAAAGCTTTATACACGGTCAGTCATTGGTAATTTATCTTGAAAAAAAAAAGGTAACATTTTATTAGTTGGTGATTACTTACTCTTTTGTGCTTATCATCTGACGAAGATTTTAGCATTTATTCTTCTCCCTAATAAACTTCGGTAAATAGAAAAATTAAAACATTTTTGTCCTTATTAACGAGTATGTTATTTTTATTAACAAACTTTTATTATTTTTTTCTTTAAACAGAAACAGCATTATCTTCAAAGTATTCTGAAGTATTAAAGAAAAATACGGAGAAATAAAACACATGTCTTACGTAAAGCTACTTTTATTATACAAAGATTTATGTGCTCTTATCAAGTTTCGTAACTTCTGTCATCTCCATATGGCGCCAAAAACTGCCTCAAACAATTTGCTGTTCTGAAATATGAATACACTTTTAATCACTTCGGATTTGTATAGCAACATTGCATAATCCTCTATTTTATCAATTTGAGGTTTAAAAATGAGGAAGAAATCATTAAGTTTAAAAAGAATACAATTTTATACACCTAAACTGTACTTACCAGTATATAATTCGCACTTTTGATCTCACTTTAAATGAAAATTGATCGAAATTTAAAGGTGCGCGTTAAAAGGGTATAAAAATGAAAGATTTAAAATTTTAAAAAATATGATCACTGGATTTCTAATCGCAAGCAGTTTTTTTTACAAAAAGAAAAAATAATTTTCGTTATTAGATTACATGGAAAGTAATAGTTATTGTAATTTACAATATTCTTTATTTTATTTTTTGCTATTTATCTTACGAAAATTTCTTTGCAAAGAAAGAGGTGTCGTTCATCAGTGGTATCTTGTATAGCAACATAGCGTAACTGCCTACTTTATCAACTGGAGTTTTAAAAATATGGAAGATATCGTTTGATACAAGAAAATTGATGGCTATTTAAAGGTGCGCGTTAAACTTATAAAAGTGAAAGATTACAAATTATTTTTTAAAAGATCATATGAATTAAGATTTCTAATTTAATGCACGCGCATTTTTTTAAAAATAATTCAATATGTGTCTTACGAAACTTTCTTTCAAAGAAGGAGGTATGGTTCATATGTGTTCATTAGTGGTAAGGGAGACAGGGGGAATGGCGCCACTCGAGGTTATGCCGCCACCCCGCGTAGTTTAAAAACTAACGGCAGTTTGAGATAGTGAATGCGCCTGCACTATAGCGGCCAACAATAGAAACAGTGTGCCACTGGTGGGGCTCCGCTCCATCGAAAGACAAATAAAAGGTGCGATTAACTCATAGGTTGGTGTTTTTGTACTAAACTTTTTGTACAGGACTGTTATAATTAAAATTCACCTATTCAAAAGTCTCTGGTGATAGTACTAAAGTTCCAAACGAAACAAAATTTCAGCAGTGTTTGTACTTTAACTGGAAGTTATAAACTACAAAAATTTGAAAAAAGCAGCCGTCTGTTAGACCGGTAACATCAGTTAACCTCTTGAAAGGCGGTGGGATATATTATTTCCCGCCTAATTTTAATCATGATTTGCATCAGAAAGTTTTAATTAATTTTTACCCGTTTAACCTCGGTATAAAAAAGCTAAAAAATTGCTTTTCTTTATTTTTAATCATTTTTTTTTAATTCCTGTGTGAATGCATTATTGCAGAAAAACAAATGCTTACCCCTGAAAGCGTTAAAGGTTAATTAAAATTGAAATTTACCTAGTTGCGATTCCCGTCTGAACTTATTAAACACACTTGCAGTTCATTTAGACCCAACGCCCTCCGAATACCTTGCATGACTTAGGGTAACCCAGCCAGTAGTTGTAGTTGATCAAATAAGGTCAGTGCTACGGGGTTTTTTATTATATTTCCTTCCTTTAAAGTTTTAAAAGTAAACTAACATGGCTGCTACAATACTTAATGAATGCCCTAATATGGGCAAAAACAAACTCTTCTGAAATTAAATAACAACAAAATTATAAATAAATAGTTTAAGTGTCATTTTCCGAGTATTTGTTCAATCGAAGAAATCAGTCGAAAATTTAAAAATTAATCTTTAAAATATCATGCTTGGGTTGTGATTAACCCTTTCGGGCCCAGTGATGCCAAATGGCATCATGACTTTCACAATTTTTTTTTTTTTTTTACATTTAAAAACTTAATCTCGGAGATTCTGTTTGGTGTCATTCAAGACACTTTTTCTGTCTTTTCAGTAGTATTTTTTTATTTCCTCAAGAAATGGTAGCAGAGGTTCCAGAAACTGAAAAATATTGCTTGATTTCCTTTTAAAACGTGAAGTGAAAATATAACTGTGAAAAAAAATATTATTCATACTTTTCTTTTTTTAAAAAAATTACATTATTTTAAATATAAGTTGTAATATGTATGAAGTACATATTTATGTATTTATAATTCAACAATTGTATTTTTATTTCAGTAACAATGCATAGTAAATATACATGATTCCAAATGGCATCAATGGGACTTGATAGATATTTTCACCTTAACTCTCTATTTTGATTTCTTATCTGATTTGATAGTTTTTTGAAAGGAAAAAAAAAATTCCTTTACTATTTATCATGCCAAAACGTAAAAAAGTGTTTGTATCAATAGAAAGAACCATTTATTTACTAAGGAATGGTGATCTTTCAGATACAGAAATTGAAAAATCTGACGAAGAGGACAGTGAAAGTGCACGCAATCTGATAGATAATTCCGTGCACTATTGCGACAATTGATTGCGTGGTTTCCCAATTCAATTGTCGTGCTCGTCGGCCTAACTGTTTGGAGTTTTCCGTGGATGCCCAATTGTTAATATTCTTGATTTGAATACAAATGATTCAGTCGGTCCAGTTATTATTTCTTTAGGTAATAAGTATTTGAAGTTGAAAATGTAGATCAATTAGAAGATAAGAATATTGAACCATTTGACACGTCATTTAGAGAAACTTGTTCATTGCCTCCTGAAATTTTAGTCCTGATGAGTACTTTAAATTATTTTGTGATGAATAAATTACAGATAACTTGGTGTATCAAGTGGTTGAGAGGTTCCGCTGGCAAAGTTCATAGACGTTCGGTTCGGAGTGCTGGTTCGGAACCAATTGCGATCGTCGGCCTAACTGTTCGGAGTTTTCAGTGGTTTTCATCGAATCAGGATTATCCTTGCATAAATACGGGTTAGGTTCCCTTAAAAAACCCCCACTGAGGACATCCTTCCCTCGGGCATATATATCTCGTGCGGATAATCGGCTGTCATGAACAACACCAACACACCACCTTAGTGCATCAAACAAATCTCTATTCTTTCCAAAATCCTGGAACTTCAGTAAATACAACTATACATGAAATGGACATTAAAAAATGAATACACATTAAAAATTGTATGTATATTTTCTTCTCTTTTGCTTCCAATGATGCCAAATGGCATCATATGCTTTTCATGTACAGTTCCCGTTTGGTCCCAATGATGCCAAATGGCATTGTTTAAAAAAACAATTAAAAATGTTAAATAATTTTTTTAATTATATTTATGTTTATAGTAGCTAACAAATAACCTTAATTCCAGAAATTCAGATTTTTCCTCTTGTAAATAAAAATGCGGTCCTGAAAGAGTTAAAAATAATTCATATAAAAATATTAGTTGAAATAAGCACGCTGGAAATGGATTATTTTAACTTACAGTAATTGTCTCCAACTTACCAAAAATTAAATTTTTACATTTTCAAATAAATAAAATTCATAAAATTTATCTCTTACAGCAGACAGCTGGCAACAATGTCACAAAAGTGCTCCAACATTCAAACAAAAATATTATGTCCAGTGCCACGTGTAAAATTCATTTCCGCCTGAAATGGCGCAATATTTAAAAAAAAATGATCAACTACTGGAAGTTGTTCAATCAACCTCGCTATGGAAGGGATTCAGGTGTCCGCTATTTAAGGATTCCAAAATAGCGAACACTAACTAAAACTTAGCGATTACTAATTTGGAATCCTTAAAACCCTATTCAGACCGGTCATCTCAAACTAGCTTCGGCTCTCCTTATCCCCGATTTGGCTTTGGCAATCGATCACGATTGCACAAAGGATAAGTCAATCAGCATACAGTATCGCTTCGCTGAAAAATCATTAATCGTGCGCACCATTTGACGTTTCGCGCTTTGCACGTTTTCTGTTTTGAAGCGCATTTTGGCCCGTTTTCTATTTTTTGACCTAACATGATGGAAAAAGCAAAAAGAATGAGATCAGAAAAGTTTAGTGGCGAAGAGTTAAACATTCTTTTGATCTTTTTAGAGTCGTACCCTGATTTAGTAACCGGTCATTTCAGAAAAAACATCCAAAATTTGCAAGAGCAAACAGAAGCATGGAGACCCTGTGCCGAGTTGATAAATGCTAATAGTTTTGGTGTTACGCGCACTTGGGAACAAGTTAAAAAGAAATGGAATACCATGAAGTCTAAAACAAAAGCAAAGGCTTCCGAGCTGAAATTTAAATTAAATAAAACGGGTACCGGTACTTAAAAACCTACCGGGAAGTTAACTGATATTCAAAACAAAGTAATGGCATTAATCGGCCCCACTGTTGCCGAAGGAATAGTGTCGCGTCAAAAGGGTGATTCAACATACCGCCAAATCCACGTAAGTACATTTCAATTCATTTTTAGCTAAATTTCTATTATAGTTCTTCATTTGTTATGCATTAAAAATATTTATTTAGTAATTTAATTTTAAGATAAAATAACTCATGTGCAGTGGTATTAAAATTGTATTTTTCAATACTTTTTCATTTTAATTAATTGTTTAGAAATAAATATAATTTTTTTTCTTTATATACTCTCCTTAACCATCAATTACTTTCTTTTTATGAATAACAAGAAATATACAATTGATAAAGAAATTAGTTATTTCAATTTTTGTCCCTTATGTATGCTTAAATATATCATTTTATTCAAATATTCATTATGTATAATTACATAGTATATAAAACCAGAGGTTGATAGCAGCAGCTTAAGGTCTATTCACAAAATTCGATGCAATAAAAGCAATTTGCATAGAAAAAAAGTTAGGATTAAAAAATGTTTAATTTGCAAACAAAACAAGCATGCTCAGTTAGAATTCTACTAACTGAATTTGATCTTTTGTTACAAAATATATTTCTAAAAAAAAAAAATGCCCTTTCTCTGTAAAAATAGACCCCCCCCCCCCAAAAAAAAAAAAAATAGGTATTGATACCTGAAAACATACTATATTATACGTTTATAAAATTTAATTGTATTCTCCAAATTATATTTGCTATTGATATGAAAGAAAACATTTTAAAATTCTTGCAACATAAATTTTGCTTTTAATACAAATTAAAAGCACAAGTTAAAATAAATCAAGTCCATTTTACATCACTCAGAATTTATACTTGTTGTCAGTAGCATAACTGCAGTCATCGCAGTTGGCAACAGCTTTGTGGTCTGGCCCCCATAAATATACCTTATACTTGTAAGAATATATGATGGAGAAAAATGTGTCGTTCTTGTCTTTCATAGTGTCTAGGCTCAAATTTTTACTTAAGATTGATAATTCAAGCTCTCTTTAGACTTCACACACATATATAGATAGATTATATATATATATATATATTTTTTTTTGTAAAGCTATCATTTGCATTTTTCTGTAAGAAAATTTCTTCTATATCCAATCATTAAATATGCAAAATTAATTAAAATTCTGTAATTTAATATTATATAAGGTTTGAGTGCTTTCCCTCATCAGAGGCCATGGTATTTTTGATCTTACAGTTATGCCAATGTATGCAGTTACCCATATATTTTGTTCCCATATCATATACATAAACATTTTACTTCGATATATTCTCTTTTTTTATATGCAATTTATTTCTGTATTTAAAAATGGATAGCAGACTTGATATTTATCCATTTTATATTAAATAAATCATATAAATACAGTGTCATCGAAAAATAATGCCTAGATTTTAAATAACTGTCACAAAAAACTATGAAAGGTAATTTATTGGTTTTAGTCTTATAATGTGCTGCAAAAAAAAATTTTTTTTTCGTACTTTAGTATGTTTCAATGTGAGCACCGTTCGGTGTGCACCAGAAGCAAATGTGTGCAATGTGAGCACCAGGAGCAGTTTGACCTGCATAAGTTCTCCGAAAAAGTCGCTGTACGCTGACTATTGACTTTGACTCCACATACCAAATCACGCACGGCGCTTTTTGTTGCACGGTCAACATCGTACTGAGCAGCTGCAGTCTGGCGCGTCGGCTGACCTTGACGACTGCGCAACTAATCCGCGCATAACACAGACGAATTCTGGTGAACTAAAACCAAACTTGCGTTCACCAGATATCGTGTAGTGAAAGAATTACTCATTTAACATAAAAAGTTTCGATGTTATGATTTTTTTAAATCTAGGCATTATTTTTCGATGACCCTGTATTATAAAAAAATTCTTGTGTATGTGAAAGGGGCTAGAAGATATCTATGTCTCGCATAATGGCTAAAAATTGATTTCTTACAATAAAAGAAAGATATCGATAGTGAAATTACTGTAATTTTAAGTATATAAAGTAGAATTTACTATTGGTCAAAAATTTCTGCAAGACTGAAGGTCTTGCACCCATTGGTAGATGATGGATCATTAATTTGTTTAAACGTTTTAGTACTTAGTCTTACAACAATCAATATTTATAAACAATTAATACAACAGTAATAGCTTAATATTTCTTAAAGAAGTTTAAAACAATATTGGATGCATATTCAAATTATTCTTTTTCCCTGTTGTATTCTGCGAGTAATTATTATAGCTACTTATGATATAAATTTCAAGTAAAATCAAAATATATATCAAGTACAAAAATAAATTTAATAAATATCTCGAACTGAGTTACATAAAATTTTCTACATCTAAAACTGGAACGATACCGAATTATTAGAAACCTATATTTATATATGAACAGGGATGGGGAAATAAATCATTTTACTCGCCACTGGCGAGTAGATTTCCTGACAGAGCGAGTGAATTTTTAGGTAATCTTTGAAAAACTGCAGATTTTAGAAGATATGCCAAAAAGTTCATTTTTTAATAGTTGGCTTATTTTTCAACTTTTAAAATTTACCACGATCTATACATGTTACTCAGTTCTATCTTATACTAAAGATTTCTCTGTATACATTTCTTTAAATTACAGAAAAAAAAAATATGAAAGTGCATTCTAGTAACAATGATTCACTATTTTTGCAGTTGCGTACATTTTGTCATTACAATTTTCAGCTGTACTTTATAGTACTGTATTGTGATTGTACTTTATAGTATATTGTAATTGTACTTTATAGTATTTTTTTAGTACCTTGCTTTTTGCTGGTTGGTAAAATAAATCTTTGGCTGGTAAGATTTTCTGAAAATTCCCCACCCTTGTATATGAATATGTGAATGAACTAAATTTTACATAATATAAGTTACTTAAGTTGAAATAGTTTATTTTACAATTAAAATTTTGTTTAATTACTTCAGTTATTTTGGGAGGCCCCAGGCCCTAAGTATTTGCCTTGTATGAAATTAATCTCTGAAAATATATAAATTAAAATTGAAAACATAATACATCTAAAAAAAGTTAATCAACATCGCTTAAATTTTTAGGATGAAGAATTGCAAGAAAAAGAAAGTGGGGTGGCAGACAGCGAGATGAGTAGTAAATGAAATTTATTTTAACACATCAAATTATGCATAGCTTACAAACATGTAAAATTAAGGAATAATATACAAACATTTACATGCATATTAACATACAGAGATTTGTTTTAATTTTTATTTTAATAGAAGAGCCAAATTCTGGTCAGGAGACAACCATCAATGCAGGGCCATCAACGGCAGGACCATCAATGCAGGTAATTTATCTTTTATACTATAAATATTGACTTTCAAATTTTATATATATATGGAGAGTAGTCGACGGAATAATAAAGAGGTAACAAAGAAGCATACTTTCATTTTTTACAAAGCAAATATATATATTTTTTATATTAACAATTCTAGGATTTTGCACATTAATACAGTCAATTCTGTGTAATCCGCACACTTAGGGACAGAGTATTTTGTGGATTATAGATCATACCTTTGTTTACATTTTATTTTTTTTTAATCTGACTATAAATTAGGAACAACTGCACAAAACTTACAATACAATGGAAAATAAAAACATAATGCAATATTGGTTTAAGATATTTAATAACTAAATTATTTTAAAGAAAAATTAAATTATATACAATCAGGGTTCGTTGATATACATCAGATATTTATTTTTAAAATATCAAGATTTTTTATATTTTCGATATTTTCATATTACTTGATATTTATTTTCAAAATATCAAAATGTGTGATATTTTGAATATTTTTCTGTATTTAATATTTATATTCAGAATATCACTGTGCAAGATATTTTTGATATTTTCAGTCAAAACAAGCGCAAATAAAATTTCCAACTGTTATTGACTGTGTTGTTCTGTAAATAAAGAATTTTTGTCTCTGATAGTGACTATTTTAGCCAAAGAAGAAAATAAATATCTTTTCGAAGTTTTTTTTTTTTTTGGAATTTTTTACTTTTATCTGTAGATTATGAGGGACATAATTAATTCAGAATAGACACTGAAAGATATATTGTCTAATTTAGATACTCAGTTATATACATAGCTTCATTAGAAAAAAGTCTTTTCTGGTATTGATTTAGTTCAGTTTAAACTGTATAGCATAACAGAGAATAAAAAATAAGACAAACTTATATTTATGTTAAAAATTTTCAATTAAAACAATGTTTTGTATTTAAAATTTTGTTTTATAAATTTCTGATTTTTTGATAGTTGATACTGTATCCTAAAGCTTTTTCTGTTTTCAATCGGTTATCTTCAATTTTGTTAAAAAAAAAAAAAAAAAAAAAAATGCATTTCTAGTATATTGTAAGTTTTCATGTTAAGTGCAATATGTTTTAGTTTCTAATTTATATTGTTCTTGAAAATATCTATTATCAGCAGTAAGTTGACTATTTTGAAAATATCGGATATTTTTGATATTTTCGAAAATATCATGATATTTACGAACCCTGTATACAATACAAATTTTACTAATTATTCATTATTTTAAACATAACATAACACAATAGTAAGACACTCATTACTTCTTGCTCCGAAATAAAATTTTGTTACTCAAGGAAATATAATATTTCTTCATTGTAAAACTAATAACTGAAAAAATATATATGTACCAAAAATTGTTTATGAGCTTAACTGTTAATGATAATTTTCATTGTTTACATTATAACGTGTAGTGCGGATAATAGACCTTTTGCAGATTATACATGGTGTGTTCACAAAGTTTCAAGACTGGTCTGATAATTCAAAATTTATTAAACATTTTTGTACCGCGAGCTAAAATTCTTCGAAATATGATTCTTGGACATCAACACACCGCTTCCAGCGTTTTTGCCATTGTTCATAGGCCCCATAGAAGTCTTCGCACGAAAGGCTGTTAAGGGACCTCGTCGAAGCTGCCTGGATCGGTGACGCTACAGCCAGCACGCTATAATTACTTCCCCCCCCCCCCAAAGGTCAAGAGTGGGGGATGTACGGGAAAATACAATTGAAGGAGGGTTCGCGTGTTACTTACTACCCCATTTCTTGGCGAAAAGCGGACAATTTTCGCCAAGCGCGTATTAAAACCCTTTTTCAAACACTGGTCCAATATAAAAATTTAAACGAATCTGATAACATATGATTAATTTTCAATGGATACGACTTTACTATAAGATAAATATAAGACTGTTCTCAAATCCAAAAGGGCACCTAATTTTATGACACAAGTTTTAATTCATTTTTGTTCGGAAACACATGAAATAATCAGATGTTATTCAAAAACTATGTAATCGAAAGACGTTTTCCGTTTTTTTGGTAAACGTAAAAGATCTTTCAGAAAATACAGTCAAAGTTGACATTTTGAGCCGAATTTCTGGACGAAAGGCAAAAAACAACCCAGAGACAGGAGAAAAAACAGTTGTAACATAATCAAAATTGCTTATAAGTCGATAATTTATTTATCAAAAAACGGAAAACTCATGAAATATATTATATGAACCTTAAAAAGTTTACGGTTTACATAAAAGGTGACTAAAATAATAAGAGAGATGTTACAAGTTAAAAAGTATACATTTTATTTAAAACCTTCTTAGTACTTTTAAGCTTTTTCCAAGCTCTTCATCAGAGAATATTTTAATAATATTAACATTGTTATTAAAGTACAATTCTCTGTTAAAGAGCTTGGAAATGCTTGAAAGTATTAAGAAGTTTTAAACAAAATGTATATTTTTTAACTTGTAACATCTCTCTTATTATTTTAGTCATCTTTTATGTAAACCGTAAACTTTTTAAGGTTCATATAATATATTGTATGTTTGAATCAAGGTGAAATATTGCGTTTCGTCTTATGATAATATTTACGGAAAACATTTCGATTAGAAATCGTTTCCATAGTCAACTCTGACAATTTTGTTCTTTTACATTTAAAAATGAGTTATTAAATGTCTCAGAAATTTTCGCGCTTATTGAGCAGAGCACTGGAGAACAGATTTGAGTATAAATGTGCCGCAGTTGGCGATGCTAGTTTGACAACATCAATACAAAAATATAACATGTTCAGCGTAGATATCGGCATCGGACAGTTACATTGTGTTTGAGTTGAGTCCAGGCTTAATTTTTTCATCAGACTGGGACTGGGTCTGGATTAGGCTTACAATGTTTTTTCCTGCATAGTTCAGCCGGGCTGTAACTGGGCTTAGTTGTTCCTATGATGGTTCAGGCAGGCAATAGGCTTTGTAAAAATAGTAACAACCATAAAGGAATCATTGGAATTACCTTAAGCTGATTTTCAAATTCCCTGCTCAACAACGGCAAACTTTCTGCCAATTTTTTTGACGCATTTTAATTATAAAGTCATAAAGTTCACTTGTAGGTCATTGAAACAATTCGGAAACAAATAGCATTTTCCATTTTCTTAAGTAAATAAATTACTTTTTGAGTTATAAGCGATTTTTGTCACTTGACGACAGCTTTTTCTCCTTTCCAGTGCTATCGCATCGGAAAATTCGATTCAAAAGCCTGTTTTTGTTGTATCTTAGTAGAAGGAAAAAGACAGTTCTATTTCAGCAGGCGTCATGCGTTGAGGAGCGAGGAGCAAGGATGAGTGACAGGTGGGCGGAGTCGAGACAGACAGGCGCCCACACGGCATGCTATAGTAGAGGGGTTAAAACAAAGAAGCGATAATGAAAAGTGTACTGTAAGAGAGGGGTTAGAACAAAGGATAATGAATGAAAGTGTGCTGTAAGAGAGGGATTAGAACAAAGGAAAATGTTAATGAGGATGATTAATGAAGGAAAGTCTATTGTAAGAGGAAGGTAGAACAAAGGAATGATTAGGAATGATTAGAAAAGATCGCATGCAATTAAAAAATACTTACCACGGAGCAGCGTCGAGACACGTCCTACCTGTATGACATCCAACGGACTAATGAACGAAGAAGCGAGCAACAAACGGTTTCATCTAGATAAGGAGCTTGCTTCTGATTGGACGAGAGACGAACCTAGGGGGCAGCACCATCGCTTTCACCCGAGGGCATGAACACGAGCGCCCTCTCTTGAGAGGATTTTAAACTCACCTGTGATGACATCATCCTATTTTAAACTGAATAAAAAAGGTTAATACATTTTATGAGTTTAACGAAAGAAGTTTTTGTCATTTGCTAATTTCCGAAACATGTTTTTAAAAGCCGAATGAGGGAAATGATAACGATGTTTTTGTTTAATCATTATCATTGGAGACTTTTAGCCAAAACATAAACTTAGTTCACAAATAAATTATCCATTTGAGTGAACTAAGCTTACATTTTGTTTCCCAGAACACACGTCGCGGACGTAAGTCTCCTTTGTGTTCCACCGCGCTCTAACATATTTACAAATTCTCGATAAAACGATAAATATATACACATTTTCTTAGGCAATGGAAAGCACGCACATTGTCCATAAGTTGAATAATAAAATATATCTTCTCTGTACAATAAAACTTGATAAAATATATACAAAATTCTTCACTGTACACAATAATAAACTTGATAAAATATATGCAAAAATTTCTTTTGCAATGGAAACGGTACACATTGACCAAAAGTTGAATCATAAAGTAAATCTTCACTGTACACAATAAACTTGATAAAAAAATATATATACAAAAATTTTCTTTTGCAGTGGAAACGGTGCACATTGTCCAAAAGTTGAAAAAATATATACAAATTTTCTTAGGCAATGGAAAAATCACGCACATTGTCCATAAGATGAGAAACTATTTACATGTTCACGATATCGCAGTGCCCATATGCGAGACTTGTGATTCCGTCTTCCAGGATATATCGTTTATCGTCGAATGGGCTCAAACCAACCTTGTTTTGTTGCATTGTATACAATTGGTGGTTCTCTTGCCCAATTCGAACTTGTGTGACTGTGCTGGTCTTGAGTTCTTGAAGACATTTTACATAATCTTCATGTTTCATTTTTTTCGGACGATATGTGTTGTGACACCCTTCGCTCGTTTTTTTCTTCTGTTTCGGATTTCAGGGGGTACATTTTCGCCTTTAACCCGACAAACTCCAACGCTAATTCACCGCTAAGTTCATCTGTGAATTTCCCTAATACTTTTTTCTTATCAGTCGAAAACAAAGGATGCGACTGCGGATAATCAGAAAAATCGAATAAATCCTTTTTCTTCTCCATATCCGCAATAATATCCTTCGTATAGATCTTATAACATAGGGAATCCGTGTCGGTGAAAAGCAAATTGGCATTATGCTTATATGTTTCCTTCACAAAACCATAATGGAATTGATACATTAGAAGCTTCGAAAGCTCCAAAATGCAGAAACCAACATACATAGGACGATTAATTAATAACGATAATTTAGTGCGCTCCACCGCAACAAGATCTTCAGAGAAGATTTTGAAGGTTTTAAAAGCAGGTGAAGCGACTAATTTTTTCGCCCTTTTCTCGATATTGCACAATTCCACATTTCGATGCTTTCGAAGGTTTTCTAACGTTTTTCCATATACAGCGTTGTTCAGGAGTTTAAAGAAATCTTTTTCAAAAGCAGATTTCGCCAGTTTTCGTTTATCGTTGTTAAAAGCGATATACTCCCTTAACCACGGACTTTGCTGAAATTGAATTACACGATGAATTTCTGTTAGTTTCATTCCTGATTGGATGTAAAACTTCAATGTTCTATAGTGAACGATATAATTTTTCTTATCCTGAAGGTTCGGGATTAGTTTTGGCGTGCCCTTGAATTTTTTATTACCTAACATCTTCTTCGCGATGGGTGACAACATATCTTCTTCAACAGTGATTCTTTCTGGTGCGAGAGGATAGTCGTTGTGCAAGGCGTGGAGTTCTTTAGGATATTCCAGATCCACCTCGAAAATATATCCTGTAGAGGAATCGTCTGCCAACCCTAATATGCTACTTGCTGAAAACTGTTTCGGGTCTTCCCATTGAAAGGAACCATGGGGGAGATACTCAGACATAGCCCACCCATACAAGTTATTGGCATCCCAGTACATAATGTAACTGGGAGCTTGATCTGGATTATGTGCAGGCGTGTTGGGGATGTTTGCTTTGGCATAGCGTTGACTAATCATGCTGATACCTCCCCGAATCCCATTTTCAAACATCAATAGCATGTCGATATCCGTTAATAGTTCCAAGTGGATGTTCGATCTCTTCAGGCAAGCTTGCATGCCAGACTTGGTAACGTATACATATGGGCGCTGTCGATATCATAGAACTGCTGACACAGTTTGCGATAGCTTTCAAAGGCGTCTGCGAGCAATAAGACATCCGTCTTCAAATATAGGTCATGATAATCACCTAAAGTTTGGAGATTGAAGGATTTCCAGACGTTTTGTGCATGTTGGTAATCGCTTTCGCTAATAGGTTCATCCGTTAATGTGTTGATGAATGCAGAGGCAGGTGGGAGAACAGTTTCATTAAATTTATTGACATCGGTTACGTAATCATAAGGATATACCCCTTTTCGTGTGAGCAGGGATATATCCTGATTTTTAAAATAATGATTCAAGCTTTTAAATTGATCATTATGCAGGTTGCTTGCTAATTTTTCCAGTGATGCTGAAAGATGTTGCAAACTGTCAATAAAATTTAGATGGATGGGACAGTTCTCTTTCACCATACGAAAGCCTATATAGGTTTCTAATGTGGATGCAATCACTTCTATCGAATATTCTTTAAATTTTCCAATAGCCATCATAATGTGGTGGGCATCATAGTGTCGTAAATTGTGGAAGACGACAGGAATGTTTCGAGTTTGCTTGTAGTTTAAATTACAACCTTTGTGAGCAGCCCCTCTGTACGCACCTGTCACATGATCATGGTCTCTCGTTCTTTTCTTGAAGAATTCCCTTTTGCAAATATGGCAGTGGGTAGCCGTTTGAAAATCTATTTCTTGTTGTGGGGAAAGTTTCATTGGCTTTACACTCTTCAGTTCTTCTCGAATGTCTTCTGTCTCTGTTATTAACTTCTTCAGAAACTCTTCTGCAGCATTTTCTCCTCGATACAATGTGAATCTGTCCTTGAAAGGTTTTCCGTCAGCATCAATAATAACAAAAGCAAAGCTACATGCTTCATGTTTTGAAATTTTTTCACAATGTGAAGTTTGAGAAGCTGGAGTTAAAGGTTTTAAAATACTTTCAAAGTCTGCATACACAATGTAGTGGATTGGATGTTGCAGATGAGTCCCCGTAAAAGATAGAATATGTTTGCCATCTTCTGGTAAGTTGATCCTTTGAGCAGTATGCTGCTTGCAAAATTCGGTGTGAGATGTTAGTAAATCTTGTCTACAAAATCGGTGTAAACATCGGTAACAATAGTAAGTAACTCCATCATGTTTTGTCACATTCCCTAATAATCTTGAAAAGCTTCTAATCAGCGTGTAGTGAAACTGCTCATCCTTTTCTAAGACTAATAGGTTAATGACATCAGGATCTTCTTTGGGTGATACATATAAAGGATACACTTCTTGGTCATCCAATGCAAATACGTTGATTCGCAAATTGTTCAAATTTTCAACTTTCGGAATGCTTTTCACAGGGACTGGGCAGGGTATCTTCCCCATTTTGATGGTATGTTCAAAAGGTGTGTAATGTGATAATCGCTTTGGATTCTGTGAAAAATTCAACTTTAATTGATGTGCGATCAAACACCACACCAAACATTTAGAATCGTTGTAATTTTCTATATTGAGAACGGCACGTTTCTTTTGTATAAATTCTGGGGATTTAATATGGCTGCTGGGTGCTAGAGGATGATAATCTGCTATTTTAATTTCTATATGTTGGATCCGTTGGAAAATCCAACCTGATCCCAAATTTATAAATTCATCTATTAATTTTTTAATTTTCCCAAAAGCTTCATAAATATGCTCATTTATTGAATCGATAGCTAATTCAGTATAATTCGAACTTCTGAAATAGGTGGATATAGCTTGAATTTCGCCTTCTGGAGTCTTCCTTTCGAATAGACATTTTGCTAGGATATGCCATTTGACGCCTCGATGTGTATCCAGTTTTTCTTCAATGATTTGACGAAGGTCTGCTCCACGTTTTTCCACCAAAACGTCCACGTCAAATTTCTCATCTTCATCAGGTGTTAAAAATGTTGAAGAAAAGACATTCAAAGCTTCATTATATGTTTTCCTTTTTTTGGAAGATGAATTTTTCGTACTAACTTTCCTTTTTCTATTTTCGTGGGAGAGACTGGTATGCTGGGATTGCATGTGTTGATTCAAATTAAATTTTGAATTAAATTTCACGTGACAAGTGGTACAGGGGTAATTTAAACTTTCATGACCTCTCAAATGTACTGTTAGATTATCTGCTCTTGTGAACTCGATAGCGCATAAGGGACACTTGAAAGATTTCTTTTCTTCGTTATGTGAAATCATATGCCTCTTTAAATCAAAGTTTCTTGTGAAGGTTTTAGAGCAAACAGAGCAGCTTAAACTAGTAGGAGTAGATGAATTTTCGTCAGGATTCTTCTCGTGTGTTTTCAAATGTCTAATTAAATTTTCTTGGCGGCTAAAGACTTTCGAGCAATGAGTGCAAGAAAAAGTTTTTGAATCTGTGTTTCCACAAATCTTCTGATGTCGAGTCAAATTTCTTTTCACAGTAAAGCTTTTACCACAGGTTTCGCATGATAAAGAATCCTAAAAACAGAAAAAATTCTGTTTCAAAAACACGCAACTTGTAATAGACTTTCACGAAAAAAAGAACTTAGAAAACTATGTCTGTCTACATTAAAAGTTTTACGAAACGCATCACAAATTTACTTTAACGAGAAAAAAGATTTTTTTTTTTTAATTATGCACTTTGCACCTAAACTAGTATTATACTTCACAACCTAATTTCGAATAATGTATCATTTTTGAAAAATTTAACTAACATTAGTTCTTATTTATTTAAATAAACAACCCCCAAAATAATAAAGAATGTTTCAAAGTTTACCTTTACTGATGAAGAATCAACTTCGCTGCTAGGATCTTGCATCCTAGAAGAACTTTGCTGAGAAGGTCCTGGGTCTGATAATTCACCAATAGCGGTCATGCGCTCCCATACATTCGTTGTTAAACCGAGATCTTCCACAAACTAAAAAAAAAAAAATTGCAATCAAACATAGGATAATTCTTAGTGTATTGTTTTAAAAACTGTTAAACATGTAATCGAATACTTTTAATAAGTGTTTAATCTTTTTAGAAAAAATCTCACAAACTATATGTTTTCAATAGCATGCATTTTCGATTAAAATTTTTGAATAGTCTATAATTCATTTAACAGTGAAAAAAAGAAATAACATTTTTTAGACTACACTTACAAATTAGATTAGTATAGAAAAGAAAAAAATTAATAACATTTTTTTAGACTACACTTACAAATTAGTTTAGTAACGAAAAGAAAAAATATCATCTATTCATTTCTTAGTAAAAAAAAAATTAATAAAATTTTTTTTTTTTAGACTACACTTATAAATTAGTTTAGTAACGAAAAGTAAAAAATAACATTTCTTCGAAAACAAAAAAAACATCCAATATATTTTAACTACATTCACGTAACAAGAAAAAAAAAGCATACGTAAATTTGTTAACTTCATTACACTAATAAATAATTATTGTATAAGAAAAACTTTGAATACTAAAATAAAATTTCCGTGTAAAAAAACGAAAAAATCTTTACGCGTTATTTAATTTGTAACATACAGAAAATAACATCTATTCATTTCTTAGTAAACGCAAACATCCAATATATTTTTTAACTACTTTCGTATAACAAGAAAAAATAGCATACGTAAATTTGTTAACATCATTTCATTAATAAATAATTATTGTATAAGAAAAACTTTGAATACTAAAATAAAATTTCCGCGTAAAAAAAAAAAAAAAAAAAAAAAAAAAAAAAAAAAAAATCTTTACGCGTTATTAAATTTATAACATACAGAAAATAACATCTATTCATTTCTTAGTAAACGCAAACTTCCAATATATTTTTAAACTGCATTCGTATAACAAGAAAAATAGCATGCTTAAATTTGTAAACTACTTTCAATAATTGTATTACACTTATAAATACTCTAACAGTGAACAAAATAACATCTATTCATTTTTCGAAAAAGAAAACATGAAATACATTTTCAATTAAAATTTTTTAACTAGCCTACACAATTAATTTAACAGTGAAAAAGCAATAACATTTTTTTCTATACTACACTTACAAATACTTTAACAGTGAACGGAAAATAATTTTTTTTCGTAAAAGAGAAATCATCCAATTCATTTTAACTACTTTCAATAATTATTGTATAAGAAAAACTTTGAATACTAAAATAAAATTTCCGTGTAAAAAAAAAAAAAAAAAAAAAAAAAAAATCTTTACGCGTTATTAAATTTATAACATACAGAAAATAACATCTATTCATTTCTTAGTAAACGCAAACATCCAATATATTTTTTAACTACATTCGTATAACAAGAAAAATAGCATACGTAAATTTGTAAACTACTTCCAATAATTGTATTACACTTACAAATACTTTAACAGTAAACGGAAAATAATCTCTAGTCATTTTCGAAAAAGAAAACATATAATATATTTTTTTAACTACTTTCGTATAACAAGAAAAAATAGCATGCGTTAATTTTTCCAACTTTAATAAACTAATAAATAATTGATTGTAAAAGAAAAAAACATATATTTACTTTAATTTAATACAAAAGAAAAAAATAGCAAAGATAACTTGAAAAAATAGGTAAAACAACATTTGAAATTTAGTAATATCTTGAAATATAGATATAGTGTTTAAAAAAACTTACTTTTTGAAAATTATCCATCACAGATGAGTAACAGTTTTCAATAAATAACAGCACTTAAAAATGTAACAGAGTAAGGTTTTTTTTTCCTTAGAATTGTTTATTTATACTGTTTGTTTAAGAAGTGACATCATATAGTGGCTCTATGATTAGTCGAAAATTCGACCAACAAGAATTCAGTAAAATAACGTCACTAATCTAGACCTTATTATTTCACTGTCTTGCTTAGAGTTCTGAAACAGATATCACGACATCACCCTTTTTAGAAATTTTCTTCACTGGTGAAATCGAAGATGTTTATCGCGTTTTGCAGATTCGGGAAATATCGCGTTGATAAGATGGAGACAACGTTGTTAGTGAAATGCAGGTAACCATCTCCCTCTCACAGGTGGAAATTCCTTTTCACGTTTAAAATTATTGCAAAGAAAAGGGAAATAGAGATTAGAGGGTGTTTGAACAAAATAATCTATTAACAATTGTATTTTATCTAATTATTAAAAGAATGTTTAAACAATAACATGCTTCATTATTATTAACAGACTCTTTTAATAAATGAAACAGTTTAAACTAACTATTTTAATACTTTCTTTTAAAGAATAGTTTCAAAGGTTTAACCTATATAGAAAATAGTACAGGTTTAATCAGTTCAACATTATATTTTCTATTAATGCAAAAATATATGTGTTTAGCATTAAAAGTTATAATTTTCAAAGAATACTTGTGTATTCAAAGAATACTTGTGTATTCAAAATAGGATTTAAACTCAATACGTACTTTGAGTCTTTTTTAATACTTTCTTTTAAAAGGTTTGATTGAAACAGAAATAGTGAAAGGTTTTAACCCATACTGAAAATAGTGAAGGTTTTAACAGTACAACCTTATATTTTCTTTAGTGTAAAAATATGTGTTGAACATTAAAAGTTATAATTTTCAAAGAATACTTGTGTATTCAAAATAGGTTTTAAACTCAATACGTATACGATGAGTTTATTTTAATACTTTCTTTTCAAAGGTTTGATTGAAACAGAAATAGTGAAAGGTTTTAACTCTTACAGAAAATAGTGAAGGTTTAAATAGTACAACATCATATTTTCTTCAGTGCAAAAATTTGTGTTGAGCATTAAAAGTTATAATTTTCAAAGAATACTTGTGTATTCCAATAGGGTTTTAAACACAATTTTTTATTCAATCCTAGTTCAATTAAAATATTTGAAACAGGTGGTAATAAATGAATATTTTATCATTGAAAGAATGTTTAGAAAACGGTATGAATCTTTCGCATCGTTTGGTTAGAAACATACTTAATTCAACGAAACAATAAAAAAAGATAATGAAAACATACTTACATTTTTAAAAGAGGATTCCTTTTCAAAAGACATTTTCTTCAAAGATCTTCTAATCGTTTCTATTGGTTAGCAATAAAATGATGTCGCAAAGCAAATTAGCTAATTGGCAGACACTGTTTTTAAAAGGAGGTGATAAACATGTATCACAATTAATCAAAAATACTATGAGCACCTAAAACGCACTAGGTGAAACGTATAAGTATTTCGACGGTGATTTTACTCAGCAGGATGCCGAAAATAGTAGGGGTAGATGCCGCAGAGCTTAAAGCCAAATGTCCGGTAAACGGGAGCTACGAAACAGACAACCTTCACCTACGAAATCCAAGACACGAATGATGTGTGCGGGGTCTACACCCGTAGATGAAGGTTACTGATAAGAGATCACGTGACCGCTATCAACCAATCAGAAGCGAGCTTGTATGTGTGACGTCATCGACTGTGCTGCCTTCCCCCCATCGCAAACGAGGATGATGACATCGTACGGCAATACCTGTAGACAACCTGGCGCCAGTTGATTGACAGGAGGCGTGGTAGAATGTCAGGAATGCAGACAGAGTGGCGCCACCATCTGCAAGAAGCGAGCATGCCGAAACATGCAGCGACTGACTGGCGCCAGATGATTGACAGGGGACGGGGGGGAATGAAAGGAATGCAGACAGAGTGGCGCCCACCTCTAACATCTGCTCCTTTCACAAGTCATGTGATTCTCTTAACCAATCACAGACAAGTATGAGAGGGTAGAGGGTGCTCGCGTCGACTTCGGGCGTGACGTCATAACCGGTTTTATGCTGAATCATGTGTCATTTGTTCTGTGGATGCGGATGGGAACGGACGTGTAAAGACGATGCTCTGTGGTAAGTAGTGTTAAGTTTTTTTTGTTAATAGTATTTATGTTGAAAAGACAAATAATGAGACTTTGTTTAAAGTTTAATGAATTATTTATTTAATAATTTTCCCAAACGAGTACATCAGATTTTCTTTTCTTTCTTGATTCTTTGACAAAAGTATTAGATGTTTTAACATCAGGTTTTCTTTTTCTTGATTCATTCTCGACAAATGTCTATTTTTAATCAAGTTCTCGGGTACATGCATTTCTTTCAAAGTCTGTAACAATTCCTTCTGTGCTTTAATAGGAGTTTTCTTGTTCACAGAAAAAAGCAGATGAAATAAATCAGCTACATTCGAATCGGGAATACTTTTTCCTTCAAAAGACACTTGGAAATTTTTATCCCATTCGAATTTTCTCGAGTTTTTCTTTAAAAAGTCCAACAACGTGTGAGCTTGCCTCTGCATTAAACGAGTTACCGAAGACATAATAAACGAGACATCTTCTTCAGGTTTAGAGGATGATTCATCTTCTTCAGGTTTGGGTTCAGGTGATGTTTTCTTCAAAATAGGTCTCTCAGTTTCTTCTTCAGGTTGTTTTGAGGGTTGAGGTGTGTTAAACTCTTGCAAATCCATTTTTCTTTTTAAAAGCTCATAATACTGTACAACTTTTTCATGATCTGGCAAGTTGCTGTTTAAAATGTTCGACATGGCTGTATCAAACTCATTCATTTGCTTTTTCGAAAGGACATGTTTGGAGAGAGTTTCCTCTGGCACCAAAGCAAATTTTCTAGCGTGTTACATGGATCAAACTTGTTAAAACAGTTAAGGCAGCAGGGATTAAAATATTTAAAAATCCACCGTTCTGAACGATAAGTCTTTTCTTTTGTGATAGAGTACCCTTTTTAGTACCAATTTTTCGAAGGGTCGACTTGTATTTCCTTAAAGACTTTTTCTGTTGAGATGAAAGTGGAATGTTTCCTTTTAAAACATTTAAACTACACTCGCAGATGGCTTTTACAGAACGAAGAGGTAATTTTTTAAACAACTGTTTACGTAATACTTTAGGACATGTCTTGATGAGCTTCAAATCACGCAGCTGTTGACACGTCAAAGTCATTTTTCAAACTAAACAAAAAACTAAATGACTCGCTTATTTATTTCAACTGGTAGACGTACTGAATTTGATTGGGTAAAATCTGCGTTCTCAATCGCATCCCTTCATCTGTTTGGTTCCTTAAATCAATGAGAAGGAATGAGAAAGGTATTTTCGTTGCATCATCAAACACTTCACGAAAAAATTTTGTTTTGCCAGGATATAATTGTCGCGCCAGATGCATAATTTGACTTTGATCTCGTCGATTTTTAAACACAATCAAGTATTGAGAGTTGAGAGAGACATCTCTCATTTCTTTCCCTTGATGAAATAAATTTTGTGTTACAAAAATAACACTCATGTTCAAGTGATGACATCCCCTTGAAAATAGATAGGTGAGTCGCTTATCATTTTCAAGCTAACTCATGAGATCGTCGAGAATAATTAAAGATCTCGTTCCTAAATATTCTTTAAAATTTGAAGGAAACCCTTCTACGAAGGTGACTTCGGGGATTTCATTAAACAGATCTTGATAAATACCATAAAATCAAATCACTTTCTGAGGTGGAGGGTGAATCATTTCCCTTCTGTAATAAAGAAACTCTTTTAAAAAGCAACTCTTCCCAACTTGTGTTGGTCCTGCACAGGTGGCAGTAAACGGGTGTTGAAAACGTGGAAAATCAACAAGCTCGTGATTCATGTCGTTCTTCAGGAAAGACAAACACAGAATAAACACAGAGACTAAAAAAGTTTAGTTTAAATATCTATTTATTGAAAAAAATTCACAGACACGTGAAATCGTTTCATGACAAAATTAAACACTTTTCGATCGTTCGAGATATTTTTCGTTACAAAATGAGATAAAATATCTTTTAAAGTTTTTTCTCGACATCGAGAATACAAATAAAAAATACAATATTGACCGCAAACGGCCGTGACAGGACTTTGTAAGATGTGTGGATTAAATGTCACTTGTGAAAAATAAGTTGCATAGTTTGATACAGGTCCTCGAAAAAAGGCAGGTGCGTTTCCATAAGAATCGAAGAATTCCGCTTCATCAGGTGAAAGCAAGTAGAAGGCGACCCAATGACTTCCAGATTCCGATGACTTGTCAACATTGCATATGAAACAAGCAGGATACTTTCTCGGTAGTTGATCACTTGCAAACACACCCAAAAAAGAATTTCGGGTCTTGGAATCACGTGATAAAATCTTGTCGATTTGTAAAGAATTCATTCAGTTGGGAAAATCACATAAAACATGCCGTGATTTCGAAATTTCTATAATGTTCTCAAATTCTGCATATACCAACACAGAAAGTGTTGTCTTCAAATCTTCAGCAAATTTAACTTCGATTCGTAAATTTCCTTGATGTTGTAAATTCAGATGAGGTCCGTCACAGAGATCCGGTGTTAGGTCGAACGCATACAAGGTATGTCCATTGGCGAATTCTTCTCGTGTTAGATAAATACCAGCATCGTGATTAAATCCCGTGAACAAACGATGATAAGCTGTTATATAGCTGTTTTCTTCGAAATTCAGTTCGAGAGGTTTACTTGGAACCGGTTGACCATCTATGTAAACACTTAAAAAGTTGACTTTGTGATGATGAAAGTGGAAGGGGTTCAAATTATATTGTCCGTTTATAGATGCATTTTCTAACAATCCAATAACAACACGTTTCGGCATGGTTCCCGAAAACACATTATCTTGCATAAAAGATCGACTTCCGCTGGATATTGAATAAGTCTTGCACAACACACGATCGATGGGATATTTAGCAGAGCTTTTTTCTAAGGCTTTTGCATGCCCCAGCAAGACCCCTGTAGATACTTTTACTTTCCGTACAAACAGAGAAGCTTGTTCTAAAATCACTTTGTAATTGAGTTCGGGTGTGGTAGATTCTGAAGGTTTTACAGCCATCAAACAAAAGTTGGGTTTGCTGCGAATCAGTTTAATTTTCAAATCCACCATGTTTAATAACAATCTGTTTTGTTGAAAAATGTCACAATGTAAAGGTGCAATCATATCCAATGAATTGCTATTTTTAGTTAGTTCGTAACGCTTTTTCAATCCGGGGTTTTCACCGGTGGTAGGGTCCACAGTATCCAATTTCTCATCTTTGAAAAAACACTCACATCCCAGTAAACTTTTCTTGGCATCTTCTCCATAATTCAGTAATGTTTCGATATAAGCACGATAGGGATAGGTGTTGTTGGAAGAAGAGATCGCTCTCTCATTCAAGCTGACATCAATTTGCGAAAACAAGGCTTGTAAAAATAAATTAACTGGAGCTACATGATCCACGTCGGTTAAAGCTGTACCGTCGGATCGAGTAATTTTCACTTTAGCATAAAGATAGGATGAGGATAAATCGATGTAATCTTCTCCATTTCCGGGAACATTAAACTCCACAGGTACTCCGTCATGAATATTCGCAAGGGGATGATATTCAACAAAATATCCCTTATCAATAGCTGTTTGAGTAGGTGGAATTAAAAATAAATCCAGTTCTGATTTAGCACAGGCAATAGAATCTTTATGAATAAGTCCAGACATCTTTAAGCAAAAATATCACGTGCTTCCACTTTCCTGGCTTTACGCCGAATGATGACTTTGCTTGATTTATTCCGCTTTTTATTGCGTCGTCCAGAACCGATCATGGTCTTCATCTTGGTGGCGGCTTTATCTGTTAAAGTTTGGCCTGCTTCTTTCAATCTGCGTTTAGCAGCCACTTTGACATTTTCACCGCGTGTCACATCGTTCAAAACATTTACTCCTGTCGATAACAATTGCTTACCGACCGCTTTGGCTCCTGATTTGAAAAGAGGAACCGCGGCTCGAAACAAAGAACGAAACAGTCCACCGAATCCATATCCTTTCTGCAGTGTAGTTCCATGATAGTAATTTAAATCGTTACCGGATTGTTGAGTGTAATAATCTTCAAAAGATTTTACACAACACTGATAAGGTACAATCATTATGAGAGATACTTTTGACGGAAATGAAGTTTCACGATCAACTTCCCACGCTCGAATGACATTAATCGACCTGTGTGCGTCCTTATAACTGTTTCAATTGTCTGAAAATTCTTTCGAGTGATGGGAATGTAATGCGGTCTGTCAAACGTTTCGTGAATCATTTCACCGTCTTGTCCTTTCACGGGGATCACTCGAAGTAACGGGGCAACGGTATCCCCTACAATTTGAGGTTCGACAAGATCATTGTAAATGTAGATTAATTTAAAATCCGCATGAGGGTCGGCTATGAAGGGACTATCAAAAGACATTGAATGACCTGCAAAAGGTTCTCCTACATTACCAGGTGGAAATCCTAAACTTTCTGTTAATCCTGAATCAAAGTTGATTTGTGCATTTTTTTTTAAAGTCACTCGTACTTTTTTAGAATTTTTATTATAATTAAGCGAAATTTTATCATGGAATTTTTGATAGTTGATTACTTTAATAATATCGTTAGGAGATTCGTAAAACCCCGGTGGAATTCTAACTTTTTTCACTTCAAATGCACCTATTTCAAATTCTGCTTCATGTCTAGGTCTTCCATTCGTCCATCCGATATTCTCTCCTAAAACATATTCATATCCATTAGTATATTCTGTTATATTATTCCACTGGTGGGGATAAATGAGTTCTGTTAAACCCACTTCCCACTCGCCTTTCAAATCTAAAGCAGAAGGCAGTCTTGTAACAAAGTGAGAAATTTTATTCTCTGGGAAATAATTCAATGAACTGTCAGAAGGTAACGTCACGTAGAACGACATGTTTCTAAATGAGGATTCAAAGACGAAAACAAAGGTTTTATAGTGAAAATAAATCTGAGGAAGGAATCCATTGATTAAATTTTACAGGATATCCTTTAAATTTTACTTTGTATTCCACATGACCTTTCGTGTTCGTTTTTCTAAAACCTTTTCAATAGCAAAGTTTTCTTTCGGTTGTACTCTTTGTAATTCTTGAGCATAAAACGTGCCTTGGATGGGTTCGTCCATCAAATCCTTAATTCGATACACGGGAGGATCTCTTGAAACACATTCAGTCACCACAAACAATTCTTCAGTCCAATTGGTTTCATATCCCTTTTCAAAGGTTAATTTCTGTTTCGACACGCGAACGATTTCACCTGTTCGAAACACGCAGGGTTTTCTTTTCACATCTTGTAAGTCTCCAAAAAGAGTCATCCAAACATCGCTTTCGTTCTCAGGTGTGACGTCAGCAGGAGCTCTTTTGATACTCGAATGGTGTGTGTGGTTATAACTCTGCATGAGGGAGTCCAACACATCAATATACTTATAAGTATGATTATGAGTGAAATATTTCCACATTTTGGTTTTTAAAGTTCTGTTAAAACGTTCGACCACTGAAGCTTTCGTATTGTTATTCGTCGTGAAAAATCGAACTCCTTGTTGCTTTAAATATCTTTGAAAGTGTTTGTTCTTGTACTCTCTTCCAGCATCCGATTGCAAAGACTTGGGTTTTCGCGTTGAAAATATAGTTTCGAAGGCTTTCACAATTTCCACTCCTCGTTTCGTTTTCAGTGGAATCGCCCATGCATACTTTGATAAAATATCTATGCAGGTTAAAATATATCGAAAACCTTGATTATTATTTTGCAAACTGCTAAGATCTACCAAATCCGTTTGCCACTGTTGATCCATCGAATACACAATCACGCGATTCGTTGGAAATTTTCTTCGAACCGGTTTGTGAAGCGTGTACGAGTCGACTCCACTTAACCATTTTTGGATGGTTTTCTTGGATACTTTGCCTTGAACAGCACGATACAGTGCATCGACACCGCCAAAACTTCCTACTGTAGCTGGGTTCTTGTATGATTCCTCCATGACAACAAGAATGTGAAGTCTTAGAAAACATGCTTAGGTAGAAAAAGATAAATTTCCTGTATCATTTAATTCTAAAATAAAATCAAATGCAAACTTATCACTTCCAGTTAAAATATAAATTAAAGAAAAAATAACACACACTATACTATACAAACAGACGACACTAATGACTTCCTCGCTCAAAGGCATAATGAAGAATGATTCAACTCTTAGAAAACACTTCTTTTAATCTATACAAATAGGATGAAGACATCGCAGGTAAGTGAATCATCCTCTCAAGAGAGGGCGCTGGTGTCGCCGGAATCGATGGTGCTGCCTCCTAGGTTCGTCTCTCGTCCAATCAGAAGCAAGCTCCTTATCTAGATGAAACCGGTTGTTGCACGCTTCTTCGTTCATTAGCCCGTTGGATGTCATACAGGTAGGACGTGTCTCGACGCTGCTCCGTGGTAAGTATTTTTTAATTGCATGCGATCTTTTCTAATCATTCCTAATCATTCCTTTGTTCTACCTTCCTCTTACAATAGACTTTCCTTCATTAATCATCCTCATTAACATTTTCCTTTGTTCTAACCCCTCTCTTACAGTACACTTTTCATTATCGCTTCTTTGTTTTAACCCCTCTACTATAGCATGACGCGCTGGCGCCTGTCTGTCTCGACTCCGCCCACCTGTCTATCACTTTCTTATCTCCCCTCACCTGTCAATCACTCGACTCCGACCACCTGTCACTCATCCTTGCTCCTCGCTCCTCAACGCATGACGCCTGCTGAAATAGAACTGTCTTTTTCCTTCTACATATCTTCTTAAAGATATTTTGCCTTTATCAAAAAATGGAAAACGTTATTCGATTACGCAGTTTCTTAATAAGAATGCCTGCCTATTTTATATGTTTCTGAGCAAGAATGAATTAAGAAATTTGTCTGAAAGTAGCTCCAGGTGACTAAAATAATAAGAGAGATGTTACAAGTTAAAAAATATACATTTTGTTTAAAACTTCTTAATACTTTCAAGCTTTTCCAAGCTCTTTAACAGAGAATTGTACTTTAATAACAATGTTAATATTATTAAAATATTCTCTGATCAAGAGCTTGGAAAAAGCTTGAAAGTACTAAGAAGTTTTAAATAAAATTTATACTTTTTAACTTGTAGCATCCCTTTTATTATTTTACTCACCTTTTAAGAAAAACAATGAACTTTTTAAAGTCATAATATATTTCATGAGTTTTCCGTTTTTTGATAAATAAATTATCGACTTATAAGCAATTTTGATTATGTTACAACTGTTTTTTCTCCTGTCTCTGGGTTGTTTTTTGCCTTTCGTCCAGAAATTCGGCTCAAAATGTCAACTTTGACTGTATTTTCTGAAAAATCTTTTACGTTTACCAAAAAACGGAAAACGTCTTTCGATTACATAGTTTTTGAATAACATCTGCTTATTTCATGTGTTTCCGAACAAAAATGAATTAAAACTTGTGTCATAAAATTAGGTGCCCTTTTGGATTTGAGAACAGTCTTGTATTTCTCTTATAGTAAAGTCGTATCCATTGAAAATTAATCATATGTTATCAGATTCGTTTAAATTTTTATATCGGACCAGTGTTTGAAAAAGTGTTTTAATTCGCGCTTGGCGAAAATTGTCCGCTTTTCGCCAAGAAATGGGGTAGTAAGTAACACGCGAACACTCCTTCAATTGTATTTTCCCGTACCTCCTCCACTCTTGACCTTTGGGGGGGGGGGAGTAATTATAGCATACTGGTTGTAGCGTCACCACCTACGGAGGCATGGAATCAATGAGGATATCATAGCGGCATAGGGGTAATCTCTCCCACACCTGTAGAAAAAAATTTTCCCAACTGCAGAATTGTTTGTGGGGGTGATAAGTGACCAGTAACCCTTCTCCCTAGAAGGTACCAAACATGTTCTATGGGGTTTATGTCTGTGGAATATGCTGGCCAATCCATTCAAAGGATTCCTTCGTCGAACAGGAAATTGTCCACTAGTCGAGCAAAGTGGCATGGCGTTATCATCTATGAGAATGAATTCATCCCTGAAACTAGGGTCTTCGTTTGCATCAAATTCCTCTGCGCAACTTCTCGCGCGCAGGTCTGTTTGGAGCATTCGACTTGGTTTGTTTACGCTTTCTTCGCTCGTTCTTCGTAGCAAGTAGTTTCGCTATGGTTCGCTGGAGTTAGTACGCGGCAAATTGTTTTAATTCACTTGTAAAAGTAATTTCGCTATAATAAGTGCTAATTATGAGAAATATACTTTTTTTAAAGTGTAGCGCATTTATTTTGATATCGGTACTAAGAGGTTTATACATTTAAAATAAATAAAACAGTGGATATGTATTATAGTTACTTTATATATGAAAATTCTAGCTTGTACTTTATTTGCAGTAGTTAATTACTGTGTTAGTTTTCTTAGCAATTAATTTCAGTCTTACTTTTGCGTTAGTAGTTTAGTTTTCTGAAGACTGTTTTTTTTTTTCGAATATTCAAATACAAATTTGTATTTTCTATGTCTTGCTTACCTACCAGACCAGATAATTACCCCGTTTAAACTAAAGTAATATTTTACTTTCATTGAACCATGCTTTATTTCATGATCTTATAAAATGGGCATGAATTATTGTATTTTATTTATTATTTTACAAGCTTTGATATAGTTATGTCCTTTTAGTATAAGAAGGATTTTTTTCTTAGCAATTTATAAGGAGGAAACGATATCTCTCTCTCTATATATATATTATTATTATTATTATTATTATTATTATTATTATTAATCTTAAAATAAATAAGAAAATATTGTAAAATGAATAAATATCGTTTTGGTGGAATCTCGTGTTTTGTGTTGCATCTTCAAGATGACATAAAATATTATTGATTTCATAAAATATTGTTGCAGTTTATTACTAAAAAAAATAAATTTTTATTCATTCCAAAATTGCTGCGATTCTTTGCTGGCATTTTATTCTAATTATTAACTCATTCATGTAGCTGTAATTTTTTTATATTTTATGAACAAAACATCAAAATACATTTTTGGGCACAAAGTAGCTACAGAACTTAATGTAGACTTATTTTGACTCATTATTCTATATGAATGGGTTTGTGGTGACATCATAAATTCAACTCTAAACCCATTACCCTTTAGGTTAAAACCAAGATGAAATTCTAATAAGATATCCGAAAATCTTTCGATATCGCTGAAAAGTTTTCAAAGCAACTGCAAAAATTTTAATATATCATTGAAATGAAGTAGAGCCTTTTTTCTTTAATGGACACCAGAAGTTATTCTACTTACAGGGCCTAACTGAAAAATTAAAGTACATGTAATACTTTCTAACACATTTGAAGAGTAATTATGAATTCAGTTTGGCAATCTGTGCTGTAATCCTCGTAAACTCAAATTTCCGTATCGTTGTTATATGCTACTGAAAATAACTATAGCATGTTTCCTATTAAAAATGGAGTGTGTTGTATTTATAAGGACTATGGGGGGGGGGGGGGGGGATCGTTTGCGGTAAATTTGAATGATGTTACACTATTTAAAAAATGTAAAAAGCATGCTTTCTGTATGGTATGGTATATCATAAAAATGAGATGGTCTCGGCCTGAGCTCAGTTTTTATCACAGTCTTCGATTGGGTATAAATATTAGATATTTGTTATTGAAAAGTATTTTTCAGGGGCATGAAAATTGCGAAACATTGTCATGAGGGACAATTTAGAATTAATACTTACTTATTTCTATGTAAGAAGAATTTTTTTAATTAAATAGTTTTTAAATGTTAACACTTTTATGCAATGTGCTTTCAGCATCAGGTTCTGATGACACAAATTTTTTTGGTCTTCGATTTCAAATGATCAGACAAGGGTACAAAAATAGAAAAAAAAAGCCTGAATACTAATGTCAAAACACGTATCATCAATGTACACGGTCACTAAAAAAATTTTCAATTAATGTCTCTGGAAAAAAAAAAAATATTTGGAACATATTTTAATAATGTTACACTATTTCAAACATAATGAACTCATAGACAAGCATTGAGGTGTATTACAAGATGCTTACTGTAGAATATAATATGCAGAATGGTTAGCATCCATTTATAGTGCGACAAAAGATTTTGATTGTAGTATGATGGCCGTGCTGGGTCTATGTCATTTAGCAGACAACCAAATAGCCGACAAGACATTTAGCAGACAGCAATTAGACGACAGGACATTTAACCGACAAGTACATTTAGTCGACACGTACATTTAGTCGACAGGACAATTAGCCGACAGCGACAGTTAGCCGACAAGACAGATAGCCGACAGAGACAATTAGCCGACAGGACAATTAGCCGATAGGACAGTTAGTCGACATGGACAATTAGCCGACAGGACATTTAGCAGACAGGATGATTAGCCGACAAGACAATTAGCCGACAGGACAATTAGCCGACAAGACAATTAGCCGACAGGACAATTAGCCGACAAGACATTTAGCCGACAGGACATTTAGCCGACAAGACAATTAGCCGACAAGACAATTAGCCAACAAGACATTTAGCCGACAGGACATTTAGCCGACAAGACAATTAGCCGACAAGACAATTAGCCGACAGGACATTTAGCCGATAGGACAATTAGACGGCAGGATATTTAGCCGAGAGGACGATTAACACAGTTAGGTTTTGGTTTGGATACTGTTAGGTTTCGGATAGGTTACAGTCAGAATACAGTTAGGTTATAATTAGTTTACGGTTACGTTAAACTTGGGTTACAGTTAGGTTACGGTTAGGTTACAGTTAGATTACGGTTACGTCACAATTAGATTAAATTTAGGTGACGATTAGGTTACGTTTAAGTTACAAATAGGTTAAGGTTAGATTACGGATAGGTTACAGTTAGATTAGGGTTAAGTTACGGATAGGTTACAATTAGGTTACGGATAGGTTACAGTTAGATTACGTTTATGCTACGATTAGGTTACAGATAGGATACAGTTACGTTACAGTTTGGTTACAATTAGGATTATGGATAGGTTACAGTTAGATTACGGTTAGGTTACGGATAAGTTACAGTACGTTACGGATACGTTCCAATTAGGTTACGGTTAGGTTACCGCCAGGCTACAGTTAGATTACGGTTACGTCACAGTTAGATTAAATTTAGGTAACAATTAGGTTCCGTTTAAGTTACAAATAGGTTAAGGTTAGGTTACGGATAGGTTACAGTTAGATTAGGGTTAAGTTACCGATAGGTTACAGTTAGATTACGTTTATGCCACGATTAGGTTACAGATAGGATACAGTACGTTACAGTTCGGTTACAATTAAGATTATGGATAGGTTACAGTTAGATTACGGTTAGGTTACGGATAGGTTACAGTACGTTACGGATAGGTTCCAATTAGGTTACGGTTAGGTTACCGCCAGGCTACAGTTAGGTTACGGTTAGGTTACATTTAGATTACGGTTACGTCACAGTTAGATTAAATTTAGGTAACAATTAGGTTACGTTTAAGTTACAAATAGGTTAAGGTTAGGTTACGGATAGGTTGCAGTTAGATTAGGGTTAAGTTACGGATAGGTTACAGTTAGATTACGTTTATGCCACGATTAGGTTACAGATAGGATACAGTTACATTACAGTTTGGTTACAATTAAGATTAGGGATAGGTTACAGTTATATTACGGTTAGGTTACGGATAGGTTACAGTACGTTACTTATAGGTTACAATTAGGTTACGGTTAGGTTACCGCCAGGCTACAGTTAGGTTACATTTAAGTTACAGTTAGGTTATAGTTACATCACAGTTAGGATACGGTTAGGTTATAATTAGTTTACGGTTAGCGTACCGTCATGATGCGTTTATTTTACAGATAGATTACGGTTAGGTTACAGTTATGTTACAGTTAGGTTAGGGTTAGGTTATAAGTAGGTTACGGTTACGTTACGGTTAGGTTATAATTAGGTTACGGTTAGGTTACAGTTATGTTCCATTTCCGTTACAGATAGATTACGGTTAGGTTACGGTTATATTCCCTTTCCGTTAAAAATAGGTTACGGCTAGGTTACGGTTATGTTCCATTTCCGTTACAGATAGTTTACGGTTGGGTTATGGATAGGTTACAGGTAGGTTACAGTCACGTTACATTTAGCTTATAATTAGTTTACGTTACGGTTAAGTTACCGATAGTTTATAGTTACGTTACAGTTAGGTTACGGTTATGTTATAATTAGATTAAGGTTAGGTTGCAATTAGGTTACAGTTAGGTTACGGTTAGGTGATAATTTGTTTATAGTTAGGTTGAAGGTATGTTACTGTTAAGTTACCGTTAGGTTACGGTTAGGTAACACGTTACAGCTAGGGTACAGTTAGGTAATGTTTATGGTACAGTTAGATTAAGGTTACGTTACAATTAGATTACTGCGCCCAGGGCTTAAATTCTAACAAAAAAAGTTCCGGAGCCCTAATCAGTACTACCGGTACAACAACTGTACCGTTCCACCCCTCCCCCCCTGCCCCTGTAATCTGCATATATATATTTGATACATTAATTGCAAAATTTAAAGCATTTTTTTTTCTTTAGCAAAATAAAAATTTTAAATATAGCTATCAGCATGTACTTAGCTGTCAACTGTTCCACTTTTTAGTTATCACTTCTTCTGAATAGTAAAAATCCGTGCCTATTTTTTATGTTAATTAATTGCAGAATTCTGCGATTAAATAGGGTAACGATTATGATTAGGAAATGGTGTTAACACAGAAAAGGGATAGTTCGCAGCTATGCATTTTTAAGAAAAAATGAATGAAATTTACAGAAATGAATATTTATATGCTGAAGAATGGAACAATGTTTTACAATTTCCTGAAAAATGTGCATATCTTAAAGTATAATCATTTCCTTCCGCATAACAATCTTTTGCGGTGAGTCCCTGAAAATCAGATAAAATTAAAAATTTGACAAAGTTATCGGAAAGAATCTATGCCTTTATAGAAAAAGGGGAAACACTGCTCGATTGCTTTCTATCAGAATAACAATGCATGGTAATTATATCTATTTACAAAGGAAAGTGACTTCGTATAGGTGCAGAGAGCCTTAGCGTGGGAACCGTTCATGATACAAAATAAATAGAAAAATCACTAACGTGATTTTTATACTCGTACGCAATAAAAGACAAAAAACCTCGAACAAACAAACATCAAGCTGATGCTTGTTGGATAAAACAGAAAATATTCTTTTCAGGTTAGATATCGAAATAATAAAAAGAAAACCCAGCCAATAAAAAATTATCCTACTGTCACAAAAGAAAATCGAACTGAAAGCAAATTTATTGTTCAGTCTCTTGAGTGGTGCCGTATTAACACGTCGCCGATATAAATTTGAAATAGTAAAACGCGATTTCTGTTTCCCCTTCATTCTGATCATAATAGCATTAAAATGATTTGAAGTGGAATATAATACGTAATTTTAAAAGAGGATTTTTTTTTTTCAATACGTGAATAAATAAAATTTTAAATGTAATACAGATTGAGCTCGATTCAGTCTAAGCCTAAAAACTGATATAAAAATTGAGACCGTTTTATCTCCATCTCCTACGTGTGTGACACATTACGTCACATATAAGTGTTTTGTTAAAAAGAATGCAAAAGCTAAGAGATGGGAAGGAAAGGAAAAGGTAATTTAAGCTTCGGTTTTTCGGAAGCGCTATTGCACTGGGCTCCGGAACCCTGTATTTATACAGTGTAATTTTACATCACACTAGCTGACCCACCCGGCGTTGTCCAGGCCCATCATAATAACCTTAAATAAAACTCAAGTTTGTATGATTTTATATCCTTTGAAAATCTTTTAAATGAACCTAGTTTCGGAAGTCCCATTACCTTCCACAGCCTCTCGTGTGTTCCCAACAAATCTCTTTCCGAACGAACCTGTGAAATGGGCCCCCGCTACCTAAAGCAGTATGTACCGGAAGTGCCCCGCACGTGCCGCAGATAATCGAAAACCAAGTCGAGTGAGCCAAACTTCGTTGTAATCAAGCCCATAGAACCCGAAAAACGAATGCATCATTAATGTTCGAAAATGTTGGTAACTGAAGTCTAAGATAAACTTTCATAATACAGAAAGTAGCTGAATTGTAATCTAACTGAAATGAACCAATTCCCGTTGAAATCGGTCCCCTAGAACCCGAGGAAAGAATACACCCCTAAGCGGTGGAAGGTTGCCCCCCCCCCCCCTCTGTAAATTTCACGGACTACTTTTAAAATTAACACAATATTTAATAAACGGATGAAATCCCGGGCGGCAAACAACGTAGCTACGCTACTGCACCTAACGAAAATTTTCATACGGATTCGACATTCGTTTTATTCGATGTTAGCATAAATTAGAGGCCCGATGTAATTATGAGCGCGCTAGAGTGCGAAGCCAGCTAGTTTAATAAAATGTTATTATTATATGTTAAAGCCTCGATAACTCGACATCCTCATAAATAAGTGTATTTAGTTAATATTATTATTTATACCTTTGCTCTAAAAACTGGATAACTTGAAGATTCATTAATCCGTTTTATTTTCTATCGAATACAAGTTATACAGTTAAACCTTGATGAATCCTCAAGCTTATAAATCTATGTTTTTATTTAAACAATTATCATTGGTCATTGTGGTTAAAACCTTGATAACTCTGTATCCTCATAAAGCAGTGCTTCTATGCAATAGAATATAATTAATTTTCTTTACATCCGCAATAAAATTAAAATAACAAGTTATCCCCAAACGATCTCTCTAAACGCAAAAACCTAGTTACTTCGCCATCTCTTTAAATTTATATTTTAATCAGTTTGATATAAATTTTGTATGATTTCCAAAAAACCTCGAAAAGTCCTCATCCTTAATCATCTGTGATTTTATTAAGTCGAATGCCATTAATGAATTATATATATCCAATCTTGATAACTTGACATTCTCACAAATTCGTCTTTTTGCGCATCGAATTTATTTAATTTATATATTAAAAGATCAGTGATTCGCCAGTCTTAATAAACCTTTGTTTTTGCTGAAAGAAGTAGTATTTATTTGTTACTGATATGGGGCACTATAATATCGATAGCTCATCAATTTCATAAATCAGTGCTTTTACTCAATCATCATTAATATTTTATACATAAGCATTAAAACCTCAATAACTCAACTCGTCAGCTACTAAAAGTGTGTTTGTATTTAACTGTAGAATAAGTTTTCAGCGAGATCGCATTTAACGACAACCCAGTTTTTAGCGAGGAAAATTGAATAAAACCTATACCAATAAAAGAAAGTTTCGCTCTGTCTGTGTGTATGTGAGTGTTTGAGTGTCTGTGTGTCTGCGTTTGATGACTAGCAAAATCTACCGCACGTAGAAGTCTGAACATTTAGGTGAGAACAGTCCAAGACATGTCCTGATGCACCTGACAATCAGATTTTTCTTTTTTAGTGTTCCGTACTTAAAAAGTAAAAACGGAAACCATTATAAGATCACTCTTGTGTCTGTCTGTCTGTCACAGCCATTTTACTCGTAAACTATGGAACGTGGAAAGTTCAAATTCGGGGAAATAATAAAGACAATTGACCCACATATTTTCATATTAATAAACATTCATAAATATATTTAGTAAAAAAGTAGAGCGGCTAATTATGCTACTTGAAAAAAAATCTTTTCATTGTATATCATGTGGGGTATCCTGTGAAAGCTTTTGTAACGCTGAACTCAAAAATACATTCCTTTTAATTTTAGGTATTATATTTTCAAAGATATTGTTGAAAATGTAACGCAAAAATATGTCCCCCCCCCCCATCTAAATTCCGAATCTACTGAAACTAAAATTATGAAAAAATTAGAGGTAGTAGGCATTAATATAAACCTTGCCGGAAAATTATAGCGATTACCCTAGGTCACATAGTTTTTGAGTAATTAGCGTTTTTCTGTTATACACAAATTTCGATTTACGGGCATTCAGAAAAATTGTTGAGCATCGCTGAATATACCTATCGTTGCAGAAGAATAAAAGCATTGTTTATAATGATTTTCGAAAAAAATCATCAGTAATTAGCCGAGATATTAACCCTTAAAGGTACGGTCAGTTTAGACATACACAAGGAAAGGGGCGGCGTACTCTATGCCTAGTTAACAACTTTTAATGATATATATGTGTAATGTAATGTCCAGTAACAGTATAAAAGCAATAAACGTCAAATTGTTAAAAACATACTAATTTAAGGGGTCTCAGGACTCTAAAAAGTGGAAAAAAAGACCATTTTCAACATTTAATGTCGTAAAATGTATATGATTTTAAAACACAATTTTAATTGGAATGAAAGATATAAGTATGTTCTTTCGTTTCATGTATTTAAAAAATTGCAAGATACAGAATTATTATTTATAGGGGGCTCGAAACTGTTAGACATTTGCCGAACAAAAAATTGGCATAACAGTTTACGCGCAGGATTACAAAATAAATATTGCAACTAGAATGAAAATTTTGGTGCTTACTTATACTTCAGATTGTAATAATTTCCCTGAACTTAAATAAATTTATATTTAAAGCCTTTTTATATTTTTAATGCAATGTTGTATTTAGCTAATACAAAATTTTGAAAATTTCAACAGTAAAATCACCTAAAAAATAATTTTTTGAACAATAAAAAGGAAATTTTAGGTTCAGTTTATATAGACTAACATGAATTATATGTTTTGAAAATTTCATGAAAAATATTTAGAAGTTTTTGAGGTATCCTGAGCGTTATGCCCAAAAAACGCCATTTGGAAAATAATGACTTTAAAGTTTCGGAAACGCCGCTTCAGCTATTGAGCGGGTATAATTCTAAAAGCCGAAACTTTTGTTCTAATGGGAATTTCAAGGAAACAATTATATCAAAATATTCAGAAAAGATAAGAGTTTAACATCTAAAAAAATTAAAATTTCTTAAATTTTGAAGCTTTGAGAGTCCTGCGACCACTTAATCCTTTCCGGCACGGAGTAATTCTATTTATAAACGTATGAAATAATGAACTGACACCATAATTTATAAATGAATTTATTAGAAAATGCGAACTTGCTTATTTTCACGTACATGATAAAAGGGAAATTTTAATTAAATATTCTTGGTGCCGTTTGTCTGTTTTGAAATAAAAATTAGGTGTCCGTTTTTTAAGGGCATCGCCCTCGAAAGATTTAATTAGAATGAATCGCATAAATACTGTGGGATTCACGATAGTTTGCATTGATTGTATCTCTCAATGCGCCTCGAGTGACTTTAAAATTTAATTAAACACCTATCTGGAAAAACGCTGCACTGACCAAGGCGGCGTTGCAACTTTGAGACATCAATTCGAAGCGCGCTTAGCACAATGCCAAATTTAAACTTTGAACAAAGGTTTTGTTTTAGCTACACTGTAGAAATAAAGGTTATTACAACGCTGAATTTAGTTTCATGAAATGCCAAATGAAGTTTAACTATGCACTGCTTTTATTGTCAGTACCGAATTAAGTTCATCATAAACAGATTAAAATAATATTAAAGAAAGAGTTATACGAACAGCTATGTTTGATATTATTTAGGTTCCATATCTCTTTGAACTTTCATGGTATACCCATTTACACTTTTCTAATATATACAATTATACTCAACCCTACGTTGTATAGTTTTTTACAAAGTCTTAGTACTCTTTTAGCAACGATTTTTTTTTTTTTATGATACATTTACAAATTCATATATTTATTCTATGGAACCCTCTGTGCGCGAGTAATGCTCGCACTTGACAGTTTATTTAAGGGTCGGGGCCCCTGTGCCTCTTTCAGTTTTTATGCTCTAATTTGTTAATAACTTACCCCCTTTATATCCGATCTTCTTCGTTCTTGGGGCCAATTCTCCATTTAGTTATTCCCTCATTTCTACATTCCAGTTAAGACCCTGGCAGCCTGGGACCCGGTACAGCACCCCTTGAAGTTTTTGCGCCCTAAATTGTTAATAAATTGCTTCCTTTTAATCCGATCTTCTTTTAAGTATCCTTTTTTCATTTAGTTATTCTCCCATTTCTACATCCCAGTTAAGACCCTTGCTCCATTCTCCCCCCTAGGGTTCCGTAGTTCCCTTGAATTTTTTGTGCGCCATGCATTTTTCACCCTCTAATTTTCTCACCTTCTCAGTGCATAAATTTAAAACTGAGTATTGGACTCTTTTTCCCAGGTCCAACACCCTCATATTTTATTTGGGCCCTAGGATAATCAGCTATCCAGTCCTAGGACAGCATTTGCCCAATTTTTGGCGCATTTCTTTAAATTATTATTCTAAGAAATACTAATTCACAACTCTATGGTTAATTTTGAATAATTGAAGATCTAAGACCTTTTAACATATTTTCATGTTAGGGCCCTGCTCTTAACTATCAGTTGGCCTTTTTTGGGCCCTTTATTGTAGCTCCCTTAAAAATGACCCGATTCATTAGCTTTTTTTTCTAACAAATTCTTAAGTCATCTACCAACTCCATGAACGACAAAAAAATTTCTCACTTCAGCTACCACCAATTTTGAATATTAATCTCTTTCTTGGGGCCTTTGTTGCAGCTTCTTTAAAAACGATCTTACTCTATTACAATTTTCTACTTCATAGTTCTTGCGTCCTACAGCTACTTTAAAACTATTATTTTTTTTTCCTTTGCCCAGCTACATTCCAGTTAATATCCTGCCCCCTGGGCCCGGTCCTTCTTTATACCCAAGCTACCACCTTTTTTTAATATTAATCTCCTTTTTCGGCAACAACTTACGTTTACTCACTACATCCGTAAATTAAAAATAAAAATCGCGTTACGTTAACCCTTAAATGCGCGATTTTTTATTTTGCTTCGAAAAAATTATATATGATTCTCTGAAAAGTTTATTTCACAGGAAAAATAATGAAAAAAAAATCAGATACATTTTTCATATAATATGGCAATCTTTTCTTCTGTTGCGCATCTGAAATACAAATAATAACTACTGTTGTGTGGCTGTTTTACGCTAAAATTTTGCAAATCAGTAAATATCCGTTTATTAAATAATAACGTGTTAATTTTAAAAGTAGACCGTGAAATTTATAGAGGAGGAGGGAGGCAACTTCCACCGCGTAAGGATAAATTGTTTCGTCGGGTTATAAGGGCCCAATTTCAACGGGAATTGGTTTATTTAACTTAGATTACAATTCAGTTACTTTCTGTGAAAATACTACTTTCTGTGATTATGAAAGTTTATCTTAGACTTCAGTTAACGATATTTTCGAACATTAATGATGCATTCGTTTTTCCGGTTCTATGGGCTTGATTACTACGAAGTTTGGCTCACTAGACTTGGTTTTCGATTGTCTACGATACGTGCGGAGCACTTCCGGCACATGCTGCGTTAGGTAGCGGGGACCCAGATTACAGGTTCGTTCGGAAAGACGTTTGTTGGAAACACACGAGACGCTGTGGAATGCAATGGAACAACCGAAACTAGGTTCATTTAAAAGATTTTCAAAGAATATAAAATCATACAAACTTGAGTTTTATTTAAGGTTATTATGATGGGCCAGGGCAACGCCGGGTGGGTCAGCTAGTGTGATATAAAATTGCATTGTATAAAATTTGGTTGTATCGTAGGGAACTAGAAAAAGCAAGCAAAAAATTCATACCGCACAGTTTGTTTTTTATTTTAAATTCGATATAGATTTCGTTATTCATATGTCTAACTGTTTTATACGTTATTTTATACGTCCGAGTTATTTTCTTCTGATGGACTGGTGGCTTCTATTATTATGAAACAGACATTATAAATGAAGTGTTAGGGGAAGATGAAAAAGCAGACGTCAAAAAAAAAATATATATATATATATATATAGCCATTTTTTTCCACCATTCCGACCAGAAAATAAGTGTTCAAACTTTTACGGCTGCTCTTTCATCTTCACCTAACACTTCATTTATAATGGCTGTTTCATAATAATAGAAGCCATCAGTCCATCAGAAGAAAATGAAGTAATGGAAATGCCGGGGGCGACACTAAATTCTGAAAAAACAGAATTCCTGTTCTCTAGTTTAATATTATTGTATTAAATTTTCAGTTCATTTGTAAACGTAGGTGTATATAATCCAACAATGGCATTCATTATACAAATAATAGTTTCTCCAAAATAATTTTTTACATTCCGTGTTTAAATGTTTAAGTTTCTTAATTAAATCAGAATGAGAAACAGTCCTAATATTTTTTTTTAATCATTAACAGTGTTGAATTCATGGGGTGACCCGGGGGAGACATTCTCCCCAGAGAATAGATGTCCCATGGAAGCTTTGAGATTTTGTGTTTTCAATGGTCAAAAAGTGCAAATTCCAACCCCACCCCCATCCCGGAGATCACAGAAATCCCTCACGAAAAAAATGTGTCTAAATTCAACTTGATCAATAAGAGAAAATTAGGAATAATCCAGTTTAATGCCATAATATGCTTTATTTGTATAAAATAGATTTATTAGCACGGCTAAATTGGTATCAAATAATAGCTCTTTTTCGTTAATAACCGAAGAAAATGAAATGAATAAAGAAATGTCCAAACATGATGATTGATTTCTCCTTTCAACTGTTGCATCATGCTTCCGCCATATACGCATATGTTGGCGCAACACTGTCTGGAATAAATAATGTTAAGGTGGAATAAAAATAAACAGCTCTTAAATTTACCATTATCTAGTCAAAAATAAATAAAAAAAATAAATAAATTACTGATAAAAGGAAGTTAGATATAAAGGATTTTATTTTAATGTTTTTATGCATAAAAATGTCTCCATGAATATTTTAGAAAGTTTTGGAAACAGGGCCGCCGTTTGAGGGGGGCAATACCCCCCCCCCCCCCCCCCAAGGAATTTGATTTTTCGGAAAATTTTCATCAATTGTCAGACTCAAACAAAAATTTAAAAAATGCTCAAACGCTATGATAATTTATCAGATTTGATTACAATAAAAACATATGCATTAAATAAATGATTTATGCATAGAAATTAATAATTATCCAAAACATTTCCTATTCGAACTTTCTTAAGGTGAGATATATATCGTACTTTGCCTAATTTTAAAAATACATGAGAGAAATTTTCTTTTATCAATTGCTTCTCAGCTGTGTACAACTTGCCCCTGATGGCTAGAAATTCAGGTGTATTTTAAGAGTTTCTTAAGATAGTTTTTTTTAGGGGTGGAGGAGGGGCGAGTATAATTCAAGTTCTTAATTATCCGACTTTTTTACTTTTTTGGATTATTAGTGTCACATTATATTTACTGCAATCATTGCAATGTTATCAAATTATTTAATTATTTGCTTTATTAAATTATATTATATATGGTACACTCTAAATAAATTTTAACGCCTAGGAATGAAGTCTGCGAGCACCCAACAAAACAATTTCTTCAACACAAAACCGACAGACTTCCACCAAACCCCAAAGTAAAAGAAATTGCTCCATATTTTAACACGTTTATAATAAAGTGTTGTATAATTTTATCCCTTAAGTACAGAAATGAACACATGGGTATTACTATGAGCCACCATTAATAGTCAAATCTATAGTTTTTCATTTAAAAAATATTCAGGACTTCCTTGTTAAAAACCAGATCACACCAACTCCGACCGAAAGATATAACGCACAATCCGAAAAACCTAAAGTTTACAGTCGTGGGAAAAAAAAATTAAACACCCCTACTAACTCTGAAAAAATTATCGTAGAAGAAAGTTACTGGTACCAAACGATTGGTAATAAAGTCTACTTTTAAATGATGTATATAAAATTTGCTTAGGGGGCCATCTAAATCTTAAAACGAACCATAACTTTGTTTTTTTCAATAGCAGTACACAATTCTGACAGCATAAATGAACTCTACACCCTTCAATTAGCCTAAAAACAAACTTCTATGATATTCGTACCACAAGTGTCCGATAAATTAAGGAGTGGGGTTGCCCCCTTTTCCCCCTTTATTCTTAACTAATGAACCTCCAAATCTAATCAAGGCTGCTCCTTAACATGATAAACCAGTATAGCAAATTTGGAGCAAATCGAATAACTCTGCATGAAAAACCCATTTATCTAAATTAAGGGGTGGGGGGGACTAGCTCCCCTATCCCCCTTTATTCTTAACTAATGAACCTCCAAATCTAATCAAGGCAGCTCCTTAACATAGTAAACCGGTATACCAAATTTGGAGCAAATCGAATAATTCTGCATGAAAAACCCATTTATCTAAATTAATAGGGGGTAGCCCCCTTTTCCCCCTTTATTCTTAACTAATGAACCTCCAAATCTAATCAAGGCAGCTCCTTAACATGATAAACCGGTATAGCAAATTTGGAGCAAATCGAATAAGTCTACATGAAAAACCGATTTATATAAATTAAGGGGGGGAGTTAGCTCCCCTATCCCCCCTTCATTCTTAACTAATGAACCTCCAAATCTAATCAGGGAAGCTCCTTAACATAATAAACCGGTATGCCGAATTTGGAGCAAATCGAATAATTTTGAATGAAAAAACATTTATCTAAATTAAGGGGGGGTAGCCCTCTTTCCCCCTTTATACTTAACTAATGAACTTCCAAATCTAATCAGGGAAGCTCCTTAACATAATAAACCGGTATATCAGATTTAGAGCAAATCGAATAATTCTGCATGAAAAACCCATTTATCTAAATTAAGGGGAGGGACTAGCCCCCTTTTCCCCCTTTATCTTTAACCAATGAACCCCCAAAACTAATCAGGAAAGCACTTTTCCAGAATGAACCTAGAAAAAAAATTGAAGCAAATCGGATGTTTCTATCAAGAGTTACCTCGTTACGTGAATATGTACGTACATACTTACATACATACAGAACGGCGGGCACATCAGCTCTCTGACTTTGATAGCCTGTGAGCTAAAAAGTTGAATTATGATGGTGACGAGTTATTGAGGCTGACATTGTTGGTATATCACCGACCCATATCAATGAGTCTTCTAAGTTCTTTCGGCAAAATGTATGTTTTGGATAAATATCATGTCGGCTATTTGACCTGTCGGCTAATTTTCATGTCTCCTAATTGTCCTGTCGGCTATTTGTCCTGTCGGGTAATTGTCAGATCGGCTATTTGCCTGTCGTCTAAATGTCCTGTCGGTTAATTGTCATGTCGGCTATTTGACCTGTCGGCTAATTGACCTGTCGGCTAAATGTCGGCTAAATATCATGTCAGCTAATTGTCCTGTCGGCTAAATGTCTTGTCGGCTAAACGTCCTGTCGGCTATTTGACCTGTCGGCTAAATGTCCTGTCGGGTAAATGTACGTTTCGGCTAAATGTACTTGTCGGCTAAACGTCCTGTCGGCTAATTGGTGTCTGCTAAATGTCTTGTCGGCTATTTGGTTTTCGTCTAAATGACATAGACCCCGTAACCTAACTGTAACTTATCCATAATCTAACCGTAACCTATCTGTAACGGAAATGGAACATAACCGTAACCTACTTATAACCTAACTATAACATAACTGTAACCTAACAGTAATCTATCTGTAAAATAAACGTAACATGACGGTGCGCTAACCGTAACCTAATTATTAACTAACCGTATCCTAACTGTGATGTAACTATAACCTAACTGTAACCTAAATGTAACCTAACCGTAAGTTAACTGTAGCCTATCGGTAACCTAACCGTAACCTAATTGTAATCTATCCGTAACCTATCCGGAACCTAACCGTAATCTAACTGTAACCTATCCGTAATCATATTTGTAACCAAGCTGTAACGTAACTGTATCCCATCCGTAACCTAATCGTAGCAGAAACGTAATCTAACTGTAACCTATCCGTAACTTAACCGTAATCTAACTTCATCCTAACCGTAACGTAACCGTAACCTACTTATAACCTAACCATAACCTAACTGTAACATAACTGTAACCTAACAGTAATCTATCTGTAAAATAAACGTAGCATGACGGTACGCTAACCGTAACCTATTATAACCTAACCGTATCCTAACTGTGATGTAACTATAACCTAACTGTAACCTAAATGTAACCCAACCGTAACCTAACTGTAGCTTGGCGGTAACCTAACCGTAACCTATTTGTAACCTATCCGTAACCTACTGTAACCTATACGGAACCTAACCGTAATCTAACTGTAACCTATCCGTAATCCTATTTGTAACCAAACTGTAACGTAACTGTATCCTATCCGTAACCTAATCGTAGCAGAAACGTAATCTAACTGTAACTTATCCGTAACTTAACCGTAATCTAACTGTAACCTATCCGTAACTTAACCGTAATCTAACTGTAACCTATCCGTAACATAACCTTAACCTATCTGTAACTTAAACGTAACCTAATTGTTACCTGAAAGTAACATAACTGTGACGTAACCGTAATCTAACTGTAACCTAACCGTAACGTAACTGTAACCTAAGTTTAACGTAACCGTAAACTAATTATAATCTATCCGTAACCTAAAAGTATCCTAACCATAACCTAACTAGGCTAATCGTCCTCTCAGCTAAATATCCTGTCGTTTAATTTGTCTTGTCGGCTAATCATACTGTCGGCTAAATGTCCTGTCGGCCAATCGTCCTGTCGGCTAAATGTCCTGTCGGCTAATTGTCTTGTCGCCTAATTGTCCTGTCGCCTAAATGTCTTGTCGGCTAAATGTCCTGTCGGCTAATTGTCCTGTCGGCTAATTGTCTTGTCGGCTAATTGTCTTGTCGACTTATTGTCCTGTCGGCTAAATCTCCTGTCGGCTAATTGTCACGTTCGGCCAATTGCCTGTCGTCCAATTGTCTGTCTGCTAAATGTCCGTTTCGGCAAATTGTCCTGTATGCTATACGTACGTTTCGGCTACTTGTCCTGTCGGCTAAATGTACTTGTCGGCTACATGTCCTGTCTGCTAAATGTACGTGTCGACTAAATGTACTTGTCGGCTAAACGTCCTGTCGTCTAAGTGCTGTCTGCTAAATGTCTTGTCGGCTATTTGGTTTTCGGCTAATCGTCTGCGACCGGGCCGTGCTGCCTATGAGCGGTAAAAGCTGGAAGTGTATTTTTGAATGTGGTAATCCATTTTTATATTTACCTAAATTTTTGCATACTTTTGCACATTAATATTGAAAAAATACTTTAGGTTCAATGAGGCAAATCCTCTCCCCCCCCCCTCCTCTAAAAAAGAGAAATAATCAAGGGATGGGCCAAAGCCGCTATAGGAGCAGTGTCCTGGCACCTGGCGCTTATCACTGACATTGACTAGCAATCAGTAGAAAAACAAACAGAATTTTTTGAGCTAGGTGTAAAATAGTATTGTTGGGTGCTGGACTGGATTAGTTTCTGCTTGGACAGAAATATATTCATGCATTTAAAAATATTAATTTTATATTTAAATAATAATATTAATTAATACAAATTATATACATTTAAACAAAAGAATTAATTTATTATTTAAATAATATTAATATAAAAAATATATATTTAAATAGTAATATTAATGGTAATATAAATTATATACATTTAAACAAATATTAATTAATATTAATTATATATTTAAATAATAATATTAATTATATATTTAAATAATAATATAAATTATACATATTTAAATATTAATATTATCTATATATATTTAAATATTGATATTTATTATATATATTTAAAATCAATATTAATTATATATTTAAATAATAATAATAATATAAGAAAAAGAAGAGAATTTTTAATTATACTAATCTTCCACTACTTTATAATTACAGGTGAATCAGTAATTAGTAAAAAGAATAACAGTAAATTAATAGCTATTTTTATATATGAAGACAATGCTTGATTTTAAAAGATGAGAACTTAAATATCAAATTTACTAAGCTCTTACAACACTAACATAAAAATATTTTTAATGCAAGTGTCTGAGATATTGCATTTATAATATATGTTCATTTAATTATTAAAAAATAGTTTATATGAATTCAAAAAAATATTTTAATTATTGAAATTTATTTAAAATAAAATTTTATGTAACAAAATTTATTAAATTTCATTTAAGTTAATTTTAATTTTATTTTGTTTAATTAATTGTAAGTAAAATTTAATTTAATTATCTAATTGACAATAAAAAGAATACAAAGCAACTGATCTTTATATGTTTATAATTATTCTTTATTAACTAATTCAATAAATATCAAAACAAAACTCTATAAAAGATAAAACAGCAGCAAGTACGCAACTTAAAACCTAACGATTAAAAGGTTTTGCTTTAAACCAAAATGCTACGGCGATGATCATACACGGCTTTATCTTTCAACAAAGTTCCCCGGAGAAAATGTGCGAATGCTCCTAAGGAGACCTGCGCACGAGAAGTTGCGCGGAGGAATTTGATGTTGACGAAGACGCTAGTATCCCTGATTGCTGCAGCGTGAGGGACCACAATAGGTGTGAGGTTCTCATCTCTATATCACTGAATCAGTGGCGCAGCCAGGGTGGGGGTTTTCAAGCTCAATATACCACTATTTTTATACAGGTAATTTTGTAAAATTTACTTGTACAATTTTTTAGATTTAATTATACGAAACAAAACTTTAAGGAAAAAGTGGTATCCAGTGTCTGAAAACACCCACCCTGGCTGCGCCACTGGCACTGAATCATCTGTCTTCATTCCTGATAGTGTACAGGTCGGTGAGGTCATTGATAGACATACCGGCTCAGACCATGACTCCATCTCCGTCAAATTGGACACTCTCGTGCACAAATGCAGGATGTTTCAGAGTGCTACATTCTCTGCAGATCGCTAGCATCCTATTGTCAGATTATATAGTCCAAGAGCTGTTAAACATTTTAGGGAAGGTATTTGAGGCCCCCTGAAAATTTGTGCAACACTTCTTTTGTAATGGCTGAATACAAAATCGAATGTCTGGCTGAAGGATCGTGGCCCAAAAACTGTGCCAGACACGTGTCAAGTGCCATTTTTTGTCTACCCCCAAAAAAGGTATTTGAGGCACGGTGAGATTGAAACAGAATAATATTTATACTTAGAAAAAAATATTTTGAAAACGACAGACACTTTAGTCGGCCCAAAAACTGTGCCAGACACGTGTCAAGTGCCATTTTTTGACTACCCAAAAAAGGTATTTGAGGCACGCTGAGATTGAGGCAGAATAATATTTATGCTTAGAAAAAAATATTTTGAAAATGACAGACACTTTAGACGGCACAAAAACTGTGCCAGACACGTGTCAAGTGCCATTTGGCACTTGACACGTGTCTGGCAGAGTTTTTGGGCCATGATCCTTCAGTCAGACATTCGATTTTGTATTCAGGCATTACAAAAGAAGTGTTGCACAAATTTTCAGGGTGCCTCAAATACCTACTCAAAAATGTTCAACAGCTCTCCTACTAATACACTAAACCGGGACTCGTTCGTGAAGAGCATGTTGCACCACTCATCAGAATCCCATTTGAGATACTCTTGTGCCCTCTTCTACGAACAGCAAAGTGGCCCACTGATAAAGAAACACAAACCAACATGATGGTATGTTTCTATTATCACCTGTTTAATAAATAAATAAATATATATATATATATATATATATATATATATATATATATATATATATATATAAATCACCCGGCATATCTAATCTATCTATGTATATCTATGGTTTAATAAAATTAATTTTTAAATATACGAGGTGTTCTGTTAATGTGGCAAAAAATTCAGGTTTGTTAAATAACATCAAGAAAAATAAAAACTGCAATGGAATATGGTGTTAGAATCCAGTTATTAAGTCTGAAAATACACTAGCCAAAGTTAGTTTCTGTTAATAACTTTAAGAAAAATAAACAAATTGCAATAAAAAAATTAACATTGTGTGACATTAGATAACATCACGAAAAGTGCTGGAAAAATATATTAATGTGATCAATGATACCGTATGAACTGGTAATAGCAGTCCAAAATATGGAGCGTTGAGTTGATGCTACTGGCGCGTAAAATGGAAATTTCTAGCACTTTTCTTAACCCACCCCTTAACGGTCGCATTAAATTACGGTTTAAAAATTCAAATTGCTTATTGGCACCACTTTTTTATTAAAGAAATATTCACCTTATTTAACAACAGTTAAAATGACACCAGGATAAAGCCAAATTCACTATTTTATAAAACTGGTGGGAATCAAACAATCTGAATAAAAGACACAGCCCATGAATATCATGGGAGAGAGAATTAAAGGGTTAATATTGTCACATTTAGCGTAATAAAAAGCATGTCTAATAATGTATTTTAGAATGTACGTCACCTTCTTCAAAGTTATGAACGGAAATCCAATATTGGTTAGAAAGAAACATCCTGTATTTTTGACTGAATAAGTGGTTGACAACACCATTTTCCACTGCATTTTTTTTTTATTATCTTAATGTCTAGTAAGAATTCTTTGAGTTCGTTGTCACATTACCCTTTTATCTACATTAAAATAACTTGTTATAAAATTCATTCAATACATTGATTAGTTGCAATACAGTTTATAAAGTAATGTATCTATAGCTCATTCTATTGTTCAAAAAGCATTATTGGTTACACAAAACAAAAATATTTTTAAAAGGATGATTTCTTTTGCTTTTGCATCTTTTCAGCTTTCTTGGCGCTGGGGGCGGGGATTTTACAATTCGGAAATATTTCTATAATTCTATTGTAAGAACATTACATTTGTACATTTCCTAATTCTACAAAATATGAAGAAAAACATTTAAAATAAAAGTTTTGAGTGGGGTTATAAATATTGCGCAAAATCCTTATAAATTCAAATTTAATGAATCCTTCTAAATCCTTCAATCCTTCCAAAGTTCTTCTAAAATTTATTAAATGATAATGTACATCTTCTAATGCAGTTTAAACAATTCACGAAAAATGCTTTAGAAGATAAAATTTTCATGAATTAATAATTCAGTACATAAAGGGTTAACAGAACACCTTGTATATACAGAGTGTTGCTGAATTTGACCGACAAATTCAGATGGGTGATAGTAGGCATCAAGAGAATGAAAAATTGTCATAGAACATGGGGTCGCAAACCACTTATTTAGTTACAAATACAGGGTGTTTTATAATAACTTTTCTTGTGATGACGGTAATAATTTTCAGACAAATAAAAACACTGTAATGAAAATGTAACGATATGTACGTTGTTTTGTGTGAAATGTCATAACATCACGAAAAGTTCTGGTAAAACAGGGTGCTCAAGCAATCGGTGATACCGCATGTAACTGGCAATTACAGTCCAAAATGTGGAGCATCAAGTGTATACTGCTGACGCGTATAATGGAAACTTCTCACACTTTTTTGATATTATCAAATGTACAACAAAGATGAAAATGTCTATTAAGGGATCTCAGGACATTTAACCCTCTCGCTGCGCAACCCGAGATTTTCGCGGGCATGCATTCTTTCCGTCTAATTAAGCCTCCTTGATTGTTCCCAACAGTAATTTTTTTTATTGTAAATTTTGCCTTTTTTAATCGGAGCATTTTCCCGATTAAATTAGACGAAAAGTTTTGTTTTGAAAATCCGGTGACAAAAGAATAAAAATTCTTAAAAGACGCTTGTCGCGAAGGGGTTTTGATAAAACAATTACGCAGTAAGAGGCTTAAAGCTTCAAAATTTTCGAAATTTTTATTTTTACCGATGTTAAATTCCTATCTTTTCTGAACATTTTAATATATTTGTTTCCTTGAAATTCTCATTAGGAGATAAGTTATGGCGATTATACCCGCTCAATAGATGAAGCGGTGTTTTTGAAACTTCGATGTCATTTTCCTTCAAATGACGTTTAAGGCATAACGCGCAGGATATCTCAAAAACGTGTGAATATTTTTTCATAAAATTTTCAAGAGAAACGTTTCATGTTAATTTGTATAAACTGAATAATATTTCCTTTTTATTGCTCAAAAAAGGATATTTTTTTAGGTGATTATGTTGTTAAAATTTTAGTATTAGTTAAACACAACTTTGTATTAAAAATATAAAAATGCTTTAAATACTAATCTATTTAGGTTCAGAATACTTATTACTATCTGAAATATATGTAGGCACAAAAATTTTCATTGTAATTGCAATATTTTGTAATCGTGCGCATAAGGTGTTATACGAATTTTCTGCTTGTGAATATCTGACAGTTTAGAGCTCCCTGTAAATGCTATTTCTGCATCTTGCAATTATATAAATATATAAAAGGAAAGAACGTACTTATATCTTTCATCTCATTCAAAATTGTGATTTAAAATCATATGCATTTTAGGATATTGAATTTTAAAAATTGTCACTTTTTTCCAATTTTAAGAGTACTGAGACCCCTTAAAGTTTTATTATAGTAGAACCTCGATAATCCGAAGTAATTGGGACCGTCCCTCTTTCAGAAAATCGAAATTTTCGGATAATCGAGAATGCCTCCATTTTAAGATTAAGGACAAATATCTGCGCTATTTCTTATTATGGTAACAAGTTCTTAATAAAAATAAAGCAATAGCAAAATAGAAACAAGAATGAATTAGCCGAATTTTAATTTTGAAATTAAGCACCTTTTACATGTTTCACTAGAGTTTGGAAAAAAAAGTTTTGTTTGCCGCAGTTTTGATTGCCTTTGCTTTGCAGCTCTATCACGACGATTCTAAAAATTTTATTAGTTCATCAGTATTAGTCTTTCTCCTGCTCCAGCCAAGCCAAACTTATTGCAAAACATTCAACAGCTTTAGATTTGCTTATTTGTTCGTTTTTTTTCGCCCACATCGCTGTCCTTTTCTTCGCTTTGATCAATGTGACTGTAAAAAAAAAAGCTTTAAAAATGGGTTTTGCACACAAAGAGTGCGATAGTAAAAAAAAAAAGTGGGGGGGGGAAGCAAGCTTTAAAAAGGGATTTCGTTAAACCGACAGTTTCGGATAAAAGAGGTTATACTGTATAATATACTTCAGTTTTCTGAAAGACATTGCCATCAACCCAAATTCAGTTAGCGTAGATCTCTTTGTATTTTTGATTAAATATATGGTTTGCGACTCCATGTTCTATGGTAATTTTTAATCCTGATGCTGATGTCAACTTTCACCCCTCTGAGTTTGTCAGTCGATTTTGGCAACAACCTATATATATAACCAAACTTTAATAACTTTGTTTCTAATCAATATTAACTCCGCTATTTAATTACGATCAAAACTAACTCAATAACGAACGACAAACATGAAAAGTGAAAAGGTGTATGAAGGATCCCTGAGAATATTAATTTCCAAAATGCACAGGACACTTTGAAAATAGAAAGTTTACAAATTAACTATGCGCTGCCAGATTGAAAGCTGTAACAGATGCTGAAATTTGACACGCTAATGAGTCTAGTTAACAGAACTGATACCGGCTGTTTAATGAAATTCTATTTGCAGTCAGTCTACTATGTATCCATAATAAAATAATTCAGATACAACGCCGATTACCAATTTAATGAAACATTTTGAAATTCTAAACATAAAATATGCGTTTAATAAACATTTCAATCGCATTAGTAAATGAAATTATTCGAAACATTAAATATAATCTTTTATCGAATATAGAATCATATAATAAACAGTTAATTTAAGCTTTTCGAGATTTGATGAATATTATGAGAATTATGTTGAAAGAAGCACGCAAATATTTTGAGAATAGTGCTATTTGTTACATCTGTAACTATAAATACAGTAAAAAAACATGTCAAAACGGATACTGTTTATAACGAAATCTGAAATACTATCATTTATCGAATAATGAGTTATACAGGGTGTCCACGTATAACCTGACCGACCATTATTTTCGCAACCGTTGGTCGTAGATGTCTACTTCCAATTACAAAAAGGGTTTGAATAAGGTAAAGAATTTTTTTTAAGCGATCTGGGTCAAGAAAAACATTTATTTAAAAATTGTGAATTTAAAATTTTTATACGGTCCCCCGGTCCTATAAGTCATATTTAGCTAAAATTTACTGTAACACTACCAAGTATGACAAAAAAAAAAGTCCCGTTATTCTACAATTAAAATTGACCGGGTAATAGCTGCTTAAAGTAGGAGCATATTTTTTGCTACAAATTAGGGGTCATTCACAAATTTAGTAGAAATACAATGGTTGAGAGTAAAATTATCATTGGAATATAAATTTGAAATAATTTATCATTCTGACATATTACTGCAACATATACAACTGAACATAAGAGGATAAAAATAACAGAATCTTTGTTAAATAAAAGGATGAAAACAGCCTCAATTCTTTACAAAATGATACATGTTTACACCGTCTTTCGAATTTTGGGTTGTGCCATGTTTTTTAGTGAAAATTGATTCTTATGTATTTTTTAGCGCTGAATCCGAAAATGGCCTTTATTTTAAACCATCACGTCAGGATTTTTATCAAATGTCAAAGTTAAAATTGATCCCTCCTCCCCTCCCAACCTCATCGGAACCTTGATCTGTTTTAGCTGTAAGAATCCCAGTATAAGCCAAAAAAATGAATAAAATATTGTATTAAATAAAATTAAACTGAATAAAAAAGGCTTACATCTATTTTATAGTATCAGATTTTTCGCTATTTTTTAACCTTGAAATTTACGAAAAATCCTGACATGATGGTTAAAAGTGAAGGCTTATGAAAAAAACAATTTTTGTTAAAAGAAATTATAGCCCCAAATCCCTACAAAATAAAACATATGTTAAAATACAATTATTTTAACTAATCTGAAACTTAACTAATGAAAGTTAACTCAACCATAATAGTTGTACGATTTCTTTCAAAGCGCAGATACCATGAAATAAGTTTAAGTACTTTATAAACGAACCCTGAAAGCATGGCCAAAATCATCTGTTTTGAGATTCAAAAAAAGGGTATAAGTCATGCATTTCAAAGTTTCACAACTCGGTCAATACTAATGTTAGATGAATGGGACTTTTTTTGTCTGTCTTGTTAGTGTCACAGTAATTTTTACTAAATATCACTTATAGGACCGGGGCACCGTAAACAAAAATTTAAATTTCATAATTTTTTAATAAATGTTTTTCTTGACCCAAATCGCTTTAAGAAGAATTCTTTTTTTTTATTTAAACTATTTTTGTAATTGGAAGTATGCATCTAGGACTAACGGTTGCGAAAATAAAGGTCGGTCAGGTTATACGTGCTCACCCTGTATATTAAACATTTTCGTGATTTTATGAGTATTATGTTGAAAAAGGACGCAAAAAGTTTAAGAATAGTACTAATTTTTACAACAATATATATGCATACAGTAAAACCTTTCAAAACGGATTCTATATATAACGGAAACTGTATTGAACGAAAAAATTTCTAGATCTCGAAGATAAGAATACCGCACAGTTATATTTTCTATGATAGAAACCTGCCTAAAACTGAATTTTTCGGTCATTAGCGATTCAATTTTCATATACTGTAAACTGTATACGATTTTAATTTATTTTATAGTGAAGGGTAGTACACAGTGAGACGCAAATTATTATTACTTAACAAATGGCGACTATTTTTATTCTTTTGAAAATTTTTTTGCTACATCTGTAAGCTACCCAAATGCGCTACACATTAATGTATAAATGGTTTTAAAAAAGTCATTTATAAAAGCACAGAAGCAGCTTAACGGAGTATCGAAAATTGTCTCACTGTGTACCACAAGTAGTACACAGTGAGACACTAGCCATCGCATGCCCTCACACAGACACGCAGAGAGAGAGAGAGGGGGGGGGGGAGAGAGAAGTGAGAGAAGAGAGAGAAGAGAGAGAGGAGAGAGAGAGAGACCTTTTATTAATAAATAACTTTTTAACATCAGAACCACATAGTAGGTACACAATAAGACTCGTCTCACTATTTTCTACAACTGTGTGTTTCACTGTGTACTTTCGTTACTTTGTAACAAAATGGATGCCACATCTGTTACATCAATTTCATCGCTTTAAAAAGTTTATGTCGTTTTGCCGAAATAGTCTATTATTAGATATAGCTAGGTTTGGTTAAGTAAATATATGTCATATTGAAGGAAATAAACTATAAAGAGACGTTTATGTAACTTTAATCACTATAAAATAAGGAATTATTTACTATTTTGTCGGACGAGTAGCTGAAGTGCCGAAACTACATCCACGTGTTGCATAAGATGAGGACGTTATGTGAGTGTGCCAGGTGGAAGAAAAAGTTACAACTATATGTCAAAGTGGCTGCTGTCTCACTGTGCACCATGTCTCACTGTGTACTCCCCTACCCTATTATCAACAAATGCAAAAAAATAGCTCACAGAAAAAAGTTAATTAAAAATCGACATTTTAGAATTTTAAGGGATTTTGAAAAAAAAGTTAAAGGGAAATTAACTCTGTAAAAGTTATTGTTTGCACTATCTACTGAAGATAAATGAAATCTAAAAAGCCTATTTAATATGTTAGTTTGAATTTTAACTTTCCGGATATGATAAATATTATGCGTATTATTTTAAAACAGCGTGTGAACATTTTAAGAATAGTATTATTTGTTACTTCTGAAAATATATGTGTATATTTTTAATTTCTTTTATTTCAGAAATAAATGCAACAAAATGACTCAGAGAAAAAACTCTCAAAGTCACTATTTGAAAAGCTTAAGGATTTTGAAAAGAACCAAAATGTAAATTGATTTTCTAAAAAGAGATTGTTTGCACCATCTATTGAGAATAAAAGAAATCTAGAAGAGTTTGTTTGAGATTTAGATTTCTCAGATTTGATAAGTATTGTGAGTGTTATTTTACAAGAACACGTAAAAATTAAGAATACCATTGTTTGTTACATCTGAAAATATATGTATATGTTTTAAATTCCGTCATTTGGTGTTACGTAAGCCACTTATCCGTATAAAACATCCGCTAATTCAAGAGCATTTAGTTCAGAGATTAACTAATTGTTGTAAAACTTGGGTCTGCAGTTACACTCTAATTTTACGTGTATGAAAGTTTTCTAAAACATGTACCGTAAAGACAAAAAACATGGTGTCTTAAGTTACCCCTCTATATGGGTAACTAAAAGCGTTCAACATACACAGTATTAAAATATGTGATCCAAAATTTTACTAACACATGGAACTAAGGGCGGGAATTTTAAACATCAATCTCAAAACAGTGTTGCTCAAATCAGTGTCCGGAATTTACCTAGCGAAATGGCTTTTGTTACCCCAGTGGCTTAAGTAAACCCGGATGACTGTACCTTTTATTTCGTCAATAAATGCAACTAAATAGCAGATAAAAATTATCCAAAAAGAACTATTTTAGTAGCTTAAGTATTTTTACAGTAATATCTCAATTTGTTTCGTAAAATATGAAAAGATATACCTTATGAGATGACTAATATTTTGTTTATTTTTAAACAATGAAAAAAATATATATTTCTGTAGCGTATAATCTGTACTAATTCTGATGATTCAAGTTTTTTTAATATTATTGTATCAAATTTTGACGATTGAAATTTTATATTGCTTTATACCCAATCAAATATTATTTCTGATGTCAACATCTTTTTTTTTCAATGTACATACAAAACGCACTAAGATTAGTACGGTTACATAAGAAAGACTTTTGAACAAGCTTTTGGCACAGTACACTTGCATTTCGTTAAAACGCGTTTTTTTTTAATTAAAAACTGAAGAACGTATCATGAGATAATCGCAAAGAAAGGTTTGCACGAGTCAATATTTACACCGAGGGTGAAAAAGATGAAATTGTTGCTTATTTTTAATTAACTTTATTCTTGACAACGAATTCATAGTCATTTGTTCACCGTTAAGAACATCTATATTATAAAGGACCAACGTGTCCGTGCTTAACGATGACGTCATTTTGAAGTCGGCAACAGCAGACGGTTAACGCACATTTTCAATTTTCACATCCTCGAATAGCCAAAAAAATGCATTTTCAAATGCAATTTATTTGAAAACTGTATCGCAATTTGTTTGAAAACTGTATCGCAATTCATTCTACTTTTGGAAATAATTTTCAAACATGATTTTTTTTTATACTTCTCTATCGTGGTCAGAAGTTTATGAGAAATAAATGCGCGTGCATTTTAATTAATAAAAATATTTCGGCGTTTATTTCTTGTTTATATTCCAGAACGAAATTAAAACATTCGTCAACAAATAAATAAAATAAAAAAATACGAATAAAACAGAAATTCAAGATATTTAATTGAACTACGCGCTTACACAACTCAAATATCATATTTTAATAAGGCTGTAAATAGCGAATTCTTTGGCGGTTTCTTCAGCTGTTAACTCCTGCCATGTAGCCAATACTAAAGTGCTGCTTTTAATGAATTTCAAAACTTTATTTGATTTATAATTGCTATTTTTCAGATAAAATGATTTTTGGAATTATTTGTGGGAAATTTAAAAGAATATTTTAAATGTAAAAGATCTATTAGACTTTTCTATAAAAAAAAATTCAACTATATTCTGTAACCCGGGAAGGCCGAGTAAGATCACCAAGTACTTTTACAGATGTACTCGAAAAAATATTTTTCCACCCTCAACAGCTCAAAATTTTCTGACACATTTTCAGACTCATTTTTAAAAGTAAAACCATGAAACTTGTTGATGTGATATTTGAAGAGATGTATAAGCGGCCATGTGTTTTCATTTTTGACTCAATTATTTAGAACTTGATTTATAAACAATTATTTTCTCAGTATGACCATTATTTTTGCTCCCACCTCCCTTGCTTTGGGAAATCCGGTTCAAAACGCCAACTTTGAAAGCGTTTTTTGCAATATATTCTGCCTTTATCAAAAAATCGACAAACACGGCACATTATATAGTTTCTGAATAAGAGAATCTGCCAATTTGATGCGTTTCAGAACAAAAATTAATCTAAAAATGAATAAGAAAATAAGCAGTTTGGATTTGAATACACCCTTAAAGTTGACATTTCTAGCTCTCAAACCCATATTACCTTAGGGATAATATTAATATGGGGAATAAATTTGATTTTAACATAATAGCTTTTTTATCTTTTAGACCAATGTCAGACGGGCGTCTTTTTTGCTTGCTTATTATCCATTCACAATGCTGTAGCATTGTGAATGGATAAAACCTAAGCAAAAAAGCAGCAAAAAAGACGCCCGTCAGGCATTGGTCTTAAAGTAAATTTTTTCTTACATTATGTTAATTTATGATATACAAGGTGTCCCGAGAGGTCGTTTTCAAACTTTTCGTATAGAAACAATTTTTGTAAGGGTGATCAGGAACACAATCCAATTTTTCAGTCATAAATAGAGATAGTGTAAAGTCAGAGGATACTGCATTATTTTACTACTAGCAGGGTTTCCGATGGTCCGTTTCTTGAAAACCTATTATTATAGAGACTATTATTAGAGAGAAAAATTCGGGGTAAGCTTTAGCAAAAATCGCAATAAAAACGCCTTTTGAAGAAAGCTTCGAAGAAAATTATAAAAATTTTTCGTTCTAAAAAAGTGGTGTTCAAAAAACTGACTGAGCGGGAGGCCCTGTACTAGTAACATTATATACTGAATTTGGCCTTATTTAATCGCTTAATTCTCAAAGATTAAATAAGGCCAAATTTAGTATATAATAATACTGGTAGTAAAATGATGCAGCATTCCCTGACACTATACACTAGTTTTCTGACTCCAAGCCGAGATAGGATTTCCATTCATAGCTTTAACCCTTTGCTACGACCGTCACGTATACTTGACGCATAAAGAGTTCAGAATACTTTATTATTTCTACAAGTAATTTTTAATTGGAAATTCCGTCTTATTTTACCATAGCATTTCTGCGATTAAATTAAGCAAAAGTCTATTTTACAAAGCTGGCAATAAAAGATTAAAAATTATGTAAAGTATGCTCGTCACAAAGAGATTAAATCGATGAAGATATTTTATCGAAATATAAAAACAGAATAACTTTACTTTTTGTTAAGCTATCAAGGGAAGGGCACTTTAATAAGATCAGTGGCAACATATATAGTCTCAGCTACATTTTAAATTATGGTGTTTCTTATTCACCAGTGTTGTTTGGACACGCATTGTGCCCATTTCTCGGAATTTTACTGAAGTTATCACATTTAACAGAAAGCATTGCAAGTCTGTTGGAAATATGGTCCCAATTTCTTTATTATTTTTAAAGTTCTGCTGAAAACCGGGTTCCTCTTAGAATGAGATACATTCCGTATTGAAAACAGAATAATTGGATTATGACCCTTGTTTCGCATGCGAAACAAAAATGCTTGTTGCAACGTGCTCTTCCACCTCATAACCCTTTCAAGGGCATGTAATTGTGTTTTTGTAATGTCGAATTCACACCGGAATCTTCAAAAATTTTTATTACAAAATAATTAAAAGCAATTTTAGGACTTTTTTCAATCAAAGTTAGAAAAGTACGCTGCAAACGCTCACACACAAAAATAAACGCATTAAACAACACTATTTATCCTCAAATTAACAACACATTATGGTGTTGTCAGACAGAACAATTCGTAAGAAACACAAATACAACATATTATTGTTTTGCGATAGTGTTCTGAATATGTATGAAAAGTTTTGCTATTCAGAAATGTGTTTTAAAAATAATGTTGTAAATAGTGTTGCGAGGAAAATGTGTTCTTACGATAGTGTTGTGCAGTACAACACTTTGTCCCCAAATTAACAATACATTTCAAGCATCACACACAATTTACAACACAATAAATAAAACACTATATTAACACATTTAACACACTTTTTGAAATCAGTTTTTTTAAAACACAGAAATAAAAGTACTGAGTTAATATTCTAGTGTATTAATGTACACTGTCCTCCAAAAGTTAAAGTACAGGGACTGGATGTTTTCGATTGCACACGGTTTGTCGAATATCTACCAACATTATTGGCGAATTGTTCTTGAACTTCTGGGATGTAAAGAACATGTTTGATTTCATATTTCTCGGTGAAGATTTATCGGGGGCCCAATTAGGGAACTAATAATAAATTTAATAATAAAATAATATTTGCGATCACCTATGTAACAGAAAAGGCTGGAAATGGTTTGTCACTGTGGTAAATGACTATTTGGGTCATGTTCAACGTTTGTATACATTTGTGTAAGCATAGCACTCATATTCGTGAAGATGTTAACGTTTTTGTGAAAAACTCAAAAGTTTTTTGTTTATAGCATACAGAGTTTTCAACCAAATTTAACATAACTTTCCAAAAACCTGACAAAGAACAGTAGCAACAGTATACTGCAATTAAAACATGAATATATTGAATATTTTATGAGAAATGGGCACTCCAATGAAATAATTTTTAACTGCGCTTGCGTGTAAGATTTCAAAATCTTTATTTCATAATTTGGTAAACAGCTACTTTGAGTAACGTCTGTAAAAAGTTCAGTCAAATATTGTGAAAACTCAGAAAGATACTGCGAGTTGATTGAAAAGTTGTGGAAAAACCCTTATAATAAAGCTATTTTTAAAGAGCAACTCACTATATCGCCCCTATCTTTGTGAAATTTCTCGATATTTGACTGGACATTTTAAATAAGTTGCCCTAAATAGCTAACTACCAAATTATGAAATAAAAATTTTGAAATCTTCCACGCATGTGCAGTTAAAAATTATTTCATACAAGTGCCCATATCTAATCAAATATTCAATATATTCATGTTTTAATTGAAGTGTACTGTTGCTACTCTTCTTTGTCAGGTTTTCGAAAAGTTGTGTTAAATTTGGTTGAAAACTCTGTATGCTATAAACAAAAAACTTTTGAATTTTTTACAAAAAAGTTAACATCTTTACGAATATGAGTGATATGCTTACACAAATGCACACAAACGTTCAACAGGACCCAAATAGTCATTTAACGCAGTGACAAACCATTTACAGCATTTTCTGTTGCAGCATTTTCTGATCGCAAATATTATTTTATTACTAAATTTATTATTAGGCCCCTAATTGTCGGCCCGACTAAATCTTCACCGAGAAATATGAAATCAAACATGTTCTTTACATCCCAGATGTTCAAGAACAATTCGTCAGTAATGTTGGTAGATATTCGACAAACCGCGTGCAATCGAAAGCTTCCAGTCCCCGTATCTTAACATTTGGAGGCCAGTGTATGTTAAATAGTATATTAGGCATTATTTTTTAAAGCAGTTATATTGCAATATAGGGCTTCTTAAGAAAAAGGCGTGAAAAAAAATAGTATAATACTGAGAAGACAGCAAAATCCCATTAGAACAAACTTCATGGGATCAAAAAATTACTTCACAGTACAGGATTTCATGACAGAATTTCAGTAATGAAATAATCCCAATACATACATCTCATTATTTTCAGTATATAGGGGAGGTGGGGGATCATGGGACATTTTCACAAAAATAAATATTTTAAATATTTTTTTATTTATTTATGATCAATATTACATATCACATTTCATACATAAGGTATTTGACTACATCTATGAACAATATTTATTCTGGATTATTATTATACAGTAAAATATTATAAAATAACCCTAAATTTGTCTCAATCATCCCCATAGCAGGGAAGGATTGGACACTAATAGGGCCTAATATAATCAACCTATATAATATTATTCAGTTATAAAACAAATTTTTTAACATCTCTAAAAGTGAATGAAACTGTCCCATTCATCAACATTTGCAAATGTCCTAATCATCCCTATGATGTACATATTCAATTGTCAGCCATTTTGCATCAGAAATTATTTTCTCACAATGGTTAATATTCATTCATTTTAATTACCACTATTGAAACTTCAAAATAAATAACTACATCATATCTTAATTTTTTATATTTTATAAGATATTTGACAGCTTCAAATGTAAAAAAAAAAAATTACTTTTAAGCAGAGTTTCAGAAATGCAACTTTGAAGAAAAATGAAAACAGACATATTGTTTTCCTTTTGGTTCTAAAGCACGCTATGGTAGTTCCATATATGAGAATAGGAAGCAACTTAAAAAAAAAAAATGTTTATTACCTGAAATATTTAGGATGTCCCATCCATCCCTTGTCCATTCATCCCCAGCTCCCCTATTATATGCTAGATCCTTTTATTAGTAGCAAAAAAAAAATTCTGTCTTTAAACTGAGGGTATATACTCATGAAATGTGGCAATAAATTCTGCAGGAATGCCATTTATAGTTTCCTGTGACAAAATAAACTGATTAAATTTTTTAATGCCTGTGTAGTTGGTCAATTGTCTGAATCTAAACTTCTACTGATTAGCTTGAATCAAATGTAGATGTTTTTGCAACCACATTTAACATTAGTTCCATTTTTTTTTTAAATTAACTTTTTCTAAACATGCATGTATTATTTTCGGCATATAAACACTTTGATAGGCGTATACCACAGTTGTGCTAACTGCCAAAAAGGCATTTCCCCCCCCCCTCTCTATCAAGATAAAACCTCCATTTTAACCATAATAGGAGAGGAGTGTCTGGTAATTTCTTCCAAGAAAAGGAGTTGTCATTCAATCAACAATTTAATGTGAGAATTCAAATTTCTGTTTTCTCCCTCTTTAGATCCCTTTTCTTCCAGTCTAAAGAAAAATCATAAGTCGATAATTGTATTATATTGAAATAAAAAATACATTATGTAAATGGATTGCTGAGGAACAATAGTTATATCAGATTTTTCGTAAAGCTCAATTTTCTTGATCTACTAGAAAATACCGTTTACTAGCGATTCAAGATAATTGGTAAATTATGGAAAGGCATTGTAAAAGTTGACACTGTTAGATTTCATTCCATTCCTTGGCTGAATAATTTAAAGATTTTTGTACTGAAGGTACAAGAAAGTTCGGACCCTTTTCCACATATATTTTAGGTAAATAGTAATATTCACAAACACAATTCACATAAAAACATTTTATTTACAGCAATTTAGAATATTGCAGAACATAAAAAATTACAGAAATAGTTATTTTAATAATCTTATATACACAACACGCTGTCCTAATTTATAATACTCATGATTGAGAATTAAACTGGACAGTACCCCATCGCATGCATATGGCGTTTAGGATAGTTTATTTCCAAGACATAAAATAAAGCAACAAGTAAAGTCAATAATGATAGAATTCTCAATTGGGTGCACTGTATAAAATGGTTCCCATATAATAGTGCACAATCTTTTTTCTCACTGCCGTGGAGAAACAGAACACCAGAAGAAAAATCATATTGTTTGGATAATCTGTTATGATAATCAGCATGATCCTAAATGGTGAAAAAAAGAAACAGAATTATAAATCATAATTCCAGAATTAGCAATTATTGATTTCATTTTACTGCCCTTTTAATTATTATTAAATTCTTAAACAACAAATTACGGAAGTTTTTGACATGTATGAATCAACTTACCAAGACAACTTCAACAATTGGTGCTGATTTTTCATTCTTAGTGCAAAAAAAATCCCACACTTTTTCTCGAACCACCACCAATCAAAAAGCATTATATCGCCCTAAATAAAAAGAGAGTAATTAGCAATTACATAATTATAAATATATCATTAATACATTTACATCGGATCAGTGAATATTAAACAGACGTTTTTACTTATCCAGCCATTACAACTATAGCACTGTTTGGTATAATACGACGGTTGCTATTTATATTTCTGGCCTAGTAATGAAAAAAAACATTTATGATCGACATTGGATTTATTGTTTTTCAAAGTATTCTCCATGAAGATCAATACACTTTTGCATGCGTTTGAACGAATTTTTGAAGCATTGTGTCGACTCCGATGGAGGTAACTCCGAAATATGCGTTTTGAATGTATCAACAGCTTCTTCAGGTGTAGAAAATCGTTGTCCACTTAATTTACTTTTGATGTGGGGGAATAAAAAAAAAGTCATTGGGTGCTAAATCAGGGCTGTACGGTGGATGAATCATCAATTCGATGTTTTGGCCTTTCAGAAATTCATTTGTTTGAGCCGATGCGTGAGAGCTCGCACTGTCATGATGAATTATTCTCCTGTTCTTCTGCTTTTTTCGAATTTCTCCGAAGAATTCTGGCAAACAAATGGTTGTGTATTGTTCAGAATTGACTGCCCTGCGTTGCTGTAATACCACTGCCAGCATGTGACCAGTAATGAAGAAGAAACAGGCAACCATTTTGCTTCGATGTGCTTATTCCTAGAACAACTTTTGTTGGATTTGGCTCATCTTGGAAGACCCATACATTCGGTTGCTGTTTTGTTTCCGGCTCATATGCATATATGTTATACATAGCCTTTGATGAACCTTGAACGTATTTCTTCAACATTTCCTTGCATCAATCGACACGAACCTTCTTTTGAGCGTTTGTCAGATTATGCGGGATTCAACGCAAACATTTTTTTTTACCCCCAAATGTTCATGGAATATCTTATTGATACTTGTCATGTCCAAAGATCCTCAATCTCTCGGTATGTCACATGAAGATCTTGCTGTACCAGTTCACACACAGCATCGATATTTTCGAAAACAACAACCGATTTTGGACGACCTTCACATAATTCATCCCGGAGCGAACATCGACCATGATTGAATTCGTTATACCAGTTTTTTTACAATGCTTTATCGCTGTATAAATAATTAATAAGATCATGGAAACACTTGTCTTGACAATATACGTCGAAAGTTATGAAAAGTAATCGCACGAAAACGTTGATGAGTCAATTCTATTTTTTCACAAGATGAGTTTTTCAATTTACTGCAAATAACACAAATCAAGCTAAAACGGCAAATCGTTCTAAAGAATATATGGTTAAAAATATCAAACTTTTAATTGAAATCGTCTGCGGACGCTTAGTAACACTTCCTGTTGCCAAGGCCAGAAATATGAATAGCAACCCTCGTAATACATAAATAAACATTAAGGTAAATTAAAGTTTAGGAAATTACCTCAGTCGACCCAGATTTGTTGAAAATTCGGAGTTTTCCAAAAAACTCCATCTTATGGCTTATTCGGCGATTTTATTTCGTCCCAACAAAATAGAAAATTCATATAAAACCTATAAAACATCAAATAGAGAATTTCATTATGCAATACTTATTAAGCATTCTAATACTTTTAAGGAAGTTTAAAGTTATATAAGTCCTACAATTCTTTTTGGTTTTATATATATATATACACACAGGGGTTGGACAAATATATGGAAACACAAACATATTATGCCTGATATGGTGTAGTAAAACCATTGGCATTCAGAACAGCATGCAGTAATCTCAGAATGGATAAATTATAGTCCCTGAATGGCTTCCAACAATACAGGCAGGTTCAGGTAATGATGATGAAGGTGGATAGCGATCATGCACATTTCTCTCCAAAGTAGACCATAAAAGTAAAAGGTCAATGATATTGAGACCTAGTCATTGTAGTGGATAGGGCAGATGCGACTGAAAAAACCAGTCCTGGACAATCCAAGACGTATAAAAAGGGATGTTGTCATCTTGGAACACAGCAACACCATTGGGAAACAAACATTCTACCATGGGATGGGCATGATCAACCAAAATGGTCCACATAATTCTTGCCAGTAATGTGACCTTGCAGAGTAATCATGGGATTCATGGAATACCATGATATGGCTGCCGAAATAAGGAATGATCCTCCACCATATTTTCAGCAAGCAGTCTGCATCGTAGGCTTGGCATGGTATTTGCCAGGTGTAAACTCGGCCAGAAGTTAGGAAACGTTTGAAATAAGGCTCATCCGACAAAATGACTGCCTTCTATTGCTCCATAGTCCAGGTTTTATGGTTTCGGCATCACGTTTTCCTCTTACAGGCATTTGGACCACTGATGCGTAGTTTTGAAATTGCAGTTTCGTCTTGAACATCCCTGCTTCTGGAGTTCCCTTCTTATTGTTTTAGTACTGACAGATTTTTTGAAGCTGAAATTATGTTCAGTAGTGACTTATGCAGCTGTCGTTTTCTTATTTTTCATCACAATCCCCTTCAATGACTGTCTGTCACAATCATCCAACACACACTTTCATTTGCTTTGGGACTTAGCGGATATGTTCCTCTGCTTTTTCTGTATGCAGTACAAATCTTCGATATAGTACATTTTGAAACATGAAACAATTCGGCTACCTCGGTAACGGAGGCATGCACCATACGAACACCAAAAATTTGTCTACTGAGATCAGGCATAATGCGTTCATAGCTACATAGAACAAAGTTCTGACAATGACTGGCACTTGCAACATATTGAGGACATTGTATAGGTGGCGTTAATGAGCAATCAGCACCACCAACAGGCTTTGCTAGAATCAACATTTACGTTCAAGCATGCATTTCAGGAAGTGTTTCGATATTTTCGTCCAACACCTGTATGTATATATGAGTACGTGAGTTTCAAAACTTACCTTATCCCAAAATTTTTAAACATTATTTTTCCCTATTAATCTATTTTATTGGTGAACCTGCATTGAAAAAACACTACAATCTGCCAAAATTTAGTTATATTGTCTATTTCTGGCATTGTAAAATCTTATTTTACAATGAAAACCAATGGATGCAGTCAGAGGATTTCCAAGATTACCCAAAATGATGATTTTCTGTATAAGGTGAGTTTTGAAACTCACGTTCTCGTATATAATATTATATATGCATATGTATATTCTTTTAATGCTAAAATTAATTAGATATTATCAATAGCATTAAATGTTAGTAGCTGGGCCAATTGGCTTGTGAGCAACCAGTCATAGTGAGCCAGCTTTCTCTAGAGGCCATATTTTGAGATACAAGGAGCCCTCACTTTTTGTTTTCTACTCCATTCATTAAATTTTATCACACTTTTTTTTAAGCTCCTTAGGCCTCAGTCCTTCTCTAACTTTTTGTCTAATTCAGACAGTAAATTCTAGCTGAAATACAGTTAGCCTTCTTTTATTTCTTGCCCCCTTTCCCCATCTTTCTTATGTTTTAGTATTTGAGGTGAATCATTTTTATTTTGAATATTATTTTCTTCTTGGGATTCATTCTCGCCTCTGTATCTCTAACATCAATAAAGAGCAAATCATTGCAATAGCAGCACTTTTGAGCCAAGTATTGTTCGATAATTTTGCTATTGCATTGATTTGTACTTGACTGAGATGTAAGAGAAACAGAGTCAAGAATAAATCCCAAGAAGAAAATAATATTCAAAATAAGAATGATTTGCCTTAAGTACTAAGAAATAGGAAAGAGATGTGTTATGGAGGAAAAAACGGAGAGAGCTAACCATATTTTAGCTAGAATTTGCTGTACAAACTAAACAATAATTTAGAGAGAAGAAGGGCTGAGGCCCAAGGTACTGAAAATGAAAAATTATAAATATGACACAGAAATTAAGGAGGGCAGATGCGAATGAAAAAAAAAATGCGACGACAAATGCCTCTTTAATTTCATAAACTATGGACCTAGGAAAATGACCTAAAAGTCTCACAATAGGATACCCTGAGAGTGGAGTCCATTGACGGTTTATATTATAAAATATAAATACAAAAAGAGGGGGGTGGGATTGAGAAATGAAGAGGACTGACATTCCTTGCAAGGAAGAAGCAAAAGTTTTCAGGGGGGGAGCAGAGTGGGTAGAAGAATGTATATCAAGAGGAAACTTAAGGGGTGTTAAGGTGGTGGGTCTGAACTGAAAAAAAAATTCAGAAATGTAGGAAAACAACCAATTTGAACCTGTGACGGGAAAAGAGCCACTATAAGACCCATAATATTGTAATAGCCAAGAAACGTGTTCCCAAGTGATCACAACCAGTAGGCCAGAAAGAAAATTTATTATCTTATGTTATAGTACATTAATTCAGTCTCTAAATTTTAATATAATTAATTCATCTCAGAATACCTTTTAGTAATTCAAAATCCACATATAAATTAATATTGCAAAATTCTTTAGTTAGAAATTTAGTTAGAAGCATATTTTATCGTTACTTTTTTTTTTTTTTTTACTTTCCTAAAGTTTTTTTAAGTGATTTTTTTCTTTTAACTTTCATAAAGTTAGCAAACAAGATATAAGCATTCATAATATGATTATATAATGATTCTTACATAGCTATCATATTTGAAATAAGGATAATTCTGTAAAAATACATCAAATGATGTCCCATCCTTTAGAATATTGCTTCTGTCATTTAAAATATCTCTTAGGAGAGATTTGATAAGAGCCTTTTCAGGTCTTTCTTTTGCCCACTCAGTTGCAATCTTTTCTCCATGCTTGTATGACTTCAGATTCTGAAGATAGCTGTGAGGATACATTTGCTTCAGATCGGAAAAATCTGTAGAGTAAAACAATAACAAATTAAATGAAACAGATATAATGACAGACTCAATATTAGGGATGCTCCAAATACTGAATACTCAGTATATAAGTAAACCGAATACTAAATACTTTATTGAATATTCTTATTTCAGGGTTTAAAGATATCAAAACGTTACATTTAAAATCATATTAAATGATATTTAATACAAATACAGTCAAATCTCAATTTAACAATTTCAAAGAGTTCCTTGAAAATAATCATCAAATTGCATTAGAAAAATTAAATCTGGAGAAAAATTTGTTATTATACATTCAATTACCAGTATTAAATATTAAATAGCACTGGTATTTAATTACATTTTCCTTTCTTCACATTAAAAATACTTCTCTGAAAATGAAAAACTATCAACAAAAGCTTTGTTTTTTCCTTGTACATATAGGGTGACATTCGTTTTGCAGTTGTCACAAAAGCGTTAGATAATTTTATATGTATAAATATTTAACCATAATAAACATCATAATTCAGCTAATTTTCTTCAATTGCAATAACTTCCGTGATATCATCATGTTCTGCGTTAAAATCAAAGCGATTTTACTTCTTTTCGCCATAAAATTGTTGTATAATGTTATTGCACAAATGGGAACGTAAGTCATAGTTCACATAATCTATAATTGAAAATTTCTGGCTAGAAATGACATACCAAATTAATGTTTTAAAATTATTTTCATTAAATTCTTTACAATCGTACTTCGTCAATAGATAAACAACAGAGAGAGAAAAATAATAAATCTTGTAATATTATTTGAAATTCTTTAAAATTGTTAAAATGAGGACAACTATCATAAAAGCAAGAATTATTCAACATATAACTGAATTTGGATCATTTAAATGTCTTTAATTGTGGAAATCATTAAACTGAGGTTGTAGTATTTTTCTAATTTGATGAACCTTTTTTTCGCAAGTAAACTTTACACTGAAAAAAAAAAGTATACTTTGAAGTATACTATTCTTGAAACTTTTTAATTAATAAAAATTTCAGAATATTCAATAGCACAGCCAAATACATAAACAATATTCAGTGCATCCATACTTGATATGTCAAGTCAACATACAACTGAAAAAATTTTGATATTTGAATTTTCTTTATAACACGGTTAAAATCAGAATATCAATTTATTTTACCAAAAATAGAAACCCAAGAAAAATACTAGACCTTTTTTTCACAGCATTTTACTCCATGATAACTCACGTTCTTTTTTTCTGCAGAAGCCTGTCTTCTGCGTGATCTCCCATTCAAATCACTATCAAAATGTTTCTTTCCTATCAACATCTTAATCCCTTTATTTTCATATATTCCGTCCTGATTTTTTGGCCCAAGCATTTTTTAAAATAAGACTACAAGAAAAATATTTTGCAAAATAACTACAATTATTTAAACTTCATTTTAGCAAAAATGCTAAATTTACCACTTGGTACAATCTTTTGCTAAATCTAGATATGTATATATATCTATATGCGAATTTACGTCATGGGTGCAGTAATACATAAAAAAAATTCAGTTTTCGATATAAAAGGTAAATTTCCATGATATATTTAAAAAAAATGGTTCTGAAGTTGACACCTTTAGAAAAACTGGCAAACTATAAACTAACAAATCAAAAGATTTCAACTGTTTGGATTTTGTATTTAATATTCTTAATGGATATCACAATTAGACATATTTTGAAATAGTAGTAAACAGAATTCCTAAATAAACTAATTTAGCAATGCCCTTACCCATGTTTAGAACGTGGCCCTTCAATGCACGGATATTTGTCAAACATACTAGTTCATAGTATGTTTTAGATTCCATGGCTTCATATTTAGAATAATACGCTGCACACTGCATTGCTTGCATTAGCCAGAGCATTGTCAACACATTGCAAAAATTGGGGAAGTTCAGGAAGCTGCAAAAAAGAAAACAAGCACAAACTATGTTGCAAAATTAGAAGCACAAAATTAAAGAAATATAGTAATATTTCTATAATTAATGAAAATTTCTTAAAATAATTCATAGCTCACCACCAAGGGATTAACGCTTTCTTTTTCTTCTTGTGAGACATCATCATCTATTTCATGAATTTCGATTTTATTTGAAATAGACACAGAATCAGATACTGTATCTGGCACATCAAAATGATTTATCGCTTCTGCAGTATTAGAATCATCAAGATATATCTCTACGCTTAGAAAGTACAACGAATTATTTTTATAATGTTAAACTGCACTTAAATTTATTTATTTTACAAACAATATAACTTTTCTTTATTGAAATAAAAAGGCCTAAGTTTTTATGATTTAAATACTGATGTATTGAGGAAGTACTGTTTTGCTGATGCATGCGAATTTGAATATATATATGTGTGTGTGTGCGCGCAGAAAATTAAATTACAAATATGTAGATTATTTAAAAAAAGCAAATATGTAAATTACAATATAAGTAGAAATTCTTTTGGGCATAGCATGCAACGAACAAATGCACATAACCATTTTATGGTGTACAAAGCGAGAATTCTTACGAACGATTCATATTCACTCATACTGCTTTATATTGCATCTGCTGCTAAAGTATTTTTTTTTTTTTTTGTCAGGAGGTACCATTTTGATTGATCGTTATTTTTTTTTTTTTTTTTTTTTAGCAGATCTATTTCGAACTACTCTATTTTTTATTTAGGCTTATTTAATATTTTTCAATGCTGATTTGTCATCATGCATGCATGAGCGCATTTTGTATGCTATTAATGTTGGATTACGACAATCAGGGACAATTTATCAGTATCGCATCAAAAAACGGAAACTGCTCTCATGAGCTTGTGCACAATAATCATTTTAGAAGTGTTTTTTTAAGTGTGTGAGAAAAAGTTTTCTATGCCTTAGAATACCACTAAGAATATATATGTATATACAGTGGATCTCCACTTATACGTTACCTGAGTTGTACGTTTCCCTCAGCTATACGTTTCAACTCAGCGATCCTAGTCGTTTGCCATTAAAAATTAGCTGACTTATACGTTTTTGAGTTATATGTTTCCCTCAGTTATACGTTAGGTTTTGCGTTTCCGGATGAAATTTTGTGTCACTTTTACGTTTTGCTGAAAATAATTTCAGAACTTTTGCTATGCCTTTCCTTCCGTCTTTGCCGACTTTTCAATAAAATTTAGGAAACTGCTGAAATGTCTTTTGATAAATGATTTACATGCCAAAGCGACTCCAGTGATTCCTTTTAAGTACTCTACATGTGTAAAAAATGTTTTTAATAAAGCTTTTATGATAAAATAACTTCATTTGTACTTTTCTTATGCACCTTTGTATTTTACTCTATTACATTTCCGCGAATTTACGTCATGGGTGCGGTAATACATACAAAAATTCATTTTTCGATGTAAAAGGTAAATTTTCATGATATATTTTTTAAAAAATGGTTCCGGTGGACCATTAGTTGAGTTGTACGTTTTACTGAGTTCTACGTTTTGTTTTCCGGTCCCGAGCAAAACGTATAACTGGAGTTCCACTGTATATAGTATTCACATTTATTTAAGAAAGAGGCAGGACCGATTTATTGAAAAGGGTATTTTTGCCTCGTAAAAGAGCACTTATGTTGACTAAAGAGGCACATTTTGTGGAATGAAAGGACACTTTCATTATGCTTCGCATCGGATTCAACTAAGCCACACTTTTAATTCATCACTGCCATACATTATCAAGGTAAGCTGAAATCATGTGATATTTTTTAGAATCTCATAAAAGAATCCCATTAAAATAACTAAATTCTTTAATGTTCCATTTACAGAAACATGTATTTTGAAAAAAAAAATAGAAGATACTCGGAAAAGGGGCAGGGTACATCGGAATTTTAAACAAAAAGGGCAGAGCGTAGCACCCTTTGAAAAATATCAATTGGGAACACTATATATATAAATACATGTTTATATAATTATATTTTTGATTTCAACACCAAAAGTACAATTTACGGATTATATTAAATACTTGTCAAAATATTAGAAGAAATAGTGGTGTATTGCATTGCTGAGTGAAGAAAACTTTCTTTAGAACTGCATTTTCCTTTTTTTAGTTTCAAACATTTGATTATACATTTAATAATTCAATTCAAATTACAATTTTCATTAATAATTATAATGTTTAATCAATCAATAAAGATGGTATAAAAATCTTTCATTAATATATTTATAGTTACTGGAATCGAAAATAAGAGAAACCGATTCGCTGAGTCCATAAACAAGTATATTTAAGTGTTTGGTTAATTTAAGTTTCTTCAGCAACTAGTATCACAATTATGATTAACTTAAAATAAATAAAAATACTGAAAGTGGAAATATAACTTGAGAATCATGATTGATTCCCAGTATTGATACTATAATTACATTCTCACATACATATATATGTCTAAACATATTTGAATTTAAAGCAATTAATTTGAGATACAAATGAACACTTACGTTTGTGCTTTATTAGTGAACATCCACAGTATCCACAAAATAGTGTCTTCTCGCTTCTTTCAAATTCTTCACAATTTTCCTCCCCATTGCATTCAGTGTAGAATCTCCTTTGATCCCTCTTTGATCATGCATTTTTTTGGCTTTAATTATAAAATCTGAATTTTTGATGTAAGAAATTTATATTTAAGAATATACAATGTAGTATGATTTTTTTTAATAATGGAAAGTAGTAGAATTATAAGAAAAACTGTGCAGTAATCCCTCAACATTCGCCAGGGTTATGTTCGCAGAAACATCCGCGAATGTCAAAATCGCGGATGTTGAGATTATCTTCTCGTGCATAAAGTTAGGTTTTAAGGTATTTTTTTAATAGAAAAAAGTAATTGAAACGTAAAAATATACTTATTAAGCATTAAAAAGTACATGTTGTAAATAAATTTGAATAATTATAAACATATTGTACAAATTTTACTTGCTAATTGATGACTGAAAAAAATTATTGATATATGATTGTATGGAAGAACAGATATTTTGTTTATGAATTTCCATATAAGGAAAAGTTGCTGCCTCGATTTCTCTTTTAAATTTAAGACTCCTCACTAGTTAAGAATCGCATTCTATAGCTTTCTCGATAAGTTGTTTTTGAAGTTTTAAATTTCTCATACAATTTTTTCAGAAATATTTTCGCTTGCAATAAAAATTTTGAATTTTGGAGGAAGGATTTTTAGATTTAGGATATTTTTTTAGCATCATGTTTTGGATTTCTCGGAATTACTGATCTATATTTTGCTTCATTACAAGGGTTGAAATTCTCGGAACAAGCTATACAGTACAATGCAGCTGTCTAGTATCAAATAGTTTATGGAATTGGTAAAACAAAGCGAGTTTGTAAAAAAATGTTCTTTATAAAACAAAATCCGCAAATAACCAAGTTGAGTTATTCGCGAATGTTAAAATGTTCTTCCTTTTTTTATTTCGCGAATAATCAAAACTCGCGATTTATAAGGGATTACTGTATTTAAATCTATCATTCATCATTCCCCTAGTAACTTAAAATAAGGCTCGGTATTTCAAACATATCAATTAAAATACATTTTCTTCATCAAGCAGTCACACAGTAGTAAAAAAAAAAAGTACTCTGAAAGAAACACAAAAAAAAGTGTTTATTTGGGGGGGGGGGGGGGCTTAAACAAAAAACTCAAGAATTCGAAGTGAAAAATAATTTATTTAACATATACAGCAAACACAGATTAAATACATAAATATATTTGGTAAAAAGATTGTGAATACCATTGATATCAATAATATCTTGAATATTTTCAGAAATAAATTTTTATTTCCTTCAGGAAAAACCAGGAGTCCAGACATATTATCGAGAATTACATATTTAAATGCATACAGAATGATACAAAACTAAAACATTCTGTAATTTTGTCCTTACATCTGAACTGAAAGTGTCAATGTTTTCATCTCTGATGATGTGCAGATTTTAGGTGTTTGTGGATTTGAGAGAGTCCACTGTATATAATAAAACACAAATTTAATATATAGATATGCATACGCTGCCAAATAGTAAAAAAAAATTTAACTTCTAAATGGAATTTGTTTTAAAACTATATCTCAAATTACTGATAGTTTATGTTTAAAATATTTGTCAACCATGGATTATTTTCAAATCTATCAACTATTTTAAGTATTAAAGTTTAATCCATTTGTTCTTAAAACAATGTAAAAGGTCTGCATTTGTTTCCAACTAACATTTTAGAATAAAATTAAAACTTCATTATTAAATAAAATATTAATAAAAAGTTTTTATTGCAACTGGTAAAATATCCCAGAATTATACAGGAGAATCTGTCGATTTGAATTAAAAATATATAAAAAAGTGGAAATCAGGTGTTCGGCTGAAAAAAGGACATCCCTATAAAATACACGACCGCTCCGATACCAAAAGTTAGTAGTCAAAGCAAAAGATTTAGTTGTAACATGGCAACTAGCGACTATGTAGCTACACATATACCACATAATAACTAGTATGTTGTGGCCATCACAAAAAATTCTTCTATATAAATCAACTCAATTAAATCATTTAAATAGTACAAGAAATTACATCAATTTAGCACCAATTCATATCAAAGTATCTGAATTTGAAGTTGGATGAAAATTCGTGCATCAGTTCTTGAGATAAAGCTATAGCGGAAATTCTGAAAAATGTAGCATAGCAGCGCCACCTGTTGAGCGATTTACACCAAAAATAAGCAGCACTAAATGATATCAACGTATACCTGAATCTGAAGTTTGTTCAAAATACAAGCATTAGTTCTTGAGATAAAGCTATTGCTGAAATCGCAAAAAATACAGCATGCAGCGCCACCTGTTGAGCGATTTACACCAAAAATTAAACAGCACTAATATGAATATGCACTAATATAATATGTCAATTCATGTCAAGGACTAACTAAATCTGAAGTTTGATGAAAATCCGTGCAATAGTTCTTGAGATACAGCTCTTGCGGGAATCGTGAAAATTGCAGCACAGAAGCGCCACCTGCTGGGCTATTTACACCAAAAATTAAACAGCACTAATTTATATCAGGGACTAGCTGAATCTGATGATTGATGAAAATTCATGCATTTTTTCTTGAGTTAGAGCTATTGCGATAATCATGAATAATGCAGCATAGCAGCGCCACCTGTTGGGCGATTTTCACAAAAAAGTAATCAACATCAAACTATGTCCTGGACTAACTAAATCTGAAGTTTTATGAAAATCCGTGCAGTAGTTCTTGAGATATAGCTATTGCAGAAATCGTGAAAAATGCCGCATAGCAGCGCCACCTGTTGGACGATTTTCACCAAAAACTAATCAGGTCCAGTTTATATGAAGGTCTAAATATAAAGTTTTGTGAAATTCCGTGCATTAGTTCTTGAGATAGAGCGCCCACAAAATTTTTGTCACATACAGACTCACAGAGTGACAGACTCACAGACAGACATTTTCTAAAAACCATCAAATCGTGTTCTGGGCATTCTAAAACGTATAAAACCGTCGAAAACCGGAAGTCGAAATTTTTTACGAATCCAATACTTTCTTCTTGTAAAGATAGAAGAAAGTAATAAAACACAATTATGTAACTGTCTCAATTTACTGATGGTTTACAGTTTAAAATAATTTTCAACCATTGATTATTTTCAAATCTATCTCTATTTTAAGTATTCCCAGATTATGAATGATTAATCCATTTGCACTTAAAAATAAACAGGTCAGCATTTGTTTCCAGGTAATATTTCAGAATAAAATTGAACTTAATTATTAAATAAAATATTAATAAAGGAGTTTTTAATTGCAACTGGTAAATAACCCAGAATTATGGAGGAATCCATAGATTTCAGAAAAAAATAAAAAATGGAGAAGTCACAACTGTCAGGCGGAAAAAAGGTACCCCCTTATAAATCACATATGACTTAGATACCAACAGTTAGTATCCAAAGCAAAAAGAAAAAAAAAAATAGTTGCCACATCGCGACCGTGAATCTGGACATATAATTTATAATAATAAAACAAATATAATATCAGGGGTGGAAAATTGGCGCAGAGGTGGAGCCTATTGACACCACTAAATTATAGTAGTATTTTGCCTCTTATCTAATGATCAAATTTCTGAGCTTTTATTAAACTGAATAATACCATAAACATTTAGTGGTGTCAATAGGCTCCACCTCTGCGCCAATTTTCCACCACTGTAATATACAGATATGCATACGTTGCCAAATAGGAAACAAATGTGTACTTTTAAATATAATGTGCTTGAAAACTATCTTAATTTACCCATGGTTTATGGTTTACAATACAATTTTCAACCATGGATTATTTTGAAATAGCTCTATTTAAAGTATTTCATATTATGAAAGATTATATTGTTTTAAGTATAAATGTGTTACTAAATCGGTCAGCATGTGTTTCCAACTAATATTTCAGAATAAAATTAAAACTTCAATATTAAATATAGAATTAATAAAACAAATTTAACAGATTTGATTTCTTCAGTTATAACTCCTGACATCAGGATAATACAATAGTGCTGCTTTTAATAAATTTTAAAACTTTATTTGAATACATTGATATTTTTTTATTTATAAATGATTTTTGGGTGTTGCTGATGGGTAATCTAAAGAAAAAGCTTTTACAGTTAAAATGGATTGCCTAGTATTTTTATAAAGGCATAAAAACACATGAAAACGTAAAGATGATCGAAACCGTCACCTATCAGACTTAAAATAACATTTTTGTGATGTATAATGATTTTAGTATTCATATATAGTTGATTAAATGAAATAAAATGGGGAAAAAAGTGAAAACAAGCTTACTTCTGAGCTACATTGCAATTATACCATTAGTAAAAATTTCAGGTATCTGTACCATCTGCTATAGCTGAAACTATTGCCTTTATACTATTCTCCATAAACTCTTGATATATAAGGATTAACTACATATTTTTTGAAGCACATGTATAAACTTTCAATGGAAATTTTCTACTTATTGAATTAAGTTCAATACATATTCTAGTAGGATGGAGTTGCACTTCAAATGAATTTAAACTGTTCACAAAATTGGAAGAAATTGATGGTTTTACTAGAAGATATATTGTTTGATCTTGAACAAGAATACATCAATGAACAAGAAATCATTTCCTTCAGTAAGTACCGAACCAGCTTAGTATGTACAACCATGATAAATATCTTCTCTGGCTCTCCATATTTCTTTATGTACATCAACAAAAGTACTTATTTCTTTCACCCAAGATGAGCAAAATTCTATAACATCTTTTCTGTAATTTCAAAGATATGGCATTTGTAACGATAATTTGGATTTCTTTGGCTCATTACACCAAGCTGGTGATAGCACATCCACTGCTGGTGATGCCATGCCCAACTGAAAGCTATGTTTTTAAAACTCCCTCATTTTCGGCCTTTAAATATAAAAAAGTGTGCTTCCCAACGCATGCACCACTGATGTCGCAAAGGACCAAAGTTTTTAAATTGTCTAGGGAAATATGTTAAATAGTGGAATTTCGTCGTTAATGAAACAACTGGATATTCTACTAGAAAAACTTAATGGTGATTGCATATGAGTGAAGATAACTCTGATGCAGTTGCCAAGTCTGCATATGGTGATGTGCATATATGTGTGATTTTTAAGATTCTAAGAAAGTTCAGGAACATTGCGTTGTTCACAGAAATTTTCTTGGATAATATAAAAGGCAAAACTATAAGAGTGACATATCAGCTAATGCAGTTAATGGTAGTTTTCCTTTATCTTTCAAACTTTCCATTTGAAATGCAGGAGACTTATTTGTAATATCTGCGAAATTCCAGAAAAAATTTCTGCATTTAGCCATTACAGGCTAAATAATTTCTCAATAATAAAATTATGAAGTGGAGCTTTAAGCTGCAACAATACAATCCCTTCTAGCAATACATGCATTGGATCATGAATAGCTACATGTAGAGTTACTCCACTGATATCAAATAAAATGATCTACTGATTATTCCGTATTTTTTTTACAAAGATCAGCTTTGACAGCTGGCGAACTAACTTCAGCGATTATTTCGCATTGCTCTAAATGTTTGTCTGTGATTCGAACAGAAAATGCATCTTCCTTAAAATGGGTAAACTTTTGGGTCTTATACAATCACAAGTTCTGCAGCATCTGTACGCTTTTACAATCCCTTCCTTGAACTCCCACAGTTTATTTGCAGCAGGGGCCATACTAGTAGGTGTAGCAACTAGTATGGCCTTAAATGACACATTTTTCCCATTGATCTTGTACATACAGCTACACTTTAATGCATTCATTTTTTGCTCAAAATCCAACAGTAGATTTTTCATGCCACTCTTTCTAATAAATTTAGACTTACACAGGACAATAAGTTGTTTGGTATGCAGAGCAGAGCGAAACTGAGCTGGAACGTTTGCTAGTTCGTAGCTGACAACAGTCAATTTATGAACTTTTTCGACATGCCAATGGGGTTAACAGTTTCAAAGTCGTCCACATTTAAAATAACTAGTAATGTATTAGCTAAATTTTCATTTCTGAGTAATTCGTCACACCAATCCCTAAATGTGTCGTCATTACTTTGATGATCATGCATCATCCAATATGACGCTTCTGGCATCTCCAACAGTGTTTGTAAACTTGTAAAAAATGGAATATTATAGCCATAGTTGTTTATGCGGGTGATCCTATTATTAATGCGTTTTAGATATGTGTTAATAAACACTGACTGTGGAATGACCATTTTGAAATTGTTCTCATAAAACTTTTTTCCTTTTACTAGCAGAACCAAATTTGTTTGAAATATTATCAACGTTGAAATCAAACGATTCGGCTGAATCGACATTTCCGATTTCTTTCTCTCTTAATATTTTATTAAATTTAACCGAACCTTTATCTTTCACAACAGTGAACAGGGCCTCCAATTCTTCTACAATAACGTTGACACAACTTTGAGATAGTCCATGCTTTGCTTCTAACTTTAAAAAGAATGAAGCAAGGACGAAGTCAAAGGAATCATTTTCATCTGACTGGCTAGGATGATACTCAAAATCGTCATCTGAATGAGAAGCACAATCATTGAAATCATTATTAAGTTCTTTGACTCGCACCTTGTACGATGCTTCCTCCAGGCACCCCAACTTATAGATTGATAGCTTAAAAACTTGGATCATGCCTGTGGTACCGATTTATATGTTTTACTAATTTATCTTCACTGTGTCACAAAATGGCACATAACACAGTTACGAATAGAATAATTGTTAATTGACATTTTAAATATTAATTTCAAACGTAATAATTGTTAAAAATATGTTGCATACCTATACATGAATAGAACATTCCCAGATAGCATTCTTAATTTGCAGCAGTCTTGCTTTGAAAACATGCGAAGTTGCAGCAAGCTCAGCAGGACATGACTGAAAGTTCATAACAAGACTGCAGCAAGATAACGCAAACGCCGAAGTCACCACACTTTGAACTTGCAGCTAAATTGTCGTGCAAGTTAAATTCATGCTGTATCAAATTTATTGCAAATTAACAGAAAACAAGTAATCAAAAACACTACAAAGTAGTAATTTTTCCACGCCCCACTATCTGTTTACAAATGTTACACTGTAAGTTTAAACAAGCGTCTAGCGATCACACTTTTTCATTTTGATCCTGTGATCCTGCGGGATCAGCGTGATCCGCGCATATCGTTCCGCGCATGACGTAGCGATGTTTGTGTAAAATAATATTCTAAGCAAATTTCTTTAAGGAACCTTATGGTGTAGTGGTATGACGTCCAACTTCAGATTAGATGGCATGGGTTCGATTCCTTACGGAGCTGAATGAAAATGAATGTCAAGATTGTTTTAAAAAACTAAATTTTTTTGAAAAGAAAAATTGAAAATTTATATTTTTTAATATTTGTACCACTATTCACAATTTTTTTTTATATTGAATTTTTTCAAACATTTAATATGGTTATCGTAGTTTTCAGATTTATTGCCTTTAGTATCGCCATCTAGTGGTGTAAAGGTTAGCAAATCATAAAGAATGTTTTAAATTTAATAATAATTAAATATTTTTTCATAATTTTAAATTTAATAATTTTAATTTTTTATCATCATTTTAAAAGAACTTTTAATTTTGAATAAATAATAAAAGTGTTAATATTTTTTTCATAATTTGAAATTTTATAATGATTTAGTAATTTAATTTTTTTTAATCATTTAAAGGCACTTTAAATTCTGAATATAATAAATTTTATAATGATTTAGTAATTGATTTTTTTAATCATTTAAAGCCACTTTAAATTCTGAATATAATAAATTTTTATATGTTTCTAGTATGTTTCTTGTAGCAAAATACGGCATGCGCGGAACGATATGCGCGGAGCGCGCTGATCCCGCAGGATCACAGGATCAAAATGGAAAAGTGTTATCGCTAGACACTTGTGTAAGACTAAACCATTCGGAGGGGTCCATAGACCTAATCAGGTCTATTGATAAGAACACACCGTCAGAAGCATCGTTTTCATCACCAAAAACAAGTTAAGGTAATATTGGTACTTTACAATACGAGCCTTTTTTGGTATTTGTTAAGCATAGAGTTTAGTAAAAGCGGTGCCAACAAAATAAAATTTCTGTGTGATTGTCTATTCTCTCAACAGAGGGATTTTCTGCTTTCGTCACTTTCGTGTATTAAAGACAGTCTTGCCATCAGTTTCACAACAATCTAATCATGTAAGTGGGGATGGCATACCTTGCGGGAAATTTGCTGCGAATTTCTCAATGCAAATTTGTCACGGCAAGATAATGTGAGAAAAAAAAATCAAACTTACTGCTAATGTTCAGGCTATCTGGGTTGCAACGGGGTACTCCTATATGTGTTAACTCACTACTTTAAAGAATTATGATAATAATAATTATGATAAAAATAAAATAAAGATATTTACAATGAAATTTAACCACCAAAACAAGGATACATACGTAAGTAAATAACGGCTAAAAAAATTCTAAACTATAATCGTAGTTTTACTCTTGCAGAAAAAGATTGTGGATTTAGCGCATATCGTATCAAAGACGTAAACACAAGTTTCGTCGGGAAGCGAGAAGTTGAGAGGTACTTTCTGAATCCCCTTTACAAACGATTGAGAAATTAAATAAGAATGCGATCGCTTAGTTCGGACTGTGTTAAAGTTTTAAAAAATTTATTTAATGAGATCTTAAATTTTTGGTTTATCTCATGAAGCTTTAAATCGAATTATTTACTGTTTACATATTTAAAGAAATATTTTTTTTTCAAAAAACTTTATATTCCAGATTCTGCAAAATTCTGAGAAATTACAATAAATCGGGCAACGACATTCACTGTTAAATTTATGCGAATTATATACAAAATTCAATGCTATAAAACTGAAAAGAGCAATGTTTAAGCCTATTAATATTACTTTATTTAGAATAAATGCCGATGATTAAACCACAAAGTCTAAAATCACTATTATTTCCCATTAAAAGTGCGCATAAAAATGCAGGGCTTTCCAATTTAACTTTTAAATTTAAAATTTAAATTAGATTTTTAAACCGACTCTTTAAAGGATATATTTAAACCGACTCTTTAAAGGATATTTTTAAACTGGCCTTTTAAATGAGACTTTTAAACATACCTTTCAAAAATCGATTTTTAACCTGACCCTTTGAATAGGACTTTTAAATTTGCCTTTTAAGTTAGATTTTCAAACTAGCCCTTTAAATGAGGCTTTTAAATACTGGCCCTTTAAATGAGGCTTTTAAAGACTGGCCCTTTAAATGAGGCTTTTAAAGACTGGCCCTTTAAATGAGGCTTTTAAAGACTGGCCCTTTAAATGAGGCTTTTAAAGACTGGCCCTTTAAATGAGGCTTTTAAAGACTGGCCCTTTAAATGAGGCTTTTAAGACTGGCCCTTTAAACGAGACTTTTAAACTACCCCTTTAAATGACGACCTTTTAAACCGAACTTTGAGATTTTAAAATAAATTTCAAAGTGCGTTTTTAAACAGTTTCAGGTTTTTTAATTGAAATTTTAAACTTAATTTTTAACAGCGAAATTTAAAAGACATTTTCTACGCAGGTATTTTATATCAGATCCAGTGTTTATCACCAAAAGTTTAATTTAAAATATCAGTAATAGATGAAAAATATACGTCTTCCAGGAGTTGGTCATACATATCAATAGATTTTGATATCTTGAACTTTGCTATTTTAATACATTTGATATTTATTTTCAAAATATTTTTTATATTTCCAGTCAAAACAAGTTGAAATGGAAGCCTAAAATGATAACACTGCGTTTACATTATGATGTAATCGTTTCTCCAGGTCTACGAGGAATGCGAGGAACAGGTTTCTCAACCAATTTGCGTGTATAATGGTTGTTTACGTCACCACTTATTGGTTGCGTCCTATGATTTAACGTCTGGAAGGATAAAGACATGACGTAACGCCAACGCCTAGAACGATAATTGTGTATGATACGAATTTTGTGCATGAAATTTACAGTCATAACAAGTTGAAATGGAAGCCTAGAATGATAACGCTGCGTTTACATTATGGCGCAACCGTCTTCCTATGGTCTGCGTATATAATGGTTTACATCACTAGTTATTGGTTGGTCTTATGATTTTCAGGAGAGGTGCGGTAAGGATCGAATCAGAGAACCAACATTCAGAAAGCGAGATCTTTCCTGCCGAGCAAAAAGCTAGCTCGATCGCTTCCTGCAAGATACTCGTATTACTGACCGCGCAAGATGGCATCGCCACAGTACTCCACCTCTAGTGAGAAGAACATCTCGTTGATGTTGTACGAGCGATGTGCACTCGCGTTGCGGTGGCTGTTGCCAGAGTGATGCTGCCGTGCGCATGTGTGTGCCTCCAGTGTTGCGCTGCGTGACAGGCTTTGTGCTATGAGAGTTGTCATAAGCTTTTGCGTGCTGCGAGCATTTCACAGGCTTTGCTTGCTGAGGTTGTTTTTTTTAAGTGCTGCGATCTGTTGGTGCCGAGTGGAGATGGTAAAGTGCGTGTTCGTTTGTCCAAGGTCTCCAATGCAGGAGAGGTGCGGCGGTAAGGATCGAACCAGAGAACCACGGTCAGAAAGCGAGATCTTTCCTGCCGAGCAAAAGGCTAGCTCGATCGCTTCCTGCAAGATACTCGTTTTACTGACCGCGCAAGATGTGTAGCCACAGATTTATTACCTGGAACGATATCATCATGATATAACGCCAACGCTTAAGAGAATAATGCTGCGTTTACATTATGGCATCCGCAGGTCTATGAGGCACAGGTTTACCAATCAATCTGTGTATTCAATGGCTGTTTATGTCACCAATTATTGTTCGAGTCTTATGATTTAACGACTGGACCGATACCACCATGCTGTAACACCAACGCTTACGATGATAATGCTACATTTACATTATGGTGTAATCGTCTCTCCAGGTCTACGAGGTCTGCCAGGCACAGGTTTCTCAACCAATCTGCATATTCATTGGTTATTATGATTTAACACGTTAAGCGCCACGTCAGTCACCGGTGACCGACACTGAACTTTCCGTTTAAACACGTCACCGATGACCGACATCTAAAATATGATAAACTAAAAAAATATATATTGTTTTAAGTAATTACTGAACATTTAAAATTTACCTACCTTTTATTTATTACAGGATTATACTTTCTTCAAAAATACTTAAAACATTGTAAATTTTTAAGCGCTTTAGTGTCAGTCACCGTAGCACTCAACGTGTTAATACCTGAAATGGTAACGCCAAGATTTAAGCGTATCCTTACAAGTGTAAATGGGATATAATGTGACCCACAAAGTAATTTGTTGAATAAGAAGTAGATAATTTTAAAAGAAAACATTAGACGTTTCTGTCAAACATATCTAAGTCAATCATTAGCAATTCGTTTTGATTCATAAACATTTATCATTTCACAAAATAATTAATAATAATTGTAATTTTTAACTGAGTCTTCACGTAAGGGGAATTTGAATTTAACGTCATTTTTTCAAAATCAAGCACAGTGTTGAATTCAGGGGTGTTCCGGGAGGGACATTCCCCTCCAGAGCATTGAAATGTCTCCCCGGAAGATTTGAGATTTTACACATTTTATGGTCAAAAAGTGCAATTTCCCCCCGGAACTCTATAATGTCCGTCCCGGAGAAAAATCTCCGAATTCAACACTGTTCAAGCACGACAAAAAGAATTTAAGTATAAATGAAGGTTTTACATTTGTGGCGCATCGATAACTTTTTTGGAAGAGGGGATGACATTTAGAAAGACCATTATTTTTTTATAAAAAAATATTTTTAGTTTAAAATGTTTCAAAAGACATCTTAAGTTGTTATTTTTCTCCTTTTGCCCACGTTTTGTGCAGTCCTATCATCTACCTCCTAGATACACCACTCTTCAGGACAATAACAAAAGTCTGCGCAAAACAAAAGTCTTCACAAAACAAAAGCCTGCACAAAACAAAATTCTATACATTACTTCATGCGAGGCGGTATAATATTTAAAATGTGTTTCAAAAGTGTTGTAACATTAAAGCTGCATGTGTTTTATAAGTGTTGTATAAAGCGTTTAGAATCTGACTGTGTTGTTAAATTTTGATCAAAACACTATATGAACACATTTCCTGTCTATGTAATTGTCAACAACACTTTATAACACAATATTTTAGCTCATGCAACACAATTGCAAAACATTTGAAATACAATCAAAACACTTTTGGTTAGAAGTGTTCATTATTATGTTCACTTATCGTTGCAAAAGTGTTTCATGAATTTGCAGTGTAATATTTAATAAAATTTTTCTGGTGCAAAACATCATTAATCATAGGTGAATATAATATATCCGACCGCCCTTCAAGGAGTTAAAGTTGCTACAAGATCTTTCGGGATACCCTGTATTTCAAGTACATTAACCCTTTAAGCGTCCTAACCGTGCTTTCCGTCACGTAATCTTTGACTATAGACTGATTTAACACAAAATTTATATTATATATTGTATTTTTTTTGCAGAGCATAAGATAAATATGTATGGCAAATCATAAAAAATCCTAATACAAATACTTTTTACAGCTATTATTTTATGAATCATTAAACAGAAATCAAAAATTTTAATGATCGCATTTAGAAAATCATTATCTAATTTATATTTTGGTAGCTGTCGAAATGATAGAGTTAAAGAAAATGTTATTGGAATTTGACAGGTCTTTGGAAATAAGTTTCAAACGTTTGCTTTTTAAATATCATTTTAATGCCCTTCGTTAAGAATTTTGGAAAAAAATCATTTTTATTTGCAAAATTAAAATATGCTATTATGGATTATGTAAAAATAAATATTTTTGCCATTTCAAAGTCGTGCCTCATTTTGAGATATTAAGAAGAAAATTAAAAGATAATTTTGACGAAAATTTATTTTAAAAGACTGGATTTTATCATTTGAGTTAGGTTGTTCTCAAATCCAACATAGCTACTTTCTGACGCAGTTTTAATTTTATTTTTGATCGCATCAAAATAGCAGGTGCTCTTATGAAGAAACTATGTAATTTAACTATTTCTCATATGTTTCAATAATGCATACAATTTTACAGTCAATACTGTAATAGTTGGCATTTTGAACAGAATTTTCGGGCGCGACAGCGCAGGGAAGGGAAAAATTACCGCTTTTAACTAAATATGTAATTAATTTATCGGATAATGAAAAATACTATTCGATTACAAATCATTTTGATAATCATACCTGCAAGTATAATAATCTGACGTTTAAAAATATGTCAGCAAATATCTCGGAAAGTTTTGAGTTGTTAAAAGTTAGAGTTGGTAATTTTAAGAGAATTCGTGTATTATTACTTTGCGGTAAATGACGATAATATCAATTTTCCATTTTTTTTCTTAACCCTTAACCGGAAACATGAAAATCCCGTGCACAAACGGAAACGTCTGTGAGACTGCTATATGAAAAAAATTGCTATAAAATTTTAGGAAGAAAATAACTCTTAATTTACCAAATAGTGAACTTAATCAGTTAATCTTAAATAGTAATGCATTGACAGGACCAATTTTTAAATATAACAGCATAAAAAAAAAAAAATATTTTAAAATTACACATTGTTCAAAATATTACATTTTCGACATAATTAAATAAATGTTAATATTTTTATATATTTCGGTACAATATGAATTAGGAAAAAAATATTAAGCAATAAAATTAACAAAACATTTAATAGTAAATAGTGCAGCATGTTCAAAATGTCTGCAGTTTTTATGCATTTTCTGACAATGTTGAGTCACATTCGTGTTCAGAATTTATATATTCATCATCTGAAATACTTATGTCACTTGGCTTATGTCACTTCCTACTTCGCCAAACCATCGTAAAACAGTTTCTTTAAACTATTTATCACTGTAGCGTACCTGCTTTCACGCCCCCCCCCCCATATCAATATGCCAGAGCAAAAAATTACATAAACGGAAACACGCCGTCTGACAGACTGCGTTGAAAATAAAATAATTTTTCTTCCAATAACTAACAAGTTGGAAATTGCTCGTCAAACGTGGCAAATGAGGTGCGTTCGTACTATAACTAGTTTTAAAATTATTTTTTGCACCCCATATTGTACTGAATGTATAATTTTTTGCACTTCATAACGTGCATAGTCTGATACATCATTAAAATGCACTTCCAATAATTTTTCGGAACACTTTTGACTGTCCCTGTAATTAAACTATACATCCGATTTTCCTAAAATTTGAAATAGCTCAACAAAATTTTGCAACAATTATATCTTTAAAATTTCAGACCATTCGGAAGGCTGTAATATCATTAAAATGCACTTGCAATAATATTTCCCATTGGCCGTAATGTAAAGAAAAACTTTTGGCTGTCCCTGTAATTAAACTATACATCCGATTTTCCTAAAATTTGAAGTGGCTCGACAAAATTTTGCAACAATTATATCTTTAAAATTTCAGGTCATTCGGAAGGCTCTAATACCATTAAAATCCACTTGCAATAATTTTTCCCATTGGCCGTAATGTAAAGAAAAACTTTTGACTGTCCCTGTAATTAAACTATACATCCGATTTTCATAAAATTTGAAATGGCTCGACAAAATTTTGCAACAATCACATATTTGAAATTTCAGACTATTCGGTTGGGTAGTTTTTGCTCTGTTACATGCGGACAGACGGACAGACGGACTGAACGACGACTATAGGTGCTACGTATTTATATAATTACGAACGCACCTAAAAATGCGCAGGTGTTGCAAATGTGTGAGGGAGGCAGAGGACCAATAGCATAAGGATTAGATTGCGTGATAAGATTGGGGCGCGTTCATTTTTGTGTAAAGGGTAGATATGTAGGCGCAACCATCTCACAGACGATACGTTTCCGGTTAAGGGTTAAAATGTGTTCAGACATCGTTAGTATATAAAATGAAATATGAAAATCACTTAAAATCATCAAAATAAGTTGATACTTGCTAAAAGTGATAAAAATACACTTACACGGCAAATAAATACCTTTATTCAGATCGCCATGTTTCATCGCTCAGACGGCGACATCCTTATTTTTTTGCAAAAATATTTGTTTCATTATAGATCTTAAGAATGTTGTTGTCTAAGTGATGAAACATATCGATCTAAATAAAGGTATTTATTTGCATTGCCTTGTAAGTGCATTTTTATCACATTTAACAAGTATTAACTTATTTTGATCCTTAGTATAGTATACAGCCATGGAAATATTATAAGGACACGTTGAAAAATGAGCAATATGTATTGAAGTAATCATCAACTGAAAACAAAATCAAACATAATTTACTACTCGTAATTAGGAAACCTTAGGAAACTATTAATACGAAATTAAATTAAAACAAAATTTATAAATCACATATTAACATCTTCTCTATCGGCATCGCGTGTCATACGTTCGGGGTGTTTGTTCAGGTACGGTCGGCGTCGCATGTCATGCGACGCGAAGAAAATTTTCATCCTTGGAAGTGAATTTGTCGCAACTTGCACGTTGGTATATTCTGGGATTATTTTTTGTATTTCTGCATAGTGCTAAGAGATGTGACGCAACTAGTTCTATTATTTTCGAATTTGCTGTAATATCGGCGTTCGTTAGTTATTGTTCCATGTCAAAATGGCTTATATGGTGGATTCAGAGAGCGATTCTTCCGAGGGAAGTGATTATAATATCTCTCAGTCAGAAGATGAGAGCTCTGACTTATATAACACCTATATATAATAACTTTTAATAATTCTTCTTATGCAGATATAATATTATAATACGAGAAAATCTTTTATGTGTGTACATTTTATGTAAAAAGCTGTTCAGAAAATCAATGTTGACAAGATCTTGCCAAATTTGGCGAAATGTTGCCAACTTTGTGTTTATAGCTCAAATAGATTTGATAAATATTGTTTTAGACTATTTTATTTTTAATTTTAAACTTGAGTGCATTGCAGGAAAAACTGGGGTTCAGTGACTTTTTTTTTTTTTTTGGGGGGGGGGGGGGGGTGGGGGGGACCAATGGTCAAACAAAAATTGGTTACAAACGAAAATATTTTACATTCTCCAACTCAGGATAGAACATATATTAATTTTCAGCAATAAAAAAATGCTTTTTTGGGATTGGAAATTCGAAATAGAAATATGTCACGTGAAACATGGAAAAAATTATAAGGGCATAATGTCTAGAAATAAATAATGTCTGGAAATAAATTAATATTATACAATATCACTTTTTTTTTCAACGACCCTTAATCGTGCAGTCATTGACTCAGAAAGTTCAGTTAAAGTTTGTTTAGAAATGGTTTTCCACGCTAATTCCATGGATGAAGTCAAATCGTCTGTATATGCATATTGTGAGCCATGCTTACATACTTCTCTAGATAAAATGCCCCTGGGTGTGAAAAAAATGAGTTTAATGAGAGACAGACCACTGATTAAAAATTCTTAGCTTTTTAAAAATAATTTTAAGTGTTGAGTCATTTGGGATGAATAAATTTTATTGTTTCATCAAAATCAGTGATAAAAAATTAAAAATCCAGGAAGAGGCACCTACTCCGTCTCCCCCTTTAGTCTTCATGGTGGACATTAATGAGAAAAAGTTTTAATAATATAGGAAAAATATTCACATAATCTTAGTGGACATGATACAGTAAAAGTGTGAACCAAACGAAATTATAATAATGAAAATTAAGAATACATTATATAAAATGAACAGAAAAATGAATAGCTTTGAGTAAGAATCAGCTTCTGTAACAATTCATTCCACAGATTTTGAAACAATTAAAAATGTTTATGGACTCTATGCATAGGAGATAGTCAAGTAAATATCAGGGAATATGCATTATTATAAGAGACAGACAACTTGAAGTTTTCCCGAGAATATATCGTTAAAAAAATCTTAAATGCTTTAAATAGATCGAGTAAAATCGTTGGACTTTCATTCTTAAAATATATTGTGTAAATCTAATAGTGCCCATTGCATTGAAATAAAAACAATTAAAATATTTATACAGAGAAGATAATCATATAGCTTGAGGAATCTACGATAATAAGTAATAAAATCTACTCGTAATATCGTCCATTATATCGATATCGAAACTATTTACATTTTATGGAAGAATTCAAATTAGGTAATGGTGTAAATCTCGTGGAATCCGAGTCCATTGTATAGATATAGAAACAATTCAAATTTGTATGGGCTCTATACAGAGGAGGTAATCATGTAAATCTCGTGGTATGTGCAATTTTCTAACAGAGTGGGGCAACAATTTGTTATTTCTCCCGAGAAATTTCCGTACAGATATTCGACATAAGTGTTTTAAAGATCTTGGACTGTAATGCGTTGGAATATGCATAAAATATCTTGGGTAAATCTCTGTTATTATAGCCAGATTACCAGGATGCAATGGCGGCATTTCCAATAGTGCACGAAGAAATCCTTTCATATCTTCATGGCCTACAAAAGGATCTGGAATAGTCCGGTAGAAAACTTCGAGACACCTTATGTAGTTGAAAACGTTATTATTTCTAATAAGGGCGAGTCTTATAGCTTCTAGATTCTTGATTACGAGGAAAATGTAGCGTTGTCCCCTTCCAAGCATGTATCTTTCCCGTGTCAATAAATAATCCAATACAACTCCAGCAAAATTCGATAGTTCCAATATAGAAAGTAATATTCCAAAATTTTGCTGAACAGATTGCCTAAAAAATAGAAAAATATCTTAATTTAAGTTCTAATAAAATGAGCAGATATACAAAGTGGGCCAAAAACCCTCGTCACAGTTTAAAATTTAATTAAAAAAATAAGTAACTGCTGTAATAGAGTGCGGTTTGCAAGAAAATTCTTATCATTGAAAGTTTTCTTTTTAAGCGATCTAAAAAATTTGAATTGCATCCTCAAAATCTGCAAAAGCATCTAAACTCAAAATGAACATGTTGAAAGAAATAGAGTACTGTTTGGATATGCTTCGATCTGCAAAGATCAAATAAATTTAAATAATGTTATAATTGTAGGTGTTTGATAGTTTTGGAATTTATTTGCAGTTTTGAAGGTACCCAAATCTATAGGCGGTATACAGCCAAAATTTGCAATTAAGTTCTTTAAAGTTGCTTGAAAACCTTTGACCATGAGAAGCATTTTCGTTCAAACCACACTATCACATATGACAACTATTTGATATCTTATTTAACTTTAAAATGTGTCAAGGACTTTTTCCGTATATTAAAATAGAATAAAATAAAAGGGAATAAATTCCACATGGATTAACTCCTTTGTGGAGTAAAGACAAGTGAAGTTCGTCATGCGTGGTTCTACCAAACAATAAAGTGATAAGCTACACTCGTCACGCGACTAAGTTACTTATGTTTTTATTACCACAGAATTTATACAATTTTTATTTAAAATTAAACATAATAGCAATTCTATTCAAATGAATAGTATATTTTTTATTAACAAAGTGTATTTATACTAATATGAGGAAAGAGTTTGTGTGTGATAGCGGTCTGAAAATTTGATAGAGGATAGTCCAAAGCAGATCTTAATTCTCGTAAGGTAAATATTTTTCATATTTTGTTAATTAACAGAGAAATTAATTAAAATCTATAATGAACATCCGAAAATGGCTTAAGTTCGCTGTATCAAAGCTTTCCGACCTCGTTCCGAAGATGGCATAGCATAATCCGGTAGCGAAAGTAGCTCTTTTTTTTCCGCGAAGTACGAAAAAAAAAATAACCACTTCATTATTAGTACATTTTCTTTTGTAACTGTGTAATCTGTTAATATTATCAATATTAAACTTTCCAAAAATTTATTTTCGAAGCGTACTTTTCGTGTTTTCTTCTTCCTGCGTCTTTCGAAGCTCGCATCGGCTAAACTAATCAAAATACAGAAAAAGGAAAAATACGCGCTATTCAAAGGCATCTGCACCAGGCACCGCAATCAGTTCGAAGAAATGTCAACCCTTTAAAAACTTTTGGAGAGCCGTTTGATACATTTTCGTTCATTCTGTAATTTTTAAAAATCTTCATCTGCGCCTCTGATCAAAATATATAAAAAAAAAACGAAAGTACTAGACCATATCTATGTTCACTTTACTTTCGAAAGTTGGAATCCCTTTAAAAATATTAAGATGAACCGTTTAAATAAAAGTTTCCAAGACTCACTTTTGCGAGTTTTGTTTTCTGCGATGTTTAAAATTTTGCACCTGCTTTCGGAAATCAAAATAGGAAAAAACAAAAGTGGTTCACAAATGTGGTTCGGAGCAATTTACTGGTATTTTTTAGTTTCCTAAACGCAACTTTAATCTGTTGTAGACAAAAATATTTTAAACCTAATTGTAATTCAAGATGTATATAAAAAAAATTGTTATGAAGTGTATTTTAGAAACAAACAGGAAAAGAAAATTTTAATTAAGATTGTTTTTATAAGCATTTTTATGAAAATGCAGGAAATCTCTCAAGAGTTAAAAAAGAGGGTTAAAAAAATATAAACCCTATCAGAAACCTTCGTTTCCGAAACTCGCTTACGGTTATATACTTCCTTCTGGGATGATTAAAAATTAGCATCGGCTCTGAAAATCATAAGAAATAAGAAAAAGTACCAAATCATATCTATGTATTTTCCTCAGAAACGGACCTACATGTTAAAAAAAATATATCAACTATTTCAAAAAAATTAGTTTCCGAAAGTCACTTTAGCGATCTCTGTTTTGTTTTTGCAATGTTTAAAAAGCTTCATAGGTTTGGGAATCAAAACACGGAAAACAAAAGATATTAAACAGTATATTTCCTTTAAGATGTCTTTGGTTTTGAAAAATATTATTAACCCTTTCAAAAAAATTCCTTTCCGAAACCCACGTTTTCAAATTTCGATTTTACAACAATTTTTAAAAAGCGGCATCCAATTTCTGGTACGAAATGGAAGGAAAAATACCCAGTAAACCAGAATTCATAAGTTAAAACCACGTCTTCAGATTAAAAAATACTAATATTTACTTTTTCAGAAAAAATTGTTTTCTAGAAGCCAATTTTCTCTTTTTCAGTGAATTTAAAGCCGTTTCCCCGTTTTAATTCTTTAGAATATTTTTTCTCTGCATGCGCTGAGAAACGTACATTTACTACTGAGAGAAATATCGTTCTGAGTTTAAAAGACGGAAAGGGTGGGGTATTTTACATTATTGAGGGACACTTTTGGTTAAAATTGAAAGTTTAATATACTAAACGTCAGAAATTACATCCGCATTAGGATAAGGAGATTTAAGGATAGCCTCTTAATTCATTAGGATAGATTTTTTATTTATAAATGGGAACGTCCAAAGCAGAAAAAAAAAATTTGCTGAAAATTTTTTTTAAACGAAAATATAAGTGTGATACATCAATTTAAAGCTAAAGAGTTGAAGTATAGGAATTTGTAAGTTTTAAATTCATAAGACTAAGTGTTTACTGAAAATGAGCTGGATACTAACAGTATAAAACTAAATTTACTTTTGAGCTTAACACGTTAAGCGCCACGTCAACCACCGGTGGCTGACCCTAAACTTTCCGTTTAAAACGCGGCATTCACCGATGGCTGACGTCTAAAATATGATATAAAACTAAAAAAGTATATATTGTTTTATGTAATTACTGAAAAATTACTTAAAATTTACCTACCTTTTATTTATTACAGGATTATACTTTCTTAAAAATTACTTAAAACATTGTAAATTTTCCAGCGCTTTAGTGACAGTCACAGTGGCACTCAACGTGTTAAAATACAACTTATTGAAATGTATGATTTTTTCACTTTTTAGAATTCAATAAAATTACTATGCGTTCAAATCAACAAACTATTATCATATCGTTAAGACCTACATGGATAAAATCTTTTAGACAATGTCTTTAATGTATTCTATGCTGTATTTAAACGTTAATACTTAAATGCCACAAGAGTAACGGAAAACATACGAAAGTTTTAATAAAAAAAAACTACTTAAAATTTTTAACCAAAACTTCTAATTCCCTGATTTCGAGGGATAAGACATATTTTACATTAAATATTTTGTTTATGCTATGCATGGAATACTGGGGAGTTGTCACAAGAGTAACAAACGTCTGTGTCACAAGAGTAACACATAATACTTTTGCCGATAGTTTGATATAAAACTGCGTTACAACAAAAACAAACATAATCCTTAAAGTTTTGTTCTTTTTTCTCTGTTATTAGAGCAGTTTTTGAAATAGCTTTTGCTATAACTAAGGTTATTTTGTAAATTTTAAGGAAGATAAATTATCCTTATTAGTGTTTTTTTTAATGGGTGGATTTATTTTTATTCAATAATCATGACAAGTAATTAAAGATATAATAAAACAACTCAACTCGTGTCATTTTTGTGTGAATTTCTTTTTGTTTGAAGCACATGGTCTTTGATTAGATATTTTAGGCTTTCTAAAGCTTCGTTTACTAAATTCTGCTGCATAACTTACAGAGGTTCTTATAGTAACTCTTATGAAAAGGATTCTGATAGTATATTTTGAAGGAAAGATTTTAATATTGCTTCTTATACACGACATTGTTTTAAAGAGCAGGAAAAATTCTGCTAAGCGCCAAAAACTGTTTAGAAAAAATAAGAATGAAATTGAATATGTTGTTGTGAGAAAGAAACAAAACAGAATATATTACGATAAAGGTGAAGAAAAGTCTTAGAACCAGCAAAAACTAGAAAATGGAAATATTAAGTAAAGGAAAAAGTTGAGTACTAGCTAACCTCAGATACTGTAACGGAAAAAAATCTAAATCCACAGCTTTGGAGAATTTTATGTCGATGAAGATTTAAGAAGAGGTCATTCTTCAGCTAAATCTACGTTAGCTAAGCGTGAAAATGGTCACATAATTTCATCAATTCTATGGGACATTTAATAATACGTTTTTTTGTTTAAAGGAGCTTTCCTAAATTGAAAAATTGGAGATTCCTTTGCAGATTTTAAAGCCTATTTTCATAAAACAATAGAAAATTACTCATCAGAATATCTCCATTTGTTGCTGTTACGAAAACATTCAAACAATTCATAATGTAGTAACTTGTGTATTTCCTGCATCAAACATTCCTATGGTGGATTTAATGACTTTGTCTGCCGAGATACACGATAATTAGAATTTAGGAATTCAGAATGTCTAATTTGGGAGATAACATAGAAGAATTATTTGAAACGGAAGTCCATAATACAGAACTTCTTATAAGTTATTGTTAATAGCAAAACGTTGATAGACGTTTTGCTATTGACAAAACGTTTATCAACATCTTCTCAATACTGTTACTTTTCGTTTTGAACGTTTTGAAAAAGTAAGTTAAAGAAATCATTTCTGATTGTTAAAAATTTTTCGAAAGCAACTAGATCCATTTCTGTGGCACACATTCATTGAAACTTGTACAAGGGATTATTTTCGTAATGCCAAAAAAAATAACGATTTCTGAAAGAATAATTATGCCAGAGGATTTTCTGGAAACTGTTTTATTGCATGCCAAGACGAAATTTTGGTATGAAATACTACATTACTGGTCAAATCCACAAGCTACTGTATTTTCAAGTTTTTATTTAGTATGATCCCAATAAAGTTAAATCTTATGCTATTATTTTAGACAATGTAACTCATAATCAATTTTTTGTAAATTCTTTCGTATGTAAAATTTCAACATTGCATCTTTAAGGGAATTTGTATTTTCCTAAAATGTACCTGTTTTACTTTTTTATATGATGGTTGTGTTTTCCAATTCAAAAATATAACTATGCAAATATGCCTGTAATGAATCAGACTCCTTTCTCAATTAACTTAATTGGGCATTTTTTTTTTCGAAATACTCCTGGTATAGATGCTGTAGATTTATTTTGTGTTGTTGTATAATGATATATATGGAATGAAGTGCGTGCTAAAAAAGCAATTCTAAGATAAACTGTTTTATTTCTTTTGACGAAATAAGCAAAGTTTCATTATTTTGCGGAAAATACAAACAGCGAAGGGCATTCAACAAATACAATTTGTTAAAACCATGAAAAATGACACTATTTACTACAAACCTTATACTAGCATGAATCGTACAAAGAAATTGCGTTTTTTTTAAGTAAATCATGATACAAGAGAAGTTGCAAGTGATATTATTGATAATGAAGACAATAACTTATTCTGTTAAGTAACAGAAACGGAAAGGTTGCTATGTGGTTATAGTGCTTGTTAATTTTAGAATTTTTTACATTATGCTATTTTTGAATTAAAACAGCATTAAAAGTTTTTCTGTACGGAAAATAATTGTTTTAAACTTATTTTAATTATTTTGTTTAGTATTTAAACTGATTTTTTGCTAAAATTACATCATGGACAAAATGTCACAAGAGTAACACTTAGCATTTTGCAAAATCAAATGTAACTAATTCATGTGTTATCAGATGAGTTCAATGATTAATGCTTTTTAAAAAGATATAATTACTCTGCTATATTCTGTAAACATTATTTCTATAGTCTCATATAATTCACAGAATTTCTGCTTCAAACACAATTTTTGAAAATTGCATTTTTTTGTGGTCACAAGAGTAACAAAATTTTCATTTATTATCTAGCCAAGTAAAATCCTTTTTGTTACAAATTGTATATGGTTTATGAAAGTAGAGTGCATGTAATTTTAAGAAGTTGCATCAAATTAATCTTAAATATATTTTGCAATAAAACAATTGGTAATATATATGGAAATTTGCTCTGGTGGTCACAAGAGTAACAGTGGACGTTCCCAAATATAAAATCATGTATATTCTAGAGTACGCTTCCGAAAGCAGCAGGGCTCTGAACTTTAGATAATGATTTTTGTTTAAATATATTATTTCATTCAACGCTGATTTTAGATGTGTTTATGGTTACTAGAAGGATATGTGCGTACGGGGTACGCTCGCCAACCCACGTTCAGATACCACAGACTCCAAAAAACACGTTAATTGTCTCTGTTCCAAAAAGATTACTGAAGATTTAATTATAATTAAATCAGACATGTCTACGTTCATGTCAGTAAATATATAAAAGCCATACAGTGCAACAGTTGGAAGTTCTGGAGAAAAAAAGTCTCAAAGTTTATGCTGAAGTTTGTAATCTGATAAATGACTTCTTTCGGAAGGTGAGGCGGCTCAACAGCGTGATCGGTAGCGTGCTACCTTTTGGATTTTTTTTTTTTTTTTTTTGGTCCCAGTTTGAGTCATGGACACTATTTTTTCACAATGAAAATATTCATAAATTATTTTCGAACCGCAATTGCAAACTAGTCGGATGTGCCTATCTCAAAACTTCTTTCTCATACATGTTAATATTTCAAAAAGTTGTTACACAAGTTAATACTTCAGTGTTATTACTTGAATATTACACCAACTTTGACTGTCAATTTACTTTTCTGTTTTATTTTACAAATCGGGTTAAAAAGAGAGTTAATCTCAAACATAATATTTAATAAAATCAAAATTTTCCGATATTTTGTTGTACATCAGCTGCTTGGAAATCGCCATGGCTGGCTGGATGCAAATTGCCCGTCGCTGCTTGAACAGCCGATATTCAATAGAACTGTGAAAAATCGCGATTACAGCTCCGCCGTCAGGCGGATTGTTAGAAAATTCAAGTAGGACATGCTGCTCATAGCCAAAAACCATACACATGAAATTTGGTTCAATTCTATGCATAACTGCATACACATTTTGGTGGTACAATAATGAAAATGGCACAACAATTGCTATTACAGCGCCCCTTTTCGGCAGAATAATTCCAAACTTAACGAGGACTTATTGGCCATAGCCAGAAACATACACAAAAAAATTGGTTCAATTCTATGCATAACTTAATATATTTTACGATGGTAAAATAATGAAAATGGCACAAAAATCGCTATTACAGCGCCCTCTGCCAGCGGAATATTTCTAAATTCAAGGAGGACTTATTGGCTATAGCCAGAAACATACACAAAAACTTTGGTCCAACTCTATGCATAACTTCCCACACTTTTTCGATTATGCAATGAGGACACACAGACATTTTGTATAAACATGTTTTTCGGGATCTGTGACCCCTAAAACATGTAAATCCGTTAAACCCGGAAATCAAACTTTTTTTTTACAATAATTTCTTCTTTAGAAAGAAGTAAAAATGTATACAATAATAGGGTTAGTACGCATTAAGAGATTCAGGGGATTTTAAGTGTTTTAATACCAGAAATTTCGTAAAGTACTGATCGCTATATCTAAATATAGAATTTTATTTCATTAAAAAGGGTGACAGTTAATTCACACAAACTCTGGTAAAAGGAGCTTGAAATTCCTGGAAGCGTACGAATCCTGAATAATTTAAATTTACAAAAATATAAAGGAAATGCGCATTTTTGTGTTCATACACAGTTACGGAAGGGAATTTCAGATACTTATATTTTTTTTTAAAAAGTTTTAAAAAAAATAGGTAATTTGTATTTCTTTAACCACAAAATATTGCTGCTTTTAAAAAATATCTACTGTTACCTTTTATGAACAAACTCCTCTTTCACAGAAAAATAAATTAAAATTTCCTATTCTATAAAAAAAAAAAGAAAAAAACAGAAATATACGCTATTTTAATTATTTTTCATTATCCAAGTATTTCAAAACGTTTTGTGAATTTTTCAAAATTTGCAATTAAATTTTGAAAATGAATTTTTTTAAATCAGTTTCTTGCTATCGCTGTTAGAATAACGACGTATGAATTAATTTTAGCAATTTCAAAATCTTTTCAGCAGAACCTTTCTTTTAATGCTTTGTAGGCGGGCGGCATTTTCAGTGTTTTCGAAAGTGTAGCAGGCAACTTAACCTGCTTCTGAATCACTGTGAAGTAAGAGGGCGTTTTTTCATCGGAAAAATGCCACTATGATCTGAATAATTACTTCCAACATCTGAAAGTTCGTGATCATTACAAGAATAATCTGATAACTTATCACGCAGTGTTTCCATATTAGGCGGATTTTTTATTCAGAAAATAAGAATTATCAATAGAAATTTTGAATAGTTAATATTGATTTATATAATAATGGATATCCCGTTAATCAACTAAAAGAAAATGCTACTTAAAAATTTCTGGTATGAATTAGGAATTATTTCATTGCTTTTTATCACGCAACTGAGAACTCTCCCCCACAAGGAAAACGTTAAGTAAATAGAAAATTCTCCTGATTTCAGTGGTTTAATTTATGAAATATTTTTTAGTTATTTAACTGTTAAAAATTATAGTTTATATCTATACTAATAAAAGAACAAATCGCTCTGTATGTCTGTCTGTGTGTGTGTGTGCGATGGCTAGCGAAACCTACCGCACGTAGAAGTCTGAAATTTCAGGTGTGATTAGTCCAAGACAGGTCCTGATGCACCCGAGGCTCAGATTTTTAATTTTTTAAGGGCCGGGCCCCTGGGCCCCTTTCAGTTTTAATGCACTAAAACGTTAATAACATGACTCTTTTCTATTCCTTTCTATCCGATCTTCTTCGTTTTAGGGGTAAATTCTCTTTTCAGTTTCTGCCCCATTTCTGCATTTCCCTAAAGACCCTGTCACCCTTGCAAGGGGCCCAGTACAGGGCCCCTGGAAATTTTAGCGCACTAAGTTGTTAATAACATACCTCTTTTCTATCCGATCATCTTCGTTTTAGGGGTAAATTCTCCTTTCAGTTTCTGCCTCATTTCTACATTTCACATAAGACCTGGCACCCTTGCAAGTGGCCCAGTACAGGGCCCCTTGAAGTTTTAGTGCACTAAATTGTTAATAACATGCCTCTTTTCTATCCGATCTTCTTCGTTTTTGGGGTGAATTCTCCTTTGATTTTCTGCCCCATTTCTACATTTCAGTTAAGACCCTGGCACCCTTGCAAGGGGCCCAGTACAGGGCCCTTTGAAGTTTTAGTGCACTAAATTGTTAATAACGTTTCTTTTCTATCCGATCTTCTTCGTTTTTGGGGTGAATTCTCCTTTCAGTTTCTGACCCATTTCTACATTTCAGTTAAGACCCTGGCAGACTTGCAAGGGGCCCGGTACAGGGCCCCTTGAAGTTTTAGTGCACTAAATTATTAATTACATGCCCCTTTTCTATCCGATCTTCTTCGTTTTTGGGGTGAATTCTACTTTTAGTTTCTGCCCCATTTCTACTTTTCAGTTAAGACCCTGGCACCCTGGCAAAGGGACCTGTACAGAGTCCCTCTAAGTTTTAGTGCACTAAATTGTTAATAAATTGCTTCCTTTTACCCGATCTTCATTTTTGGGATACTTTCTACATTTAGTTACTCTCCCGTATCTACATTCCAGTTAAGATCTTGGGCCCGTCTAAGGTCCTGTAGGTCCCGGTCCAGGGACCCTTAAATTTTTCGTGTGCCATGCGTTTTTCACACCCTAATTTTCTTACCTTCGCAATGTGTAATTTTATAGTTGAGTCTTGAACTCTTCTCCTTAGACCAACACTCACATATTTTTATTGGGGCCCTAGGGACCTTTTTTAAGCATTTCCCCAATCTTTGCACTTTTATTTTAAATTATATTCTAATGATTAATTCATACCCTATGCTTAATCTCGACTAATCGACGATCTAAAACGCTAAGTACTAAAACGTTGTAACATGTTTTCATGTTAAGGCCCTGTTCTCAACTATCAGTTGGTCCCTTTTGGGCCCCGTATTATAACTCCCTTAAAAATAGCCCGATTCGCCAGGTTTTTTTTTTTTTTCTAACAACGTCTGAGGTTCTCCAGCTATTACATGAACGACAAAAAAAAAATATATATATATATGTCAGGCTTCAACTACCACCAATTTTGAATATAAATTGTCTTCTTAGGGCCCTTGGTTCATCTTTAAAAATTATTCGAATTCCTTGCAATTTTCTTTACCATAGTTCTAGAGTCCTCAGATTACGTTGAAAACTAATAAAAAGTGTATTTATACCAAACTACATGCCACTTAAGACCCTTCCCCCTTGGGGCCCGGTACAAGGCCCCTTTAAGCTTTTGCAACATAAATTAATAAATTGCCCCTCTTAATCCGACCTTCATATTTGGAAACATTTTCCCATTTAGTTATTCTCCAGTTTCTATATTCCAGTTAAAATCCTGGGTCACCTTAGGGTTCTCTAGGGCCCTATACGGGCCCCTTGTACTTTTTGTGTGCTATGCATTTTTTACACCCTAATTTTCTCACCTTCTCATTGCATAATTTTAAAATTGAGTCTTGGACTCTTCCCCTTAGACCAACACCCTCATATATTTATTGGAGCTCTAGGGCCTCTTTTTAAGCATTTACACCATTTTTGCGCATTTCTTTAAAATATTATTCTAATGATTATTTCATACCCTATGATTAATTTTGACTAATTGAAGATCTAAAATGTTAAGTGCTAAAACATTTAAACGTGCTTTCTTGTTAGGGCCCTGCTCTCAACTATCAGTTGGGCCCTTTTGAGCCTCCTATTATAGCTCCCTTAAAAATTATCCGATTCACGAACTTTTTTTCTAACATCTTCTTAGGTTCTCCAGCTTTCTACATGAACGACAAAAAAAAAATAATTGCAGACTTCATCTACCAGCAATTTTAAATATTAATCGTCTTCATGGGGCCTTTCTTGCAGCTTCTTTAAAAACTATCCTATTCTAATGCAATTTTCTTTAACATAATTTTAGCGTCTTCCAACTACTTTAAAACCCCTAAAAAACTTTCCTATACCCAACTACATTCCAGTTAGGACCCTGGCCCCCAGGGCCCGGTCTTTCTTTATACCTCAGCTACCACCTTTTTCGAACATTAATCTCCTTTTTCAGCATTAACTTACGTCTACTCACTACAGCCGTAAATAAAAAATCGCGTTACTTTAAAGGTAACTTTAGATAAGGGATTTCATCCGTTCATTAAATATCGTGTTAATGCTAACAGTAATTCATGAAATTTACAAGGTTGAGGAGGCATCTTCCACCGCTTGGTGACGAGTTATTTCCTCTGGTTTAAGGGCCCAATTTCAACGGGATTTGCTGCCTTCAACTTAGATTACAACTCAGCTACTTTCTGTATTATGAAATTTTATCTTAGACTTTAGTTACCAACATTTTCTAACATTAATGGTGCAATTTTTTTTTTGTTTGTTTCTGTGGGCTTGATTCTTACGATGTTTGGCTCACTCAACTTGGTTTTCGATTGTCTCCGGCACGTGCGGGCACTTCCGGTAAATGTTGCCATACGTAGTGGTGTCTAGATTACAGGTTCGTTCGGAAAGAAGTTTGTTGGGAACACATTAGACGCTACGGAAGACAACGGGGCCTCCAAAATGAGGTTCATTTAAAAGAATTTCCAAAGATTTAAAATCATACAAGTTTTGTTTAAGGTTATTATTTACAAACCCCGGGCAACGCCGGGCGGGTCTTCTAGTACAGATATATAAATTAATTCATTAAATTTATACACGTAAAATTTCATTTTTAAATCTATATATACCCACACATACACGTAAAAAATATTTTATTTCTATTTTTCCTAATTTTCAATAATAAAGATAGGGGAGAGAATGGGACACTTTTTACATAAGTAAGAAAATCAACTTTCTTCGACACAAACAAAAATTTCGATATATACAATAAGGTAGGATCCATGTCAATTCAGGCAGCCAAAGAAAAAATCTTACCTTCATAGTCTCAGAAGTTTTTGAATTGAACATATGTTAAAATTCAATAAAAAATAAGATACTTGTATATTTTGGTTTTGCCCCAAAAAATTCCTGGCCCGAGATACAGGCCGCCAAAGATGGCATCCCGGGTACCATTTCCAATTCGCCATTTTCGATAAAAATTTTAAAGTGCTCTATCTCTAGAACGGTGCAAGATATTTTGTTGCTTTTTTTTTATTTTAAAGATAATATTCTTCTGTTTAAAATGATATACCCAATTTTGAAAAATGTATTCAACTTTTCTTGGCAACCTTTTTAAAAAAATAATTTTTTTTCAAAAAAAATTTTTTTTTCGAAAATGCCAATCCTAAAAATTTTGATTTTTTTGCTGTTGATCAATACCATTGGGAACTATCTTCACTTTAAAGGAGAACTTCCACTTTTGAGTTTAACAAATTTTAGAAACATTTAAAAAATTTAGAGAATTTTACAGGAACTGTATATATACAGTTCCAGTAAAAGTCACTGAATTTTTGATTATTTGTATCATATTTGTAAGGATAAGCCTACTATATATCCTAAACAAGTTAGAAATTGCAATATCAAATGTGGCAAATGAGGTGCGTGCATAGTATTAACTAGTTTTATAAATATTCATATCTTGGTGCAATAAGTGTTACACTCTTCGGCAAAAAGGCATGAATACAAAATTTACTATAATTCCATATATTAAATTCAGTAATACGGAAGTAATATGAATCCATCTTAAAAGGACTTAATCGCCATGGCAACCTAGAATCATTGCCTATCATGGTGTATCATTGAATCAGTTATGTATTATAGGATTTTTAAATAGAATGAAGAAAAGTTTTATTAATGTCTTTTATGTTTTAATTTGATTTTGATAGCATTTGAAGTGATACATACTTTATTGCAGAGGTTTACAAAAAATTACTTCCTGTGTCATAGAAAGTGCATAGTGTTTACAGGGACACACAAAAGATTTCGGATACTTTACCTTATTGGAAATACTGTACATTAGCGATGATTACTAGAGGTGCATTTTTAGTTGCGATATGAGTTTTTAAGTTTAATTAAATATTTCCATATTACGTTGTGTGTATAAAGGCTGTAGATCATATACAGGGCTACACAAAAGAAATCTTAAGGGTTTACTGAGTATGAATGAAAGTAGCTTAAAGGTGATTTTTAAATGAGTTATGCATTTTTACACTGAACTACATTTAGTATACTAAGATATGTTTGGAGAATATAGATAAAATGATATGCAGGTCCATGCAAAGAATTAGATACATGGCCGTCTATGGATGATAATCTCTGGAAGTGTGATTTCACTGGTTTTAAGGATGTTTTAATATTAATTAAATATTAGCTAAATAGTGGCATGTAAATAAAGATAGTAGGTAAAATACAGGGTTGTATGAAAGTATTCAAGTATGCTTCCGTCTATTGACATAAATTTCTAAAAGTCAAATTCCAACCTATTTATGTGTTTTTAACAATTTCCAACATAGTTGAAAGTCTTTATGGATTCGATTTGTCTGCCCATCTGTCTGAACTCTAACTTGTATTAATATAATTTGTATTGCTGTGTAATTGATATATGTTATTGAGATTGTTTTACTATGTTCGGTATTGAAAATAAAGTATGTATCACTTCAAATGCTATGAAAATCAAATTAAAGCAGAAAAGACATTAATAAAAGTTTTCTTCATTCTATTTAAAAATCCTATAATACATAATTGATTCAATGATATACCTTGATAGGTAATGATTCTAGGCTGCCATGGCGATTAAGTCCTTTTAAGATGAATTCATATTACTGCCGTATTACTGAATTTAATATGTAGAATCATAATAAATTTTGTATTCATGCCCTTTTTGCCCAAGAGTGCAACTTATTTCACCAAGATCTGAATATTTATAAAACTAGTTACAGTACGCACGCACCTCATTTGCCACATTTGATATTGCAATTTCTAACTTGTTTAGGATATATAGTAGGCTTATCTTCACAAATATGATACAAATAAGCAAAAATTCAGTGACTTTTACAGGAACTGTATAATATAGCTCCTGTAAACTTCTCTGAATTTTTTAAATGTTTCTAAAATTTGTTAAACTCAAAAGTGGAAGTTCTCCTTTACAGTGAAGGTAGTTCCCAATGGTATTGATCAACAGCAAAAAAAAATCTAAATTTTTGGGATTGGCATTTCCAAAAAAAAAATTTTTTTTGAACAAAAAATTTTTTTTTTTCATAAGGCTGCCACAAGAAAAGTTGAATACATTTTTCAAAATTGGGTATATCATTTAAACAAAAGTGTATTGTCTTTAAAATAAAATAAACCGCAACAAAATATCTTGCACCGTTCTAGAAATAGAGCACTTTAAAATTTTTATCGAAAATCGCGAATGAGAAAGGATGCCGGGGATGTCATCTTTGGCGGCCTGTATCTCGGGCCAGGAATTTTTTTTGGGCAAAATGAAAATATACAAGTATCTTACTTTTACTTAAATTTTAACATATGTTCAATTGAAAAACTTCTGAGACTATGAAGGTAACCCCCCTGCCTGAGTTGATATGGATTCAGCCATACAAAAAATCACTTTCTAATATACTTGGAACAATATAGAAACATAATTTGGAGAAGCAATTTTATAAATAAAGAAATTATAAATTTCAAACTATGCCCCATACCTCCCCACTAACAGACAGATGTGAGACAGCTATAAAACAATGTATGATAAGGCACAAATAGTCTAGTATCGGCTATATGTACAGTTTAACAAAGATTGCACGTTGATAATGTCTCTGCTACAATTATCAAATTCCAGTACCTTCATCACTGAAAGGAAAATTCAGGATTGTTAGAGATGACATTAAAAAATCAACAGTTCAATTTATTTACATTTTGAAGTAAATTAATGTATTTATAATGTCACAATTAATACACTACCCCTCTAAAAATAATTGTATATTAGCAATTTACATTTATCTTATTAAAAAGAAGGAATTAGACATGTCCCATACCTCCCTCTAACTTCTTTTATGTTAAACCTTGTATAAACAAAAATGTTGCTTTTAGGCATAGTTTAAATTATAGATAATATACAGTATAATGTTCCATAAATAGGGAAACTATTAAATCTACGCATAAACAAGTCCTTAATATACAAAAAGCATAAAAAGTATAAGAAGCAAATTTACTTTTGATTCTTGGAATAATCTTTTTCTTTATACAATCACAATCTTATGCAGATCAGCTATTTTTTTTTTTTTCAACTGAAGATTGGGGTACCATTGCTTCATCTAATGTGTGACTGATGAAATGCTTAGAATGATACAATAAAAAGACAAACCAACTGTCCCATTCCACCCCGCTCTCCTCTAAGTTTCAAATTGTGGTTCGAAAAAAATTACGGAATTTCAAATTAAAATAGGGGTTTGTCCAGGACTCAAGCTCAGACAAAAAACCTGAGAAAGTCAAATTTGCCGGAAGTAATTTATCAAATTATAAACTAAGATAAATTTTGAGCGTTAGTTTCTCAAGATCTCCTTAGCCATAGAATTCATGGCTTTCATATATTTGTCTACTGGCACAAGAAAGACTGTTTTAATAAAATATAAATAGAGATATTTTGAAACAATTTTAAAACTTTTCTTTTCGTACGTTTTTTTATTAAATATAAAATAAAGTAATGAAGTTGTCAAACTGCAAACATTTGAAAAGTTTGTGCAAGAATAGTACTTGACCTCCTTGGCTATAGAATTAGGGGCTTTCATATGTTTGTCTACTTACACAAAGACAACAAAATATAAATAGAGATACTTTGAAATAAATAATTTTTAAGCTTTCCTTTTTGTACGTGTTTTTACTAAATATAAAACCAAGTCATGAAGCTGTCAAATAAATTTTTAACTGCAAAAGTGCAAGATTAGTATTTGTACGTTTTGCATACTTGGAGACTACTGACCAGGCCCCTACCTACCGGGGTTAGATACACAGGGGAGACAGGATATTTGATCCCTGATCATAAAGTATACTAAAATCAATATGTAGAGTTTTGAAATCTGGCAACACATTTTAAGATGCATTATTTCAGATAATCTAGCAACATAAAATCATTTACAGCCATTTTGTTTCAGCATGAAAAGGAAATTTTTAATTGCTGCAAATTAAACTTTTTTAAAGGTTTTTAAAGTTTTGTTTTTATTTTCTATTGTTAGAAGTTTGATAAATTGAATTGTGTATCATTTTAAAGTATAAATTTTACAATTCTTAATATAACTTCTTAGGAAATTAGTTTTGTTTATTTACCAACGAAAATATACATTTATCTCTATACACAAAATGGGGATACTTGATCCCTCTTTTTCTAGGGATCACGTATCCCCAAATAGCTAAACTTTTAATACAAACAGAAATACTCCAGTTTTGTTACTAAATACAGAACATTTGCATCAATTTAGCAAAAGATGTTTGTGATACTTTAGTTTTATATAAAATAAAATCTTCCATTACGTAGGTCAAGTAGAACAAATGTCAGACTTTTTGAATGCGAGATTAATTTTTTACGATGAAAAGGCACGCGTTATCAATTCTATTTCCCGGAAAAAAGTTGCTAAAAGCATAGTTGATGAGTCAGATTATATTATTAAGTTGCCTAATCCAATTATGGTATAGGAGGAACCTTAAGAAGTGCTACAACTGTAACCTTTCATTTTGACTTTTCAAAGTTTCAAAATACCTGCTGATAATGAGGCTGTGTCATCTTTTGAAAGCTTTAGGGGAAAGTAGGGTAATGACGCTCAGAAGGGCAATCCCGCTCACCAAATATCTCTAAACATAATAGAATTGAAAACGTGCGATCATTACCGGTACCTTAGAGGTCTGCACGGGCCGGAATTTTCAGACCCGGGTGCGGCCCGGCCCGATCGAAAGCTATCTTGGCCCGGCCCGGTGTAAAAATTGGAAGTTCGGCCCGAGCCCGGCCCGTTTGCATTTTTACATTTCTCGGCCCGGCCCGTACAAAAATCAGTGAAAACAGGCCCGGCCCGACACAATTTCTAAAAATCCTTTTTTTTCTCAACATACAACTAAGATTATTTTAATGAATACTAAATACATATTTATGGGAACATTTTACAGAATATTTTACATTACTATGATGTTCGCAAAACAGAAAACACACAATATTAAATATTAACGATTACTTACAGTGTTTTAGTCATCGTGACTACAGACATTTCAAAATGGAAATAAGGATTCATTAAAAGATTAATGTAGTTCAGAATAAAGGATTAAAAACATGATAACTTTTGAAGCTGTATAATAAAAAGTAGATTTGTGAAAATATTTCTCTCATTTTTAAGGCTTTTCTCAAATTCAAAAGAGCTACATTTCGACACATTTATGATTTCTTTTCTTTTCGGGAACGCGTAAGATTGGCAGGTATTCTTATTCAGAAGCTATGTAAATGTCGTTTTTTTCATAGATAAAAGCAATATATCTTTCTGAAAATACTGTCAAAGTTAGCGTTTTGAATCGAATTTCCGGAAGCGATAGCACAGGAAAGGAGAAAAACGTACAGTCACGTGACATGAACCTCTTATCTATGTAAGTAATTTATCAAATATGGAAAAAGCTATTCGTTTCCAAATGCCTTCAATAGCACGAGCCTGCCAATATGCCTTTATAGTTAAAAATTTTGTCAGAAAATGTGTCTGAAAGCTTCGCATTATTGAGCAGTGAATATGAGAACCACCTTAAGGTATATTTCCAAAGATACTGTTAAAAGAAGTTCATTATCACTATTAATACTACAAAACAATGACTGTTCTACACATCCTGAGATCGATTAAGACCAGTTCCGTCCCGGCATGAGTCTGCGGAAAAAAATTAAACTCGGAATCGGACATTTTGTAACTGTACGATGCCGATCTCTACAATGGACGTGTTACATTTCTGTATTGATGTTGTTAAACTCGCATCGGCTCGTGACACACATTTATACTTCTCGAGAAAATCATATTCATTGAAAACGGCTCGTATTTTATCTGCTTCGCTTAAATTCTTATATCGAGCCGTTAGGCCCGATTAATTCTTTTGCCGGCCCGGCCCACTTATTTTGTCTGTCGGCCCGGCCCGTTGAAAAAATTGTCCTAATTCTGCCGGCCCGTTTGAAAATTAGCCTTCATTCCGCCGGCCGGGGCGGGTACGGGCCTCGGGCCAAGCCCGTGCAGACCTCTATGGTACCTAGCGAACCTAAGTTCTCAGTAAGGATTGAGTGCCCGTCGGGGGGAAAGTATTTTTGTGTCCTCACGTAATTAGTTTGAAGTTGTTTTATTATAAAATTCTACAACATCTAACTTGAAGGTAAGTGTACACTCTTATTTTCAAATATTAATTTACACATTATGTCTACAAAATATATACATTGAGCTCAGTGGCGTGGCGTGAAAATTTTCGGTGGTCATCGCAATTATTTAAGTTTGTGGTGAAAAATTATTAACTCTAAAATTCAATGGTTGAATGGTCAAAAAAGAAACTTTAAATCTTACCTTCACTTATACATGAACTCCAAATGTTCTGCTAAAACTGGATCGTAGAGTTTTAAAAGCTTATTAAGAGTTTTAAAATATTGCTTGGTCATCGCCGCATCCAGCGATGACCGGATGCCACGCCACTGTTAGCTGTACTTTCATGCTTTTATTTATTTTTGTAGTGCTTTGTTACGCCAATTATAATGCATTAAAACCAAACATGGCGATAACGGGTAATGGCGCTCGCGTGAATTCCAAAAGAAGTTCTGCCAGTGGGCAACTTTTTAAAAATTCAAATTTGTTGATTGACACCACTTTTTTGAAATGGTAAAATTCCCCTGTTTTCGCCTTAATTATGTCATTAAACAAGGAGAATTTTACGATTTCAAAAAAGCGGTGAAAATCAAAAAACCTAAATATAAAAAAAGTAGCCCACTGTATGTGCAATACAATATGTGTAAAGTGGTCGCAAAAAGTATAAAGTGGTCGCAAAAAGTCTGCAGTGGTGTGAACAGCCCACACAACTACATATGTGACTTTTTTTCTTAAATGTTGTATTCAAACTCTGAGCGCCATTACCCTACCATGTCGGGCATTACCGCTCAATCGATGGTCGTTTAAATAAAACGATAAAAAAATTCCTAAATCCTTTATGCAAATTAGTTGATTGCAAACTGTTCCTTACGCTTTGGAGTTATACTTCGTTAATAAAATAGATTTTTTTTTATAAATTTAACTAGCTATTCATGTTTTCCCTTAAGTGAGCGCCATCCCCCTACTTTCCCCTATTCATTATTTTTACTTTGTTTTATATACTTGTATTATTTATTAAAATAAAGTAACTATTTGGCGATTTCTTTCTAGCTTTTGATTCTAAATTTTTCATTTTAGTTTTTTTTTTTTTAATTAAATAGTGTATGGTTTTTATAAATGTCTACACGTCAAGTCATCAACAAAAGTGTTTAAATATTTATCTTGTAGTCATAAATGAAAGAAATAAAAGTTAAGTGTTCATTACTAACTTATGATACTGCGATGTATGCATAATGAAACAATATTAGCTTGATTTTTGACAAGGATTAAATATTCCCAACGAAAGGATCAAGTATCCCTCTAAGTGGGGATACATGACCCACCTTTTGAAAAATTGAAAAATGCAATTTTCTGAAATTAATTTGTTTTTTTATACCAAGAAAAAATTATATTGTATAAGAAATGGACACATGATTATTGTGGTAAAAAAATTTCTTAAAAATGTCAACTGAGAAAAAAAATAAAAACAGATAGTGAGGATCAAGTATTCTCACTCTCACCTACTATTGTACAGAATTAATGATTGAAAGGATTATTTAAGGTGTAATTGTAAATAATTATTGGTTTAACATTTTTTTTTGTTTAAATATCAATCATCTGATTCTTTGCGGCGTTATTCAAAACGGAACCTAAAAGTAAAGTATCATTCGATAGGATAAATCACATGAATGGGTTTCACAATAATGAAAATTCATCTGGGAAATGGGGAAAAAATATTTTCATTTACAAGCTGGTTACATAGTAAACATTGAAATAACCGGGTGTTGAAAATAAACACGATTAGGTGGTTTCAAAAAGTTAACATCAAAGACAAAAAAAGAGCAGATGATTCTAAGAAATACACTTCCAACAGTAAATTCTCCTAAACATAACGCTGTGGTCACAAAGGCATAGTTGCATAACTAATTCTCCAAAAAGACATGCAGCTGTACTACAGTCTACAGAGCTGAACGCAGAAAACCACCATAGATGTTATTCAACATTGAAGTTCGAAAAAAAAATCACAAGTAAAAATGTTATCAGCGTCTCGTGAAAGCACTCCAGACAGAATCGCAAAGTAAACTTTATGCAATATATACCACAATACCTTGAACTATTTTTCAAATCGTTGATAATGGACTTCAAACAAAATATCTACTCATTTTATTAAAATTAAAGCTTACAAATACTCATTTGCATTTTTTTTTTTTTTTACTTTGTCTTAAAATGTTAAAAAATAAATTGCTGCGGTTTGTTTTGGTATTTAAGTTTTAAAATTTATGAAATATATTGCAATTACTTAAATTGTTTTTCTTTATTTTTTAAAAAATGAAACAAGCGTACAAAATAGCACTACAACAAAAATCAATTAACTTAATGCTTCCTACAGTGGCGTAGCGTTAGGGGGGGAGGGACGGGCTCAATCATTTTACTACCAGCACTATTATATAGAAAATTTGACTTTATTTAATCATTGAATGTTATACGATTAAACAAAGCAAAATTTAACATACAATAATACCGGTCGAGCCCACAAATACTCTGCGCCATTGGTTTCCGATATAAATAAACTTTATTCTTATAGAATTCGATGTATGCACTGAACATGAATATGACTATAAAAAAGGGTGAATTGGCTACATTTGTTTTGTAATTTTCATCTACACTTACGCCTTAATGTCTATCACTCTACATATTCCATGTGACACGGTCTTCCTTGTAAATAATCGGAAAAAATAAATGTAACTGAATTTATAGTAAACAATACCTGTAATTCTGATTTAATTAAATTATACCGCGTAACGTTTTTTACATTTTTATTAAATTTAACTTTGATATATCTGCAGACGTGAAGAAAGAAAAAAGAATAAACCAAAGTTGTTAATCGCAAAAGTATCACAGAGAAAAACGAAAGAAGTTTTTCAATTGGGAATCATCGCTTTTTTAAATTTATGTTAAAGTATGTGCCAATCGCTGTTTTGCGAAAATTTTCGATTTCTTTATCATATTAAATTAAAATTCAAAACCTTAGGACTCCAAAAATGACTTACTTTTCGTTCAGCTATAATTAGAAGCAAAGTTATAGCACAAAATATAAACCGGGAATGAATTTTCTAAAAGCGGAAGTGCCCGTTACGGAAAGAAACAAATTTAAACATTTGTTTTTCTACTTTTAAACATGTTTAATGTTCATATATTTTTAATATAGAATTAAATTTGCATTTAAAGTTTTAAACTTTATACCCTTTTTTGTGCTATATTAAAATCTTAATTTGAGTTTTCTGGAAAACTGCGTTTTTCATTGTTTACATTTACGAGAAATATAATTTCTTAAAATGTTTTTAAGATATTAAAATAAAATTTTTTTACAAGGTTCTGCTCATCTATTGGTATGTTATGAAGCAAAATATAGTTTGTAATTATGCAAATACTAATTTAAGAACTATTTTTTTAACATGCTCTGTATACAAAATTTGGTATATGTTAGTAAATTTAAGAGGTTTTGCAAATCTTTTGCTTCATTACACAGGAAAGTGGTTTGGTAATATAGTGTTAAAAAGTAAGTGAAATATATTGAATAGATTTCGTTATAGAAGGTTTGTCATAAGTGCAATTTTTTACTAAAATGACTAAATATTGCCTGAAATTGTAAAGTTAATTAAATTTTCTTTAAATTCATAGTTGTATTCCCTGTTTTACCTAAAAACACATGTGTTTAAAAAAATCATTTTGCAAAAAACGTGCCCCGAAGGTGTAAACATACCTTAAAACAATAAGCATAGGTGGCAATCTCCACATTGAAATTGTTATAAACTTTGAAAATTTCAATATGAATACACAATTTTGATTAAATATTAGAATTTTTTGAGTTTTAAAGCATAATTCAAAAACTAATTGTTGCAATTTTGGATTAGCATATATCAAGCTTGTAGAAATCAATTTCTATTAAGGAAATAATAGGTTATATTTAACGTCCGTTTGAAATATTAATTTGAAATACTATTTCTGTGGAAAGTTTTAAAAATTTCCACATCTGTATTTCCGAATCAATAAACGAAATTCGGTCATGGCAATATTCTTGTTTCATGGGTTAATTTCATATTCATAGAAAATTTCACAGATTCACTTTATTAGCAATTTCCATTATCGATTTCCTTTATTAGCAATTTTTGGGACACATGGGTAATAAAAATGACGGGTTTATTCGAAAATTTATACATTTAATAAATTCATATTTATTATTCTGTTTCCCAAAATTTGGTGTTTTCTCAAGTACATTGCAGCAAATGATGCATTTCTATCACTTGCATTAAAAAAAATTCATTTTCTAAATAGATCCGTTATTTTTGGGACGCCTGGTTAAGTGTAATCATTTTTATGACTCTATACAGCAGGAATGTCAAACTGTGGTCCGTCGGATACCACTAATTTTATATTGAAATAGCCGAATTTTTGAATCGCAGCGATTCCTTGATCAGATAGGGTAGTTATTTCTATAAAATTTTACATGTATCCGGCGAGCCACAGTTTGTTTACACATACATCTGACTTGTGTGCTTGGCATCTAGGTCCGCTTATAAGTCATCTTCAATATACAGGGACGAGATAGCACAATGAAATTTACAACACAGAGAAATTACATCCGGGAGCTCCACAAAGAGTGTGCAATGGAGCCAGCGAGAGTCGAACTCGCAGACCTCTGCCGCTCTCAATACTTAGCGGATGGCAGCGGGGTGTCCTAACCGCTCGGTCACCGAGGCCCCGCCACAATTTGACACCACTGGTATAGAGTGCGCACAAAGGTTTCCCCCATCACAAAAAAAGTTAGAACGAAATAACAGTTAAAAATCGCAATCTAAAACTTATAATTACATAGCTTTATTTTTAAAGTTTAATTATAATCAAATACATGCCCCAACTAGAGCATAAATGCTAAGTCATCTAAGCTACTAAGAATCAAAAGTTAATTTTTGCGGATGCATCGAAAGTGATAGACCAACACCATAGCTTAATGCTCTCAAGATATTAGTACTTTTGATTTATTCTTTAGGGGTTATATAAAGGATATTGTGTTTGCTACACGAGTTCATGATATTAAAATACTGGAGATCAAAGTAACGTTTCGTATCTAGTTTTACAGAACAAATGGATTGCAAAACGTGGCAAGAACTAGAGCGCCGCCTCGACATTCTCGGAGCTACAAAGAGGGCGAATACTGAAATTTATTAAATTACTAGGGACCTTTAAAGTATGCCAAATGTTAGCAGTATTTTCTGAAAGAAATATTTCCTTTATTCAATGACAGAAATACGGAGATTAAGTACGATGTAAATTTACTTTTGGATTATAGTGGTAATATATCCGTACAGTTTATAGGGCCGAAAGTATTTCAATTTATTAGAAGTTAATACCGTATTTACAATTAAAAAACGAAAAACATATCTAACTATAATAGTTTTCTATAATTTGTATAATTAGAAAAGGACTTTATGCGCAACGTGTAGTGCGGGGAGGAATGGGACACTTTTTACAAAAATAAGAAAATCAACTTTGTTTGACACAAAAACAAAAATTTCGATACATAGAATACAAAATTAAACGCGTTCCAATGTCCTTGAACAATATAGAAACATAATTTGCAGAAACAATTTTATAAATAAATTGTAAATTTCAAAATGTGTCCCATACCTCCCCACCAACAGGGAGGTGTAGGACAGCTATAAAACAATATACGATAAGGCACAAATAGTCTAGTGTTGGCTATATATACAGTCTAACAAAGATTGTAAGTTGATAATGTCTGTTCTACAATATCAAATTCCATTACCTTCATCAGTGGAAGGAAAATTCAGGATTGTCAGTCAGAAATGACATTAAAAAGTCATCAGTTTAATTTATTTACATTTTGAAATAAATGAATATATTTATAATGTTATAATTAATATACTACCCTCGAAAAATATTTGCATATTAGCAATTTACATTCATCTTATTAAAAAGAAGGAATTTGACTTGTCCCATTCCTCCCTCTACCTTCTTTTATGTTAAACTTCTTGTATAAACAAAAAATCTGCTTTTAAGCATAGTTTAAATTAGGGATAATATATACAGAATAATGTTCCATAAATGAGGAAACTATTACATCTACTCATAAACGAGCCTTTGATCTACAAAAAAACATAAAAAGTTTATGAAGCAAATTTACTTTTGAATGTTGAAATAAATCTTTTCCTTTATACAATCGAAAGCTTATGCTGATCAGCTACTTTTTTCAGCTGAAGTTTGTGGTACCATTGCTTCATCTAATGAGCGATTGATGAAATGATTAGAATGATACATAAAGAGAAAAACCTACTGTTCCATTCCACCCCGCTCTCCCCTATATCAAAGAGCCTATCTATTGATACTTTACACATTTAAACAATAAAATGATCAAATCACTAACAAAAGACATCCCTATTTAAGGAACACAATATAGGGTTTCATGTGTATCCCTTATTGGGAAGTTATAAAGTACGGACAAAACATATAACAAACAAAAATACGTACAAGAAATATTGAAGTGTTTTTACAGCATTCCCGGTGTTGAAGACCGACTTTCCTATGCGAATTCCGTATTTTGATAATACTAACAAAAGTCCGACATGGTTGGTGCACATTGGATATTCTTTTAAGTTCATTTTTGAAAGAGAATGATCATCGCTTGATCGGAGTACTCTCAAAGGTTTCATAATAGCACTTATGTACTCTATTTCATGGCGGATGCCATCACACACACAGAGATAAAAGTGAAATCGAAAGCAGTATTCTAATATTCTATGCAGGATGTTTTTGTCCCCACAATCATATTTCATTAACCTCTTCAGACAAAATTCAATAACTTCACCTCCATTTCTTGAAGCTAATAATCCATCAAAATTATTCTCATGAAAGAAACGTAAAATACAAGTCCAACAAACATTTTTATTCGAAATAGTTGAAGTCCTCCGAAAGATGTCAAATTTTCTTTTCAACTCTGTTATTGACATATTTCACCAATATTTGGAAACTGATACGATATTCTGTTAGAGTAAATAGCAGTGTGACTGTTGGCTTGATTAAGAATCTTTTCTTGCATTTCCATATCGAAGAAAATCACTAGTTTCCAAGAGAAAAAACCCTTTTCCATATTACACTCAGATACAGTGCCTAGAAGATAAAGTGTGGAAAACGGCTACAAAAGAGTGCTAAAAAATTGAATCCCATAAATGTACAACGATGCTGAATAACAAGATGTCGATCGTAGCGCCATCGTAGTGATTTAAAAACGATAGTCATTCTAAAAGAGATTCTTTAACCTATTTCACGTCATTCTTTAACTAAATTAGCTTATAACAGACCAAAATATCTTATATTTATAGTTTCCGATATTTAACATTCTATAATTTTTGAAAACACAGTGTTTATATTAAAAAGAGTCACGAGATGGCACTCGTATCGGCATATTGCCGCTGAGCATTGTTGGAGAATTATGGGATTCAAGTTTTTAGCACTTTTTAAAGCATTATAGGAATAGCCGTTTTCCACACTGTATCTTCTAGGCGCTGTAACACTAGGTATTCTAGGCGCTGTAACGATGCTGCTAAAATCCCAAATGCCGATCGCATTAACATCTGCCGGATTTTCGTATCACATTGTATAGACTAGCAAAATCTTGCAGTTGTAGAAAATATCCAGCAGATGTCGCTGCGATCTTTATATTTCAGCAGTATCGTTGCATATTTAAGAGATACAATATTATAGTGCTTTTTTTAAGTGTTAAAGGTATAGCCGATTTCCACACTATGTATTCTAGGCGCTATGGTCTCGGAGTTTTAGAAAATATCCTGGAGATGTCGCTGCGATCAACTCATTGGATTTCAGCATCGTTTGAAATTTAAGGGATCCACTATTTTAGCACTTTTTTAAGTATTATTGGGATAGCCGATTTCCACACAATATTCTAGACGCTGTAATGAAGGTACACCAATTTTTTTCAATATAGCTTCAATGACTAAAACAAACGTTGGTGTCTGAGTTACAGCGCCTAGAAGATACAGTGTGGAAAACGGCTATTCCTATAATGCTTTAAAAAGTGCTAAAAACTTGTATCCCATAAATCTCCAACAATGCTCAGCGGCAGTATGCTGATACGAGCGCCATCTCGTAACGCTTTTTAATATAAACACTGTGTTTTCAAAAATTATAGAATGTTAAATATCGGAAACTATAAATATAAGATATTTTGGTCTGTTATAAGCTAATTTAGTTAAGGAATGACGTGAAATAGGTTAAAGAATCTCTTTTAGAATGACTATCGTTTTTAAATCACTACGATGGCGCTACGATCGACATCTTGTTATTCATCGTTGTACATTTATGGGATTCAATTTTTTAGCACTATTTTGTAGCCGTTTTCCAAACTGGATCTTCTAGGCTGTGTAGTATCGTCGCACATTTAAGGGATATAAATTTTTAGCATTGTTTGGATAATATATTTCCACACTAGGTATTCTAGACGCTGTACCGAGACGATTAGGTCTTGACTAGAGCGCCTAGAAGATACAGTGTGGAAAACGGCTATTCCTATAATGCTTTAAAAAGTGCTAAAACTTGTATCCCATAATTCTCCAACAATGCTCAGCGGAAATATGCTGATATGAGCCGCCATCTCGTGACTCTTTTTAATATAAAAACTGTGTTTTCAAAAATTATAGAATGTTAAATATCGGAAACTATAAATATAAGATATTTTGGCCTGTTATAAGCTAATTTAGTTAAGGAATGACGTGAAATAGGTTAAAGAATCTCTTTTAGAATGACTATCGTTTTTAAATCACTACGATGGCGCTACGATCGACATCTTGTTATTCAGCATCGTTGTACATTTATGGGATTCAATTTTTTAGCACTATTTTGTAGCCGTTTTCCACACTGTATCTTCTAGGTGCTGTAATTCTAAGCCCTGTACTACAGCGTCTAGAATATATAGTGTGGAAATCTGCCATCCAAACAGCGCTAAAAAGTTGTACCCCTTAAATGTGCAATGATTCTGAAATCCAGAGAGCCGATCGCAGCGACATCTGCAATATATTTTCAAATTTCAAAGTAAACATCAGATTATTACAGCGTTATAAAGCCTAGAATATATAGTATGGAAATAGTGTATCCCTTTAATACTTAAAAAAAGCGCTAAAATATTGTATCCCTTAAATGTGCAAAGATGGTGCTGAAATAATAAGATCGCAGCGACATCTGCTGGATATTTTCTACAACTGCAAGACATGGCTAGTCTATACAATGAAATACGAAATTCCCGCAGATGTCGCTGCGATCGACACTAGGGATTTTAGCAATATCGTCGCACATTTAAGGGTCACAAATTTTTAGCTTTGTATGGATAGCATCAAAGACTTTTAAGATATAGACCGTCAATTCCCATTCTAAAGTATGCGAAATCATGGCAGCTATCTGAAGTAAATTGAAACACCTGAACCACGAGGTTTGTACGTCAGCTGTGGTTAATTACCATTAAGTGCTATGGCTAGAATGAGCTTAAAAATTAATTTTTATCAATATATATGAAGTTTATGGCATATTTTTTTACATGAAGCCATTTTTTATATCTAAATATGCGTTATAAATATTGAATTTTCAGTAATAAAATTAAATAAAGCGAGTTATTAATAATTTTATGGATGGCATTTTTTGAAAAAAGTATCTAATTTTAACATGCCTTATAAACCTAAATAAAGGCGAAATTTATATGGAAACATATTTTTAAAGATTGTAATTCCACTTTTTTTTAAGTTTGACTTCAAAAAGTAACTGGTAGGGAAGTTCAGATTAAAGGTAACAACTGTAACCTCATATAGCAATTTACAAAATTTTAAATTACTTGTAAAGAAATCTATGTTTTTTAAACTAATTTAATGCAAAAAGGTAATTAAAAAAATGCATATTAACGAAAATAACACTATATTTTTATCCTTGGGGGATGTTTATTGAAATACTTACTTGCTATACGAAAAAAACAAAAAAAAAAATGATGAATAATAAAGTATTTTTTTTTTTTAAAAGGACTAAATGAAACAGGTTAGACTAATACTTAATGATCCGCAATGAAAAAATACGCTGATAAAAGCATTTTCTTACGTAAATTAAAATATAAAGCTTATATACTGCCGTACAACAGCTGTGATCAAAAATCCTGAGTTAAACTGACAGTTTGCAGGTCTATGTATCTTAAAAGTCTTTGGTATAGCATATTTCCACACTAGGTATTCGAGACGCTGTAACAGAGTCTAGACCAAATCGTCTTGGAGTTTTAGAAAATATCCTGCAGATGTCGCTGTGATCGACTCATTGGATTTCACCATCGTTTGACATTTAAGGGATACAATATTTTAGCACTTTTTTAAGTACTACTGGGATAGCCGATTTCCACACTATATATTCTAGACGCTATATCCTAGGCGTTGCATGTTCACAATACCTACTCGGTTCAGATCCTGAACCGTTCTCATTGGCTCCCTAGATTCAGATATTCAGATCATAATGACTTTGAACGGCTTGGAAGCAGTGCGGTCATTTAAAATTTTATTCTAAGCACTTTTTGAGCGAGTTCTAATAGCTATGTGGTATGTTGTCTGTCTGTAATACCGTAGATCACCAGGACGAATCCAAACAGCGGAGAGTCTGAAAAAATATTATTTCAATAGTTAATAAAGTTATATAAAAAATATGAATGTAAAAATGGAAAGTTTCTATTTTTCAATATTTTATTAAGTTATAAAAATAATTTTAAACAATACTAGCAATTTATACAAAGAAACATTTTTTAATATTCGTTATAGTGATTGTTATTATGATTTTAACGAATTTAATTCAATTTTTGATATTTCTACACTACATGATTGATGCTAAAAGTGTTTTTTTTTCGTTCTGTCTTCATGGCCGCGAAGCGATCATACATGACAAATATGTATATATATATATATATATATATATATATATATATATGCTAATTTACAAAGTTTACAAACCCCTGCACAAACAATAATAACAATATTAAAAGCGAGCGACTAACGGATGTTGATTTATTGTGTTCGTAGAAATTGAAAGAAATAAACATGAATGTAAGTAAATTATTTATGTACATATTTGCATAATTTTAAATTATTCACAATCATCATTAAATTGTGTTATAATTTAATTTTGTGCAATAAAAGTACACGCTGAGCGAGTCAGTCGATCTCCACTTGCAAGACATTAAAAATCAGCATGGTCTGAATCTAGCGAGCCAATCAGAACGGCTCAGAATCTGAACTCGGTAGGTATAAGGAAAGGGCAGCTGACGTTACTGTTGGTCGAATTACTGTTGGTCAGCTAGAACAAAGACATTTTAAGATATATAGACCGGCAATTCCCATTCAAAAGCATGGAAAATCATGGCAGCCATATGAAGTAAATTGAAACACCTGAACCGCGAGGTTTGTACGTCAGCTGTGGTTATTTACCATTAAGTACTATGGCTAGAATGAGCTTAAAAATTATTTTTTATCAATATATATGAAGTTTATGGCATATTTTTTTTACATGAAGCTATTTTTTATATCTAAATATGCGTTATAAATATTGAATTTTCAGATATAAAGTTAAAAAAGGCGATTTATTAATACTTTTATGGATTTTATGTTTAAAAAAGAGTATCTAGTTTTAATATGTCTTATAAACCTAAATAAAGGCGAAATTTATATGGAACCAGATTGTTAAAGATTATAATTCCAACTTTTTTTTAAGTTTGACTTACAAAAGTAATTGGAAAGGAAGTTTAGATTAAAGGTAGCAACTGTAACATAATATAGTAATTTACAAAATTTTAAATTACTTGTAAAGAAATTTATGTTTTTTAAACTAATTTTTATGCAAAAAGGTAATTAAAAAATGCATGTTAACGGAAATAACACTATACTTTTATCCTTGGATAATGTTTTTTGAAATACTTACATGCTATACGAAAAAAAAAACAAAAAAAATGATGAATAATAAGGTATTTTTTTTTTAAAGTGCTACATGAAATAGGGTAGACTAATTCTTAATGAACTGCAATGAAACAATACGCTAATAAAAGCATTTTCTTAGGTAAATTAAAATATAAAACATATAAACTGCCGTACAACAGCTGTGATCAAAAATCCTCAGTTAAACTGACAGTTTGCCGGTCTATGTATCTTAAAAATCTTTGAGCTAGAAAAACCTGTTCATTCAATATAAGTCCTACTATACACATGAACTCCGGGAATTTGATTGGCCTACGTCGACAAGTTGATTCCTGCAATGATCACTATGATAAAAATGTAGTGGTAGATTGGTTGACGGAAGTGTTTGTTTGTAAACATGTCCTTTCCTTGTGAATATGCCTAGGCTACAGTGTCTAGTATACCTAGTGTGGAAATATGCTATTCAAACAACGCTAAAAAATTTGTATCTCTTAAATGTGCGCCGATACTGTTAAAATCCCAAGTGTCGATCGCAGCGACATCTGCGGGATTGTCGTATTACATTGTATAGACAAGCAATGTCTTGTTGTTGTAGAAAATATCCTGCAGATGTCGCTGCGATCTGTATATTACAGCAGCATCGTTGCACATTTAAGGGATACAATATGAGAGCTAAAGCTCTGTTTAAGACGAGCGGTTAATTCACAAATTGGCTCAACCGAGACCAGCAATCTGATTCGCTAAAACGGATATTTATATATTAGAAAATTATATTTATTTTCTTATGAAGTAGTGTAATGTAAAATACAATGCAATTATAATGACTTAAATTGATTTATTTTGTTAAATTTGATCAAAATCACAGTAAAGTATTCCAAAATATTAATATTAACGAAGGCTGAGATCGGATGAGCAAATTTGGGAATTAACGGCACGTCTTTTTTTAAGTATTACAGGGATCACAGACATTTAAGATACATAGACCGGAAATTCCCATTCAAAAGCTTGCGAAATGATGGCAGCCATCTGTAGTAAATTGAAACGCCTGAACCGCGAGGTTTGTACGTCAGCTGTGGTTATTTACCATTAAGTGCTATGGCTAGAATGAGCTTAAAAATTAATTTGTATCAATACATATGAAGTTTATGGCATATTTTTTTACATGAGGCTTTTTTTTTATATCTAAATATGCGTTATAAATATTGAATTTTCAGAAATAAAGTTAAAAAAGGAGATTTATTAATAATTTTATGGATGATATGTTTAAAAAAGAATATCTAGTTTTAACATGCCTTTTAAACCTAAATAAAGGCAAAATTTATATGGAACCGGATTGTTAAAGATTATAATTCCACTTTTTTTTAAGATTGACTTACAAAAGTAACTGGAAAGGAAGTTTAGATTAAAGGTAGCAACTGTAACATAATATAGTAATTTACAAAATTTTAAATTACTTGTAAAGAAATTTACGTTTTTTAAACTAATTTTTATGCAAAAAGGTAATTAAAAATGCATAATTACGAAAATAATACTATATTTTTATCCTTTTTTGAAATACTTACTTGCTATACGAAAAAAACAAAAAAAATGATGAATAATAAGGTATTTTTTTTTTAAATGCCAAAATGAAATAGGGTAGACTAATACTTAATGAACCGCATTGAAAAAATACGCTAATAAGAGCATTTTCTTAGGTAAATTAAAATATAAAACATATAAACTGCCGTACAACAGCTGTGATCAAAAATCCTCAGTTAAACTGACAGTTTGCCGGTCTATGTATCTTAAAAGTCCTTGACAGGGATAGCCATTTTCCACACTATATATTCTTGGTGCTATAACTAGGCGTTGGTGTTCCAGCGTGACCAGCGTCATACAAGGCCAGTTCATGACTTTTATGACGTCAAACGGACTGGATCATATTTACTCAACTTCCTCGTACTAAAGCGTTAAGAAAATGTATAGCATCTTTTAAAAAGGATTTTTTAAGTCTATATTTGTACTCTAATTGGAATGTATTGCTTTTACTTATAATCTGTAGTGTTTTGTAATCATTTAAAGTTATTATTTTAAGGATTTGGTGAATTTTTTGTTAATTAAATTTATTATTTTTTGATCTGTCGTCTTTGTGCTAGAGCTTGATATGGGTGTTTAGGCGATAAACTGATGTGTAGTTTCAAATGTTTCGAACTAAATTTGTATCATTGCTTGTTTTATGCTATATAATCTATTTAGCTGCTTTTTTCTTTCGCCATAGAATTAAAAGTTAAGAATTTTGCATTGTATTAAATTTTGTTTTTTACATTTTTCCAGCATGTAGCTTATGTTTACTTTTAATTTTCTCCCTAAAATCTTTTTTCGGGGCAATATAACGAAGTATTTTTTTTTTCTGTACATGTTTTTAATTTCTCATTTTAATAAGATTTAGTGGTTTTTGTAAAATTCAGACTATTACTGTATCTTGGCTTTCTATCATTTTTTATTGCACTTTAAAACTTAAGATAACTAAATTAATGTTCTTTACATTATATTTTTAATGGTACTGAAACATAAATATTCTATATTTTAAGAAGTATGTCTTAAATACATGCATATTTTATTTATTTACCAATATGCAAATAATTATATTTACGTTTCTGTAAAATAGATTTTCACAATCCTTTAAAAAAAAAACATGTTAAAAACATGTTTTGGATTTTTTAAAACTTTTTATAAACATATATTGCCTTTTACTAATTATTCATTAATATGCAAACACAAAATACAGCTGCTAACCTCCCCATTTCTTTCTAGTCAAATAAATATATTTTGAACTAGAAGTTTTATTTAAATGAAATTAAACAAAATCTAGACAAATTTAAAAATTTTTCTCTGTTTAAGTTGTGTGCTATGTGCAAACTATAAGTAACTATGTGGAAAATAAGATCTAGTTTATGTGTATTTATTAATAATTCCTTAGAATGTTGTAAAACTCTTTCATCTTAAACCTAGATCTAAAATTTGTCTGCTGAGTTTTAAACATTTATTTGTCTTTTCAGAATATTAACGATACGATTTTATGATTTCGTATTAACTATATGGAACGTATTAACTATATACTTTCGTTGGTTGCTCTCCGACCGAGTGCTCTCATTGTCGTGACGTCATTACCTTGACGTAACACCGTGAACGGGGCTTGTATTTCGTTAATCACTTTTCCAGTCGTTATATAATAAAACCCAATCAATTAATGGCGCGTAAGCAACCAATGAAGCACATTGATTAGTTGGAATAGCGATACCCCGCAGACAACTTAGGCCTGAGGAGACGGTTACTCCATAATATGAGCGCAGCATAAGAGAACTTGTCCAGTCAAGAATCACCAAATACTGTGAGTTACTATAGTTTGGACAAATACTTCAAACCTGAGCAAGTGCACTGTGCCGCGACCAACGAAATAAAATGCCAGTTAACAGTGTGACGTCAAGGTAATGACGTCACGACCATGAGAGCACACGGTCGGAGGGCGATCAACGAAATCATATAGTTAATATGTTAATACGTTATATATAGTTAATACGAAATCATAAAGATCATATGTAGTTAAGATTCTGAAAAGAAAACATAACTGTTTTCTTTCTTTCTTACCGATGACCAGGCCCTTACTTGCCGAGAAGCCCCAGCTGAACGGGTTTGATTCCTGGTACCGGGGCGGGTGACCGCCTAATCGCCGAGTAGTGGCAATAAACCTAACGAGCGCCTAGAACGTATCGGCAGTACCTTTTGCTTAATTGTGAACGGTGTTATGTCGGTTGCTTAACATTTATATCCTGTTGTTTGGAATCTGCATATTGCTACTCATGTTGATCACGTAATTTGGTACTTTGGTCAGGTAACGAGACCTTCACCTGGAAAGGCACCTCCAGAGTTATAATTCACAGGCAACTTGGAGGACTTTGCTCCCACGATGGATTTTACATGCACCAGGCACCATTAGCGTACATGGCGGATTATAGCCAGCAGTATGCCTCGATTCCGCGGCCTTAGCTGCGGATTCGATGCTCTGCCAACTGGGCCACCGCTGCCCGAACTACTTCTGATTGTCCTGGAGTTTTGAAGCCGAATTTTCGGTGCAGACTTGTCGTAAGAAAATGGTTTTTGGAGGGGGTGGGGGAGCAAAAAAGAAAAAAAATGGAGGTCCGCAGATAGACAAATTGCACCGAAAGTTAATTTTGGGACGAAATGCTAGGCAAACATAACGATGCAGGGGGATGAGACTCCGCCTATCTACCGTACCTCACCGCGTAGAAACTGGCTTCGTAGAATTCCCACTGGAGAGGGTCCGGTAGCTTGTGCAGGCTATAGCCGATGTGCAACTACGAATAATACAGAGGCCGCAGTAAAAAAAAAAAAAAAATCTCTGAAAGGGAAAGGGGTTAGCTTGTACATGTTATTACACTTAAACCTTACGTACAGCTATTTACTAAACAATGATTTATTATATATATTGTTTTAATATTATCCTAACACTAGGTCACATTAAACTAACTAGGGTAATTTAGATTATTTAAATATTTCCTGGCTGTTTAAGATGCATTTATATTTTTAACCATTTCTAATGCTAGAATCAGGATTTTATTTATTTATTATTATTATTATTTTTATATTATCTTATGGCAAGTTAACTATGAATTGGCATACTATCGTACTAAGCTAGGAGGGAATTGATAGGAGACTAACGAGCTGACCTAGTGAGATTAATATACTAATTTCTAATTGAGCTAGCTGTTTGAGGTTGTAAATTAGACATAAGCTAATGGGGTTGGTCTTGACCTAAATTATCATTTAATTTTATAATTCATTATATTTGTCTAGTATAATATGCTTATCTCACCCATTGGACTTGTTTTTCTGAGGAGGATTCCTTGTCTTGGTGTTTGGTCGCTGTTGTGGTGGTTGTCTTTTTATTATTTTGACACATTCTTGTGGGACTTTTCTTTTTCCTTGATTGGATATATGCTTCTCACATCCCGTGAGATGCTTGTCTCTATCGTAGGTTGTTTTTCTTTATGACTCTCTTCATTGTGGATGTCTAAATTTGAGGTTTTGTCAATTTGCGAACTTGCTGCTGATGGAATGACTTGTTGTGGTCTTTAATTTGTGATCCTTTGAATTGGCTTTGATCACTTAACAGGTTCATTTTCCTTTGTTTGTATGTTATCTTGATACGTGAATGTGCACATGGCGATCTGTCCATTAGAACCTAATGGCTGTTATCACGATTTATGCAAAATTGTTGCGAGCTATTTGAAAAAGCTTGTGCAGTACTGGAGTGGGGCTTGTTCCATGGCCGTTAGTACGTCAGTTTTTTATGATGACTGTTTTCACAAGATGTATCGTTATAATATCTCATTTGTTGCTTGTTGGCTTGCTTTAGTATGTAGTTGGCTTCTCCGTTTCATTTTAAGTACAAAAATGTTTGCCTTAAATAATCGAGAAAAGTCTGTCATTTAAAGAACCGAAGATTTCAGGTAAAAATTAGTCGTGTAGAAAAGCTTTTAGTAAAGAAGCAAGCTAAACTCCGTTCGGGCAAAACAGTGAAGTGGTTAAGGTGCTGTTACTAGCTATCGACATTATAAGATACTTTTTACCTTTACTGGGTATGACAGAAAAAAAGAAGCTTTTCAGAGACTGCAAGGGGAGTTAGGATTACCGGGAGGTCTATTTCTAAACAATATTTGATAGTAAATTCTGAAACAGCTACGTAAATAATTAACACATCCGCATCTCCAGAAGACGATTTCACCGCAACGTTATTGGTTCGAAGGGGAAAGGGAAATCCGAACCGTAGCTCAATAATAGACAGTATGATGCTCACCTGCTTCTTGTTTCAAGAAATACCCAGAAACCGCTTTTGATTGGCATAGGTTGAGCTGTGGGAAACTGGATCAACGAGGTAACTGGGCCATAGGTTATTTTATAAAAAGCAGTTAATGTTTTTTAACTTTTAATTTTGTGAACAATGCACCTTAATCTCTACTGGCTAAAACAACGTATGTCAACTCAATCATTACTCTCTCTTTGCTGTGGTAGGTTGTCGAAAATTTATGATTCTTTTTTTTTTAAATAACGTCAATTTGGTTGAACTTCCTCGGCTTTTTATTAAAAGACTGTAAGTACTTTTACTAAACAATCTTTTTTTAAAAAGATTAAACATATAACTACATTAATATTATTAGGTATCTATACATATTTACTTCATGTTTCAAATGTAAGCCCGGTGTCCCAGTTACGCATAAATATTTCAAGGATTGGGTAACTGGGACATATATCAGGTGTAACTGGACCATGTTGGATCCAGTTACCCCAGTAGTTATAAATAATTTTTTTTAGTTTCTCTTACTGCGGGAAATAAATTTCTCCATAGTTTTTTGTTCACAGTAAAGAAAATTATAGAATACCTTACTAAAATTACGTAATAAAATAAAAAAAAGCGTATTGGGTGCTATCAAACCAAATTTCTTTACCCCTTTACGGGCGGGGATGCAGTTATGGCACCACATAATTTTAATCCCTAAATGCCACATTGGCACCGGAATTTTATAATGAAAATTTCACCTTTATTAAGTACGCGAAAATATACCTTTCCTTGTTTACAAACAAATTCTGTTGTAAATACTGGTGTCCATAAATTATTTCAACATTTTACGAATACAGGTATCTTGCCTCTGAAAGCAAGATAGCTAAACCTTGAAATTGTACGATACAGATGAAGTACGTAAGTACTTACGTAGCCGTTTGTTCATAGATTTACCTTGTTTTTTATTTCATTAAAATACCCATTTAACTTTTATACTTATTACCGATACTAAAGTACATAATTACTTACTTAACGTTTACGGTTTTGGTATAATTAAATCTAATATTTTTACTTTTAGTGCTTTTTTTAGGCACATTGACAGCAAAGGTTTCCCTTACAACGCTCACTAGTTGATATATAATTTACATGATCTGTCTGGTTTAAAACTTTTTTACGTTGTTTGCACTTTTTCAAATAGGACCTGATATCCCATATGAAAAAAAATAAACGGGTGTGGAACATAGGCCCTCCTTGTCCACTTACCCCATTTTTATGGGGCAACAGGCCCCATGAGGAAAGAAATATGGAATATTCATATTTTTTATTTTTAAATATTAAAATGTAATTTTGAGCATTTCTATCTTATAGAGGGAACCTAACTGAACACATTTACAAAAGTTCAGACTTTAATTCAAATAAACATTACCTTTTTGAAGCTGAATTGCCAGAATCTCCAAAAGACATTGTAAAATCATAGCCCAGTTGCCCCACGTAACCTTAAACCGTAGAGCTTGCTAAAATCTGGATCATAGAGTAATTTTCCCGTACCTGCGTTATTGTGGACTCCTTTTCATACTAACATTGTCATCATAACAACTCGAATACCAACTTTATGTGTGTATTTTACGGCATGAAAGGTTTTCCACGAAGCTTAGGTACTTCATGCAAACGTCATGGTAAAGTTTTGCAAGTGCCTTTGTTCCACTTTACAGCGTGCAGCTGGTAACCATCATCAACGACATAAGTTTCAGTGTGACTCAATTCGTTTTCATCAACACACGTGAATTTATCATACACGTGTTCGCAGACTTCACATTTTTCCGTATTCCAGAATATGTAAACAGGGACGAGGGTAGGATAAGGAGGTAGATAAGGAAAACAAGGCAAAGTTTCCAGAACATTTTGATTAGATATTTAGACTAGAATTCTTTTTTTTTGAAATATAACACTTTCAATAAGACTTTACATATTTTTTATTTACTATAACGATAAAACTACTTGCATAACTTCTTTAAAAATTTCAGTAACTTAACTGTCACAAAATGGGTAGAATATTCGAAACTGAAATAATCACCCAAACTGACAACTTACATAATTTTCTCCACTTCAACTCCACCACACTGCAACCGTCCACATCTTTATTATTCAGTGGAGAGAACCGAACTATCTAGGGATAACATGAGCCCTTGCATAAATGGAGAATGGAATCAATGCAATGATTATCCGTTCCCTTACCTTAATTACGTAACACCCAAACATAAAATTTGGGTACATAAGTTTAGAAGTATGTTTTAAATATTTTCTTTCTACATCCGCTTAACTGACTGTCAAATTTAATCGTCCTTCTCAAGATATCTTACCAGTTCATATTTTTTACCCTTATGAAAATGGTATTGCAACCCTACTAACTTAAGGATTTCTTCATAGTGGCCTAGTGGCTGTATCAATATTATTGTTAGATTATTTCAAATGAACTTCCCTTTCTCACTAAAAGGCTCCTCTCCACTATAATTAACTCTTTTTCAATATGTAAGTCATCGAATTTCATGTCAATAGCATCGATACGGATGCTTTGAGTTTAAAACTTCTATTACTCCAGTCAATGTAACCAAAAATTGCTAAGTAGATAATCTAATTCATCATCTGTTTCCTATTCTTAATTCCAAGGTCCTAACGCTTAACATAATTCTTAACATTTTGATCCAGAATCATGACACTGTAATTAACACGGAAACAAGCCTGCTTTGGATGCTCTTAGCTTTTGAAGGGCACCGGTATATTATATATACCACTTAATTTTTATTCCCAAATGCCACATAGGCACCAGAATTTTGAAATTAAGTTTTGATTTTTATACTATACCAGAAACAAAACTTTTACTTACTTTCATGTAAATTTGTTTGCAAATACCGGCGTCAATCAGTCATTTTAGCATTTCAGCAACAGAAGTGCTTTGCCCCTGAAAGGTTAAAGGCAGTTAGAATGAAGAAAATCGCAAAAAATATCGATTTTGATAATTTTTAATATTTTGGATTTTTTATTTTTCATATTTCTAACGGATTACGAAAGTGAAACAAATATGAACGAGGCCGTTATAATAGGTTTTTTAAAAAATATATCATTTACCAAAATTATACAAATGATATTTTCTAGATAAATTTCTTTAACATCTGCAAATATTTTCTGACGTATTGGGAGATTTTTTATGCATAATAAAAGAAAGTAGGACGTGCATGAAGAAATTCCGATAAAATTGTCTAACTTCGTCATCTGATGAAAGACTTTCTCATTTAACACTTCTTTAGGGCACCCAAACAAATGCTTGACCAAATATGGTAATAGTCCGCGAGCCAGGTGCAAATTTCGTCAGTTATTTCCTCTCGGCCGATAATTTGTGAAATGATTCAGAGAGTTGTATCATGAAGCCCCGTGAAAGTCAGCTGCGGTTCCGTGAGTGGGTGTAGCAGCGGTAGCCCCCCCCCCCCCAAAAAACATGTAAAAAAAAAAAAAATTAGTAATTTCCTCCCGGTTGAAAACTTGTCATATTATAGCTAACCCAATATCTTGAAGAAAAAAAAAGTCAGCTGATTATAAAGTGGTGGGTAATGCGTCAGCTGGTCACACGAACATGAAAAAAATATACAGGTTTCTAAGGAAAGTCCCTTTAACCTGAAAATACTTGCGAACGGAGAGAGCTACAGCTATGGAAGTGAGGTAACAGTATATTAAAGTGACTACGCCCGATTTAATGCAAACGACGGCAGCGCACCCTAATGGCGAAATTTGAAAGATAGCTATTGAAAATCGTAAACGAAAAGAAATAGAGCAAAATTTCCAATTAGAAAGTTTTAGAGCATCAATTAATTAGTACGAAACGACATTTGGTTCACACGGATAAGATACATCGTCGCCTGAATACCTAAAAATGTCCGAAATCGATGAGCGACGATTCTACTTTGCATATTCACATTCCTTAAATGTAGCAGTGCACAATTTCAGATTGGACGTCGATGGAAATCCTCAATTTTGATTCCAAAACTGACAAATGGCAGCAAGAATATTTTTAAAAAAATTGGCTTTTGTAATGAAAGTTAAAATTAGCGGGGTTTTATTTTGTAAGAAATTCGTTTGAATATTCTGGTGTTAGTAAATTCCCTCATAGCATGCATGGTCACGGTGACGTCGTTGTGACGTCACTGTAAGTCACTGTGGTCACGTCACATCAGTGACCAAAATGCCACCACTCAGTGATGTCACATTGTGACTGAGATGTGAACTTCTTAGAAAACTTTAAAAAATTACGAAAATTCTTCAAAACATGTTATTTACTGTAAAATTATATTTTTCTGGCAATTAAAAAAATTTGACGTCACTGTTATGTCACTGCTATTTAACGTACGTCACGGCACATATGTGACAAAAAAACCACCATATTGTAAGTCACAGTGTGACAAAAATATGAACTTCAAAAATCTTTGAAAATGAAGACAAATATTTTAAACAGTCGCGAGTTACAGCGGCATAAGGAATGAAAATATATTAGTGGATAGCAAATTGTAAATTCTGTCACTAAAGGGGAGGGGGGCATAATAAATAAAGTACACGATACAAGCATTAATAAACTAAATTTTCGGGCTATATTTTATCAATTTGATATCTAAGACAGTGAATGTATACTTTTTCATGATTTCAATTTTATCTAGCATTTGGACAATATATTTAGAATTAGGAATATTAAATTTATACACTTTACATATTTAGTTTGCTGGGAGGAAATATATTTATTTATTTCTTTTTTTACCGACCAGGATTATTCGAAACACTTCTGTGGTTTCAAACTAAACATTTTCTATTACAGTTAAATCTGCACCTTTTAATGAGCACGTAGAAAGAGTCTTGAGAGTTTAGTCATCTATGCATTTCTTGCTTTAGAATATTTTTATAATTTGTATTCAAGTCATAAATTCTACTTCTTTCAGACTTTTTAAATAAAATTAGCATTTTCCGAAAATAAAAGAAATATACAAAATTTGTGCAAAACAAACTTTACTTTAAAAAAAAAAGAAAAAAAAAGGGGGGGGGGTGGTCGTTATTACCATTAAATTTATTTTTACACCTTTTAAAAATTTAAACAATGTTTTATCTAATAAACTATAATTATGAATATTATTATTATAATTATTTAGAAAAAAGGAACTTTACAATACATTTTAACTTGAATTATTTGGTACGGATAAAAAGAAAAGATTAAATACATTGGACATTTCTTCAAATACAAAATTTTAATTAACGATACTTTCAGAAAATTACTGCGCATTCAAGTTCCATATGTCTTGCATACAAAAACAAATAATCTGTAACAGACCATCTGATTGAAAATCGTCTGCCCACAAAAAAAAATAAATATGAGAAGACGCGGGTTTCACTGTTTTTAGAACATCACAACGTCTACAACACTTTAAGATAAGGAAATGACCATTTTAGGATACACGGATATTAATGGAGCGTAATGGAATGTAAGTCTTATTTAATTTAAATATTTTATTCCAGATTTGTATATTATGAGTTAAATAGTTTTATGTTACATTTGTAAGAGACTGATCTTTAACTGTCAGAAGCGATATTTTCCAATTCGATAACTGTGAAGAAAAATATCTTAATTTGCCATCGCTTGGAAAAAAAAAACTGCGCAAAGACTGATTCATGCCTACATTCATACTGCAATTAATATAGACATTAATTTACTCTTACTTGAGATTGAAAATGTATGGAACGACAATGATTTGGAATTATTTTATCGGCTTCTTACTATTTTTTTATTACTAACACTTATAGTTATTATTATTTTATGGTTAAATATGATTTTCGATTATCATGTGATTACGAAACTGTTTCAGATTAGAAATTAACATGACACTGGGAAAATGTATTTTTACATATTATAGTAGTGAAAAATTTGAAAGAATTTTCTTTTAGTGCTAATAATATTTTAAATTATCTTTTAAAATCCCAAATCTTCAAACCAATGTTTTCAGATTTAACATTTACCAAAATTATAAAATAATAGGAATTCCTTATACCATATGGAAATATTTTTGAGATACTGCTAAATCTAATAATGCATTTAATTTATCTATTGTAGTTTGCTGTTGTTTAATAGTACAATTATAAATACTAATTATTATTTTTAGTGTTTTTCAAATTGGTATATTTATTTTTTTAAATTGAATGTAAGCATTTTTTCTGTTTGTGATTTAAATCAAACATTTAATTATAGACATTCTGAATCAGTTATTAAATTTTCTTCTATTGTAAATTCATTTTCTACGTTTATGATACGCGTAATTATTGGCACTAAAAAGTAAAATATGATATTTAAGCATTGAAATAAAGGGTTTTTCATGTATGACTTCGGTTTGTCTCTCCGTCTGTCCGTCTAGCAGTCTGTCCACACTCTAACTCTCGAAAATATACTCGGATTGCCCTGAAATTTTTGGATGTTAATGACGTTTACCATATCACGGTACCTATTTGTAATGAAGTTTGTAGCATGCCTTGTTCATTTACAGGGACAGCCAAAAGTTTTCCGTTACATTACGGCCTATGGGAAAAAATCGTTTCAAATGATTTTTAATGATTTTACGCACGCTTTCAAACAGAATAAAATTTATATGCATTTATGAAGTACACTAAAATATGCATTCTGTTGACTATGCGATGCAAAGAATAGTTATTGTTCATTTACAGGCAGAGTCAGGTAATATAGACGAACACGCGAATGCCGTTCGCAGAAAATTTTCAAAGTTTGCAGAGAGTTTTGATGAGTTTTTTTTTTTGACAAATTTCTTTATAAATATATATATATATATATATATATATATATATATATATATAATACCAAAAACACATACTATACATCCAATCCCAAAACTACTGAACTACTGAGAAAAATTAACAAAATAACCATGGAAAATTCTTAGTAACAAAGCCATGAACAAACAGAAAACATCCATTGGAGACAGATTGCAAGGCTAAAGAATATATATATATATATATATATATATATATATATATACTAGGGGGATCGGCCCCCTACGAGCTACGCTCGCCAACCCCCGTTCAGACACCGCAGTTTCTAAAAGCACGCTAATTTGATCGGCTTTAAGAAGATTTCGAAAGAATGTATTATAATTTAAAAAACAGTGGCGATCTCCCTATAGACGGGTTTCTATTCATATCTCTTTCATTGGGGAATTTTAAGGAAAATTCAGCTGCTGTTAAAATATACTATGGCTGTTTTCCTCTTTGATTAAATAAAAACAGTTAAACATTTCAAAATAAGCTAATATTAAATGAATTAAGTAAACAGAGTCTTTGTCTCCCGGTATTTTTTAACAAAGCGAAAAGAAAGTTCTTTTAAATAAGACATTTTAAGCTGGCTCTCATGTCAAGCACACAAGTCGTATGTTTGTTGTTCGATAAATAAATAAATAAATGAAAGACATTTTAAATGTATCGTTTTTAATCTCACGCAATTTTTACCAAACTTTTATTTCTCTTTTTAATATTCACGTGAAAATACTTTTGTTAGAAATGAAATATTATTTGCGCTGTCCCAACAAAAATAGTTGAAAAGTTCATCTCGAAATATCAAATAAAAGTCTCGCGCAATTTTTAAATTTAAACTGTTTTTCAATATTATTTTTTGTTCATTTTACGTAATAAGTGTAATCTGACGTAAATGTGATGTAAATTCTCCTATTTAAGATTTCTAACGCATGTTAATGAATTTATTATTTTACAATATCCTTTTCCTGTTAAAATTCACGTGTAAATATAGTTTATATGAAGTAATTTTCAATAAGTTCCTGCTTTTTACACAGAATTATTTAATTCTAATTTGAAAGTATCTTTGCTGTTTATAATAGTCACGTGTAAATAAATTTTTAATTTGAAGCAAACATTATTGTTTGCGCTGTTTATACAGTTGGCAACAGGTTAAATTAGTACAATTTTCTAAAATAAGTAAAAAATATTTCTCGAAATGCTGAAAATTTGAATTTAAAATAGAAATAAAAGCTCAAAAAATGAGTCAAATTTAAAAAATAAATGCATTCTGCACACCGGGAAATTATAACATATAAAATCATCTAAAAATGATTAAATTCCGATGTATAGTTTTTGCTCCTATAAAAATTTTTTAATGGAACGACTTTGTCCAAATTTAGCATTAAATATCTCTTAAAATAATTCTTCGATTTGAAAACTGTCTTCATCAGCGTATTTATCAAACATTTCTGTATAATACCGCCGATTCTCATATTTTTATATGCAATAGTTTTCTTAATATTAACGGAGAAAGACCTCCGGTCACAAAAAATTCAAAACTGGCGGCGGCGGTGATAGCGTAAGTTACTTTTTTTTAGAATAGAGAGATAGATGGTTATAGATTTTTTTTTTTTTTTTTTTTTTTAATGCAACGAACGAAGACGAAAGTCTCATTGCAAGTAGACGGCGAAGGAATAATGAGCGGCAAGCAATATCAATTAATAGTTTTCTTGCAAATTAAGTGTGAATGAAAAATGGGCTGTTTTTATAACTATTTTACCCCACCAGACCCATTAGTCAGATAAGATAAAATTTATTACTTCATAATTCCTTTTATAATGCAATGCTATGTCATTCTTTAAAAAATGCAAATACATCATTCTGACGGGCTATCTTCTAGTAATAATAATAATAATGAACGTTTGCCTAATCATCTTCGTACAGTTGGCGAATCTTTTATTTCAATAGGGGGCTCGGTCCCCTACGAGCTACGCCCGCCAACACCCGTCCAGACACCGCAGACTCTAAATGCACGCTAATTTGATCGGCTTTAAAAAGATTTCGAAAGATTGAATTATAATTTAAAAAACAGTGGCGATCTCCCTATAAACGGATTTCTATTCATTTCTCTTTGATTGGGGAATTTTAACGCCAAATCCCCTGCGGTACTACTTGAGTATCCCGTCGACCAATTTCGCCAAGTTATACAAATCGCCAAACCACTCGCCAAATTATACAAATTGACATAATTTTTATTTTAAATAACAAAAGAACAAATAAATTAGTACAACATTAATAAAAATACAAATAAAACGTCGAAATTAAAATAACTTGATGACGTAGACACGTGTAACATCATTTCAAAATAAGCTAATATAAAAGGAAGAAAGTAAACAGTCTTTGTCTCCTGGTATTTTTTAACAAAGCGAAAAGAAAGTTCTTTTAAATGAGACATTTTAAATTAATCGTTTTTAATCTGACGTAATTTTGACCATGCTATTCTTTCTCTTTTAAATATTCACGTGAAAATACTTTTGTTAGAAATGAAATATTATTTGCGCTTTCCCAACAAAAATAGTTGAAAAGATCCTCTCAAAATATCAAATAAATATCTAGCGCAATTTCTAAATTTAAACTGTTTTGCAATATTTTGTGTTCATTTTATGTAATAACTGTAATGTGACGTAAATGTGACGTAATTTCTCCTATTTAAGACTTCTAACGCATGTTAATGATTTATTATTTTACAATATCCTTTCTCTTTTAAAATTCACGTGTATACTTTTTATGAAGTAATTTTCAATAAGTTCCTGCTTTTTATACGCAATTATTTAATTTTAATTTGAAAGTATCTTTTCTGTTTATAATAGTCACGTGTAGATAAATTTTTAATTTGAAGCAAACATTATTGTTTCCGTTATTTATACAGTTGGCAACAGGTTAAATTAGTACAATTTTCTAAAATAAATAAAAAATGCTGAAAATTTGAAATGCTGAAAATTTGAATTTAAAATAGAAATGAAACCTCGAAAAATGAGTCAAATTAAAAAAATTAATAAATTCTGCACACCGGGAAATTATAACGTATAAAATGATCTGAAAATTATTAAATTCCGATGTATAGTTTTTGCTCCTATAAAACTTTTTTAGTGGAACGATTTTGTCCAACTTTAGCATTAAATGTCTCTTAAAATAATTCTTCGATTTGAAAACTGTCTTCATCAGCGTATTTATCAAACATTTCTGTATAATACTACCGATTTTCATATTTTTGTATGCATTATTTCTCTTAATAGTAACGAAGAAAGACCTCCGGTCACAAAAAATTCAAAACCGGCGGTGGCAGCGGTGACAGCGGTAGATACTTTTTTTTAGAATAGAGAGATATATATCAAAACCGCAGAGAACCGGTGCGATGCTCGTTGCAGACTCTTGAGAAGGTCTGCAGACTATTTTTCAAGTGGAGGAAAAAAAAAGTTTCTAAAATTTTTAAGAACGAGTCGCAATATTCAGGAATAGTTTGTCTCAAAAACAGTAGATAAACTGATGAGTAAGAGTTCATCTCTTCCATTCATGGATGAATATCTTTTTTCATTTTAACATTCATTTATTCGTATTTCAGTTATTTTATAGATTAATAAAATAACAGTTTTGTTGAACAATCATAAACTGATTAAAATATTTTACAATTTAATAAATATATTTTTTTATATTTTTCATTAGTTTTTCTTTTATTTATTAGATGTCTCTATTTAGCATACCATTCGATACTACATTTCTTGACTGAGTTTTAATAATGTTTGTAAATTAATATTTTTCTTTTAGTGGCGTTGCTTAGTGGCATTCCACTCGCATATAACTTTTCATTTTTGCTGAATTTTTTCATTTGCGGTATAGGACTCGGGAGGGGCGCGGCGTTTTTTTTTGCAGAAAATATTTAAGAAATTATTTAAGTTCGCAGACAGCTTTACATTTTATCTAAGTCTGTTTACAGGGCTAAAAAAGGAATTCAAATGCATAATGATATAGGGGTGGAGGGAATTGTTTGCTGTATACTTTAATTATGTTAATCTATTTCATATATAATGAAATTGATATATGTCGCTGAGGTTTACATACTATAAATTATTTCATGTATAATACCAATAATACGTATATAGCATTTACAGGGACACACAAAATATTCCAGATACTATATTGTATCCTAAGTACTGTTCATTGGCGATGATTGCTGGAAATGTATTTTTAATTATGATATGCGCTTTTATGATTAACTATATTTATGCATAGTATATGTTGTATATAAATGCTATAATTCCTATACAAGGCTACACAAAAGTATTCGTAAGGATTACTGGGTATGGGCGCAAATTGCTTAAAGGTGGTTTTTAAATGATTTATGCTCTTTTTCGCTGAACTGCATTTAATTTACCAAGAAATGTTTGTAGAATATAGATAAAATGATGTACAGGGTCACGTAAAGAATTGGATACATGGCCGTCTATATATTATAATTTCTGAAAATGTGATTTCAGCAGTTTTAAGAGTGTCTTAGTTTGAATTAAATTTTAACTAAATAATGGCGTGTAATAAAGATTCTAGGTAAACTACAGGGTTGTACAAAAGTATTCAAGTATGTTTCCATACATTAGTAGAAATTGCTGAAAAAGAATTTCAACCTGTTAGGCGTTTTCTTGCTAAACTAAGTTTTCCTATTATATAGTATATATACACTTACAAAAAATGGGTACTCAAAATTGAGTAAAAAGTACTCAATTTTAAATGCATCACATACTCAAAATAGCTCTGATCCAAATGTACTCAAAGTTGAGAAACACATGTACTCATTTTTTATTCCATGGTTGTGATCAAATATGAATCGTTATGTACTGCCCCCCTCCCCCCAAAAAAACAACCTAAAATTTAAAGTAAAAATGTACTGACATTTATTTCCCGTTCAAAGTTCTTAACAAGAAATGTTTAATTGATTATTTATTAAGAAAAATAACAAAATTCTTAACAAGATACTCAAATCGAATATTTTTATGACAAGAGCATTATTTCCAAGCACTTTTAAATTATTTTTAAAATGCTGTGCATAATTTAATATTTACATTAATAAACATCATTTATGCCGCCATAAATGAAATGAAACATTACAGGGTACAAAACTATTCGTTTGTTTGGGTTTGATAACATGTGATGTTTCAAAATAGAGAAAGTATAGGTTCATTTTTGATCCAAAAATATTCAATTCGATATGAGTACGTAGGTTTACTCATTTTTGAGTACTTCATTTTTTTCAGTGTATCAACCTACAGATCAAATACAGGGCTGTTCAAAAGAATTGAAAAACATATTTGGCTATGGACGGTAACTGCTGACATTAGTTTTTCAAATGTTTTATGCGTTTTCTAAAATGTTTACTTAGTTATCTTATTTACGTCATTTCCCTAAATTACGATGTCTTGTTAAAGCATCCAGAAAGTGTTGGAAAGTATTTTATAATCTATGCTTAACGCATGATTTTTCTTACTCGTTTTTTTTCTATTACCCAAATCAGTCTTTTCCTATAAAACATACCAAATCTATTTAGCTCATATTCACAAAATACAATATACACGGGAATAAAAAATTTAAATAAATATCGCTTATCATGCCGCTCTATAAATAATAGTTGTATTAATATCCGTTAGTCTCCATGTTCGTATTTAATAAAGCAATGACAAATCACAACAAATTAAAAACCTTACACATTCTAAATATCAAGCTTGAACTCAATATCAAGCATAGAACTTAATAAAAAAATATGTCAGTTGATAAGCATTGTTTTTTAAGTGGAAAATTTTAAATCTTTTAGAAAAATAGGACTCCAAAATAGCGATATTTTGCTACAAAGTACGATAAAAAGATAAGATTTTATATTTACGCAAACGTTTATTTCAAATTCATCGCTGTATTAATATTTAGAAATTTTTCCAGTGAGAATCATTCGCATTATATACAATATTTCAAATGAAAATCAAATATAAAATTAATTGCTTAAAAGGCGCAAAGGCCAACATAATGAAAAAGATTCCATGCCGTGACTCGAACCCGGGTCTCGAACTCGTGCCGTGACTCGAACCCCATTCTATCGACTAAACCACATGAAACGACGCCCAGCCTGTAAAATTTCTCACTATTACATGTTGGCAAGGCTACAAACGCAGCACAAGATGGAATATTTATCGTGAGCCTCCGACATGGGGTAAACACGAAACTTAAATAAACCCAGCATCGATTGAAACTATATTAATAATTGGAATTTTTTCCAGGGAGAAATATTCGCCTTGCATACAACATTTCAAATTAAAATTGCCTTTTAAGCAATTAATTTGAAATTTGATTTTCATTTGAAATATTGTATGCAAGGCGAATGGTTCTCTCTGGAAAAATTTCCAAGTATTAATGTAATTTCAATCGATGCTGGATTAAGTTTCGTGTTTGCATCATGTTGGTGGCTCACGCTAAATATTCCATCTTGTGCTGCGTTTGTAGCCTTGCCAAAACATGTAATAGTGAGAAAATTTCCAGTCTGGGTGACGTTCCATGTGATTTAGTCGGTAGAATGTCAGTGCGCTGTACTGATGGCCCGGGTTCGAGTCCCAGAATGGAATCTTTTTCACTATTTGCGTCTTTTAAGCAATTAATTTGAAATTTGATTTTCATTTGAAATCACAGTGTTTATGACAAATTCGTCACAAAAGACACATATTTCACAAATAGGTCACAGGTTCGTCACAAAGTTAATGCCAAAATAGTCACAAATGACACACTTTTCACAAATTTGTCACACCGTGACTTCACAGAGTGGTCACAATGTGACGTCACAAACGACCTCTAAAACGGCCATAACGACCTCGCATTCTAGTCACTATGACGTCACATCGACGTCACGTGACGTCACATCGACGGTCACAAAATCACAGTGTGACTTCACAATGACGTCGCCGTGACGTCACCATGCCTTACGGGTTATTTCATCAGTTTACGAACAGAATTCTTCTGCCACTGAAAGGGTTAATCTAAAATTTTAAATTCATCAGAAATTAAATTTTGACAGACATTACAGCACAGTACAACGTCACAATCTGAAATTGTGCACTGCTACATTTACGGAATGTGAATATGCAAAGTAGAATCTCGCACATCGATTTCGGACATTTTTGGGTATACAGGCGACGATTTATCTTATCCGTGTGAACCAAATTTCGTTTCGTACTAATTAATTGATGCTCTAAATCTTTCTAATTGGAAATTTATCTCTATCTCTTTTCGTTTACGATTTTCAATAGCTATCTTCCAAATTTCACCGCTAGGGGGCGCTGTTTTCGTTTGCATTAGGTCGGGCGTAGTCGCTTTACTATACCGTTACCTCCCTTCCATAACTGTAGCTCTCTCCATTCGCAAGCATTTTCAGGTTAAAGGGACTTTCCTTTGCAACATGTATATTTTTTTCATGTTCGTGTGACCAGCTGACGCATTACCCACCGCTTTATAATCAGCTGACTTTTTTTTCCCTTCAAGATATTGGGTTAGCTATAATTTGACAAATTTTCAACCGGGAGGAAATGACAATTTTTTTTTTTTTTTTTTTTTTTTTTTACGTGTTTGGGAGGCTACCGCTGCTCAACCCACCCACGGAACCGCAGCTGACGTTCACAAAGCTTCATGGTACATCTCTCTGAAGCATTTTACAAATTATTGGCTGAGAGGAAATTGGTCATCCAAATCTGTTGCTGGCTCGCGGACTAGTTCAGACTATAAGGAAAATGGTGGAGTGTTGCCCAGTGACAAACGGTGTTTAGTTACACCAGCTGTGTGTAGTCCTATAGACCAGGAGACGGCAGCACAGACAACCTCCTCATCGAGTTGAAGGCTGAAAATACAGAATTAGCTACATTGTGTTTTAATATGGGAATCGAGTTTTAGCTAATTCTGGAATTTCAGCCTCCAACTCGATGAGGTGGTTGTCTCATAAGTCTTTTACGCCTCCTTAAATTTTACAGACCATAAAATAATTCGGCACCCGTATTATCTTATAGAAAATTTCTTTTTAAAAGAAGGCGAAATTTTGCCTAGATTTCTTTTTCTATAAAAAGATACTGGTATTCTTCCTGGAGAAAAAACAGTATCCGTACGAACCATGCGTCTGTACTGCCGGCTACCGGCCTACTATGTTGTACCAGGGTTGAGGAACATTCGAATTGGAACGGGCGTTATTAACATCGATGTGCTACTTCTAGCATTCTCCCCCAAAACATCACAGAATTATACAGCATTCCATGAACAGTCGTAGAAAAAAAAGTAAAAACCCCTACTAACTCTGCAACAAATTTTTTTAGAAGATAGTTACTGGTAAAAAACGACCGGAAATAAAATCTACTTCTAAATGATATAGGGGAGACTAGGGAGCGTTGATCCGAGGGGAGGCTTGACCCTCTCATCAGTTTTCTTATTTAAAAGAATTTCAGAGTTTTATCAATAGGTGTCAACCAAAGCTACTGGAATGTTTAAACAATCTTTGAACATTTCTTTGTTTCATATAGATTATCGAAATAGACGTGGAAAAAATCAATTGTGAGGCGTTTTCAATCTAAAAGTTGTGTTTTTTAGAATCCGCATAAAATATATTCTAGAAATTTTAGTAAGTAGGATTTAAGTTATTCAGAAATATCAAGCTTTCATTCCAAGCATAAATATTGGACAGTAAGTTAGGCTCAATGTAACAATGTGCCACTCTTTAGAAAAGTGCTATTCGAATGCGGCACTGAGAAATTGAAATTAAGTGGTCCAAAAATAAACCACCGTCCTTCAAGGGGGTTAAAAAATACAAAAATGCAACATTTATTTATTTTTTATTAATTTGTGTCTGAAAGATAGCAACTTTTTCCATTCCTCATCCTCGATCATCCACTACCCTGGCTTCTCCGCCTATATAATTCTTAACCCTTTCAGGGGCAAACCCCTACTATGCGGAAAATTCTGAAATCATTAATTGACACCGGAATTCTAAAACAAATTTATTTGAAACTAAGTAACAGCGCTCTTGATAAAAGACAAATTCTTATTTCAAAATTCTGGTGCCGATGTGGCATTTAGGAATTAAAATTAAGTTGTCCAAAAATGAACCACCGCCATTTCAAGGGATTAAACGAAGAAACTATTTGACTCTCCTCCCACAGACACAGAACTTGTACATGCTTGTATTAAATTTACAGTTTGGTCATAAAATACTTTGCCGATTTATGAGCCCCAAGCGACCGTGCCGTTCAAGGAAATGGAATGCCATTTGGGATGCAGGTATGTGATGTAGAAATCACATATAATTTTTAATTAGCGGTTTCAGTTTTCAAATACCCCTTTCTATCATTCATTGATCAAAAATTATACCAACTTTTATTTAAACCCTATTTTTCCTCTTATTAAGAAATAACAGATGTAGCTAAACATTTCTGCGGTTATATGCTTTCACGCAATGTCTCATATTTAATCCCCCATGAATTCAACCAGTGAAGTGAGATGAAAAAGTAAAAGAAATATCCAAGCTGCATAGATAACTTTGCTCCTTTAACGTTATTAAATCTTTTCTTTATGCAATAATTTCTGTGGGATCCATAACGAATGAAGCATCAGTTTCTTTGTTATTTTGTCTAGATTTTCCTTCCCACGAGTTAATGAAATTTTTGAACAACGGACTATTTGGCTGCAGTTTAGTCATTTTAAATTATCAAGGATTTCATTACGTTCAAAATTATCCATGTTCTTTTTAACGGTTATCTGATGATTCATGTTCTTTCGCCAACTTATAGTATGTCAAGAAACTTAACACTAGAACTACCAAGACCGTCATTTTGACGGTTTTCAAATTTCATGCTTAAAAATTTGATATAATTTATGAATCGTTCTAGAATTTTATGATACGACTTTTAATGAAATATAAGAATAGTTAAATATTCCTATTCAGTTTCCTCTCACCCATTTAATTTCCATAACCAGTATGACCTATACCTATTTATACCAAGACCCGTCAAAATGACGGCTTTGGCAATTTAAAAGTTGAATGATTCGGCAGCCGTTATAACGGGATCTATTTTGCTCCGATTACGATTCAGTTTACTCGAGGCCAGAAATGTTTTACAGAAGGACGATTGGAAAATTACTATTGAAGAATTGTATGCGTTTGTAGCTATTTATTATGCTCCAGGAGCCTACGAAGCGAGAAATTTGAAATTATCCTATTTGTGGTCAGAAAAATGGGGACCTTCTTTCTTTCACGAAACTATGAGTAGAAACAGATTTTCAGAAATTACGAGATTCATTCGTTTCGACAAAAAAAAGCAAGAGGAGTGTTCACTTACGAACTGATAAATTTGGATTATCTTCCAAAATGTAGAAGTCCTTTATTGATAACAGTCAAATTTGTTACAAACCAGATCAGAATATAAGAGTAGATGAGCAATTGCTTTCCACAAAGGCAAGATGCAGATTTCTGCAAAATATGCCTAATAAACCGGACACATTAGGAATTAAGTTTTTGTTAGCTGTAGACGTGTGAAGTAAATATCTTATAAAGGCTTTCCTTATTTAGGCAAAGATGTACATAGACAGTCAGGAGTACCTTGAATGAATTTGTAGTTGTGAATTCTGTAAAAAAAAAATATGTAAATTGTGGGAGAAAGTTAACAATGGTTAAATTTTTTTACAAATATATAACCCGCAAGGAAGTTACTGGCCAAAAAAAACAAGTCTTGTTGGGCAAATAAAAGAGAATCGCCGAAAATAGCTGAAGTTAGGAAAGATAACATGGCTATTTTCTCCACAAAACTCTACAAATCAAATGATATTGTTGTAACAATTTACAAAAGTAAGCCTCGTAAAGAAAATACTACTTCTTAGCTTAAAACATAAATCTGAGAAAATTGCATCTAATCGAAAATAAATTCCTGCAACTGTGCCGTTTTACAATGAGACTATGTTTGGAGTAGATGTAGTTGACCAAATGGCCCGCAAAAATAGCGTAAAAGCAGGGTCACGTAGATGGCCTTTGCAAGTAATTTAATAATAGTTTGGGCTTGGCAGCAATCAATGCGTGAATTTTATATAAAGAGACTTGTGTTGAAAATATAACTAGGAAACAATTTTTATTTCAACTATCCGAAGAACTCTCCAGTGAATATAGACGCTGCAGAAAAGAAGCCTCCTCCCAAAAACAAGAACGGAAAGCAATGGATTGTACTCCAGAAAACTAAAATAAATCCTTATGAATGCAAATCTTGCCGAGCGATTTGTACCTGCAGAGCGATTTATACCTGCAGTGTATGCAACAAATATGTTTGTGGCAAGTCTTCATCTAAGATAACATGTACTTGTAAAATATGTGCCTAATAGTTATTTCATACATATGAAATGTGCTATACTATAAATGCAAATAGAAACTGTGTTTATTTGTTTTTTTTAATTAATAATTAAATATTATATTAAATGTTGTTTTTGTTAAACTATATCCTTTTATTTACATGAACTAATGTAAGTGGCAACTAAGTCAGTAACTAATGTAACATGGCAAGTGTTGATCTAAGCTAACATGTACTTGTAAAATATGTGCCTCATAGTTATTTTATACATATCAAATGTGCTATATTATAAATGAAAATAGAAACTTATTTTGTTTGTTTTTTCATTAATAATTAATGAATTATTATATTAAATGTTGTTTTTTTAAATAATATTCTTTTACGTACATTAACTAAGTCAAAAGTTACAATTAAAGCCATGATAAAAAAAATCCGTCAAAATGACAGGTTCGGTAAAACTAGGTATATATTTAACATCGGTAGTTCTAGTGTTAAAGAAGAATTTGCGGCTTTGATTTTTGTATCATTCCTTCTCTGCCTGCCTGCCTGCAAGGATGTAGGCTTTTCGGCTTTATCACAGGATTAAGGCACCAACCACACTCCTGTATTCTGCTTAAGCTTCACCTGTCCAATTAAAGATTTTAAAAAGAACATAAAGTTGTCTTCAGACTAATGTCCTTTTGCCTCTAGAAAGAATTTTATTTGCAGAACCTGGACTTAATATTTAAATTATTTCATGGCTAATTATTACAAGAACCTATATTACAAGTTATTTAAAGGTGTGGGCTCAAGAATAAGGTATAGAAAGGCTGTGCAACCTGGCGCCCATGTATTATCAGAAAATTCTTACAGAAATTACCACTTTATTTAATGGGATATATTGGGAGATTAACTAAGGCAAATATTTCAGTAAAAATTTTCTGGTGTTTCACGGGCGCCAGGCTGGAGAGTCCTGAGGAAAAGGAGAAGAATCGAGCTCTTACACTTAATGTTACAGTAAAAAATGAACTAAAATTTCAAATGGCAACAACTACTTTTTTCATTGCAAAATTATCTTCAGAATTAGAAACCATCAATAGAATATTGCAATAGATACCTATAGCATATTGAAATAGGTACCTATTGCTAAAGAAACGGCGACTTGAAAAAAAGGCAAAGAAGAGAAGTGACAAGAACTGATCCCTACTGGCAACAGAAAAACAAAACGTTTTAGTCGAATTATTAAATTTTAAGTGTCTGATTTCATAGACGATGGCATATTGCATGCCGGAGATTGAGTAAAAAAAAAACATGGTAGGAAGACATTATGGAATCTCATGTTTTATGATGTTTTTCTGTGATATGCATTTTAACACTTTAAATACCACACGAGTATGTAAGTAGGTGACAAAGGTAACCAGGAGAATGGAAATGGCAGTAGATCATGACATATGACATACAAGGGAAGTTCCTGACTTTTATGACGTCAAACGGACTGGATCATCTTTACTCACCTTCCTTTCAGCAAAGCATTACGAAAATGGATAATCTCTTTAAAAAAGTATACTTAAACCTTTAACGATCGCTTAATATTTGGCAAAACCATCAAAAAAGTACCTATTTTTTATTACAGAAATTGAAAAATTATAATGTTTCTATGTAAAATATGCATTTAGTTTTTTTTAAGGCAAAATAAAAAGATGTTATACATCAAATTCACATTTGTGGAAAAGTTATCATGCTAGAATTCTGTGCCTCAATGTTTGTTTTACACCATACAAATTAATTCGAATAAGACCTTTATTTTTCACATCTTAGATCTTTATTTATCCTCATCACACAAATTTTTACAAATAATATTTGAAATAATATATATACATCAAATTTTGATTATTAATATTTTTTTTTGAATGTGATATATTTCGCAACATGCAATACAAAGTCCAACATCACAATCTGCGCCTGAAAGCAAACCCAAACCAGTGCTGCCAGACGGGCTACTTTTTTTTAAATTGAGATTTTTGACTGGCACCATTTTTTTGAAATGGTTAATTGCCACTTATTTAATGACAGATTAATTAAGGCGAAAACAAAGGGAATTTTAACGTTTCAAAAAAGTGGTGCCAATCGAGAAATCTGAATTTAAAAAAGTAGCCTACTGGAAACACTGACCCAAACCGCTACCATCGAAATACTCAAGGTCTGAGGACACAAGTTGTGACGTCGTCACTAATCGACCGACTTCTCACTAGTGTTGGAATTCACACCGGGAATATTTGATTAGCAATTTCCTTTTATTTTATTTGTGGAATATCTATCACCTTATACAACAATAGTAACTGTTTAAACTTCCTGGTGAGAATTTGATATCCCCTAATAAAAAATCAGCCAGACGCGGCAACACTGTGACATTCCGCATCTGGCTGAATTTTTTATTATGTTTTCCGAATTCTCACCAGTAAGTTTAAGTAGTTACTACTGTTTTAGAAGACGGTAGATATTCCATAAATAAAATAAAAGGAAATTGCTATTCAAAGCTTTCCTGTGTGAATTCCAACACTAGTGAGAAGTCGGTCGATTAGTGATGACGTCTCAACTTGTGCCCTCCGGCCTTGAGTATTTCGATGGCGACGCCCAAACTCAAATATTCAAAGACTTCACACCGAAATGATAGTTAAATTTTTCTGGTTTCAGAAGTTTTTTCCAGCAATAAATCTCTACTCCGGAAATATGACGGGTACGAGAAATAAACAACGACAACTCAGCCCGTGATATTGACGGGAGCGAGAATTAAGGAGTTAAAGTACAGTCGTGGAAAAAAAAGTAAACACCCTCTACTAACTTCTCAACAAATTATCGTAGAAGAAAGTTACTGGTACCGAACGATTGGAAATAAAGTCTACTTTTAAATGTTGTATATAAAATTTGTTTAAGGGGTCATCTACATATTAAAACGAATCGTAACTTTGTTTTTTTAATAGCAGTACTCAATTCTAACAGCATAAATTAACTCTACACCTTTCAATTAGCCTATAAACAAATTTTTATGCAATTCGTGCTATAAGTTTCCACGAAAATAATTACTTTAAAACGAGCGTATTTTAAGGGTTGTATCCAAATTGAAGTTCCGAACTCGATTGTTAACCGAGAGAGCCGCCTTCTTGATCAAGACACGTTTAAGCGTCATTGAAACCTGTTTGATTACAGGATAGCAGAATGAATTTCGAAAATTTACTCACTTCTATCATAGATTCCTATCATGTCTTAAACCCTCATTTTGCCGTTTTCTAAGCATAATTTGAAAACTACTTGGAAGAAAAATGTGAAATTTTGGATTTTCTTAAAGCAGGACTTAATAAACCTAAATCCATCAAAAAAATTGTATGTTGCAATTCATAATTTTTTCGAATATTAATTTCATAATTCATAATTCATATCATAAAATTATACAAAATTGCAAATTCAACGTATTTATGTTTCGGTATATTAGTATTATTGCTACACAAAAAATTAGCTCATTAGAAGCATATTTTTAGGAGATATAAATAAAAATATGAAAATGTAATTTAACATTAGAAGTACTAAATTTTGAATGTCTATAATTCAAAAAATTATCATTCGAATGACTTGAAATTTGGTTTCTAGGCATATTTGGAACAGAAGATTTGAAATATCTCGTTAAAATTGGGTACAGCTATTGAAAAAATTGAAGTTTTGATTCGTTTTAATATGTAGATTGACCCCTACGCAAATTTTATACACACCATTTAAAAGTAGACTTTATTTCCAATCGTCCGGTACCAGTAACTTTCGTCTACGATAATTTGTTGAGGAGTTAGTAGGGGGTGTTTACTTTTTATTTTCCACGACTGTACATTTCAGGGCTCTAATCGGTAAATATTGCTTTTATTTATAATCTGTAGAGTTTCATGATCCTTTAGAGATATTGTTTTATGGATTTGGGGAATTTTGTTTAGTTAAATTCATTATTATTTTTTCCTCTGTCATATTTGTGCTTGATATGGGTGTTTAAGCCTAAAGATAAACTGATATACAGTTTCATGTTCTCAGAACTAAATTTGGTTCATTGCTTGTCTTATACTATAATCTATTTATTTTATAGATCGAATACGCTGTTTATAAGCGTTTGTTTTTCGTCATAGAATTAAATGTTTTAAATTGTGTATTCTATTAAATTTTACTTTTGTTTACTTTTAATTTTCTTCCTAAAAATTTTTACAGGGTACCCTAACGAAGTAAAATTTATTTCTAAACATATTTTTAATTTCTCATTTTGATAAGATTTAGTGTTTTTTGTAAAATTCAGAATGTTACTGTATCTTGTCTTTCTATCTTTTTTTAAATTGCATTTTAAAACTTAAGATAACTAAATTTGTGTGCTTCAGATAAATATTTTAATAGTATTGCGTAGCTGTCAACTTGTACGGATTATTCATACCACTAAACTTTAATAGTAAATTTTAGCTAATTGAATCACCGAATTCATAAATTTTTAACGTTTTAAAAAGACAAAAATTTCTATTAAATTTTAGTGGTACGAAAATTCCGTACAAGTTAGCAGCTATGGTATTGAAATATACATATTCTGTTTTTAAAAGAAATATGTCTGAAATACATGAATATTTTATTTATTTATCAATATGCAAATCCTATTTCATTTAAGTTGCTGTAAAATAAATTTTCACAATCCTTCACAAAAATACGCATAAAAATGTGTTTTGGATTTTTTTTTATTCTCTATAAATATCCAATATCGCATTTTACTAAATTATTAATATGCAAACAAAAAGCACAGCTGCTAACATTCCCATTTCTTTCCAGTCAAATAAATACACTATGAACCAGAAGTTTCACTTAAAAGAAATTAAATTAAAAAAGACACATTTTATAATTTTTTTGTGTTTAAGTTTATAAACTATGTACAAAATAAAATCTAGTTTATGTATATTTATAAATAATTCCTTAGAATGTAGTAAAACTCTTTCATCATTAATATATATCTAAATTTTGTGTATTGAGTTTTAATCATTTATATTTTCTTTTCAGAATCTTAACTATATGTTAAAATAGCAATTATAGCCTTTGTGCAGGAATATTAAAAAGCAGTAAACCAACGTTTAAAATGCACAAATAATGGATGAAAAGCAGCAAACAGCTGTTTCGAATCTACAGCGAGATTCTTCTTCAGTGCAAGATAGGGAAAACGAACAGCGTGCTAGAAAAAGCAAGGCTGAGCCAAGGCTTAACTATATGATCTTTATGATTTCGTAATAACTATATAAAACGAATTAATGTATTAAGTATATGATTTAATTGGTTCGCGCTCCAACCGAGTGATCTCATGGTCCTGATGACGTCACACCATGGACTGTCCTTGTGGTTGCGCTTTGATACGAGTAACAATTTGACCAGAGTTTTCTTGCAAGACATGCTTACCACTAAATGATTTTGTTTCAGTTTGTTTTAGGTGGTCTTATTCTGTGCTACAGGTACCGTTTTGACGTTATTTACGCTTTCACACTATAAATATGATTTTGCGATTAAAAAAAAACGTGGGCATTGCTATTTAACATTTTCGAAATTCTGTCACTATAACCGTAATTGTAAGAGCCAGATTGTTGTTCTTTGACTTATTCCCTATTCCATGTCTTAAAATAAGTGCATCCCAAATGACATCCCATTTTTATGAACAGTATAGTCGGTTGGTATTCATATATAAAGTTTTTTTTAAAGAATACCCTATATGCATTTTTCGGTTGTAGTCTTTCGGTAGTTTTTACTGTGTTGCTTTTCTATACGTTCTCTTTGATACTTGCGTCTACTGACTTAGATGTATTGGTTTCATCTTTCCCAGTTTGTGTGTGTGACAGATAGTCGCTGTTGTTGGCTGTCGCACAAGTGTGCCTTCTCCATACACATGTCATATAAATAAATATATGCATTCATCAAAGAGTATGTCTGGAAAAACAATGTTGACAAAATCAATGGAAAACTGTCGGGCGAAAATATATAAATTTATTGAAAGAAAATTCAGGCTACAGAGCTGCCTATAAAACATTATGCATAATCTAAAAGTCTTTAGATGTAATTATATCCATGTTCTAATATATAATTTTGTATCCATTTAAAAATTGTTTTGAATGGTTAAGACATATGAGAAATATACAGGGTGTCCAGCGAATAAGACCCTGATTTCAAAATTAAATATCTCAAAAACAAAGATCAATAGAATTATGCGGTAAACGGTTTGTTTATTAGCTAAGCTGTAAAAATGTTATACAGAAGTTTCAAAAATTAGTTGCAAATAGCGCTAACAGATGGCGCTGTAATCACAATGCCTATAAATTGTGTTTTGAAGTCCCGAGCACTAGCGTCTCATTCCTAGATGGCTTCCTAAGGGAGGACGAAAATTGGGAAAGACCACTTTTTCGTTGGAGTGATGTACAGAAGTGGAGACATCTGGTCACAGAATTATTGCATCAGCTTCAATTTTAGAGAATTTCAATTAATAGAATTTTCAATAAAAGTTTAGTAATCATTATATAAGAACTTATTAAAATATTTTATTTGGATAATGTGCAGAAGCGGAGCCATGTGTTGACAGAATTGAGATTTGTTTCAAATTTTGTTATAAGCTACTTCGGTCCGGATACCAGTATCTCTGTGGTATGTCTTTTCTCTTCTAATTGGCAGATCGTGGAATCGAATCCAAGTAGAGGTGAATTTGAAAAAAAGAATGGAAATCTTTACTTTTTAATATTTATTTAAACTGTGAAAAAAATTTGAATAAAAAATGCAAAGTTTCTTGTTTTAAAATTTAATTAAGCTAAAAGAAACCCTTTTTTAAAAAATCATTGAGCATTTATAATATTGATTCATAAATCATTTTTTTTTTAAATTGTAGAGAATAGTTTGAATGAAAAAATACGAAGTTTCTATTTTTTAAAACTTAATTAAGTTAAAAAAAATAATTTTAATTTTAAAAACTCGTTTTCATTTTTTTTATCATTGAGCACAGAAATATGGTGCAGCTTCTAGCAATAGGATCCGAAGTGTTGGAAAGGAATGCAGCATCCAAAATACTTTTGCTTTGACGTTGATATGACTTATCATCAATTCCTTTTAAAAAAGAAATAATTTAATGCATAATTTCTGTCTCTAAAACTTTTTTTTTACAAAGAAAAGAAATATAAGTGTTGTGCTAAAACCAAAGTATTATGCCATGATTTAAAAATAAATGAAAAGTGCAAAATTACATTCATTTATTTTAATTCAAGTATAAACAATAATACTAAAATATTATGCCGTAATTTAAAAATATAAAAAATAAATAAAAAGTACAAAATTATTTTTCTAAATACATGCATTTTGATTTAAATAGTTATATGGCATTAAAGTTTTAATTTAATAAAATATTTTAAAAAGTTCTTATATATGATTTCTAAACTTTTTATTGAAAATTCTATTAATTAAAATTTTCTAAAATTAAAGCTGATGCAATAATTCTGTGACCAGATGTCTCCACTTCTGCACATCACCCCACACTGTTAAAAATTTGCAGCATTCTGGCAGGTCATCTGACCGTTTTTCCCGAAAACGGTTACACAATCGTAATTTAACACTATTATGACCATATTATTGGCCATTTTATGGTCAGAATATAGTTAAATTATGGTTATGAAACCGTTTTTCCAAAAAACGGTCGAATGACCTGCCAGAATGCTGCAAAATTTTTAACAGTGCAATAAAAATGTGGACTTTCCCAATATTCGTTCCTCCGTAGGGAGCCATCTAGGAATGAGATGCTAGTGCTCTGGATTTCGAAGCACAGTTTACAAGTATTACGATTACAGTGCCATCTGTTAACGGTTTTTGCAACTAAATTTTGAAACTTCTGTATAACATTTTTACAGCTTAGCTAATAAATAAACCGTTTACCGCATAATTCTATTGATCTTTGTTTTTGAGATATTTAATTTTGAAATCAGGGTCTTATTCGCTGGACACCCTCCCTCATAGCATGCATGGTCACGGTGACGTCGCTGTGACGTCACTGCAAGTCACTGTGGTCACGTCACATCTGTGACCGAAATGCAACCACTCAGTGATGTCACATTGTGACGGAAATGTGAACTTCTTAGAAAACTTTAAAAACTTACGAAAATTCTTCAAAACATGTTACTTTTTGTAAAATTATATTTTTCTGGCAATTAAAAAAAATTGTGACGTCACTGTTATGTCATTGCTATGTAACGTGCGTCACGTCACATATGTGACAAAAACCCAGCATATTGTAAGTCACAGTGTGACAAAAAATATGAACTTCAAAAATCTTTGAAAATGAAGAGAAATGTTTTAAACAGCCACGAGTTACAGCGGCATAAGGAATGAAAATATATTAGTGGATAGCAAATGGTAAATTCCGTCACTAAAGGGGAGGGGGGGGCATAATAAATAAAGTGCACGATACAAGCATTAATAAACTAAATTTTTAGGCTATATTTTATCAATTTGATATCTAAGACAGTGAATGTATACTTTTTCATGATTTCAATTTTATCTAGCATTTGGATAATATATTTACAATTACGAATATTAAATTTATATACTTTACATATTTAGTTTGCTGGGAGGAAATTTCTCTCTTTCTTTCTTTTTTTACCGACCAGAATTATTCGAAACACTTCTGTGGTTTCAAACTAAAAATTTTCTATTACAGTTAAATCTGCACCTTTTAATGAGCATGTAGAAAGAGTCTTCAGAGTTTAGTCATCTATGCATTTCTTGCTTTAGAATATTTTTATAATTTGTATTCAAGTCATAAATTCTACTTCTTTCAGACTTTTAAAATAAAATTAGCATTTTCCGAAAATAAAGGAAATATACAAATTTTGTGCAAAACAAACTTTACTTTAAAAAAATAGAAAAAAAGGGGGAGGGGGTTGTCGTTAATACATTAAATTTATTTTTACACCTTTTAAAAATTTAAACAATGTTTTATCTAATAAACTCTAATTATGAATATTATTATTATAATTATTTAGAAAAAAGGAACTTTACAATACATTTTAACTTGAATTATTTGGTACGGATAAAAAGAAAAGATTAAATACATTGGACATTTCTTCAAATACAAAATTTTAATGAATGATACTTTCAAAAAATTTCTGCACGTTCAAATTCCATATTTCTTGTATACAAAGACAAACAATCTGTAACAAACCATCTGGTCGAAAATCGTCTGCCCACAGAAAAATAAATATGAGAATACGCGGGAAATAGTTCAATTGTTTTAGAACAACACGTCTACAACACTTTAAGATAAGGAAATGACCATTTTAGGATACACGGATATTAATGGAACGTGCATGTAAGTTTTATTTAATTTAAATATTTTATTCCTGGTTGTATATTATGAGTTAAATAGTTATATTTGTAAGAGACTGGTCTTTAACTGTCAGAAGCGATGTTTTCCAATTTCATAACTGTAAAGAAAAATATTTTAATCTGCCATCGCTTGGGGAAAAAAAAAACTGTGCGGAGACATTCATGCCTACATTCATACTGGAATTAATATAAACATTAATTTACTCTTACTTGAGATTGAAAATGTATGGAACGACAATGATTTGGAATTATTTTATCGGCTTCTTACTATTTTTTGATTACTAACATTTATAGTTATTATTATTTTGGGGTTAAATATGATGTTCGATTATCATGAGATTACGAAACTGTTTCAGATTAGAAATTAACATTATACTGGGGAAATGTTTTTTAACATATTACAGTAGTGAAACATTTGAAAGAATTTTCTTTTAGTGCTAATAATATTTTAAATTATCTTTTAAAATCCTAAATCTTCAAACCAATGTTTTTAGATTTAACATTTGCCAAAATTATAAAATAATAGGAATTCCTTATATCATATGGAAATATTTTTGAGATATTGTCAAATCTAATAACGCATTTAATTTATCTATTGTAGTTTGCTGTTGTTTAACAGTTCAATTTTAAATACTAATTATTATTTTTAGTGTTTTTCAAATTGGTATATTTATTTTTTTTAATTGTATGTAAGCATTTTTTTCTGTTTGTGATTTTAATCAAACATTTAATTATAGACATTCTGAATCGGTTATTAAATTTTCTTCTATTGTAAATTAATTTTCTACGTGTATGATTCGTGTAATTACTGGCACTAAAAAGTAAAATATGATATTTAAGCATTGAAATAAAGTATTTTTCATGCCTGATAGGAAGTTATAGATTAAACTGCTTTAGTATATATTTTTTAGAAGTTCATATAATACAGGATACATAATGTAGGACACAAGTTGAAAAGTGCTTATGACTTCGGTATGTCACTCCGTCTGTCCGTCTAGCAGTCTGTGCGCACTCTAACTCTCGAAAATATACTCGGATTGCCCTGAAATTTTTGGATGGTATTGACGTTTACCATCGCACGGTACCTATTTGTAATGAAGTTTGTAGCATGCTTTGTTCATTTACAGGGACAGCCAAAATTTTTCCGCTACATTACGGCCTATGGGAAAAAGTCGTTTCAAATGATTTTTTATGATTTTACGCACGCTTTCAAACAGAATAAAATTTATATGCATTTATGAAGTGCACTAAAATATGCATTCTGTTGACTATGCGATGCAAAGAATAGTTATTGTTCATTTACAGGACTAAAAAAGGAATTCAAATACATAATGATATAGAGGTGGAGGGAATTGTTTGAGGCATACTTTAATTATGTTAATCTATTTCATATATAATGAAATTGATGTATGTCGCTGAGGTTTACATACTATAAATTATTTCATGTATAATACGAATAATACGTATATAGCATTTACAGGGACACACAAAATCTTTCAGATACCATATTGTATCCGAAGTACTGTTCATTAGCGATGATTGCTGGAAATATATTTTTAATTATGATATGCACTTTTATGATTCACTATATTTATGCATAGTGTATGGTGTATATAAATGCTATAATTCCTATACAAGGCTACACAAAAGTATTCGTAAGGATTACTGGGTATGGGCGCAAATTGCTTAAAGGTGGTTTTTAAATGCGTTATGCTTTTTTTTCGCTGAACTGCATTTAATTTACCAAGAAATATTTGTAGAATATAGATAAAATGATATACTGGGTCACGTAAAGAATTGGATACATGGCCGTCTATATATTATAATTTCTGGAAATGTGATTTCAGTAGTTTTAAGAGTGTCTTAGTTTGAATTAAATTTTAACTAAATAGTGGCGTGTAATAAAGATTTTAGGTAAACTACAGGGTTGTACAAAAGTATTCAAGTATGTTTCCATACATTAGTATACATTGCTGAAAATTAATTTCAACCTGTTAGGCGTTTTCTTGCTAAACTAAATTTTCCCATTATATAGTATATATACACTTAAAAAAATGGGCACTTAAAATTGAGTAAAAAGTACTCAATTTTAAATGCGTCACATGCACAAAATAGCTCCGATCCAAATGTACTCAAAGTTGAGAAACACATGTACTCATTTTTTATTCCATGGCTGTGATCAAATATGAATCGTTATGTACTGCCCCACCCCCCCCCCCAAAAAAAACCCCTAAAATGTAAAGTAAAAATGTACTGACATTTATTTCCCGTTCAAAGTTCTTAACAAGAAATGTTTAATTGATTATTTATCAAGAAAAATAGCAAAATTCTTAACAGGATATTCAAATCAAATATTTTTATGACAAGAGCATTATTTCCAAGCAATTATTTTTAAAATGCTGTGCATAATTTAATATTTACATTAATAAACATCATTTATGCCGCCATAAATTAAATGAACCATTACAGGGTACAAAACTATTCGTTTGTTTGGGTTTGATAACATGTGATGCTTCAAAATAGAGAAAGCATAGGTTCATTTTTGATCCAAAAATATTCAATTCAATATGAGTACGTCGGTTTGCTCATTTTTGAGTACTTCATTTTTTTCAGTGTATCAACCTACAGATCATATAAGGGCTGTTCAAAAGAATTGGAAAACATATTTGGCTATGGACGGTAACTGTTGAAATCAGTTTTTTCAAATGTTTTATGCGTTTTCTAAAATCTTTACTTAGTTATCTTATTTACGTCATTTCCCTAAATTACGATGTCTTGTTAAAGCATTCAGAAAGTGTAGGAAAGTATATTTTAATCTATGCTTAACGCATGATTTTTCTTACTCGTTTTTTTTTTTTTTTTTTTTTTTTTTTTCTATTTCCCAGATCAGTCTTTTCCTATAAAACATACCAAATCTATTTACCTCATATTCACAAAGTACAATATACACGGGAATAAAAAATTTAAATAAATATCGCTTATCATGCCGCTCTATAAATAATAGTTGTATTAATATCTGTTAGTTTCCATGTTCGTATTTAATAAAGCAATGACAAATCACAACAAATTTAAAAACTTACACATTCTAAATATCAAGCATAGAACTTAATAAAAAAATATGTCAGTTGATAAGCATTGTTTTTTAAGTGGAAAAATGTAAAATGTTTTAGAAGAATAGGACTCCAAAGTAGCAATATTTTGCTAAAAAGTACGGTAAAAAGATAAGATTTTATATTTACAGCAAAATTTTATTTTAAAATTCTTTGCTGTATTAATACTTAGAAATTTTTCCAGAGAGAATCATTCGCTTATATACAATATTTCAAATGAAAATCAAATGTCAAATTAATTGCTTAAAAGGCGCAAAGGCCAACATGTTGAAAAAGATTCCATGCCGGGACTCGAACCCGGGTCATCAGTGTAGCACACTGACATTCTACCGACTAAACCACATGGAACGACGGCCAGCCCGTAAAATTTCTCACTATTACATGTTCGCAAGGCTACAAACGCAGCATAAGATGGAACATTTATCGTGAGCCACCGACATGAGGTAAACACGAAACTTAATTAAATCCAGCATCGATTGAAACTATATTAATAATTGGAATTTTTTCCAGGGAGAAACATTCGCCCTGCATACAACATTTCAAATTAAAATTGCCTTTTAAGCAATTAATTTGAAATTTGACTTTCATTTGAAATATTGTATGCAAGGCGAATGGTTCTCTCTGGAAAAATTTCCAAGTATTAATATAATTTCAATCAATGCTGGATTTAATTAAGTTTCGTGTTTGCATCATGTGGGTAGTTCACGCTAAATATTTCATCTTTTGCTGCGTTTGTAGCCTTGCCAACATGTAATAGTGAGAAATTTTCCAGCCTGGGTATCGTTCCATGTGATTTAGTCGGTAGAATGTCAGTGTGCTGTACTGATGGCCCGGGTTCGAGTCCCAGCATGGAATATTTTTCACTATTTGCGTCTTTTAAGCAATTAATTTGAAATTTGATTTTCATTTGAAATCACAGTGTTTATGACAAGTTCGTCACAAATGACACATATTTCACAAATTGGTCACAATGTGACTTCAAAGCATTGTCGCTTTCGTAACAGGTTCGTCACAAAGTTAATGCCAAAATAGTCACAAATGACACACTTTTCACAAATTTGTCACACCGTGACTTCACAGAGTGGTCACAATGTGACGTCACAAGCGTCCTCTAAAACGGCCATAACGGCCTCGCATTCTAGTCACTGTGACGTCACATCGACGGTCACAAATTCACAGTGTGACTTCACAACGACGTCGCCGTGACGTCACCATGCCTTACGGGCTGTATCTATTCTATGTATTTTGATTATTATTCATAATGGATCATTTCATTCGACCACACAGATATACTTAAGTTCACAATTACTGTGAAAGATAAAAATAACCAATTATTCAAGCGATATCAAAATATAATGTTCCAATACGAGAAACAGGGTATTGAATTTATTATCAACTAATCAATAGCTTTAACGATATCAAAGGTTTCTTTAATAAAATGATGATAGAATATGTTATTCTAGAGGAAAATATCTCTTCCTTTCTTAAGGATATATTATTCCGTCATAATGCATCGGAATGCATTTATGATTTTGGCTAGAGTTTCTTTGGGAAATTACATTCATTCGACTGTAAAGTGAGTATAATAGATTATTATCATCATCATTTTGAAATCTTACTATCTGAAAACTGCTTTTAATCAGGTGAATATTTATTGATATAAGGTTCGTGGAAATGCTCACTTGAATTAATTTTGCAAATTTTCGCTTGATGTGAAATATTTTGATCTTATGAGTAAACAATGTGGAAATAAGTAATACTGAGAGATAATTCTTTTTCAGAGTAAATATAATAATACAGCAGTACTATCATATTTATCGATATTTTCATTTTACACTTTATTACGTCAATAGTCTTTACCTAAGTTTTTTAATTTTACTAACTCACCTGTTTAGGAAATTCTATTAAATAAAATACCTGATATAAAGAGGTTAAATTTAACCCATTAATACCGGTTCGTATGAATATCTGCAATTTAAGTAATACGAAAATTTTAAATATGAAAACCAGTATTTTATTAAGGAAATTTTCATATTACTTAATCTAAAACTTTAAGAGATCAAATAATTTAAAATTACAATATGGGAAAACTGGTGTCAACTGATACCTAGGTATTAAGAATGTGCAAAAGAAACTCGTCATTAATGGGTTAAATTAAATCGTTGGACAGTGTTGCGAGATTGACAAAAATATTTTATTCAAAATATCGTCGCTACCATGTCAAGCTATACAATATGAAAAAAATGCATTTTTCATATTTTGTGCCATTTCGTTGTATTATGCATGATACGTACTATGCAAAACCGTCCCTAGCTTGCTTAGAAACTTAGATAATGGCTGTTTCAAACTATCCAATACGCATTTTTTCTATAAAAGTGAAAAACCCGACTGCGTAAAAAGGGAAGTAATTAATTATTTTTTATCAATGTGAAACTATTTTTTATATTACTTAACTATTTTTTTATTTACTTGTATTGATGACTTTGAAGTTGTGTTTAATTGTTAGTTCCTACCTATAAATACTGTTTTGATGAGGCCTATACCAATACATGTCTATGAAGGTTAGAGTTAAAGTAAAGCTAGTGATCCTACCTACACAACTTCCAGGTTGTGTAATATTTAAACGGAGCTTCTGACTGTAAAATAGTCAAAGAAACATCGTCTTCATTTTGAAAGAACTATCCAATGATATGCCACTCAATATGGTGCGTAAATTTTTTTTTTATTTTTTACCGCCATTTTTTATTTTACGCCCGCTATTTGAATTTACAAAAACCAAACCGTGCCTATAACAATTGAACGGTTAAGACGAATCGATAGAGACCTCATTCATTAAAATCTATCCAACCGTTGGGATGTTTCGAGGGTATAAAAAAATCCACATACACATATACACGTGAAACACATAACCCTTCTTGGCAGCCGGGTAAATATGTGCAAGTCAAACTGTCCAGTATGGCATATTCAATACTTTGCCACAAATGTTTGGATATTTTTCTTTTTTTAATAATCCGTACCATGTCAAACTATCCAATATGAAAATAGTGTTTTTATCAGGAAGACACAAACTGCTTTATTTATGGATTGAAATTTAACGCAATTGACATATGTTTTTGACGTTTACTATATCATATGTTTTCTATTGAAAATGGAATGTGAGATTTTTAGTTCATTTGCAGGGACACTCAAAATAATCCCGTTACATTACGCTCAATAGAGAAAAAGAGCGGTGTCTTTTAATGGTGTTACGATATTTAAAACATAAAGAAATTAATATGGATTTATTCGAGTGTATTAAAACATATTTTATGCATAAAATGGTACGCAAGTCATTTATTATTATTTACAGTTTCATACGAAAAAAAAAATGGTTCTATAATGGTTTATAGTAAAAAAAAAATGTTTGAAGCAATTTTAATAATATTAAAATATTCCAAACAAAGTGAATTTGACATACGTAATTGATTTGCATTACAAGTTGCTTACTATGGAATATGACATGTAGGACAGTTATCGTTAATTTACAAAGACACACAAAAAAATTCGGTTACCTGCTGTATATTAGCGATAGTTGTTTAAACTGCGTTTTCAATTAAAGTATGAGTTTTTAACTATTTGGATACTACGTGGTGCGTATAAATTCTATAGATCATATACAGGGCTATAAAAAAGAATTTATAAGCATTACTTTGTATGGGCGTGAATATATTAAAGTTGGTTTTTAATAGAGTTATGCAATTTCGGTCTATTATCTTTTTTTACTATATTAAAATATGCTAGTAGAAATCCCTAATATAAATTCGCAATATGCAGGGCTACGCAAAGAACTAAAAAAACTGCCGGCTATGACTTGTAATTTCTGGAAGTGTGTTTATAATAATGTTTTGCCTGAATTTTACCCTATTACGTAACATTTGTAAAAATCTGTGGATAATAACAGGGCTGTACAAGAAGTTCGAGAATACTTCCGTTTATTGGCGGAAATTGCTAAAGTTTTAAAGTGGTAATTGCGTTACACATTTTCTATGTTCGCATACTATCTAGATTATATACAATGTATACGAGGTATATAATTTTTATACAACGAGTAACATGCAAAAAATTAGTTAAATTTAAAAGCGCATACCGAAATTCAAAAACGCACTTCAAGCAATTATTGCTCAAAGACAATTCTGTAATCGTTTTCTTTTGTGTATCCCTGTAAATGAACGATAAATGCTACGAATGCATGACCTATTCTATGGTAATCTTCTTGTGGTGAAATTCAGTGGTTTATGTCTGCTTTAATATATTTCAAATAGCGTATTGTCATTAAAATACTCTCCAAACGATTTTCCCCATATACCATAGCGTAATGGAAACATTTTCAGAGCCCCTGAAACTACAAACTATTAATGTTACACACTTCATATGCAATACCGAACATGCCATTGTAAGTACCATTAAATTTTTCAATTTCATGAAAATCCGAGTATATTTACTTGAGTTAGAGTGCGGACAGGCAAACCGAATTCATAAACACTTTTCAACTTTGTTGGAAAGTGTTAAAAAGTAAAATATTGTGAAAATTCTCATTCAGTAATTTCTACCAATTGACGAGCATAATTGAATTATCTTCTACAACCCTGTATATTACCTACAGATTTTTATACATGCCACATAATAAGCTAAAAAATTAATGCAGGCTAAAAGACGCTTAAAACTATTAAAATGATACTTCCAGAAATTACCGTCCATAGTTGTCCGTGTTTCTAGTTTTTTGCGTAGTCCAATCCCTCTACGCGGATTGCCCGTATTTCTCCGTTTACCTATAAAATATTGTGGGTCGAAAAAACAAATATTTTATTTTCGGAACGCTTTAGTGCGGAAAAGTTGCCTATTGTAATAATAAGAAAAACGGCATATTTTTTTTTATAAATCGGTTAACATCTTCCATTCGCGCATCGCACTTAAATTTAAGGAAAAATTGCAAAAATCGTTTCTTTTTTGTAAATTATTTTAGTTAACTAAAACTTTACAAATATATGCGCTTTAGGTTTTTATGCTTGCTTTATGATTTATATAACCTAAATATATTAAATTCTAATCAATAATCTATTTTGTTTCGTTGGCGCAACATCTTAGAAAAAAAACCTACATTTAAGAATTTTTCGCAATTTTCACCGTGCAACTCTTCGCTGGTTTTGCTGGAACAAATGACCTATAACTCACCACATGAAGGTGGTTGCACGTTGAGTTCCACCCACACACTACCCTACCAACCCTGCAATTGTTGTGTTACATTAAATTAAAAAGAGTAGATGCATGTCAATATGCAATTCTAATTAAACGCTTAATGAAAAAACAAAGAAAATTCCTGTTCTCGAGTTGAGGCGTTGCCACCGAAATACTCAAGGCCTGAGGACACGAGTTGTGACGTCATAACTAATCGACCTACCTCTCACTAGTGTTGGAATACACACCGAAAAATTTTGATTCGCAATTTTCTTTTATTTTATTTGAGGAATATCTATAATCATATACAACAATACTAACTTTTAAAGTTACTGGTGAGAATTCATAATCTCAAACTAAAAATTCGACTAGATGCGGAATGCCACAGTGTGGCCGTATCTGGCTGATTTTTTATTGGGGTATTCCAAATTCTCACCAGTAAGTTTAAATAGTTGTTATTGTTTTATAAGATGATAGATATTCCAGAAATAAAATAAAATAAAACTGCTATTCAAAATTTTCCGGTGTGAATTCCAATACTAGTGAGAAGTCGGTCGATTAGTGATGATGTCACAACTCCCGTCCTCAGGCCTTGACTATTTCAGTGGCAACGGTTGAAGAGAGTATTCGGAAATTACTGAACACAAACACAGTTCTTTTGAAGACTCGAAGTATGAGGAAGTTTAATACAAACCAAGTACATCGACTGAAAAGCCCAAATGGCAGATGAGAATTCAAATTAGCGCAACAACCCTAAAAAGTGATCGGCTCGGAGTCCCCGATCGGGCGACAGCTGTTATAGCGTCAAGTTTTCTACGAGACGTTGGAATGATAACCAACACAGATTCTTCTTATGTGATTGATATGTGTAAAATAAAAAGAGACACGAGTCGTGTTAGGAAGGATTTGGATTGTCGATTCACACCCCCTGAATAAAGTTTGGGTCTTTTCTTTGACGGACAAAAAGACGATACTTTGTTCGTCGAAAAATATAATGCCAAACTCTTTCGCAGGAATGTGAAACAAGAACATTATTCTTTTATCCAGGAATCTGGATAAAATTATATGTATCTGCTTCCTCGAGTTCATGAAATGGTATAACACAAAATATTAATTCTCAGTTGTCTGAACTATCAATATCACTAGAAAAACTAAAAGTAGTAGGACATGATGGCACCGTGACAAACATTGGATGGAATAACGGTGCCATCCCTGTACTTGAAAATCATGCAAGACGCCTGCTGCAGTGGATCATATGTTTCCTGCATTGTAATAAGCTTACTTTACGCCATATTTTCCAACATATTGACGGTCAAAGTGCAGGTCCCAAATCTTTCACTGCGCCAATCGGGTTGCAGCTCGCTTGCTTAGAAATACTCCCTGTGGTTATGAACCCATAGATTGTCCGAATTCTGATATACACAGGAATGTATTGAGCAAACGCCAACAGTATTTGTTGGACATTTCAAATACAATCACCTTGGGACATTGTCCAGACGACTGTGCAATTCGGGACCCTGGTCCTGTATCTAATTGCAAATGACTAACGGTCAACCGAGTCCTTAAGTTGTATATAAGTTAATCAGAACCAACCAAAAACTTAAGAGAAACATCTGGCTTCATCTTAAAATCATACATGCTTGTGTGGTTTGCCATAAGAAAGAGTAAATATTTTACTGACGGATCAAAACACGTCTTTGAAGCAATCCAAACATCTCTCTATTTATCCGACGTTTTAATTCAACTTGTCAATCCAGGAATAGAAAGAAATGCGTTCTTTGCACACCCAGTGAATATACTGATGGAAATGATTGTCTGTGAAAGAGAACATAGTCGGGAGCTCTGTTACAGAAGGATCATAAAAACAAGACAAGCCGTCTTAAAGAAGAAAACTGTTAGAAATGTTCGTATCACCGAACGTAAACTTTCAAGCTTCCGATTACACTGAAATTATTAATTGGAATTCTTGTACGGTGTATCCTGCACCAATTCTGCGGGACTTAAGTGAAGATGATATTAAATTACTCATCAATTTTCATACTACGCTCATCACAGAAATGCAAAAGTGTTCCCGCCACATCTAGTCTTCTGTGAGGTGCGTCAAACGTGTTACAGAGGCTTCGAATAAAGTATGTGAACATGAAGATACAGATGGCTATATCCGAGCAACACTGAATCTAGATTGTTTATTAGGGCGGAGCGTAAAAATGTTTTTTACGAAATTCTTTTCCCGCTAGTGCGGGAAAGTTGTGGAATGGTCTCAGAAATATACTCACAAAATTTTAAGATAATCAATAAATATCTTCCGGTTCCAGTTTAGGATCTAAGTATGCAATTTTAGCCGAAAATGTTGTAAATTTTCACATTTCAGTAATAATTTTAACTTCCAACTTTTTCTTCGCGCTAGCACGAAAAAGTTGAAAGAATATATAAGGAACATAAGTCCAAAATTTTAGAGCAATTAATAAATATCTTCCGGTTCCAGTTTGGGGTCAAAATATGGAAAATTAGCAGAAAATGATGTAAATTTTCACATTTTAGTGATTTTTTAAATTTTCCATTTTATATTCACACTAGTACGGAAAAGTTGGAAAAATATACAAGAAAGATAAATACAAAATTTTAGAATAATCAATAAATATCTTCCGGGTCCCCTTTGTGGTCTAAATATGAGAAATAATACAAAAGTGAAGAAAATTTAGGGGTCGAAATAAGAAAAATGGAAAACGTTTGCATATCAATTTATTTATGGAAGCTTTAAACGTTTCTTTTTACAAAATTAGACATTCGTAAATAATAATTAGGAACATTAAACAACAAATATTTTTATCCACGCAATACACAGACTTTGTATAACTAAGTGTATTTGGAGTACAAGAATAAAAGCTGCGAATATGCATTAAATGCATTTCATTCACATGTTTCTATATTTTTCACTTTATACTGGCTTTTTGTTTTAAACGATGGCATGGCACGCCTTGACTCCATTCTGGATATGATGTAGCCATCACGTTTTTTCTCTCAGATGATTGCAAGGGAAGCTTCTGTTGACAGTTTTACTCGCCTTTCAACACATTAAGTGTGGCACGGAAAGTTTATGTTTCCCAATGGCGATACCGGATATTCGCCAGATTTTATCAGTTGCATTATGTGTTCGTTCTACAAGTGAGTCGTATTTAGAGGTTCCAGTAGTTGGCAATTCTGCCAGTCTATGAGATCCACGTAACATTTAGCTTTAAAATTAAGTGCAGGAATTTGGAACATACGAACTCCTGCTCTCGAATTTCCCCTTGCTTTCAAAATCCTAAGTTCTCGCACATTCGGTATTGAGTCAACAAGCATTGCAAGGATTATTGCTTCAGGATGTCCAAAATAACCATTTATCTGTATGACGCGATCCACAACTAGCTTCAGATCATCTGTAAGATAACGTGAAGTTTGAATTGTTTTCCAAAAATTTCGTGCTCCATCTGCGCAATTGGCGATTTGATTGTGAACTACTCAGGTGCATGAACTTTTATGATAAACTCAGTCAATGATAAACTCAAAATCAAATCGCATGCCAATTGCACAGATGAAGCAAGAAATCTTTGGAAAACAATTCAAGCTTCACGTTATCTCGCAGATGATCTGGAGCTAGTTGTGGATCGCGTCATCCAGAGAAATGGTTACTTTTTTCATCCTGAATCAATAATAATCCTTGCAATTCTTGTCAACCCAAACCCGAATGTGTGAGAACTTGCGCTACGTAGGATTTTGAAAGCAAGGGAAAAAACGAGAGCAGGAGTTCGTGTGTTCAAAATTTCTGCCCGTAACTTTAAAGCTAAATCTTACATGGATCTTATAGACTGCCAGAATTACCAACAAACGTAACCTCCGATTACCACCCACTTGTCGAACGAACACATGAAGAAAGGTTTAAAGCTTCCATAAATAAATTTGTTTGCAAATGGTTTCCATATTTCTCTATATTTCGACCCCTAAATTTTCTTCGCTTTTGCATAATTTTTCCTATTTAGACCCCCAAAGGAGGACCGGAAGATATTTATTGATTATTCTAAAATTTTTCACTTATCATTCTTGTATATTTTCCCACCTTTTCCGTGCTAGCGGGAATAGAAAATCGAAAATTTAAAAAATCACTAAAATGTTAAAATTTACATCATTTTCGGCTAATTTTCAATATTTAGATCCCAAAGTGGAACCGGAAGATATTTATTAATTGCTATAAAATTTTGGACTTATGTTCCTTATATATTCTTTCAACTTTTCCGCGCTAGCGCGAAGAAAAAGTCGGAAGTTAAAAATATTACTGAAATGTGAAAATATACAACATTTTCGGCTAAAGTTGCATATTTAGACCCTAAACTGGAACCGGAAGCTATTTATTGATTATTTAAAAGTTTTCGGAGTATATTTCTGAGAGCATTCCACAACTTTTCCGCTCTAGCGGGAAAAGAATTTCGAAAAAACGATTTTTACGCTCCGCCTTATTGTTTATGCCTCATTAGTTTAAAAAATCAGACTTTAAATGTGTAGTAGATATAGAAAAGAAAAAGTTAAAAAACACAGTAAGCCAAAGAATCCTACACGATTGACAACCTTTGTAAATAGTTGTAAACATAATGTAAATACCACACACAGCAATTGTAGGGTTGGTAGGATAGTGTGTGGGGGGAACTCAACGTGCAACCACCTCCATGTGGTGAGTTCTAGGTTATTTGTTCTAGCAAAACAAGCGAAGAGTTGCACGGTGAAAATTGCGAAAAATTGGTAAATGTATGTTCTTTTCTAAAACGTTGCGCGAACGAAACAAAATAGGTTATTAATTAGAATTTAATTTATTTAGGTTATATAAACCATGAAACAAGCATAAAAATCTAAAGCGCGTTTATTTTTAAAGTTTTAGTTAACTAAAAAAAAATTTACAAAATAGGAAGGATTTTTGCAATTTTTCATTAAATTTAAGTGCGATGCGCGAATGAAAGATGTTAACCGATTTTTAAAATTTTTATTCCGTTTTTTTTTCTTATTACAATAGGCAACGTTTCCGCACTAAAGCGTTCCGAAAATAAAATATTTCTTTTTTTCAACCCACCCTACTATGCAACTTAAACAGGTTGTAGACAAAATAATTTTAACAGAATTGTATTTTAAGATGTATGTTAAATAAAGGGACATGAAGTGTACGGGGTTCAAAGCGTTCCTAAAATTTTCACACATTTCTACCATAATTCAAAATTATTTATTGTAGTACTGTACTGTAAGTGTTAAATGATTCTGCCATGAAGATTTTTGATTTAAAATACTGGTAGCAAAGTGTGAAAATTTTAGGAACGCTGCGAGCCCTGAGTGTATATTAGCAACAAGCAGTGAAAGAAAATTTAAATTAACGCTTTATCTACAGCATTATGATCCACAGGATTTTTTTTTTCATGTAATTTTTTTCAGTTACTACAGTGAAAATTAAAGAATAAATAATAAAAAAAAATACTCACCCGTGAGAAATTTAATTAATTAGATTAGTTAATTAAAGTGGTACTTTAAAGTACCGTCAGTACACTATGACTAAAATATCGTAACAAAAAACACACAAGGTATTTCAAATTGCACCAGAAATGTGGTAAAATATTTTCGCTTTGATAAGTACCTATTTATATAAAATTCAAGTCTCTGTGTATCCCTCACAGTTCCGGTAGGATCACTTCATTGAAAGGAGTAATTGTTGAGAAATGCTAATGCAGGGTTACCACAGTTGCGCCAAATGTTGGCCAACTTGGAGAAATATCGCCAAATTTGGCGACAATAATAAGTTATTATATATGAAGCCAACTTGGTGATAGCTGGCTAATTTGGCGAAATTCCCATTTAAAGCCATTAGTCTTTCATAAAAGAGGTCACCGCAATCAAAATAATGGAGTTATGAATAAAGAGGAGGTGGCATGTAGTGTGCTGTCTACTAGTTTCGAGTGAAGTAACTGAGAAGGTTGTCACAAGATGGCGGCTGCTTTTTTAAAATAGGTTCTCCAGTTTCTGATTACCACAAGGGCGAACATCCCACCAGTAAAATTTAATAGAAAGTTTCGTCTTATTTCTACGTCTTATTGATAAAAATTTTTCTCAAAAATGTCGTAACAACATTTGTTTGTTTTTACTGGTGTCAGTATGCTTATTAAAACTGTCAGTTTGTTTCCCTGGTTGTTACAATATGGCGGAAACGCAGTACCTAACTATTGCCAAAACAAATTCCTACCAGTAAAAATGAAAATCTGTTTCTACCATTATTTATGACTGAAATTTTGTAATATTAAGGAGCTTAAATAAGTTGAACATTTCTATATAAATATACTGGTGGAAGTTTCCACCGGCCGTAAACAACGCTTGCGATAGCGGTTACAGTTGATGCTTCACTATTTTAAGGATACGTCAGTTCCTCTTTATTAATAGTTCCATGATCAAAATATGCGGGTGGGAATTTAAAGTGTAATATACGAAAATGTACATCTTTATATCTTCTTTTCGATGCTGCTAATAAAATAACCGCCAATAGACGACGCTGTACTGTCTGAGCTCCTAACTGCGTGATTTTAATGTGCTTTAGATACTTTTCCAGTATAGGTGCCTTGGCAAAGAAGAAAATTTGGCAACATATTTTCCGGGAACCACTGTTTGATATATGATTTGACAACAAATCTCACTTTCTGATGTCAGAATTACACCAAGCTTTTTTAAAAAAGCCAAAGTCCCTATAGAGGAAAAGTACCAAATTTTCTATTATTTTGCAATATCTGCGCTATAGTTTGTACTATATATGCAAAAGTTTAAGCATTAAATATTAAAGTTTGTATAAAGCAATATCAGACTAAAAAATTAAGAATAAAATAAATACAAAAAAAAAACACTAAACAAGAAAGAAAAATAATGCGTTAAGCATAGATTATGAAACACTTTCCAACACTTCCTGAATGCTTTAACGAAACTTCGTTATTTTGGGAAATAAGGTAAATAAGATAAGTAAACATTTTAGAACACGCATAATTTTTTTTTAATTGATTTCAGCAGTTACCATCCATAGCCAATAGTAACGTCATTACACGCCACTATTTAGCTAATTTAACCCTTTCAGGGGCAAAGCATTTTCAATACTGAAGTGTTGAAATAAATTATTGGCTCCAGAATTTGCCAAAAAATTTATTTTTAAATAAGAAAAGGGTTATATTTCACAAATTTATCAAATGAAACATATTTTACCACAATTCTGGTACCATTGTAGCGTTTGGGAATTGAAATTAAGTGGTTTCATAAATATACCATCGCCCCTAAAATAATTAAACTAAAACACTCTTAAAACTACTGAAATCACATTTACAGATATTATCATCCATAGACGGTGTTATGTATCCAATTCTTTGCGTATCTCTGAATATCATTTTATCTATATTCTACAAACATTTCTTAGTAAATTAAATGCAGTTCAGCGTAAAAGGGCATTACTCCTTTAAAACCAGCTTCAAGTAATTTACTCTCATACTCAGTAACCCTTAAGAATTCTTTTGTGTAGCCCTGAATGTGAACTACAGAATATACACACGGTGTAGTATGCATAAATATAGTGAAACATAAAAACGCATATCATAATTAAAAATGCATTTCCAGCAGTCATCGTTTATTTACAGTACTTCGGAGAAAAGTTTCTTGGCGAGAAAGAAGTTTGGCAAAGTATTTTCTGACAATCTATTTACTGTTTCATACTCATAAGCAATTTTTCCCATATGCATACAATTTATTTAATATATAAAAAAGGTACTACTTGGTTCTAAAGTAACTACTTATATTGCCCTTCGACCAATTTCGTCAAATTACATAAATCGCCAAACCACTCGCCAAATTATACAAATTGACATAACTTTTGTTTTAAATAACGAAAAACAAATAAATTGGTACTTTTCCCTTATACGGACACCATTGTCGACAAGCGTAATAGTTGGTGCAAAATGAAAATCACATGAATTTAAACATTTGAAAAATAAAAGAAAAAACATTGTCGATAGTGAAGTGAGCATTTTAAAAATAAAACATTTGAAAATTACAGATTTTTACGAACTATTTTATTAAATCACAAATATATACTTCATATATAATCATATATACATATTCATATATAATCACATATCTATATATATTAGGGTGTCCCAAAAAAGTCAACTTTTAAAATTGTAAACTCTCACCCACTAAAAATGTTCTTCCTGTGAATATAAAACACCTTTAATTTTTTCAGAATTAAAAAAAATATATATTTAGAGGTCCCCCAAGGTCATTGAACTTAGATAAAAAAGGCCAAAATAATGTGAAATGCGGCATTTTTTTATTAGCTACATTAGAAACCATTAATGTTCAAATGACATTTATTTTCATTTATGAAAGCTTCTTATGTACTGCTTCAAACAAATTTTGTATAAATTATGCTTTTGATCTGGTAGGAAGAGATATAATATGTTACCGAAATCAAGAAAAATGTGATTTTGCTGACATTTCTACCTTCTGTATAATTATGTACAAAAAGTGAACTTAGGTAAACAATTATCTTACAATTGGTAAATAAAACCATCGGAGAAGATTGTTTTAAAGTTATCACATGCGTATTTACATGCTCACACATTTTTTATCAACTACATTTCAAAACCATTTTGGTGATTGCTCTTTACAAAATTTCTTTCTGTGCATCCCTATCTCTACGACTTGTAACAAAAACTGTTCTTGCTCTTCATTCTTTGTTGAACAACTAAAGTCATGTATGAATACAACAGCTTGTTCAGCAACATCATTTACACAAGGCAAGTTTTTAGAGTATTGCAGCTTTTTTATAGGATGACGTTTTGGGTGAATCTTTGAGTGGTACGCTGAAAAACAATCTTCAATTTTAGCCGTTTCAAAGAAACTATTAGAAATACATAAATCATCCAATTTGAGAGAAAGTATTTCTAATAGATATGAATTAGAACTCCTTTATTTTTTTGGGTTCAAAACTATCTTTGATTTTTGCTTACCAGAAAGAAGATCTGAAAACAAGCTAAGTGTTGGAGTTTCGAACTCACATACTATGAATGACGTAACATCGTCTTTCATCCAATATTGCTTATGTGTTTTACGTCATATTCTTTGAGTCAGCGCAAAAATTAGTTGAATCCTTTGAATCAGAGAAACATCATTAGGAGGGGCATCAACAGCAGATCAGCAAGTAAACCAAGACTACAAATCTAGACACACAACAAACCATTTAAATTGTTGTATACCTTGAAACTACTGAGCAGTTAATACCATTGTGCATTCATTCCCATTAAACAGTAACTTCATTTTAAAGGAATTAATTGCTTTGTAATTGCTTTCCAAGAAATAAATTGTCATCCAGCGAGCTCGGTGAAGAGCACCTGGTTTTCGAATTCTAAATTGAATGTCTAATCCAATCATTAATGATGCAAGATTTAAAATTTCTGTGTAATCATCCCAAAGTAGTTTTGTAGCAGTTTTTACCTGATAAGAAGTAAATGTTTTTATACTGTCTCATGATGGGTACTAATTACTTTTTTGGTTCATGATGGTTGAGTTTACACCAGTTTTCTCGGAATCTCTTAAATAAAAAGATTTCAGGCCCAGTAGATTGTCCAAAACACATACTAAGTGCATCAGAAAGTAAAACTTCAAACATGTGATGCCTACATGCTATCTACAAAAGGTTTCTGTCCATTTTTTTGCTCAAGAATTGTACATGCACCTTTGAATCTTCTACCATTTGCATGGGTTGTATTGAAACACATGCCAATTACATCAGATTCACATTTCTACGACTTTAAGAGCTCGAAAACAGCGTCAGCTGCTTCTTTGCCAGTTCCAGACAATAACTTAGAAACTCCAAGATGTTTAGTATGTTTATCTTGCAAAGAAAAAATTAGTACCACTAAATGATCAATATTTCCTATGTTTTTTGATGACAAATTGGCTAACCGTTTTCCACCTCAATGAAAAACTGACTTTAATGTTTCAAACTGTGTTTTTAATTGTTGAACGGTTTCTTTGCGAAGATATTGGCGTTCCCGGTGAATAGAAATTTATAAAAGCACTATGGGTTTTTACAAGCGGGTCAGACGTCATGGTAGAGGAAGAGCAACCTTCTTTGTTTATTACAGATGCTATTATCATTGTGGATCTTTTATGCTGGCCTTAGTTCAATCTAAAACACCATAAACTCTTGGAGTAATAATGGATCTGCGATTGTAGAGCTTAGATTTATTTCCTCTATTATTTATTTTATCCTTTGGGCTTTCTATTATCATCTAAATGTATTTTTACTACAACTTCTTCCTCAGAGGTTTCTTCAGAAGATTTAATGGCTTCATCGATATCCAAAACCGAAGACTGATAAATAATCAATGAAACTTTCCTTTAATACCTGTTGGAGCTGCCATCTATTATTAATATTAGAAACATTGTAGTTCATGATATTAATTCAATGAAATACTGTAGATTAATAAAGATTGAAGAGCATTAGAAGATTAATTATCAGAAAAATAAAATATGGTCCTGAGATAGTAATTTTATAAGTTTTTATAAAAAAAATTTAATAAAAATATAACATCAAATGAAATCAGTGTTAAATATGATAAAGTGTTCTTAAACAAATTTTAGGGTAAAAAAAATTGTAAGGGAAGTGTGGTAGAATTCTGCAATCCAAGCATATTAATTAAAAGTTAAAATTTTCCATAAATTTCCTATTTTTTATTAGCTTGGGGGACCCCTAAACCTTTGTGAAATGACTTAATTTTTTTGTAATATCATATTATGACAGAAAGAACATTTTTAAAATGTGAGACTTGGCATTTTCAAACTTTTTATTTTTTTCGCCTCTCCTGGGACACCCTAATATATATTGATAAATAATCAAAAATATATAATTCACGTGATTCAAGTTTCATAAATAGCAAATCTCAATGTTTCGCATGGTTTACAATAAAAATCCTTTTCACGATCAGGATTGAAATAATTGGCCCAATAGCATACATTTTGGCATGGTGTCCGTATAACGGAAAAGTAGCAGTGAGTTAGTATAACATTAATAAAAATCACTTGATGACGTACCCACGTGTAACTTGCTGAAAGTCAAGTGAATGTGACATTACAATCAACCATTATTGGCAATTATTTTTATAGTTTGGTGGTAGATTTTTGGTCGACGGGATAACTAAGTAGTACCATTAAAAAAGCTATTTGTCCATTTTTATAAAGAAACAGAAGTAATTTTTGCATAGATGTCATATACACATCAGGTTTGGCGTGATTTTTTTCTGACACCAATTTGGCAAACATCTTGCTTTCAAATACCAGTTACCCATATATTTTTAAATTGTTTGCTCTTATTTTGAAAAGGAAATAACAAAAATAAATAAATAATTAATTGATAACTATAGAACAAAACAGTTTATATAATAATAGAAAAAAGGAAAATAAAAGAAAATAAACAATTTATTAATAAATAAAAAAAAACAATAGACGGGTTACAATATCAGGCAAAATAACTCCTTTTTGTTGCCAGTTAGTTACCCCGGTACATATATGATATGTGCGCTGTAATTTGCATATAAAAAATATTATATATATTTAGAAATGATTTTTTATGTATATAAATACATATATCAGGGGTGGCCAACAGTGGCACGCCTGATACCACTAAAATTTTACAGAAAAATTCGACTTCTTGAATCGCAGAGATTCGATGATTAGATAAGGCAATGATTACTGTAAAATTTTAGTGGTGTGGAGCGTGCCACATTTGGCCACCCCTGACATATATAAACAAAAATAAAAGTACATTAGTTTGTTATCATTGCTGTTTATATATTCTGGCAATATATCTCACTTTCTGATGCCCGAATTGCACCAAGCTTTTTTTAAAAATGCAAAGTGCCCTTTGGTGGAAAAGTACCTAAATAATAATTAATAATAATAAATACATGTATAAACAAAAATAAAAATTCATCAGGTTTGTTTTCATAGCTGTTTATATATTTTGACAATATATCTCACTTTCTGAAGCCCCAATTGCGCCAATCTTCTTTTTTTAATGCGAAGTGCTCTATAGTGCAAAAGTACCTAAATAAATAATTAATAAAAATAAATACATGTATAAACAAAAACAAAAATTCATCAGGTTTATTTTCATAGCTGTTTATATAATTTGGCAACAAATCTCACTTTCTGAAACCCGAATTGCGCCAAACTTAAAAAAAAAATGCTCTAATTTGGAAAAGTACCTAAATAAATAATTAATAGAAATAACCAATTATATAAACTAAAACATTTTATTTCGAGATCAAAGAATTGTTTTTAATTTCGATTAAAAAGTACATATATCCTAGGATAACTTCAGTTGAAATTAGTTTGACAGCTTAATATATCATTCCTTAACCTTTTAAGACCGGGACATTTTTTGGTAGAAATTTAAAGTTTGGGTGGTTTCCCCTTACCGTATTTGATTGAAAAAAATATTAAAAAAAATACCCCATGCCAGGTTATTCCAAGGGAGGACCCACACAATTGTGTGGGTTCGGGCTTAATGCAGCCGTTTTTTGGGTTGTATCTACACAATTGTCTAGTTTGGGAAAACGTGTGAAAATACCTAAAAATAAAAGTTTAAGCAAAAAAAGTTGTTGTTTATTGAGCTTTCATCAGCCACAATGAAAATGTTTGAAACAGTTTTTGTTTTTGGACAGACCACTACAATTTCATTTTCTGAGATGTGCTCAATGCTCGCACCCCTCTTAAGAGCCTTTGACAAATGGTATGCCCTTCACTCCGTTTGGATTGTGCCTGATCCTTCAAATTTCTTTTTTTAGTTTTTCCAGCAGCGGTATTTTGTTGAAATGCCGATCGAAGTACATAAAACTAGGTCTGAACCAGAGTAAGGACTACAGCAGGTCCTAAGCCCAGAGCCTCGTGGACTAGGTCTGTACTTTCCCACTGGTAAACTACAAAATTTAAAACTATCCCAGGTGATACTGTTACAACAGAGTGTGGTTTGTTTTTTATATACAGCTTTACTGAAGCACGTCCTAAAAAAAAGGAATCGTCTGCTCATCTATGGAAAATTTTCCCTGATCTCCTGGTAAATTCAAGCAGACACTACGGAATCTGTCGAGCATTTGCTGAACTTTCCATAATTTATTATTTATACCTTGTGGCTTACTTGCAGTGTCGACAAAATGGAATGAATTTATCAAACTTAAAAAATCTATCTCGTGATATGCAATGCATATCACGAGATAGATTTTTGCATATAACTCACATAAAACTTATAAATCATATATGACATCTATAACTCAGAGCAGAAACATACCGTTCGTTACATGTGCATATTATATATCTAATACTATCAATTTTAAATAGAAATCATGAATAGTAAAAACCTATTTAAAATTAATCCGGTTTAAAAATGTAATTAATAAAAAATAAATTGCTAAAAACATAAGTTTTTAAAAAAAATCACTTAAAAATAAAAAATTTATATATTAGGAATTGAACCCATTTTGGAAACGGTAAAACCCGGACCCGCACAATTGTGTGGGTCATTTGTTTTTCAACATTTGTAAAGCCTAATTAAATTTATCAAAGACAAAATTTATTAAAATCATGAATAAAGTATAGGAAAAGAAAAATTAAATCTAAGCAAACATTAAAAATTATATTTAAAAGAAATTACGACAGTACATACTTTTTGTCTATTGCTGTCAGATGATATACTTCATAGCTGCCAGCTTTTACGCTTTTTGGCTACCACTAAAACTTTAAGGAGTAAAACGCCTTGTTTAATCATGAGATTTCGACGATTGAAGGAGATAATATTTTCTATAAAATTTTAGTGGTATGTAAAAAGCGTAAAGGTTGGCAGCTGTGCTATTATAGTCTTTTTAAAAGCAGAAAATCTAACCCTGTAGGGGAGATAGGAGAAGTATGATACACTTTTTTTTTACTAAATTTTTACAACCCTTAGAAACTTATTTTCAAACAAATTTTTCGTGTTTTCTTATAAAGTGACCTTTCATTCATTTATTAAAAATATTGTGAATTTAAAAAAAATAATCATTCAAAAAATATATTCCAATTATTGTGAATGGTTACTACTGTATCAAATCTCCCCATTGCTGGGGAGGATTGATACACTAGCAAGGGAGGTTTGATACATTGTTATGTAAATTGAAAAAAAAATGCAGACAATTCAATTTATGTGTCATACAATTTTTTATGATATGTCTTGAAATATTTAAGTAAAATTTAAAGAGAAATTACAGTGACATATTTTTGTTTCAGAAATGTTTTTTATAAAAATATTTAAACAATTGCTATTATTTAAACAATTCTATTAACACACTTTTTAGAAAATAAATAATGAAAAAAAAAAAAAAACCTGGAGCTCTTGCTGCAAGAAAAAATGAAGTGAACATTGCTGATTTGCAAACAGTTTCACATAAATTTAGCACATTTAAGATTTCTTTAACCATTTCAGGTCAAAGCATTTTCAATGCTAAAGTGTTGAATAAATGAATGGCACCGGAATTCACCAACAAATTTAATTGGAAATAAGAAAAGGGCTATATTTCACTTTCATATTAAATGGAAAACATTTTACAAAATGTTGGTGCCAATGTGACGTTTGGGAATTAAAATTAAGTGGTTTCATAAATATACAACTACCCCTGAAATGGTTAAAATAAATACTAATAACTTTCATTTTGTTAAGTAAAATCGGGTGGATTTAATGGTTTTTTTTATTCGCCCTTCTTATAGAAACATCTTCCTTTTCAAGCCATTTAAACCTTTTCCTTTCTACATGACGAGCAAAGCGAACTAACCATCTATCATCGCACTGCTTTTCTATGTAACCTACATAATGTCTATGAATAGTCTCTTTGTTCTTCCTTACCAATTTAAGTAGCTCTTGCTGTAAAACAATAATGAATATTACAGTCCTATATTAGTTTACAACTTAAAAAAACTATTAAATTTCAAATATACAAGTGTATCACTTCTCCCCAGCACTAATGTATCATTTCTCCCTATCATGCCTTATAAGATTTTCAATCCCTTTGTATAAATGCAGTTGCAAAACGCCAATCTGCTTTCTGGTAAAACTCACCCTAACAGTGGTGGAAAATTGGCGCAGAGGAGGAGCCTATTGACACCACTAAATTTTAGTAGAATTTTTCGTCTTATGTAATGACAGTTTTTATTAAGATGAAGAATACCATAAAATATTAGTGGTGTCAATAGGCTCCTCCTCTACGCCAATTTTCCACCACTGCCCTAACAATGTGCGTTACAAATAAAAAAAATTACAAGATATTATCTTCACAATAATAAGAGTTATGAAAGAAAATCAATATTTCAAAAAATTTACACTGACATTCCAAAAGTCTTCAAAATTAAAAGAAAAAAAACGTAAGTCCAGCTAATGATGACCTCTGCTAATAAAAGAAGACTTTACATCTGTTACAATGGCTGTTAATGCCATTTGTTGAGAAAAATTGCCAATGTATCAACCCTCCCTATGTATCAAAAGTCCCCTACCTCCCCTATTTTAGTTAGTGCCTCCTAGTGGTGTCTTATCAAAACATCTGAAGCCAATTAACTCATATTAATGTGCAGATTTGGTTTTAAATCTCACAAAAACAGGAAATAGTCGTTCACTTTTTCTTTAGTATCGCCTCCACAATTGTGTGGGTCAGGGCTTAAAGGGATAAACCTAAACAAACACAAGCGATTCATTCATAGTGAAGCGTAAAAAATATTAAACCTTTGAGGTAATCATTCACAAAGTAAGTTCTCTAACAATCAATGGATAATATTCTTATAATGTCATAGTAGATAAAGTGGTGGAGGTATCGTTTTAGACCGGGCCGCGGCGACACGAATGACTACGTCATCGAGTTACGGGATGAAATCATGATGCAGGACAAGATTTTTAAGAGTAGATTAAGGAATGACTGGTCTGCTTCGACATTTCTTGGTACGATAGGCGCAGCAGCGTGCGCCAACTCGTCATTTTGGCGTCACTATCATGTCATCGTGTTATGGGATGAAACCGGTGCCAAATTAAAGGTAAAAAGAAGTCTTTTAAGAATATTTTGGTCTGCCTGCGCATGCGCATATCCTGGTAGAAATCCCCGGCAGACTAAAATACATATAAAAAAAAATACGCCATAATGTACAATTAAAACCCTATAAACGTAGTATTTTGCATTACATTGCCATATACATATTACTTCGTATCGACTTTCCAGATGATTTAAGGGTTTAGGAAAAGCTTATTAACAGTATGTGAGAAAAAAACTGATTCGGCATAACTTGGTACAAAGCGCGAAGAACGGGACGCCAACTCTCTATTTTGAGTATATTATTACATCATCGAGTTACGGCTTGAAATTTTGGTACATTAAACATTCCGAATAGTACGATACGAATATTTCAGTCTGCCTCGTCATATCCTCGTAGGAGATGAGCAGAGCGGGGCGCCAATTTTTAATTTTGGCGGTATAATCACGTCATCGAGTTACGGCTTGAAAATTTGACACATTAAAGGCAAATGATAGTACAATAAGAATATTTCAGTCTGCCTCGTCATATCTTGGTACGAGACGAGCAGAGCGGGGCGCCAATTCTTAATTTTGACGGTATAATGATCTCATCGGCTTACGGCTTGAAAATTTGGCACATTAAATTCACATATCAGTACAATAAGAATATTTCAATCTGCCTCGTCATATCTTGGTACGAGACGAGCAGAGCGGGCGCCAATTCTTAAATTTGGCGGTATAATCACGTTATCGAGTTACGGGAACAAATCATGATGCAGGACAAGATTTTTAGGAGTAGATTAAGGAATGACTGGTCTGCCTCGACATTTCTTGGTACAATAGACGCAGCAGCGGGCGCCAAATCGTTATTTTGGTGTCAATATCACGTCATCGAGTTACGGGATGATACCGGTACCAAATTAAAGGTAAAATAATGTCTTTTAAGAATATTTCGGTCTGCCTGCGCATATCCTGGTAGAAACCCCAGGCAGACCAAAATCTATAACAAAGAAATACGTCATAATGTAAAAGTAAAACCCTGTAAACATAATATTTTACATTGCATTACCATATATATTACTTCGAATCGACTTTCAAGATGAATTAAGGGTTTAGGAAAAGTTTATTAACAGTACGTGAGAAAATGACTGATTCGGCATAACTTGGTACAAAGCGAGAAGATAGGAGCGCCAGTTCCATATTTTGACAGTACTATTACGTCATCGAGTTACGGCTTGAAATTTTAGCACATTAAACATACCGATTAGTGCAATACGAATATTTCAGTTTGCCTCGTCATATCTTGGTAGGAGATGAGCAGAGCGGGGCGTCAATTCTTAATTTTGGCAGTTTAATTACGTCATCGAGTTACGGCTTGCAAATTTGGCACATTAAAGGTATATATAAGTACAATAAAAATATTTCAGTCTACCTCGTCATATCTTGGTACGAGAGGAGCAGAGCGGGGCGCCAATTCTTAACTTTGGCGGTTTTAACACGTCATCGAGTTACGACATGAAATCTTCATGTAGGACAAGATTATTAGGAGCAGATTAAGGAATGACTGGTCTGCTTCGACATTTCTTGGTACGATATGAACAGCAGCGGGCGCCAAGTCGTCATTTTGGCGTCACTAATGCGTCATCGAGTTACGGGATAAAACCGGTGCCAAATTAAAGGTAAAATAAAGTCTTTTAAGAATATTTTAGTCTGCCTGCGCTTATCCTGGTAGAAAACTCTGGCAGACTCAAATCTATAACAAAAAACCAAGTTATGCCGAATCTGTCATTTTCTCACGTACTGTTAATAAGCTTTTCCATAACCTTTAATTCATCGTGAAAGTCTATTCGAAGTAATATATATGGCAGTGTAATGTAAAATATTATGTTTATAGTGTTTTAATTGTATATTATGACTTTTTTTGTTATAGATTTTAGTTTGCCGGGATTTCTACCAGAATATGCGCAGGCAGGCCAAAATATTCTTAAAAGATTTTATTTTACATTTAATTTGGCACCGGTTTTATCCCGTAAATCGATGACGTTATATTGACGCCAAAATGACGACTTGGCGCCCGCTACTGCTCATATCGTGCCAAGAAATGTCGAGGCAGACTAGTCATTCCTTAATCTACTACTAATAACCTTGTCCTGCATGAAGATTTCATGTAGTAACTCGATGACGTGTTAAAACCACCAAAATTAAGATTTGGCGCCCCGCTCTGCTCGTCTCGTACCAAGATATGACGAGGCAGACTGAAATATTCTTATTGTACTTATATATACCTTTAATGTGCCAAATTTTCAAGCCGTAACTCGATGACGTGATTACACCTCCAAAATTAAGAACTGGCGCCCCTCTCTGCTCATCTCCTACCAAGATATGACGTGGGAGACTTAAATATTCGTATTGCACTAATCGCCATGTTTAATTTGCCAAAATTTCAAGCCGTAACTCGATGACGTAATAGTACTCTCAAAATTGGGAACTGGCGTCCCGTTCTTCTCGCTTTGTACCAAGTTATGCCGAATCAGTCATCTTCTCACTTACTATTAATAAACTTTTCCTAAACCCTTAATTCATCTTGAAAGTCGATTCGAAGTAATATATATGGCAATGTAATGTAAAATATTATGTTTATAGTGTTTTAATTGTACATTATGACGTATTTGTTATACATTTTGGTCTGCCGGGGGTTTCTACCAGGATATGCGCAGGCAGACCAAAATATTCTTAAAAGACTTTTTTTTTACCTTTAATTTGGCACCGGTTTCATCCCGTAACTAGATGACGTGATAGTGACGCCAAAATGACGAGATGGCGCCCGCTGCTGCGCCTATCGTACCAAGAAATGCCGAGGCAGACCAGTCATTAATTAATATACTCTTAAAAATCTTGCCCTGCATCATGATTTCATCCCGTAACTCGATGACGTGATTATATCGCCAAAATTAAAAATTGGCGCTCTGCTCTGTTCGTCTCGTACCAAGATATGACGAGGCAGACTGAAATACTCTTATTGCACTACTATGTGCCTTTAATGTGCCAAATTTTCAAGCCGTAACTCGATGAAGTGATTATACCGCCAAAATTAAAAATTGGCGCCCCGCTCTGCTCATATCCTACCAAGATATAACAAGGCAGACAGAAATATTCGTATTGTACTAATCCGTATGGTTAATGTGCCAAAATTTCAAGCCGTAACTCGATGACGTAATAACACTGTCAAAATAACGAATTGGCGCCCCGTTCTTCGCGCTTTGTACCAAGTTATGTCGAATCAGTCATTTTCTCACGTACTGTTAATAATATTTTCCTAAACCCTTAATTCATCTTGAAAGTCGATTCGTAGTAATATATATGTCAATGTAATATAAAATATTATGTTTATAGGGTTTTAATTGTACATTATAACGTATTTTTTTGTTATAGATTTTAGTCTGCCAGGGATTTCTACCAGGATATGCGCAGGCAGAACAAAATATTCTTAAAAGACATTTTTTTACCTTTAATTTGGCACCGGTTTCATCCCGTAACTCGATGACGTGATACTGACGCCAAAATGACGAGTTGGCGCCCGCTGCTGCGCCTATCGTACCAAGAAATGTCGAGGCAGACCAGGCATTCCTTAACACTAGAACGGCGGTAGGGGTCATTTTGACACCTGAACACTTTCGTCCGTAGATAACTTTTGTTTGGTTGGAAGAAATCGTTTGAAATTTTTTGACTTTTCCTAAATATATAACATATATTTCTTTTTAAAAAATCAGCATTCTAGATTTGTTAGTTTTTGAAATATTTGCATGTATTCCTAGAACGGCGGAAGGGGTCATTTTGACCCCTTTAGAAAAATACTCCTTGTCCGTGAAGCATTGTGAAACCATGATAAAATTTCAGTGATAAGCTTTTTCTCGAATGCATTTGTACTGTCTTCCAGAGAAATACAAACCGGGGTGGTCACACTATATTGTTATCTCTAAGATTGTTGTTTTTCCTATGTTAGTTTTTTACCATTATTTTGAGGAAAATAAATAAATATTAAAAAAAAAGCAAGTGCAAGGTTTCTCATACTTACATTTCTTTCCACAAATAGACAGATGTTTTTTCCCATTTGTTACTTTTGTTATTTCAGAATTACTCGCTGCAGGTGTAACCGCAGGGGAGGGATTTTATGAGTTGAGTACGGATTCCATTGTTCCTGCGGCAGGTAGTTGAACGTATATCTTCCTGCTTTCATCGACAAAAGGGTGTTGATTTTTTGGCCATAATCCCTTTCTTAGCACCTGTCTGTTTTCGTTCTTGCAATAAAAGAAACTTAGATGACGCAGGTGAAATGAATCCAGGTCTCTGTGGGAGTGCGAGAATACCAATGACAGTTTGGCGGGAAAATTCTGTCGTCACGTTCATTATCGCCTGACCTTTACGCTGTGAATGCTATGCTGAAACATAAACTCTATCGTTTGCTGATATTCTGACTTTTTTCAGTCTTATTTTCAAATTTTACAAAATATGTCTTATAAGCGAAAAAAAAAGCGGCTAAAGAAGCGGCGGGACCAACATCTTTTGCAAAGACTCGTGTTTCTGAGGACAAAGTGTCTAGTGCTTTCAAGATTTTCATTGACGATGCTATCTTGTTGCATATAAAGAAATGTACAGAATCAGAAGCTCACCGGCAACATGGAAATAACGACTGGAGATTATCTCTAGCTGAGTTAGATGCTTTTGTTGCTATATTATATATTCGAGGAGCAACAGGAGCAAAGGATTTAGATTTGTATTCATTGTGGTCCGATGCATGGGGCATACCATTTTGCAAAGAAACTATCTCAAGAGATAGATTCAAAGAATTAAAAAGATTTTTGAGGTTTCACGAAAAGACAACAAGATCTAGTCGATTACAGACTGATAAATTTGCTTTTGCATCTGAAATGTGGAATAAATTTATTGAAAACTGCAAAACTTGCTATCGACCAGGACAAAATATTACAGTTGATGAACAATTGTTCCCATCTAAAGCTAGATGTAAATTTACGCAATATATGCCAAATAAACCTGACAAATTTGGAATAAAATTTTGGTTATCTGTTGATGTTGATACTAAATACCTCTTGAATGGATTTCCTTATCTAGGAAAAGATGAAACAGCAAATCCTCAATTACGTTTATCTGAAAATGTTGTCATGAAGTTAACTGATCCCCATCTAAACAAAGGGAGGAATATTACGACATATAATTATTTTACAAGCATCAAATTAGCAGAAATGCAAAAAGCTAAAAATACAACTTTGGTTGGCACAATGAAAAAGAACAGAAGAGAAATTCCTATAGATTTGAAAAATGTGCGCAGTACTCTTTATTCATCGAAGATAGTAGAACATGATAATATAACACTTACCATATATCAAGACAAAAGAAACAAAAGTGTTTTTCTACTGAGCTCATTACATTCAACTGTAAAAACTGAGGACAGCCTTAAGAAGTTGCCCGATTCAATAGAATATTACAACGCAACAAAGTATGGTGTAGATATTCGTGATCAGATGTGCCGGAAATACTCCGTTAAATCTGCTTCTAGACGATGGCCTGTACATATCTTTTTCAATATTTTGGATCATGCAGCTTTGAACGCCTGGATAATTTATAAAAGTGTAACAGGCAAGCCCATCAGTAGAAGAGATTTTCTATTAAAATTAGGAGAGGAGTTAAGAATGGATCTTATGGCTTCAAAACTTCCAAAGATCCTTCCTGAATCTTCAGAAAAAACACACGAAAATAAAGTGGATATAAAGAGAAAAAAATGCCAAGTACAGAGATGCAATGGAAACAAATCTCAAGAATTTTGTGCATCGTGTTCCAAAGTTGTGTGCGGAAAATGTACTGGAAAAATTGTTAAAAATTATTTTTGTAACAATTGCATTAATACCTAATACATGTACGGGAGTATTTTAAGCATTAAATAAAATTCAAATGAAATGATTTAGATATAAACCATTCAGCTACACTTATAATGAAATAAAGGAAACAACAGAACACCTTTCTCATCTATGGATTCAGGGAGTGGACCATTCGGCGAGTAAGTAGATTTAAAAAAAAATATTTTATAAATTGTGTTTTATTTTAGTTAACATTGGTTTTAATTTCCGAAAACATTTATTTTAAACCATTTTTTATATTAAATTAATGAGTTTTTTGAGTAGTTTAGTATGATCCAAATTAATCGCCTTGTAGTCGTTACATACAGAGTACTTTAAAAATTCAATACATTATCGAGTAGTATTAAATATAAATTATGAAATGCACGGAAATTACATATTTATCACAATGCATGTCATTTAAAATTGTTTTAGCATTGTTATTTCAGTAGTTTCATCGAGGGGTCAAAATGACCCCTTCTCGCCGTTCCAGTAGGTAAGATTTTTCCGCCGTTCTAGTGTTAATCTACTCTTAAAAATCTTGTCCTGCATCATGATTTCATCCCGTAACCCGATGACGTAGTCATTCGTGTCCCCGCCGCCCGCTCTATTTGTTTAGGGTTTGATTTCAGAAAAAATTTATTTTGTAATGTCTCTTAGTTACATTACTTTATTGTCATATTTATGAGCTCAGAACAAAAGCACACTTTTTCATTATTTATTTGTTAAATAATAAAAAGAATTATAAATGCATGATTTTCTTTCTTAATACAAAATATAACATTGAAGTAACAGCGGGTTTAAGATAAATAAGTTTAACTGTTTAATTCTGTTGTAATATTCAAATTAACTGTATTTATTAGATTTCAGTAAACAATATCAGGGCTCGAATAAACTTTGAAGTTAGAGGAATTACAATATCATTTCAGGACCTTTCTTTTGGAGAAGCTTTTCTAATTTCCATATATACATGGAAACTGTTCAGTGTCACAAATATTATTCCTAGGACTGACATAATATCAGAACGGCCGGCAATTTTACATAAGTTTTTGCAAAATGGAATATCGGAAATTTTATTAAAAACTGGTTACTTCTTTGTTATAGCGACCCACACAATTATGATTATGACAAGTTGCAGCCAATTTCGCCAACGTCGTAACCAAGATCGTGAAGCACACACGTATAAAATCATTTCATTAAATCGTATATGATAGTTTAATAGTTTTTACCTTTACTTCAAGTGTGTAATTTATTTATTTTTAAGAATTAACAATCTAAATTGTCCAATATGTGAATAAAAAAAATGTAAACAAAGATTGAATAGACAAGACCTCAAAAAGCCTCAAATCCACACAACACTTGGAAGCAAACTGTACAGATTAGTGGTCTGCTACTGTACCCAGTTTTTCATAAATGTGTTTCGTTCTTAAAATGTGTTATTTTCATCTATCACTGCGGAACAAACGAGAAAAACTCATATTCTTGCATTTAAGTTGTATGTATCTTTATATCTAATTTTCCGTTTTTTTTGACGGGCTACCTTTCTAGCGTGAAATATAGCCTTTTTCGTATTTAAAAATAAATTTTTTCGCAAATTCCGGTGCCAATCATTTATTTCAGCACTTTAGAATTGAAAATGCTTTGCCCCTGAAAGGGATAAAAAAAAACTATTTTCTTTTTAGGTTTCGATCTTAATAGCAGTCCTTTAGTTATACGACGTCTATAATCCAGTGACAACTATAATCCAGTTCTCTCGCATCTCCACATATTCAACATATGAATTTACATATGCCATTTCTAGCATAGCAAAAAAGAGCCGGTGCCACAACATTTTAGATTTCCTATGAAAAATAATAAGAAATAGAAAACAACTACTAGGAAAAATATTACTACACTACATTTTAGTTATTACATTTTAAAGCAGATGAAAACGATGGATAACTACACAGACGAAAAGTAAAGAAGAAGTTTTTCTCCAACATCCAGTGTACTGATGGTACTTATAAGTACCACCGAGTAATTCAACTGTCAAATCAAATACATACGCCGTTAACCTAGAATCGCTAGTCAGATTGTATTCTATGAGCATGATGAACACATAAAAAATACAACACTTATCTTATATTCTTTACTGTGTTTTCAACAATAAAAAGACGAGAGTGACAATCTGTGCAAAATGTCGGCACAAAACGCATCGACTGTTTCGAAGATACACTCCTTCCTCGCTAAAATAACTAACCTAGAACTACTTTTGCCATGTATCGGGATAAAGTGGAGTTAAAAGAGTGTTTGTGCAAAGTCCAATTAGAATATTAGTAATATTCACTATGGGATGAAAGTTTAAAGTGTGTGGTACTTATAAGTACCGACAGTAGATAAAGGGTTCACATTAGTTTTATAAGGATTTTTATGAAAATGTAGGAAAGCCCTCAAAATGCTCAGAGGGATATGATTTTACTTATATTCTACAATTATCTCATATACTAACAACAGATAAGCTTGGAAATGCATAAGACAATTAAAAACTACGTTTAAGCAATTCAGAATACTTGGATTTGCTAACGAACTAATTTGTGTAGTCCTGTATGCAATCTTTGGAATGTATACATACCACGTAGTATGCACATAGTTTTAAAACGCATACCATAATATAAAACGCATTTACAGCAATTATCACTAAGAGACTGCTCTTTAACCGAAATCTTTTGTGTGCCCTTGTAAATGAACAATAACAGTTGTACACGTCATATTCTAACGTAGGCATTTTGCTGTGCATTTCAATAATGTATATAAATTTCATTATGTTTGCAATAGTGTAACATAATTAAACTAAATTACAAACGTTTCTTTCCCCATTAAGTGTAATATAATGGGATTCTTTTGATTGTTCCTGTAAAGGGCCTATAAATACATGACGCTCCGTTTTCAGTACCGGGAATGCCATAGTAAACCTCAAAAATATTAATAAGTTTTATGGCAATATGAGTACATTTACGAGAATTAGAGCACGGTGAGATGACAGAAAAGTAAACCAAAAGTCATAAAATTTTTTAACGATCAAGAAAGTCTTGAAAAAGTGGGGTTCCCCCTTAATCATTCCTCACGTTCGCGAGGACATTTACAATTATTGTATTAAAAGAGCTTATTAAGAACTTCTTCCGAATTTTCTTCAAAGTCATTTGTTCCAATTTTTTAATGGGGGTTAAATAAATCAAAGATTTCTATTCGAAAATAGTGGTAGAAAGCGGCCTATGAGTTTCTTAGAATAAATAGCGCGAAGATTACTATTTATAATTACGGGTAGGAAGTGTCCGTTGTGGCCCACCCCTTTATTTGAGATATTTTTGTTTCCTTATATTTTATAAAATTTACAGAATGTTTAAAAATAAGCCTTTTTCTTTATTAATTTATTGTATATTCGTTATTAAAATTATTAAAGAGAAATCTTAAGAGTTTTATATTGAATATATAAATACCAAATTTTTTACAAATTAAACTATTGAATAGGTCACATTTGCTACTATAAAACGGCGAATCTGGGAAAAAAACAAAATTTTTATAAGTCAAACTATCCAATATGGAATATTCGCTATTATGGAATGGTGAATCTGGGAAAAGCGCAAAATTTTTACAACTCAAACTATCCGATGTGGCATATTGGATAGTTTGAAGCTGAAAAAGTAAAACAAAGCTGAAATTGTACAAATAAGCATACTGTATCAAACTATTCAAAGTGATTTTCTGGCGAGTAAAATTATTCAAATGATTTAACTCAATAGAATGCTTAAATAGGATGAAAAACAGCGCCCGAAAATTATAATGATTATTTACTGCTACTTGGCGCTGATTTTCAATCAACATTTAAAACAGCTTTTTTGCCCTCCTGAAAAGTGGCTATTTTCATATTGGATAGTTTGACATGGTACCGCTCATAGCTGCCAACATTTTACGCTTTTTGTACCACAGAAAATTTATAGTAAATTTCACCCTTTAAATCGCTGTAATGTGCCGATTAAATAAGGCAAAAATTTTTGTGGTACAAAAAAGCGGGAGAGTGTCAGCTATGTGAACTGAATTTTCCCGACTAGTAAGTTTCGTCATGTTTAACCCCTTGCGCCCTGGCACTGTTAGTGGATGTATGTCACTAGCCACCAGTATTGCCGCATCTGCCATATTTTATTTTTTTTTAAACTTAGAATTCACCTCAAAAATCTAATTGGTAATTTTCTTTTACTTTATTTATGGAAAATCAATCATCTTGTAAAGCAAAAATAAGAGTTAAAACTATCTGGTGAGAATTCGGAATGTCATATATAAAAAAACAGATATCATGACGTACGCTGCGTGCGTCATTGTCGGAAATAACCAAATAGCATGACGTACGCTGCGTACGTCACAGAGCTCGAGAGGTTAATCGCAGATTGCTGCGCTTAAATAAAGAGTAGATTGCTTAGATATTTAATAGCTACTTTTAATAAAAATTACACAATCTGAAACGCTGTCGTGGGAAAAGAATAGCAAATGAAAAATTCCTTCGTAGATATATACAGTTTCGGAGCTGTGATTGCAATTCGGATTTAGTAAATTTTATAAAGAAGTTAGAACGAATTTTCGCTCAAACTTGTGATTTTTAACAGACTCCCAAAAAGATGCTGTACAGTTCGTTCGTATATATATATATATATATATATATATATATATATATATGTATATATATATATATATATATATATACATATATGAAACTATTAGAAACCAATACAATTTATCAAGAACTATTGTGAATGTATAAATAATAAAGGGATTTATTCAAATTAAAAATGATGTATAAAGCATTATAAAAATCTTATAAACGTATACTTATAACAAGAGCATAATGTAATTGAACATACAGTAAACAATGAAAAAATTCAAATATTTCTGGAACCAGGGCATAGAGTTATAAGATTAGAATATTATATATACACACACACACACATATATATATATATATACATATGAATATAAAATATAAAATCCTATTTCATAAAAAAAATGTAAATTAATTTGGCATTTAAAACATTTTATACCTCTTAATGTCAAAGTCTGAATCTGCCCCTGAAAATTGATTTTTTGGCCCAAAAAATACTACTCTCATGCATTAAATTCTACCTTAGCTTAAGATTAAAAATGCAAGCTAAGCGCTATTTCACGTGTCTGAGGATGATGTATATCCAGGGACCAGTCAGAGGTTTAGGTATATCCAGGGACCACTTCCATTGAGAGCTTCATATTTTAATCAAAATCTATTAAACCAATTAAGTTTAGCTTTAAAAACAGTTGACACCTGCTCTCCCTACATGAAAAAATTACAAGTTTACTGTCAATTGTCAAAATCACGCATCTAGAACAGAGATTCTGACCTAGTCCACCTGACTTGGAATCATGTTGTAATTTAAATGACGCATTTAAGATTTTAGAGAGCTCTTCTGAACGTGTTCAATCTCCCATGTACTACCAATGTATCGTAGAACAAGTTTGCTTTGATTTCAATAATTGTTCTTTGTTGGAAAAGGCTCGTACTGATGATGGTTCGGTTTCAGTTTCAGTAAGATACAGAAATGGTACGTCATAATGAATAAAAAATCATATGATATTCATCAGCGTACAACCATATTTTAAAAAAAACATTAAAATTAATCCCAACGTTTCATGCTTGAACCATCATCAGGGGAGACGGTTCTGGACTTCCACGAAGCAAAGTTACGTGTACAGCACAGTCACTTTCACAACCTCAAACTGAAAACATTTCAGTAACTGATCATTAAACAGCAAAATCAATATTGCATCGGATATGGCGCCATCTGTTGGTAGGGTATAGCACTATTATCAGAAACGAGGAAAAACCGAAATTAAACTTACAAATGTACTTTTTAAAAAATATTTAACCAAACATTAGATATCTGAAATGAGGTGATGATGGCTCAGTAAAAAGAGCATGAAACGTTGGGATTAATTTTAATGTGTTTTTAATATACTTTTTATTTATGTGGTACGCTGATGAGTATCATAAGATTTTTTAATCATTAAATTTGACAGCTTAAATCCAAGTTTTTCTTATTGGTATGTCATAGTTGCCAACTTTTGCGTGGATTTCTCCTAACACTATGCTTGAAAAAAAAATTTTTGCTTATTTAATCCTAAATTTTAGTGTTTAAAGGAGACAAGTCTTTCTTTTGAAAATTATTAGTTGAAAAAAAAAAGATAAAACTTGCCAGCTATAGTGTGTTTGTCTTTCTATCTGATCTCTTGTTCTTTTAGACCTCATAGATTCCTACCTTTGCACAAATTGACTACCGCCTCTGAATACTAGGTCTGAGAGCTGACACAAAAATGACGACTCTATCCAGGCTAACGAAAAAGACAGGCCACTGCGGTGCATTCCACATTGCTTTTTTTTTTTACAGACCGTTGGAGTCACGTGATGCTCGAATGCCCCAATGAAGGTGTGCAAAAAGAGCATCAAGTCACTCTAGTGGTCTCTAAAATAAGACACGGGGGATGCACCGCAGTAGCCTGTCTTTTTCGTTAGCCTCGGGCTCTATTATGTATCGTAGACATCCGAAGGCGGATTTTTTCAGCGTGTGTACGGTATCTTAAATTTTGGTATAAATAATTTTTAAAAGTTTTTTTCTGCTTTATTTTTCTGAGATTTAACAACTCAGAGAAATCTTTTATAAAATACTGGTTTCTAAATTTAGGGGACCGTACATACGCTAAAATAATCCGCCATCGATGGCCGCCGTTTTTATGTCAGTGCTCAGTCCTAGTATTCTTGGGGGGGGGGGGGGGGGGTGAATTGTCCAAACATGACGAAATTTGACGGTACACCACCGCCGCTGAAAAATAGACCTACGTGCTGGCATGAGGCACATGTTGTAGGCACATTTTTTTAGCATCCGTACAGTCCTTTGAATTATAATATTAGTATGTTGTAAGACTAATAATATTTTTAGAAAATACTGGTATTCAAGGGACCATACAAATGCTAAAAAGCCTTCTCCGATAACTGTCATTTTTGTGTCAGCGCATAGGCGTAATATTCAGGGGGCGTTAAGTACACACTAGTACTTTATGTTTTGAAAATATCGTCGTAAATTGTGCACTTTTTTTCACAGGGATACATAAAAAAAATAATATATTAACCCTTTATGCACCGACGGTAATTTACATTACCATTAAAATAACTTGTTACCAAGATTCATTTAACACATATATTAGTAGTAATACAGTGTAGAATGAGTTATAGATACTTTACTTTATTTTGTTCCTAAAGCGTTATTGGTTGCACAAAACAAAAATATTTTTAAAAGGGTGATTTCGTTTGCCTTTGCATCTTTTCAGCTTTCTTGACAATAAAAGATCGGGGGGGGGGGGGCTGAAGTTTCAGTTCGGAAATACTTCTATACTTCTCGTGTAAGATTATTATATTTCTACAATTTTAATTCTACAAAATGTTTAAAAAATATTTTAAGTAGACGATTTGAGTTGAGATACAAATATTGCACAAAAACCCTATAATTCAAATTTAATTGGAAAATCCTTTTAAAATTTATTAAATGTTTGTGTCAATCTTCTAATGTAGTTCCCGGAAAATACTTTAGAAGATGAAATTTTTATGAATTCATAGTTTCGGATATAAAGGGCTAAGTTATTAAGTATGCGGCCGATTACAAAATAGCCAGATTAACAACGGGGCAAATTTACACCAGTAAATTTTAATAGAATTTTTTGTCTTATATAAACGGCGTATTCATGAACAATGACTGTCATGAATAAGTCAAAAATTTCTATATACATCTTTTTTTACTGGTGCAAGTATGCACCGTTGGCAATCTGGCCCATTTGTAATCGGACATTTCATACTTACCGTAATTTCCCGCGTATACGCCGCGGCTTAGTTAAGTCTTTTTCATACTGGAAATTTTATTTAAAATATGAAGTCAAATAAATGCTAAGCAAAAGCAAGTCACATTTTATTTAAAACGAATTCTGGTAGGAAATCGAATTATCTGAGCTGCGGCGTAAACGCGGGAAATTACGGTAATAATCTAATATATCACATTACTACAAACTTATATGCTTTTTTTGTTAGCTGTCAAAATAAATAATAAATTTTGTGTCATTTAAAACATTGAAGTGTACCGGTGTATTATACCACTTAGATATAACCACTTAATTTTCATACCAAAATACCTCTGTGACACCAGAATTTCGGAATTGAATTTTGCATTTATAAGATACATGATGATGACACGAAGAAAAGCTTTTACTCATTTTAAAATAAATTTGCTCGTAAATCTGGTTGTTATTCGATCATTCCAATATTTTGTCAGCTGAAGAAATTGCCCACGAAAGGGGTTGGTAGCCGAAATCTGCGATTAAATAAGCAAAAATATTCTATTAAATTTTATTGGTATTAGAAAATTTTTAAAGTTGGCGGTTATAATACCCTCGTCCATCACGCGTCAAAACGTTGCCATCGAAATACTCAAGGCCAGAGGACACTAGTGTGACGTCATCACTAATCGACCGACTTCGCACTAGTGTTGGAATTCACACCGGAAAATTTTGAATAGCAATTTAATTTCTTTTATTTGTGGAATATCTGTCATCTTATAAAATATTAATAACTATTTAAACTTACTGGTGGGAATTTGGAATCCCTAAATAAGAATTCCGCCAGATGCGGAGTGCCACAATGTTGCCGCATCTAGCTGATTTTTTTTTTTTTTTTTTGTGGAATTCCAAATTCTCACCAGTATGTTTAAATAGTTATTATTGTTTGATAAGACGGTAGATGTTTTACAAGTAAAATAAAAGAAAATTGCCATTCAACATTTGCCGGTGTGAATTCCAATACTAGTAAAATGTCGGTCCATTTGTGATGACGTCACAACTAGTGTCCTCAGGGCTTGAGTATTTCGATGGTAGCGGTCAAAATGAGCATTATTGTCAATAATCGGATTTAAAATGAATGTGAATAACAATAAAAATGGTTGCCAAAAAACACTTTCTTCTGCCAAAACAACCCTTATTAACACCGTAACAGTTCCATTTTTTTAAACATAATAAACTAAAAATAGGGGGGAAATACCGAAAATATCTGCCTTGTACAATCGGAAAATATCTGTCAATTAATAAAGCAAAGTTTATAGTTAAAGATTAATGGTGTTCAAAACTTTTTAGTAACGACGGACGTAAGGAAACTATTTCGCGCGAGCGGTGCTCGTGATAAACTGTTAAGGGATTAAAATATGACTTGCTATAAGTAAATATCCATATCATAAGGTGAAAAACAAATCTTTGAAATATTTTGTTATGCGTCACATTATTTTTTTTTTTTTACATACATCATACGACATTAAAAAAAACTATTTTAAGGAGAATGTCATAGAAATTGGGCACACGAAAAAGAACCTACAGAACCACTAAACCCGCCTACTAAGGATTTGATTAGCCTTTCGAATGAAGGAAAAATCAATCTTATTACAAAAAACCCATAGACATAATTTTTGCACAGTAAAAATGTCATGTAAATAATTTTTTTCAGCAAAGAAATTTAACTTTTAGCAAAATTGTATTTCGGTAGCTGATATGCATATGATGGAAAATAAATCATAAAAAATAATGCAGAAGGAAAATTGCAATGTTTGGAAATAAGTAGTCTCAACAAATTATATCTGGGGGCACGGCAGTGCCCCTGCCAAGTCGAGAAAGCACAGCCGTAAGCATCCTTTTCTGGAAGCAACTCGGGGTACTTTTGACAGCCCTATATCCCTTCGCTGGAGTTTCCAAGGAACTTGAAACTTTATTTTTCTAAAAGTACTCTTCAAGCGGAAGCAAATGGTAAAATTTCCGCGTTTCTATCTTTTCTAGTTCAGAAAATATATGAACTCAAAGTTTCGCTTTTTCGACACTGACTGACTGAGTCACCGATCGTCAAAAATCTGAGGTTTACCCTGTAGCCCTAGAAACTTGAAATTTGGTAAGAAAATAGTATTTGGGATACAAAGAAAGGAAAAATTAAAAAATTTCGAAAATTCGAAAAAAAAATCGAAAATCTTTTATTTTCCGTAATCGGAATTATTGCCAATACTGTTGCTCACTGATTATCAACATCGGTTTGTCAGTTTGTTGACAAACCATCGGTTTGTCAACTATACTAAATCGAGCACGAAATAGCTCGGTCCTGAATACAGTAAAATTCGTTTTAATTGACTAGAACAAATAAAGGTACTACTTGATTATCCCGTCGACCGAAAAACTATCGCCAAACTATAAGATTAAATGCCAATAATGGATGATCGTAAATGTCGCATTCACTTGACATTAAACACCATACGCGTGTTTGTTACGTCATCAAATGATTTTTAATTCGACTTTTTACTTGTAGTTTCATTAAGGTTTTATTAATGTATTTGTTTTTTCGTTATTTAAAATAAAAATACGGCAATTTGTACAATTTGGCGAATTGTTTGGCGAAATTGATCGACGGGATAATCAAATAGTACCCAAATAAAATTAATTTATTTTACCAAATGTTAATTTGGTGAATTTAAATATTTTATAAGCATTCTGCAAATATGCTAACATTTCTTGATAGATAGCTGCTCTTATACTTTTGCTATATTTAACATCACTACCATATTATTTTAAACATTGCTATAGTTTGATGCAATGGCAATAGACCATGGCGCAAAATTAGCAGCAGTTTTAAAAGCAAGAGAATTTTGCTGTCAAACTTACCTCATATTTACAAAATAGTTCACATTTGCTGCCAAACTATTGACGTAGACAACAATTGTTGAAGAATAATAAATTCAATTTTTATAAAACATGGAGAGTGGCACTCAGGATATGACTAACATAATCGCATACGTAAAAAAAAAGTTTTTTTTTTTTTTTTTTTTTTTTTTTTTTTAATGGCAATACAAACTGCCCTGCGATGTATATTTTTTTTAAATATGTTTTTTAGGTACTCAAATTATCGTTTTGGAATTCAAAATCAAAATTTTATATACATTCCCCTTTCACCAGAAAAAATGACATATTGAAAAGAAATCAGTTATTTTTATATTCAAAACTTAAACATCATCACTTTTGCACCACTATGACGTGATTTTCTCTGACATTTCACTTTCAATCGTGCTAAGACTACGAGCGGTAGATATGAATATTCAGTGAACAACCGTTAGTGGACTTCCAATGGATGCCATTTTTCATCTGTAACCGAAATCCGCAATAAACGATGCCTTTAACATTAATTAAAATATAATGGGGAAATGAAACTGTCCGCATTAAGCGGAGATACGGCTTAAGAGGAGACGCATTAACGAAAATTCCGCTATATTCTCCGCAACTTATTGATGTTTTGCGGATAGTATCTATCACATTTCTACATTTACTAAAACAAAATAAATATTTAAAAATAATCTACCGAGCTATGCTCGGTCTACTGCGCACTAAAATCATTTAAATAAAAAAATATTACGATTTACTTTAAATTCGAAAGTATGAAGGTTTGAATGTTTAGTGTAAAATTCTTTCACCTACTTGCTTCTAAAAATAACTTGATTGTAAGTGTTACATATCGAAAAGAGGAATAACTGAATTTCAAATTTTGGCGACACAGTTTTTTATTGTGTAAAATTTGAATTCTAGATGCCAGTGTGCATCTGCAAAATTTCTGAAAAGACGCGGCGACGGAGGGAAACGCGAAATTGTATGATATTCCAAAGAAAGACATTGTTGATCGAAGAAAGTCTGAAAGGAAAAAACTTAAATGTTATATTTTGATCACAGCGAAGAAAGTCCTCATCGAGTAGTTTCTACATCTGGAGATCGTTCGTATCTGTTTCATCTATATTTTCTTTTCTGTGCTAGGTAACATAGCCTATTCGTATGATATCAGATGTGCTAGTTGAGTATGTGGTTGCGCACTGGGATTAGCTGGGATTAGTTTCTTAGGAGGCCACTTTGACGTTCTACTTCCTCTTCTTAACAGCTAGCAATAATCTATTATTTTTCCAAATGAATACCTATCACAGAGAGAAATCAGCTAGAGAAAAAAATTAGAAGACCTATTGAGGTCAAAAGGGGAAGGCCTAATCGTTCCGAGAAATCACGTTCTCAACAGCTCCAAGAAGCTAGAACTTTCTATCGTCAAAACCATCTTGGAAAACAAAAACACACATTAAAACATTACAGCGATTCACACCTTAAAATGGGAAGACGTAGCTCGCTAAGAAGTCGTGCGCAGTTCTGTTGCCCACCCTGGTATGAGTATTGGAGCTTACTGACGAAAAAGGTCTAGAGGTAAGTTGCGTTTAAAATAAACACTTTAGAAAACATTACGAGAGCTATAACTAAAACAATGGGCAATAGACTGGAAGCACATAAAGTTATCAAATGGATTCTGCACAGTAGAATTAACTTTGGAGGATTTTGACTGAACAGCTGATAAATTGAAACAAAAACTAATATAGTTACTAGAAAAACTGAATGAATGGATTTCAAACAGTAGCACACATGCCAATTCGCTTTTCTAGGAAAAGCGGAACACCGAAGCAATCAGGAGCCATAAAGTCTATGAAGTTAAAGATAGTGTAATTGAAATCGACGCTACTGGAACAGCTTTCTCCTTACAAAAAGAAGTGAAATCCCATCAAAAACATCTCATGTAAAAAAAAAGCCAAGTCTCCTGACTCTTTGACCATAAAAAGTTCTGAGATCATGTGTAGAGCCAAGCTTAGCTCTCTTATTAACTCTGATATTTTAATTCACAAATTACTCCTAGTCTCTACACCTTTAGTAAATGATTATTTTGTGACTTGGCAATGACGCAGCATGAGAATGTAAAGGCTGTTGTTTATATTTTAATATTAACGTTTATTTATAAAGTTTTGCATAAAATAGTTTCTATAAGAGCACTGAACGTATATGTATTTGTAGCATGGAAATAATATTACATTACATTGTAAGCCCAGATGCGAAAACTCTCTACTGGTCAAACTTGATGCCCGGAGTTTTGGCTGATTTTCTTCCTATGCAACGTGAATACGAGCCAGACCCCTCTTATACAATGACCCGCAATCGGTGCATCCCTCCTTCAGGCTTCTATCCCTCGCGTTCATATTCAGCATTAATCAAATAATCTAATCCCAATTCAAAACATAAGTAAAGTGTTTACGTAATAGCTTTCCTGTGCTGCGTAATTGCCAAGTCACAAAATAATCATTTACTAAAGGTGTAGAGACTAGGTGTAATTTGTGAATTAAAATATCAGAGTTATTAAGAGAGCTAAGCTTGGCTCTACACATGATCTCAGAACTTTTTATGGTCAAAGAGTCAGGAGACTTGGCTTTTTTTTACATCAGATGTTTTTGATGGGATTAAAATATACCAAAATTGTTTAGCATATATATAATTCTAATTTAAAAAACAGCATTTATCATTACACTTTTTTCGGAACACTTTTCCAATGGAACGTTTAAAAAAATTGCATAGTGGAAATACGAATTAAATAAGAACATGTTTACATTGATTTCATGAAAAACATATATCAAAGACGTAAAAGTCTTTGATATACAATTGTAGTAATAAACCAAAGTGTGCATAATGGCTTAGAATGCAATATTCTAATTGAAAATTTTTCCCGCATAACGCATAATTGAGAAGTCTTGCATGGAAGTAGAAAATTTATTTAATAAAATTATTTAGATATATGTCTTTTGCCTGTGAGTTATTTGTGTGATTTCATTTATTAATTAAAAATTATGGTTCAAAATATGTTTAATTCCCTTTAAAGTAACTGGAAGTTTGAAAAATATGATAATAAAAATGTATCATATAACAAGATATGAAAAAAATGTTTATTTGGACACAATGCCACAGACAGTGGTGTAGCCAGAAGGAAAGTCCAGATACTCTGGTTACCACGAATTTCGTAAAGTTATTTTCATCTTGTTTAATTGCAGGAAATTCTACAATTAAATAAGTCGAAGAATATTTCTTTAAAATAGTTATAACCAGAGCCTCTTGATCGAAACACTGAGTGCCCGAGTACGCCATTGGCTACAGAATTTTTTTCATTCAACTCCGCTATGAAAATTTGTATGAACATTTATTGTAATATAAAAGCTATTTAGTAAATATTTCTTTTCATGTTAATGAGCTACGAGAAATTTTGCATGAATAAGGCTTTACAATAAGGAGGTAATTTCTATTCAAATTTACTGGTGGAAGTTTGCCCGGGCAAACGTTAACCCGGTTATCAAGCGGTTACAATTGAAACTTCGCTATTTTATGGATAAGTCATCTCCTCTTTATTCATAGTTCCACGATTACTCCCACGCTTAACCCCTTCGGGACGGGAGCCTTTTGTGAAATTTTTAATCCTTTGTCACCGTTTTTTAAAAACAGAAATTTGTGTCTTGTTGAATCGAAAAAAATGCGCTGATTAAATAAGGCAAATTTTACAGTAAAATTTTGCTGGTGAGAAGAAACAAAGATTCTGAGCGCTGCATGCGGCACGTATACTTGTCGCTCGTCCTCAAGATGTTAAACTGTTGTGTGTATATATTTACCACAATTTTTAATAATATTTCTCACATTAATTAATTTCAGAAAAGTCTTACAAATTAACACTACAACGACCGGAAATTTCGCCACAGTATTATAAAAATATTTTACACCAGAATTCTTATATAAAACTATTTAACTTAATTAACTTATTTCTCAGTCAAATTTATTTATTTTATAAAGAAATTTCTGGTTCCAATTGAAATAGTTTTATTTGGCATGCGGTCAAAATGAATAGTGTTTAGAAATTAACACGTTCACGCTGGCGCGGTGGGTCACACCCCACTGTCTCAGAGCTGCCAAGTTTCCCGCTTTTTGGATACTAGTATTTTAATACAGAAAAAATTGTTTTATTTAATTTGAAAAATTGGGCGATTTAAAGGAATAACATTTTTTCTAAAATAACAGTGGTGTGCAAAAAGCCGGAAACTTGATAACTCTGAGACAGCCGAGTGTGATCCACCTTGCCTGCGTGAACGTGTTAAACGATGCAAATGGCGAATTTTTCCATTTAACACTAGAACGCCCGGAAGGAGTCGATCCAACACCGACCATATGATTAAATCTCGACTGGAACCAGAAATTCTTCCATAAAATAAGTTAAATTTAAACTACGCAGATTTATGTTAAATAAATCAGTCAAATAGTTTTAAATAAAAATTCTGGTATCAAATATTTTTATGAAACTTGAGTAAAATTTCCGGGCGTTCTAGTATTAAATATTAAATGGGAATATTCTGATCTTTAATACTGATGGCCGATTCCTTCGAAATTCCGAGGTGTGTACGCAGTCAGGGACCAATTCCCAACAGTGAAAATTTCCACCAGTAAATTTTAATATAATCTTTCGCCTTTTTCAAGCAGAACTTCGTCTATGAATAATGCAAAAAACACTATCCCATTTTACTGGCGGAATTTCACCCCACTGGTATTCATTCTCTGCACGCACCTTGTTTATATTATTCAGACTTTTAATAAGAAAACACCGTGAGGTATTTTTTTACAGAAAAATTATAAAATCTCATTATAAAATAGTACTTACTGAATATGAGGCCTACTCGATGACTCAGAAATAGCGGTTGTCGCGGGCCGATTTTATAAGCGTTTGTATGGTTCCTTGAATTTAAATACCATTTTTTTAAATTAATAATGTTCCTGTTACTTTTTGACATTAACCCTCTCGCTGCGTAAGTATTTCTTCGCGATGAGCGTCTTTTACAGAATTTTTTTTTTTTTTCACCGGTGCTTTAAAGCAGAAATTTTTGACAATCGTAATCTGGGAAAATGTCCTGATTAAATCAGACAAAGTTTTTGCTAAAAAATGACTGGTGGGAATAACCAAATAGTATTAATTAGACGGAAAAATGCATGTCCGAGCATATCTCGGGTTGCGCAGCGAGAGGGTTAAATATGGCGAAAAATTCTATACGAAAATAGTTGCAACCAAACCGAAGGGACATTTAACTATCTGTTTTAATGATCATTAACTATCTGTTTTGTTTTTTATTGGAATTTTATTTTTCTAAAAACAAAACACGATTCATGGATAAACAGATTTTATATCCATTTAAAATTTAACACTGCAGATCAAAATGACGAAAAACATCCTAAATAATAATCTCGTGTTTCGTTAGTTGGACGAATTTATAAACTTCGAATATTTCGAAAAAGGGGGGGAAATAACAATCTTTAAATAATTATTTTATATTTTATCGAGAATTTTGATTTTCTGAAAAAAAAAACACTATTCATGAATAAATAAATTTTAATCAAGCATAAAATGTTTTAAAAGTATAAGTAAAATATTTAATACTTTAAAATATCTCATAGAGTTTAGTTACTGGAAAACAGATTTTCACCATTTAATTAGGGAAAAAACATCAAAGTTTCTGAAAATGTGTCAAATAAATATGTTTTATTCAATTTAAAAATTTTCCTGTTTATTCAACAGTATTTTCATTCTCGCTAACGATTCAATTTGCAAAATTATGTTTTTTTTAAGTCTGCTATCAATAACCGTTTTTTGTTGATGGAAGTTTTAAAAACAACTTTTTAACATATGCAGTATTATTAATAAACTTTTGAACAGAGATTGAAATTAGCATAATATAAATTTATATATTTAAAAATTGGTGCAGAATTCAAAGTACTGTCTTTGCATGTTTTTCTAAAAAACTGAAATATAAAAGCATTGAATATTAATTAGTGCTTTGAAATTGATTATGGCGTAAAAAATTGTATATCATAATATGCTTGATTTTTATAATTATAAATATTTTAATGGGAAGAAATAAAATATGTAGAGTGTTAGTTTTGAAAAAATATGTTTAGTATTGATTTAGAAGGAACAAAAGGAAAGGTTCTTAATCAGCACATTTTTTTTGAAAATGAAATATAATCTGAACAAAATATTGCTGGACTGTTTGGGACTGTAGAACAAGACATTTTAGGCACTCATTTCTGGTTTTCTTGGTTACATTGGAAATGTTTTATCTTTTTTATTTAAAATTTTATGTAAATGAACATCTATATCTAACCAAAATCATAATACAGTAGAACTCCGCTAACTCGAACCCCGCTTATCCGAAATTCCGGTTAATCTGAATCGATTTTATGGACGAAAATTGTACTTGAACAGATTTAAAAAAAAAACAGAATAAAAAAATACTCAAAAATTTAAAAGTAGAACCTATGTACACGAATATAAAATGAAAACGTACACTGTAGGCCTACTCGTAGAAGCCGTCTTAAAAATATCTCGAATATCTGTTTGTTTGTCAGTCACTATAAAATTCTTTTTTAAAATATAAAAAGTATTTAATTCAAATAATAAAAACTATTTTTCCTTTCAACAGTTTGATTTCGCAAATTATCCACGGAAATGTCTTTTTCTTCACTCCCGTCGACATGGGGATTGAGCTATTTATAGATTCGCGATTTTGAACCGTTTGTAATGGGTTGTTACGTAATTCCTCATTCTGAAGTTCAATTGGATTATTATAAACACCGGGAGTAATTACACAGGAATACTATTATTGTTCAGAAAGTCGGGCTGGATTATCCAGAATGCCGGACCTTAGGATGCAGGATTACGGGATGTTTACTGTACAACTGAATGCTTATAACTTACATTTTGTATAGAATGCATTTTTCTTTCCTATTTTTATCAGAATTTCGGGTAATCCGAATTTTTTGTAATCCGAACTGGCACCGGTCCCAATTAGTTCGGATTAGCGGGGAAAAATTCTAGTTTATTTAAACTCTATATGTGTTGATTTGTGATTATGTATGGATAGGTGTGTCAATCAACTATTGACCTACAGTGCTCAGCAAAGTTTAGACAATGATCGATTATGCTTCTGTGCTGAGAAATATGTAACGAATTGTTGTAATTCAACTGTCATATATTACTGGGGACTTATCTTTCATACACAAACAATAAATTTTAATTTATACACTTGACATAATATATAATGACAAAAAAACAAATTTAATATTGTCGCAAAAGTATAGACAATCTGTCTGTTAACAGAAAAATATTCATAAATTAAATTTGAACTGCATCTACATTGTCTGATATTAATGCAAAAATGTGACTTTACATCGAAGAAACTAAATCCTGCATCACTTGGGAGTCTATTTCGTGCCAAACACGTTCAACATCTGATCGAAGTTCATTTACAGAGGAGTATTGTTAAAAAATTGCATAAACCGTATGAGATATGATGCCACAAAAGTTTTCGATTGGGTTCAGATCATAGCTACACGCGGGCTAGTCGAAAATAGTAATATTTTGAGAGTTAAACCAATTTTTCGATTTGTATGCAACATGATTAGACGCATTATCTTGCTCAAATATATACTCTGGAAGAGGTAAAAGTTCACCAAATGGAAATATGTGTCGATTTGTGATTATGTATGGATAGGCGTGTCAATCAACTATTGACCTATCAGTGTCTCACCGTTAGATTAAAAGAGTTCCATTATAACAATTATGAAATAAAGTACATTATTGAATTATTTAGCATTTGTTTAAAACAAAATTTATTTCAATTTTAACTCAATTTTATTCATGTCAGATGGTTTAGCGATGGGTAATCCTCTAAGTCTTTTCCTAACTGATTTGTATATGCAATACTTTGAGGTTAAAATGTTTAATATTATCAAGTTTTCGTTTTAGATTCCTTTGCGCTCCTAGACCCATCTATTTCTTCTTTTGAAAATGCGTTAACTATTTTAAACTCAACAGATCATGTTATTCAATTTCGAGGATAGACAGGATATCACAGTGCATTGCACATATCTGTTTTTACAGACCGCTACAGTCACGTGATGCTCGAATGCACCAATGAAGGTGTGCGAATGAGAACCACGTCACTCTAGTGACCTGTAAAAAAAAAAAGACACGTGGAATGCACCGCGGTAGCCTGTCCTTTTTGTTAAGCTCGTTCAATTTACATATGATGTTTATTTTGATAATAAATTGTCATTTCTTGATGTGTTGGTCACTCGTTAGTTTAACACATTTGACACCTGTGTTTACCGTAAACTCCTTGCTTTCTGACTCCCCCCATTTTTTTTCATTTCATCCCCATCCCAAGAGCCTCAGCTTTTCATTTTTTGATCAATAGAGCTTGTTCAATTTGTTCTGATAACAATTCTCTTGTTGCCGAATTGAATTATATTAGACATGTTGCTATAAATCGTCGTTATAGTTTATCTTATATCAACCGTTTAATTTCTCATAGTCTTAGTAAATCTGTTAATAATCCTGATTAATCTGTCGTCCCGGTTTCTTTTTCTAACCTCATCATTTTATCATTTTATAATAGCATTTTCTTCAAAATGGTTAATATCTTAAGAAATTGGGATTTTAAATTTGATTTTAAGCCAGCCATTAAACTATTTCACAGCTAAAAAGATAAAATTCCTCCTCAAAACATTTGAGTATTTACAATATACAATGTCAATGGGGTTTGTCTTATATTGGACAAACTAAATGACAATTCACTAAACGTCAATGAACACATCTTATGTTAAGAAAAAAGAATTACAAAAATCCACTATTATTTCTCAATGTTGGGGGGAGGGACATAAGTTTAACTTTGATTCGGCCTCTTTTATCAAGAAATGCAATACCATAGCTGCCAACCTCAAACTAATCTTCCTTAATACTTGCGATAATTTGACCCAGGTTTAATACGGTTAAACCAGAAATTTTTTAAAGAAATGAAAATAAATATGTTCCAAGTAGAAACCTGGAATTAAATAAATAAGCATTCATGAAATAAATTTCCTGGTTCGAAATGTGGTTAACCTGAGTAAAATTAATACAGATATTACGGAAGATTAGTGGAAAGTTGGCAGCTATGCAATGCTCTTTCAGATTTAGACTTTTTTAAAGCTGTTCATATTCATAAATTTAGAAACTCCCTGGTCAACGATTTTTCCTGTGTATCTTACATCTCACCATTCTGGGTGGATTTGTTATGCCACGAAGCTTCACTTCCGCTTTCATCTCATTGGTTGTGGGTGCATGGTGGCCTTTCTGTCACTGCCATCGAAATACTCAAGGCCAGAGGAAACGAGTGTGACGCAGAGTTGCCAGTTTGGACTCCATCTTTATTCCGAAATTTCAAATGCACACCGGAAAATCCAAAAGAAGAATTTTTAAGTTATGTAATCACAGAATATCTCTCATTACATAAAGAAGAAGTACTATTCTTAATTTTTGGTTTGAACTTAAAATGATTGAATATAATTGGAGGCCAAAGTAGCATCCCTGGTGTGACGTCATCACTAATCGACCGCCTTCTTACTAGTGTTGGAATTCACACCGGAAAATTTTGAATACAAATTTTCTTTTATTTGTGGAACACATAGGGTAGACTAGGGAGGGTTGAACCTTTTTTTTACAAAATGATTTTTTTATTTTTTAAATAATGAACGTAGAATAAAGTTCTTTATATCATTTTATTCGTTATACAATCAGTTATCAAAATAAAATTGCTACATAAGTATAAGACATAAGAAATTTGAAAATGATTGATTTTAATCATGAGAAAATAATGGGTCAAGGCTCCCCCCATATGGGAGGCTTGACCCACTAGATGGGACGCTTGACCCACTTTGTTTTATATTGAAATATTTGTGAAGAGAATTAAAATCAGTTTTTATAAAAAGCAAAATAACTTTATGCTACATGCTTTAATTATTATTAAAAATTGTTTTTGAAAATATGATGCTTTAATAAACCTGTTTAGGCGCAATCGCATGTCAGAGGAGAAAAAGTTTTATTTTAATCAGTATTTTGCCTGAGCAGGTATAATTGCACAATAGGAGAAATGAAATTTTAACATTTAAGCTAGTATTCCGTTAGTGACGGGTACCGATTTGATAGGGTTTCATATGTTATTACGTCCGGATTTAGAAGCCATCTTCCTACTTTTTTTTTCTCCTTTCCATACTTTTTGTGACACTTGACCTGACAACTGTAGTTGTCACTCAGTTTGGCTTCATTTCACTCTATTCATTGTGTTGAAATTTGTTTACATACCTTACAAAAGTTTTTCGATCCATGCTATGTTCTTTTGCAGCCGCATGAGTACTTAACATATGATTAACATCTTTTAACCCTTTCAGAGCAGGGTGGCGAGTGGTCAGGGAGAAACATAGTGAAAGAAGGTGTTAAATACCAGTATTTTGTTAAAGAGAAATTTGCCTTTTTTAATCCTTTTATATTATTGGAAGTATTTTCTAGAAGAAAATACTGGCAGTTTCACTTTTTTTGACTGTGTTTTTCCCTGACCACTCGCCACCCTGCAGAGGCAAAGTACTTTTAGTACTAAAATGTTGAAATAAATGACTGGCATCGGAACATACGAACAAATTTATTTGGAAATATGAAAAAGGCTATATTTCACATACATATTAAATTGAAAATAATTTAGCAAAATTCTGATACCATTGTGGAGTTTGGGAATTGAAATAAAAGGGTTTCATTAACATATCACTGCCCCTGAAACAGATAAGACTGCTGCCTTCGTACATTCTACTATTTTCCACTGTTTCTAATTACCTATTGTAAGTAATATTTAAATGGAAAAAAGTTCCTATCAACTTTCCCATTTATATTTCATTATTTTTTTTCGTGCACTGCAAACAGAAATTTTATACATCTTTCTTTAATCAGTTTTAAACGTTTTCTTTTCCATCACCCCATTTTACTGTACCTTTGCAGAATAAATTTGCATTCATTTTCATATACAACCATTAATCTCTCATTATGCACAGTGTATAATAAAATGATTTATCTAACCCCTCAATTAACATAGAGCCGACGGGCAATTTTGATCAAATCTGAATTTTAAAACAGTAGAAGCTCCTCCCTGGTCTCAAAGCCTTTTTTAAATTGGTGATCTAGATAGTTTTCCCAAGTTTATGAATCGTTAAATATCTTTCAGTGAACGAATTTAATATAAAATATCTTACAATCTAAAAAAATATGGACAACATAATATAAATGCATTTTCTGTAAGGTAAAAGTCACGCCCTTAGTCAATGATGTTTTTTGAATGAAGACGAGAATTCTCGTTTCCCGCCGCCGTAAATATGTTAACACTACAACGTCCGGAAATTTTACCCTATCGTAATAAAAAACATTTTACCGCCAGAATTTTTATTTAAAACAATTTCACTTATTTATTCAACCGAGTTTTCGATAGTTACAATGAAATTAATTTTATGAAAAAAAATCTGGTTCGAACCGATATTTTGTCATTTGATCGGTGTCGAATTGGCAGCATCTGGACGTTCTAGTGTTAAGGGAGCCTTGAACATGTGGGCAACCCTCCCTCACATTGACTGGGTTAAGCCTCTCTACATAGCCTTTTTCTAAATAATAGCACATTGTTATGTTAAGCCTAACTTACTGTATAATCTTTATGCCTGCAATGAAAGCTCGATATTTCTGCATTACTTAAAACCTACTTACTTAAATTCCTATGATATATTTTTTTCTGAAAAAAGCTGACAAAGTGTTTCTAATAAACACAAGTTTTAGGTTCAAAACGCCTCACAATTGATTTTTTCCAGACGTATTTCGATTATTTGTATGAAACAGAGACTGATGTTTGAGTATTCCGGTAGCTTTGGTTGACACCTATTGATAAAACTCTGAAATTCTTTTAAATATGAAAACTGGTGGGTGGGTCAAGCGTCCCGTATGGTCAACTCTCCCTAGTCTCCCCTATATTATCTTATAAAACAATAATAACCATTTAAATTTACTGTGAGAATTCGAAATCCCTAAATAAAAACAAATCCGCTAGATGCGGAATACTATAGTGTTGCCGCATCTGGCTGATTTTTTATTGAGGGATTCCAAATTGTCACTAGTTAGTTTAAATAGTTATTACTGTTTTGTAAGATGTTAGATATTCCTCAAATAAAATAAAATAAAATTGCTATTCAAAATTTTTCGGTCTGAATTTCAACACTAGTGAGAAGTCAGTCGATTAGTGATGGCATCACACTCCTGTCCTCTGGCCTTGAGTATTACGATGGCATCGTTTCTGTGCATTGTTTACTGTCATTTCGGTTTTCGTCTTTCAATTTCATGTATTTAGAGGGATGTTAATTTTATTTTATACATGGTGATGTGAGTCTCAGTTAGTCTTGTCAGTTGTCCCGCGTAAATCAGTACTGCAAATGCTCTGGACACCACTAATTTCTTACAGTTAATTTCGCCATATTTAATCGCAGATAATTCTGCCATTAGAAAAGGCAAAGGCAATAACTTTAAAATACTGGTGCCCAGAGTATTTAGAGCACCAATTTACGCGGGACACCTGGCAACACTAGCCCTATAGTCAATAAACGTATACACCTGTTTATTTTTATAGTGCTTGATTTGTATATATTGTGTGTTCAAAAGTTAGTTTTTAGCGATTTAATCAGCCATACTTTGCATGAAAAATTAATTCAGTAATTGTTTTAGAAAATACGAAAATAATTAATTCAAAGCTTCATTTGACGTTTTACTGGAATTATAAGAGGAAGTTTAGATATGCTGACTAACAGTACAATTTACCCGTTATATTAATGTCTACATTTTTCGCCAATGCAGGTCTCGGAAGAGCGATTTATTTTTTAGTCGCTTACAAGAGTTTAAAATTATTTTCCTTTCAGATTACTGCCACAATTGAAAGGCAGCCACGAATTGGATATCTGCGACATTTTCAAAAGGTATCTAAAATGTAAATACTTGCAAGAAATAAGTGATGGTAGATAAAGGGATCGCTCCACGGTCTGCCAATGTTACCGTTCTCAGAAAGTTTTGTTTTGACTTCTATCTAGACTGTGTCCTATGATATTGAACAAAGTTTTGAAATTTTATGCTGCTAAAGTATAGATTAATGGCGTAACTGTTCTTCAGATAAATAAAAAATAAGATAAATAGATTTAAAATAGATTTATAAAAAATTTTTTGTCAAGGAGAGGAATTGATGCAAAGAATATTGATTCGCCCATGTGTTCTCTCTACAAACACATACATAAATAAATACTATATGCATGTTGGAGTGCGCCCGCAAAGATGGTTAAATTATTAAGTTGCATATCTGGCAGTTAAAATGTTTACGATTTCTGCGTTTAATGCATCAATCAGGGAAGGTTGTCACCTGATAAGAGAATGTAAAGAAGAATTTATATTATATTTAGATTTAAAAAAAGCTTTTGTTCAAATTGTCACTGATAGAAGGCCTTGGAATGAGCGTTGTTTATGACGGCCGATTATCTGCACGAGGGATATAGGCCCTAGGGGTAGTGTCGTCCGTGAGGTCTTTCTAAGGGAACATAACACGTATTTACGAAAGGTTTCCCAAGGTTCGAAGAAAACCACGAAAACTCCGAAAGATTAGGCCGACGGGCGCGATTGGGTTCGAACCCAGCACCTCCCGTTTACCAGCGTTGAGAGCTGAACATCTCAGCCACTGGTGAGGCTCCTTAAAATGGGATTTAAGAAGTAGATTTATGCAAATCAGACATTCAATAAAACACCTTGATGCATTCTTCATTCATTGTCAACAACATAATATCATTACCTGATGAAGTATTGTTAAGTGTTTTTACATGAATGGTGAGTCAGGAACTAAAACATTTCAGAATGACTGAAGGCTGGGGAAGGGGCTATTTTAACTCAGGGGATGCTGAATGTCCTTTACATTGCATTTTATTACAAGCTTAATTTGCTTCACATTTTATCTAAGCGCACTCTGTTGTGGGAATTTTAGATCTGCAAAAAGTTTGTTGTTAAAAAAATCCGAATTCTCCCTGATTCCATTCGTGCAAACCACACTTCTCTTTTATCATCATTTTTTCTTTTTTAATTATTTTTTTAAATTTTAAAGAACTTTTCAAGAACTCAGTATTGTTAAGTAATAATACATATATACCCTTATGAACACACATGCGGTTTGTTTAGATAGATTTCCTTTCATCTAATGTTCTCGATTTAAAAAATATATATATATTTCGATAATCTTGGGTATGTATTAATTTAAATATTCTCTCTAATCAAATTAATAACTTTTCAACATTGAATATTTTGATACATTCATATTTACACCGTACAAATATAGTTTGCTTGATTTATCGGGAATCAATCACAATTTCTGTACTACGTACCGCTTTAACAACGGGCTGCAGCGCAGCTTTCTTCCTCGCTCATTAATGATCTTGGTTGTCGTGAAATTTTTTTCCAAAGCCAGAGTTGTTTCGACCTGAAAGCTTTAAATCAATATCTTTGGAACGAAAGTAATAGTGGGCTCTAACAAAACCTATAATAAAAGTCACATTCTCAGGGTGAGTACACTCCTTAGATAGAATTTCCATTGCGTATTGCACCACTATTTAAGATTAGGAGTTCGTGCCTAATATAATTTCTTTTGATTAAAAATCTTTCGGCGATTAATTGATGAATTTTTAATATTTTTCTGAGATTAAAAAAGATGAATAAGTTTTTACCGCAATTGTGGACGGGAAACGCAATATAATTTATTAGAAGAAAATTTAAACGAATTCTGTGTGCCATGCAATAGAAATTTCGAGTTCTATCTAAATAAAATAAATGGAAATTATTCATCTTGATATGACTATATCGTATCATTTGAATTTTTTCATTTAATAAAAATTATTCTAGGATACTTAAGACTTAAAACTTGTTTTTGAGGTATTTTAAAGCTTGCTATTTTTCGTATTACTTTCTGTAACATATCTTGAAATATTTACTAATTTCGGTTTTTTAGTCTGATAACCATTCATCAGTAATTGCAGTGAAGGTCAGAAAATTTCAGCCCTGGCTAAAATCATAAGGACACTAACATAATTAAAGAATAATAGAATTTATGCAATTCTAAGTACTGGTAAACCATTTAATATGTACAGGGTGGTTCAAATTAAAGTATCTCTGTTTGTGACGCCTCAGCGAGAGAAGCATTGGATGTAACGTCTTCATATTAGGAGGATATACATATCAGACCATGGGAAACTGATTGGTGCAAAAATAAAATTTGTTCAAACAAAGGCTGTCAGGGGAAAATGAGGCGCTGCGATTGGTTTAAGGTAAGGAAAATGTAGCATGACCAAGGGTGTAAATATCTAGGTGCCAATGGGTCGATTCCCACCAATAAATTTAATTAGTTTTATTCGTTTAAATTTTATTAGTATAGGGCCGATTAATTTTATTAGCATTCTTATTAGGCGAAGAATACTAAAAATTTAATGGTGGGAATTTTTAAAAAAATGTTAATTACCGACACATTGTATTCTGTGCTTATTTGTTTGCGCGCGCAGTACCTGAGAACAAAATCTGGATAAGAGGCGGCCTAAGGACCGTCGTAACAGATAAAAAGGAAGGCGAATAGGCTCGAAACATTCTGAGACCGCGACGATGGTTCTCACGTTTCCTGAACGTGCTTTGCTGCTAAAGCTTTTTTACCAAAATGACAATAACGCTGCCAAAATGCTTCGTTTGCACTGACGCACAGTGGGGCAAAATACCAAAAAGCTGGCCAATCATGGAACTATTAATAAAGAGGAACTGACATATCATTAAAATAGTGAAGCTTCAACTGTAACCGCTATCACAGGAGTTGTTTATCGACGGTGGAAACTCCCACCAGTAGGTTTATATAGATATTTTCAACTTATTTAAACGCCTTATTATTACAAAATTTCAGTCATAAATAGTGGTAGAATCATATTTTCATTTTTATTGGTAGGAGTTTTCTTTGGTGGTAGTTAGGCTCTGCGTTTCCGCCATATTGTGACAACCATGGAAACAAACTGACAGTTTTATAAGGCATACTGACACCAGTAAAAACAAAAAGAAAATTTTACGACATTTTTGAAAAAAAAAATTCCATGAAGAAGATGCTTCTTTAAGACGAAATCTTCTATTCAATTTTACTGGTGGGATGTCTAACCTATCGGTAATCAGAAACTGAACAACCGATTTTAAAAAAGCAGCCGCCATATTGTGACAACCTCCTCAGTTACTTCACTCGCAACTGGTAGACAATACACTATATGTCTCCTCCTTTTTATTCATAACTCCATTGCCAAAATATGAAAATGTTATTTAAATGCCACTAAATTTCGTACACAGGTGTTTTCCAGGATTCTGATCTCGATTCTAAAATTAAAATTCCAAAATACAAAATGGCGGATCCAATATGGCGGACTTAAAATTAAAATGCTTTGAAAGTTATTCAATTTCTATGAAATTTCGTATACAGGTACATTTGAGGATGCTAAGTACGATTCAAAAATTAAATTAAAAAAATGGCGAATTAAAAATAAAAACAATTATATTTAAATAAAATATTTCGAGTTTAGAGATTAAAAAGTTTCGAGGCTAAACCTTACAAGGTGCTTTCAAGGAACTAAGATGTTTTTAATCGAAATTAAACGGTCAATATTTATTTATGAAATGCAATTAAGTACATTAATGAAAAATAAAATACTACAACGTTTAAGTTCTGTATATTATTAAAATAAAACGAAAGGATATTCTAAAATTCATCTTCTGAACAATCTGTAGTATACTAAGTAGACTGTTCAGAAGGGGAGGTGTCGAAATATTTTACAGAAGTTTCTGTGCCTCTAGGCTCTAGGGGCAAGAATATTAGTTTCTTCAATGGTAATTTACGTAATCTTGAAATGAAGGGATCTAATAACATTGAAATCCGCAAAGAAATCTTCCATTGTTTACGTCCTACTGCATTTTAGGGAGAAATCGTCTCGAGACCTTTTGATCAATTTGTTGCAAGATTCTTGAGTGTCTCCCGAGATTTGCCCAACAGGCAATAATGAGGAAGCTATTATTACTGTGCCATGAATAGGTAATTTGTGCACTGAAGTTGGCATATAGAACTAGGAATACAATTCGATGAATTTTCAAGCTGTTTGTGAGAAATAATCCACGAAATTGAGCAAAAGAATGTTAAGAAATTACTTGTAATATGACGTGGAATCCTTTGATCAAATCTTCGTCTGCGCTCATTATGGAAGCAGAAACAGTTGCGTTTTCAAAGAATCGACGAGCTGTATTGTAAGCGTTCGTGCTTCCAAATCCGAGCTTTGATTTATCGACGAGAAGTCCTAATTGTAATCGAAATCTTTTTTGTAAATTTTGTTTTGCAAATTTAATTTTTTCTTTTCGACAGGAGTGCACACTTGCCATTCCTTTATATCCCGTTTGTATGCCAAATGCAAGGTACATTCAAAATATCTTATACAGACATGTGACGTGGACATCCCGCATTGTAAATGATTTTCATTCCCTTTTAGTTTGAAAATAGTTTGACTGATATAGATATTATTTGCCTGATATAGGTACCAACGTTGAGTTGACAAATTACTAGTAATTACATTAAAAATTTTACAATCAATCATCGTTAAAGCTTGTTTGTAATTAACGCCTACTTATTTTCTATCAATCATTGTTTTAAAAGGAATAAGTTTACTCTCCTGATCTGTAATATAATCTGTTTCACTGACAGTAGCTTCCGTATTTTCTTGCAAAAAATGGATTCTGATGGGCCTACAAAATCGAGGAGATGAAGATCTCGAATTTTTCCAGATAACGATTTCTGAATTTTTCGCAACACTTTAAGTTCTAGAGAAAAAGCTATTTGAACCTAATTTCTACAATACTGAACGCTAAATTTTTGTTTAAAAGTAGTTCGACCCGATGTACTATCACATCCCCACTTGAAAAAAAAAAATTAGATTGCTAATGTTCTCGGAAGTCAGATTCTTAATAATTTCCGTTTGCATTAATAAAATACGTTCACTAGTATGATATAGCAAAGGTTGCAATTGGCAATATAATTCTTCTAATTATGATAAATACACAAAAATATTATCTATAAAGATAAGAAAATGTATTTCTATTGTATCGATGATAGAGAATTATTTTCATTTTTTTGTTACTAATCTTACTTATCAAATTCCTTTATGCTTATGATTATAATACTTATTTGTACTATATTACATAATAATCTATCACAAAACTGAATAATCTAAACATTTCAAAAATGTTTGCCAGCTAAATTAGTGTGAAAAGTAATAAATGTCATAGCTTTTGAAGAGACTAAAAAAGGGATATTTTTACTTGTGGTTGCAAAAACTTGCACGAAATGCAGAATGGCAGTTTATGGCAGCTAGTTTTTTCATGATTCATTAGAAAATAGTCCAGTCTATTGTTTCCATTATACGTCGTTTCGGAACACCGGGGAACTTATAAACTTTTTGATGTTTAAAAGCAAAAAAATTACATATTTTTAAAAAAATTTTATCAAAAATAATCATGAAATTATTAATTTTTATGTACTTAATATAATTTTTTTAACATGCGCAAAAAAAGTACACACTATCATCGTGTGAATCCATTTTAAAGCATTAAAATCGGATGATATGGAAAAATATAGCACGTGTTTAAATGAACCATTGTTTTGCTCGTTTTGTTCGCCTCATATGATAATCCTCCAAGCGTCACTTTTGAAATGATACAGATTGCCAACGCAAAACGAAATCCTTTTTATAAATATAGATTCTGACCCTCCAAACATTACTCTAGCCATCTGCATAGTCAATATTTCCAAAATATCAACTTTATTTTTCGACTTTTGGCCAGCTTTTTGGGATTTTGTCCCACTGTGCGACGGCAGAAAGCTTTGCGTACGGGTCCAGTGCCACCATGTTCTCTCGAATGGTCGAAAGCTTTGAAGGAAGTGGTAGCTTTGCAGTTCAAGTAGGCCAAGGACGAAACAAAAAAGATACCGCAGGTGATGGATGATGTCGCAACCGCTGTTGTTGAGTAAGCCAGTACAAACAGCAGGAGCATCCAGTGTCCGAGCCGTATCAAGAAGTTGGATTTGCCATACACTACCGTATGGACGTGCATGCGTATAGCACTCAAGACCTATCCGTATAAGATTCGTCGCTTCCAAGAATTAAAACATGGCGATAACGATCTTCATGAAATGTTCGCTTTGACGTTCTTGGCAAGGATGGATGTGGGTAAGAATTGACTATGGGACATCATATGGACCGATAAGGCTCACTTTAATATGTGCCGAACAGTGAACACAAAAAACTGTCGTATCTGGTCTGCTGAGAATCCTCACCATATCCAAAAAATGCCTCTGCATTCTCCACACGTTACTGTGTGGATCGTCTTCACTGCGACCTTTTTAATTGGGCCAATTTTTCTTTGAGGAAATCACTCCTCAGGGACCAAAAACCTGTTCCGTGACTGCAGCAAGGTACCGGGTCATGTTGCAAAGTGTGGTCATTCCAGAACTCCAGCAACGTGGGTGCCTCGCTACAACATTCCGACAAGATAGTGCGCCCCCTCACATTGGATGTAAAATTCAAAAATTTCTGCGATGCCATTTTACGGAGGATCGCATTATCAGCCGTGCATTCTCTACAAGATGGACTTCACGTTCACCTGACTTGACCCCGTGTGATTATTGGCTTTGGGGTTACCTCAAAGAATAAGTTTATCGAGGAAACATAAGAAATCTGGCGGATTTGAAGAACCAGATCCTCTTGCAAGTACTCAACATCGGTCGTGCTTTTTTATTCAGATTGTTTGATTCCTATTAGTTTTTAAAATAGTGTAATTGGTTTTATTCTCGCACAGGGTTGCCAGTTTGGACTGTATTTTCATCCCGAAATTCCGACTTAAGTCTGGAACTTTCAGAAAAAGAATGTTTAGACAGAAGTTTTTTTAGAAGAACATGAGTAGTCAAGAAAAGTTTGTCGATAATTTAATCTGAAAATACTTTTTGTATTTTCTCGTGTGAATCCGATTTTCCTGCTAAAGTTCAGGCTAAACTGGTAACTCTGTTCTCGCATTATTTTATCTGCCATTAAAAAAGGTTACTATTTCTATTTAAAAAAAGTGATGGCAATCAAACAATCAGAATTACAACAATCTGATGATTTCCTGTTTGTTAATTTTGAACATCCAGACGATACAGCACGAAAAATGTCGTCATGAGACAACAATTGTTTATGACTCAAGATGTAATGTATTTGCCGGAAAACGAAGAAAATCTCCTTTATTTAAAAAATCTCTTTAATAATTTCACCTACTGATTTCATGATTTTGTCAATGAAAATCTGCCCGTGACAGTCTGAAAAAGTTTCGCGATGTTGAGTGGTAAAAATATTTTTTTGACAACTGGCAACCAGTGGCGTGGCGTCCGGTCATCGCTGGATGCGGCGATGACCAAGCAATATTTTAAAACTCTTAATAAGCTTTTAAAACTCTACGATACAGTTTTAGCAGAACATTTGGAGTTCATGTATAAGTGAAGGTAAGATTTAAAGTTTCTTTTTTGAACATTCAACCATTGCATTTTAGAGTTAATAATTTTCCACCACAAACTTAAATAATTGCGATGACCCCCGAAAATTTTCACGCCACGCCACTGCTGGCAACCCCATATTTCTCACACCCGTAATATTCACGGGCTGTGGCTTTTATTCAGACTGTTTGATTCCCACCAGTTTTATAAAATAGTGTATTTGGCTTTATTAAGGTACCATTTTACCTGTAATTAAATAAGGTGAATATTTCTTTTTCAAAAAAGTGATGCCAACCCAGATAGCATTTTTAATTTGCAGAAAATTTGCAACAGTCTTGCTATTAAAACCTGCAAAGTTGCAGCAAGCTCAGCATGACAAGATTGAAAGTTCATAACAAGACTGCAGCAAGATAACACAAACGCCGAAGTCACCACACTTTGAATTTGCAGCTAACTTGTGCAAGTTAAATTCATGCTGCATCAAATTTATTGCAAATTAACGGCAAACAAATAATTGTAAGTACTGCAAAGTAGTAATCTTTCCGTCCCCCGCTACCTGCTTACAACTGTAGCACTATACATTTAACCCCTTTGGAGGAGTCCATAGACCTGATCAGGTCTATTGGCGCATCGCTTTCATCACCATAAATAAGTTAGGGTAATATTTGTACTTCTAAATACGAGCCTTTTTTTTGGTATTTGAAAAGTATAGCGTTTAGAAAAAGCGGTGCCAATCGAATAAAATTTCTGTAATTTCTGCGTACCTGCTGATTGTCTATTCTCTCAATAGAGGGAATTTTAGCTTTCGTCACTTTCGCGAATTAAAGACAGTCTTGCCATCAGTTTCACAACAAACTACTCATGCAAGTGGGGGATGGTATACCTTGCGAGAAATTTGCTGCGAAATTCTCAATTCAAATTTGTCACGGCAAGATAATGCCAGAAATAATCAAACTCGCTGCTAATGTTCATGCTATCTGGGAATAAGCAATCTGAATTTTTTAACCGTAATTTAATGCGACCGTTAACCCCTTAACCTACGATTTAACCTACGGTTTGGCAAATCCATAGCTACCACTAAAATTTAATAGAGATTTTCGCCTTGTTTAATCATGGAATTTCGACGATTAAATTAAACTATATTTACTGTGAAATTTCAGTGGTAAGAATAATTTACATTTGGCTCGATCATCGTACGCGGGCTATGCCCGTCATTGTAGGTTAAGGGGTTAAGAAGTTAATATTTTGAAGGGCCATAATATATTATGTCTATAGCGTTGCCTGGTGTCCCGCGTAAATAGATCTTCCATATGCTCTGGACACGAGTATTTTAAAGTAATATTTTTCGCCTTATCTATTGGCAGAATTATCTGCGATTAAAGATGGCGAAATAAACAATGAGAAACTACAGTTTTCCGCAGAATTTGGAGCCCTGGTTTATACGGTATAGATGGCAACAATTTACATTGCACCACTTGAATTTGATTCCAAACTACGAAATTGCGCCTGGAGTTTTGATAAAAATTTTGCTATTAGTCCAAGAGCCGTTAAGCATTTTAGGGAAGGTATTTGAGGCACCCTGAAAATTTGTGCAACACTTCTTTTGTAGTGGCTGATTACAAAATCGAATGTCTGGCTGAAGGATCGTGGCCCAAAAAGTGTGCCAGACACGTGTCAATTGCCATTTTTTTTTACTACCCAAAAAAGGTATTTGAGGCACGCTGAGATTGAGACAGAATAATATTTATACTTAGAAAAAAATATTTTGAAAACCACAGACACTTTAGTCGGCCCAAAAACTGTGCCAGACACGTGTCAAGTGCCATTTTTTGACTACCCAAAAAAAGTATTTGAGGCACGCTGAGATTGAGACACAATAATATTTATGCTTAGAAAAAAATATTTTGAAAATGACAGACACTTTAGTCGGCACAAAAACTGTGCCAGACACGTGTCAAGTGCCATTTTTTGTCTGGCACAGTTTTTGGGCCACGATCCTTCAGCCAGACATTCGATTTTGTATTCAGGCATTACAAAAGAAGTGTTGCACAAATTTTCAGGGTGCCTCAAATACCTACTCAAAAATGTTCAACAGCTTTCCTACTATATTGTTTACATGAGTAAATTTTTTAAAAGCATTCTCGTAGTAAATTCTTTTGATAATTTTAACATTTTAGCATCATAATTATTTTTACACTAAAATGTTGCATGCAGAGGTAGCATTATTTTTGTATGTTTAATTTTAAAAGTCTTTTATTCTTGTTAAATCATACATTATAATTTATCAGTTTATATATTTCTAATTGAAGAGCTAAGTGGAAGAACATGTTAAGTAACAAACATTACATTTGAAGAAATTTGCAGTGAAAGTTTTTGCTTCAATTTTACTGATTTATTTTCTGTTTGATACCATGTGTTTAAAATATTAACAGGTATGGTACAAAACTCTCTCAGAATAACTTATTCATGTTTAATTCTCAAATATTAAAAATTATTAACATTATTGACATTATTAAATATTAAAATATTAAATATTAATGAATAATGTTTTAAATCTTCAAGACTAAATAGAATCTTAGTATGTTATCTTCACCATGTGATAGGATACCTCATAACGGTTTCATCCAAAAGACAAAAGATATTTATATAAAATGTTGCATAACATGTTCATCCACTCAGCTCTTCATTTATGTTAGTGATTTTCTAATTATATTAGTTTGGAAGTTTTAAGTTTTGATGCTCTGAGTTTTCAAGTACTAATTGTGTTTGCTATAGAAAATTTTCGAAATTTCACAGATCCTCTCTCCTAATTTAGTTTCGGGTTTTATCTAATTCAGACAGATTTACCGAGCTTCACTGGAAATAAAAATAAAATTTTCAATTCAGAAAATTCAATTATCATTTGAAAACAATTTTTATTTTAATGTGCTCGTAACAAAATAAACGTAAAACTTGAAATAGTATGGAATAAAACTTCCAGTTACTATCATCTTTAACACGTTGAGTGCCACGGTGACCGACACTGAAGCTGAAAAATTCACAATGTTTTATGTAATTTTTAAGAAAGTATAATCCTGTAATAAACAAAAGGTAAATAAATTTTAAATAAATTTTCAGTAATTACTTAATACAATATATATATTTTTAGTTTTATATCATATTTTAGACCGTCAGTCATCGGTGAATGACACGTTCTAAACGGAAAGTTCAGTGCCAGTCACCGGTGACTTACGTGGCGCTTAACGTGTTAATCAATCCTTTTAAATAAATGGGTAAATGTGGTATTTAAGAGTTGCAGGACTTAAATCAGACCATGGAACTATTAATAAAAAAGAAATGACATGTTCTTAAAGTAGTGAAGCTTCAACTGTAACCGCTTTCACAAGGGCTGGTTACAACCATGGAACTATTAATAAAGAGGAACTGACATATCATTAAAATAGTGAAGCTTCAACTGTACCCGCTATCACAGGAGTTGTTTATCGACGGTGGAAACTCCCACCAGTAGGTTTATATAGATATTTTCAACTTATTTAAACGCCTTATTATTACAAAATTTCAGTCATAAATAGTGGTAGAATCATATTTTCATTTTTATTGGTAGGAGTTTTCTTTGATGGTAGTTAGGCCCTGCGTTTCCACCATATTGTGACAACCATGGAAACAAACTGACAGTTTTATAAGGCATACTGACACCAGTAAAAACAAATAGAAATTTTTACGACATTTTTGAAAAAAAATTCCATGAAGAAGATGCTTCTTTAAGAAGAAATCTTCTATTCAATTTTACTGGTGGGACGTCTAACCTATCGGTAATAAGAAACTGAAGAACCGATTTTAAAAAAGCAGCCGCCATATTGTGACAACCTCCTCAGTTACTTCACTCGCAACTGGTAGACAATACGCTATATGTCTCCTCCTTTTTATTCATAACTCCATTGTTACCAACGGTCGAAGCTTCCACCAGTTAATTTATATCGACATATTTTGCGTATTTAAAGGCATTATTAATGCAAATTTCACTCATAAATAATAACAAAAAAAGATTCAAATTTTAACTGGTGTTAGTTTACTTTTGAGGTTGTCAGGTCCTTCATTTCTGCCATATTGTGACAACTGGTGATGCCATCTGACTGTTTATCTGTCAAACTGACAGCTGAAAATATTTGTGAGAAAATATTTACATGAATAAGACGCTTAAATAAGAAAATATTTTCTATTGAATTATACTGGTGGGAAGTTTGCCCAGGCGGTATTTTGAAATTGAAGATCCGATTAAAAAAAAAGTAGCCGCCGTCGTGTGACAACCTCCTTAGTTACTTCACTCGCAACTGGTAGACTGTACACTATATGTCTCCTCCTGTTTATTCATAACTCCATCAATTAGATTTTGAAGCGTTTTTTAAATTTTCAGAGTTTTCAAAAGCAAAAAAAATTAAATAAATAAAAATAATTAAGATTCTTTTGTCAATAACATTAACATGCATAGATACACAAAAGAAATATATTTGTTGTCATCGAATAAAGTAATTGTTTCTCAGCGTTTATTTCCAAAATAGACTTGGTGTATTATGATTGTGAACCCCTCTAGGTACCACTTGATTTTAATTAAAAACTGCCAAGTGGCGCTAGCAGTTTTAATAAAATTTTGCTTTTGTTTACATGAATAATGTTTCTTTTTAAGCTTTTTCTTAATAAATTCTTTTGTCATTCACTGATGTTAAAATTGTAGCATCATAATTACTTTTACATTGGAAATGCTAAATGAAGGGGTAAGATTTTATTAAAAAACAATTTTCTAGAAGACTTTTATTTTTATTAAAACTTACATTATACTTTATCAGCTTATATATTTCTAATTATGTTAATGATTTTCTATTTATATTATTTTGAAAATTTTAATTTTTAATGTTCAAAGATTTCAAGTACTATACTTGTGTTTGATAATGGATTTTTCGAAATTTCACAAATCGCCTCTTCTAATTTAGTTTCGGCTCTTATCTAATTCAACCACTTTTATCGACCTTCACTGGAAGTAAAAAAAAATTCCAAATCCGAAAGTTCACTTATCATTTGAAATCAATTTTTGTTTCAATGCACTCTTAATGAAATAATCGTAAAATTTGAAACACTATGGAATAAAATTTGCAGTTACAATCATCTTTAATTAATCTTTTATCTAAATTAGTCAATGTCATATTTAAGAAGTACAGTTCTTAAACTAGATATTAAAGCATTTTTAGAACTCTCAAGGTTTTCAAAAGCAAAAAAAAAAAAAAAAAAAATTAACAAAAATAATTAAGATTATTTTGTCAGTAACACAATTTTAAGAGTTTTGAAACATAAAGAAGCATAGCTGCACAAAAGAAATATATTTGTTATCATCGACAGAAGTATTTGCTTCCGCAGCATTAGATTGTGCAAGTTATTTACAGAGTACAGATTTCTACGTCACACATTTTAGATGCAAAGGGACAAGATAACGGAGTTATAAATAAGGAGGAGCAGACATATAGTGCATTGTCTACCAGTTGCGAATGAAGTAACTGGCGAGGTTGTCGCACAATGTTAAACATTTTCTATTTTTTTATAGGTGTCAGTTTGACTAGGTATTATTATTTTTTTCACAGATACTGACAGTAGCAGTGTTGCCAGTAAGCTACTTTTTAAAATTCAGATTTCTTTATTGGCACCACTTTTTGATATGATAAAATTCCCGTTCTTTCCGTATTAATTAATATGCCAATAAATAAGCTGAATTTACCATTTCCAAAAAAGAGGTGCCAATCAAGAAATCTGAATTAAAAAAAAGTAGTCCACTGGCAACACTGGAAAGGAAATTGTTTAGGTTGTCACAATGCAGCAAAAATGCAGGACCTGACTATCGCCGAAGTAAACTTCTATAAGTACAAATTAATATCTTTTTTTAGCCATAATTTGATTGAAATTCTTCATTAATAAAGTGTTTAAATAAGATAAAATTTCTGTTTAAATTTACTGGCGTATGTTTGTCCCGACGGTAATCAACACCTGCAAAAGCGGTTATAGTTGAAGCATCACTGGTTTAAGGATAAGGCTAATCGTACAAATCCTGAAATCGTACAAATGAAGACAGTTTTTACTCAACACAAGATTCAGTTTATGAAAATTCGGATATGGAAATGTACCGTGATAATTTGAAAACAGTGCGATGAAAAAGCGCGGAAATAACGTGCAGATTAGAACCGTTCCCAAAATGAAATAAACGGAAAACTTGAAATAGTATGGAATGAAACTCCCAGTTACAATCATCTTTAATAAAACTTTAAATTAGGTATTAAAGCATTTTTAGAACTCCCAGAGTTTTCAAAAGAAAAAAAATTAATTAATAAAAATAATAAAATAATTAAGATTTTTTTGTCAGTAACACGATTTTAAGAGTTTTGAAACACAAAAGAATTATATGTGTTATCATCGACAGGAGTATTTGTTTCCACAGCACTGGTCCACTAGTAAAAATTAATATCTGTTTTGCCATAATTTATGATGAAATTTTTCATTAATAAAGCGTTTAAATAAGGAAAAATTTTCTATTTAAATTTACGGGTGTATGTTTGTCTCGGCGCTAATCAACGTCTGCAAAAGCGGTTACAGTTGAAGCTTCACCGTTTAAAGGATATGTCACTTCCTCTTTATTCATAGTTCCATGGGAGAGATAGGGTTAACCCTTAAATGCCGGAATTATTTTTCTCTTTAAAATGGAAATATTTCATTTCACACCACTTTTTCAAAATAGAAATTTTTGTCTCATCTTAATGCAGAGTTTCTGCCATAAAAGAAAGCGAAAATTTCTCTTCATAATTACTGGTGTGCAAACCATAAACGTACTGGAAGATAGTATGTTGCCTAGAAGGCAACAGTAGGCATTTAACTCATTAACGCCGGTTGGTACAACAATCTGCCATTTAAGTAATAAGAAAATTTTAAATATGAAAACCAATATTTTAGTAAGGACATTTTCATATTACTTAATCTCAAACTTTGAAAGATTAAATAATTTAAAATTTCAATGTGGGAAAACTGGTGTCAACTGATACCGAGGTATTAAAAAAGTGTAAAAGGAACTCGCCGTTAATGGGTTAAGGTTAAAATGTTGAAAACTGACTGAAGTTTGATCGTGGATTAGGAGGACTGTATTTAATTTAGACTATTACTTACCGTAATTTCCGGCGTATAATCTGCGGATCAAACAATCATGTTTGACCCAGAAACTTTTAAAAATAAAATGTAACGTTTCAGATCGCGGTAAATATTTGTATTCAATTACTGGATAAAATTTCTGGGTCCAAACAAAATTGTTTTGTCTGCGAATTATACGCCGGAAATTACGGTACTTCTTTTTGCATCTTATTAAATAAAAATAAGAAATATTTATTGACGCATAGTTGAATGAAGACATCCAGTGAGGAAATTCTTGTGACATTTATTCATTTCCGCATTTTAGCAGCAGTTAGCAATTATTTTTGTCCCAAAAACGATTAAGAGGGCACAGGACCTTTAACCCTCTCGCTGCGTAGTTGTTTTATCAAAATAGCTTCGCGACGAGCGCCTTTTAAGAATTTTTTTTCTTTTGTCACCAGTTTTTCAAAACAAAATTTTTTGAATAATTTAAATGGGAAAATGCTCCGATTAAATAAGACAAAATTTACACACACACAAAAAACAAAATGTTGGGAATAATCAAGGAGGGTTAATTAAAAGAAAAAATGCATCCCCGAGACAATCTCGGGCTGCGCAGCGAGAGGGTTAAGTTTAAAATATCAGTTTTTGGTTTTTGCTTCATTCAGGATGTTTTAAAATTTCTAAACAATATGCAAAAAACCGCATTAAAAAATCTGCATTATTTCTTGAGTTATAATCATTTATAGGCGGTGAGTATAATAGAAGGTCCGTAGACATTGAAACTTTAAAAAGCGTTTTCTCAGATTAGTAAATTTGGAGTTTGCGCGCACTGTTACTTTTAAACTATATAAGCTATAGCTTAAACAATATTAACCAAATACTAGATGGAACCCGTCAAAACTTGACGGCAAGCAACTTGATGGCTCCAAACAAAAAAGTCTAACTCTTTAAAATGTTATTTACTGACATAACAATATGAATAAATCTGTGATTATTTGATACTAATTTCCTATGAAATACATTCATATCTACTACAATCATAAAATCCTTATCAGAATCGGTAGCGATAAAGCATGTAGTACATGCATTCTGTGTGCACTAATGTTAGATAATAGCAAAAGTGTACTGTACAATACATATCGGTATCATGCTGATCGACGGAAAAGAGCTTTTATTTGCATTGAAGCACATACAGATTTTTACCGCAGAAAACAGCAAATGCTTACATGCTTAAATATATAAATACACTAATTTTTCTTATTACACAACGTAAATAAAACATCTTTATACTTATTGATTGCAATATATATATATTTAAATATTTCTTAATTTATTTCTGAGTAATATTGTACTGAGTACTGTTTCGGTCAGGTGTCATGGACTCCGCAAACACAGAATTAAAAAAAAATAAAAAAAGAATTCTGCACACATAAGTGTACTCACATATTAAAGTATAAATTGCAATAAATATATTAAATTCAAAAATTCAAAAAACCCGACTGCGTAAAAAGCGAACTAATTATTTATGTCTCATCAATGTGAAACTATTTTTTATATTACTTATCTTTTTTTATTTACATATTGATGACTTTTAAGTTGTGTTTAATTATTTGTTCCTATCTACAAACACTGTTTTGATGAGGCCTATAGATGTCTATTATGAAGGTTAGAGTTACAGTAAAGGTTGAGATCCAAAGTACACAACTTCCAGGTTGTGTAATATTTAAACGGGGTTTCTGACTGCAAAATGGTCAATGAAACATCGTCTTCATTTTTAAAGACCTATCCAATGATATGCCACTTAATAGGGTCCGTAAAAAAATTTTTCGTCTGTACCGCCATTTTGTAGTTTACGGCCAATATTTTGAATTTATTAAAACAAAACTCATCCTATAACCATCGGACGGTTAAGACGAATCGACAGAGACCTCATTCATTAAAATCCATCCAGCCGTTGGGATGTTTCAAGGGTATAAAGAAATACACACATACACAGATACCCACATACACAGATACGCGTGAAACACATAACCCTTCTTTTCAGTCGGATAAAAATATAAACGATGATTAAAGGGATGACCTGTAATATGCAAAATGCTTAAAAACAAACAGTGCAGATTAATTTTCTTCCTTGTACACCACATACAGTGTTCTGTTACTTTTTGATTGTGTGTGAACCTGTAAGTTCTCGAATGAATGCACCTAGCACATTGCTACATGGTAAACTGGCCACATAGCTAAAAACACTCGAGAGAAATTAAATCTCTTGTTTGTCAATGTACTATGTTGCCTATTTACTGACATAACAACTTCAGTAAATCTGTGATTATTTGGTACTAATTTCATTTAAAATACATTCATATATACTACAATCATAAAATCCTTAGCAGAATCGGTAGATGATAAAGCATGTAGTGCATACAAATGCATTCTGGGTGCACTAATGTCAGATAATGACAAAAGTGTACTATACAATACATATTGGTATCATGCTGATCGATGGAAAAGCGCTTTTAATTTATTTGCACTGAAGTACATACATACAGATTTTTACCACAGAAAACAGCAAATGCTTGCATGCATAAATACACTAAATATATTTATTACACAATGCAAATCAAATGTCTTTATACTTATTGATTGCAATATTTAAAAAATTATATATTTTAAATATTTCTTAATTTTATTATGTTTTTAATTTATTTCTGAGTAATATTGTACTGAGTACTATTTCGGCCAGGCGTCGTGAAATAAAGTACAGAATTAAAAAAAAAACACTTGTGCACAGATAAGTGCACTCGCATATTAACGTATAAATTTTAAAAATATAAACAATCAGTCAAGAAACAGTACAAAGTCTCTTAATTTTTAATCTGCATTACAACAATTCTTTAGATTAATTATGTTAGCGTACTTATCATAAAGTACTTTTTTAAATACGCGACTTGATTAAAAATTTTGGCATTACAGTTTAATTGCTTTAAACATACAAACTGGTTAATTTATTTAATAGAAAACTTACCAATTGTTGAATAATGATCACCATCTTGTTGGGGAAAAAATAGTGTAACCAGTTTTGTGCTTCACACACTAATTGAGGAAGCATGTCAAAAAAAAAAAAAGAAAAATACTCCACTAACTGAAAGATATCTGCATTAGAATCCTGCATCAGGTCGGGTTGCTTGCTTTTACCCGAACCGACTCTCGGTTCGGGTCGGATCAGTGGTAGATTTTTTGTTGCAGGCCGGGTTCACTTTCATTGTTTCGGTTTGGGATTTGACTCTAGTGGGTTGACCGAATTTCAAATGATATCCAAAGTATTTTTTCAGTTTAAAGATCTGTGTACAATTAGGCCTCTATGTCTATAATGCCTTTTCTCCCGAAAGGCAGACATTTCTATTTAGAAAACACTTTTTAATTCCTAAAATTTATATATTTCATTGTTTATATAAGTTTGAATAGCAGGCACCTCTCAATCTAAACACATGTAACATGTATATGCGTACATAAACTATCAAAAATATAATACATGTGTGTAGCAAAAACAAAATTACGGTAATATTTTTCATATACCGGTAACTATTTTTGCAGGTTCAGGCCGTGTTGACTTAAAATCAGACGTGGTACAGGCTCAGCAAAAAATAAAAAAAGCTAAACTTTCACAGCCTCACAGACTTTTGACGAAATTCGCATTTTTCCGCAACATTTTTAGGAAATTATCATTTATTCTTCGATCCTTTGACAAAATTAGTGTTTTTCCGCTACCATTTCACGAAAATGTCACTTTTTCTGCAGTCTTTTTAATGAAATTCAGGTTTACTCCGCGATCCTTTGACGAAATCACGTTTTTTTTTGCAATCCTTTGACGAAATTTGCGTTTTATTCCACAATCTTTCAACAAAATTCCGTATACTCAACGATCTTTCCACGAAATTTGAGTATTTTCCACGATCCTTTGAAAAAATTCATATATTTTACACAATCTTTTGATAAAATTCGCATCTTTGACGAAAATCGTGTCTTTTTCTTGATCCTTAAACAAAAATTGCGTTTTTTCCGTGATTCTTAAACAAAAGTCGCATTTTTTTCGCGATTCTTTAACGTAATTCGCGTTTTTTCCCACAATCTTTCGACGAAATTCGTATATTTACACGATCCTTCGAGGCAATTCATATACTTTACACGATCCTTTGACAAAAATCATGTCTTTTTCGTGATCCATTGACGGGAATCGTATTTTTTCCTGCGATTCTTTGATGGAAATCTAACTTTTTCTCGCGATCCTTTAAATAAAATCACACTTTTTTACGATGACGTTAATCGTGTTTTTTCCGCTATCCTTTGACAATTATGCGTTTTTTGCGATCCTTTAAAAAATTTGCGTTTTTCCCACGATCCTTTGACGAAATTTGCTCAATTTGGCACGGTTGGTACTCGCGTTTTTCTTGTGTGTCTTTCGTTATCCGCCCCCCCCCCCCATAAAAATAACAACAAATTTTAATGCATATTTGCATAGATCCAAGGGACAGTAAAATTCAGTGCCAAAAAAGCGCCATTCCGCGGAAAACTAATATGTCTGTAAAATGGAATTTGGCAGGTTCCAAGTCTAGTTCACTATTTTATATAGTTCTGCATTAATGGAATGAAAAAAAAGAGGAAAAATAATGGAAACAGAATCCTCAGCACACAGGAATCTGTTAATGCATGAATTTTGTCTATGATCACTGTAGATTATAAATGTATGTAGAGAAATTTCTAAATCGCTCTTGTGAAGGGAAAAAAATTGAAAAATTCACCAGTCGGTTACTAGTCCAGGCAATAGAGAATTTTACCTAGCAAAAATAATGGTAGTACTGGAAATCGGCTTTCTACATGTTTTTGGGGTCGCTGAATCTGAATTTGTAACTTCCCACCAAATTTTCCCCCGGCAACCCCCCAAATTTTGGTAAAAAGCCTTCAAAAAAGGTTTTTATTAAAAATTTCAATTTTTTTATTGTTTTAGGGAAAAAGTATCTAGAAATTCAGAAAGTAGACAAAATTTCCAACAAATTAGATATATGACATTATGACTTAGGATGAAGGGGAAGGGGGGATCTGCCTCGGAACATGCGCGCGGTGCTGCGTAAACTAAGTTGCGCAATTCCACTTAACCACTCACACGTTTACATTCGCCCTCCCATCTCCCCTCCGAACTTTCTCTATAACGTTTACTTTAAGATTTTTGGGTCGCTGAATCGGAATTTTTAACTTTCCCCCAAAAATTTCCCCCCCGAAACCCCACCAAATAGTTGTTTTTAACTTAAATTTCTTATTGTTTTAGGGGAAAAGCATTACGAAATTCAGATACTAGACAAAATTGGCAACAAATAGGATATATGACATTATGAACTAGGATGAACGGGGAGGGTGAGGGCTGCCTCCTAACATGCACTGTGGAGCTACGTGCACTAAATGATGAAGTCCAGGCAATAGGGGATTTTATCTGGCAAAATTAATGGTAGTACTGGAAATCGGCTTTCTAGATGCTTTTTGGGTCGCTGAATCCGAATTTGTAACTTCCCACCAAAATTTCACCCGGCAACCCCCCAAAAAATTGATGTTTAAAAAAAAATTTGGTTTTTGAGAAAAGCGCGCGGGGAATGTTCCGAGGCAGCCCCCCTCTCTCCCCGTTTATCCTACGTCATAATGTCATATATCCTATTTGTTGCAAATTTTGTTTAGTTTCTGAATTTCGTAATGCTTTTCTTCTAAAACAATAAGAAATTTAAGTTAAAAAAACTATTTGGGAGGGTTTTCGGGGGGGGGGGGGGGGGTGATTTTGGGGGTAAGTTAAAAATTCGGATTCAGCGACACAAAACACTTAAAGTAAACCTTATAGAGAAAGTTCGGAGGGAAGATGGGAGGGCGAATGTAAACGTGTGAGTGGTTAAGTGGAATTGCTCAACTTAGTCCACGCAGCACTGCGGCGCATGTTCCGAGGCAGATCGCCCCTTCCCCTTCATCCTAAGTCATAATGTCATATATCTAATTTGATGCAAATTTTGTCTACTTTCTGAATTTCTAGCTACTTTTCCCCTAAAACAGTAAAAAAATGGAATTTTTTAATAAAAGCCTTTTTTGGGTGCTTTTTACCAAAATTTGGGGAGGGTTGCCGGGGGAAATTTTGGTGGGAAGTTACAAATTCGGGTTCAGCGACCCAAAAAAACATCTAGAAAGCCGATTTCCAGTACTACCATTAATTTTGCTAGGTAGAGTCCCTATACGGTCTCTATTGCCTGGACTATACAGGAGTTCTTCAATTGGTCATGAAGAAAAAAATCGCAAAATTCACCATTTATCGCAGAGGAAAAAGAAAAATCGACAGTTGGTTGTGAGGAAAAAATCATGAAATTTGTCGATTGGTCGCATAAAAAAAAACACACACACAAAAATTACCCAATCGGTAGAAGAAAATGAAAATACTGCAAAATTCATGAATTGTGGGGAAAATTTTGCAACATTCTTCCTTCATTCTTCAGAAAAAATCGTGAAGGTTGCCAGTTGATAATCGGAAAAAACTCAAAATCCTTTAATCAGGTACTTTACAATATTGTGAAGTTCATCTGTAAACTGTCGGAAATTCTTCAAACAGTCGTTGCAAACAATCGCAAAATCTGTCAATTAGTCGTTCTGGTTGATTAGGAAATCTTGTCATTTCATTTTATGACTCACTGGCAAAATTCACAATATTTTTCTATCATCATTTGAAGAAATTCAAAAAATAATTTTGCAAAATTGCGCAAAGGAATAAAACCACTTTCTCGGGGGAAAAGAAATCAGAAAGAGTCTTATGTCTGTAGAAAAATTTATTGAGGGGTAACACACGGCATTTTTTATTATGCAGAATTTTCCTATTTTGAGAAAGATTCATGATATCCTGCATGGTATTGCAAATCTTGCCCCTCAACAAAATTGTGCTCTCTTCCCTCCCCCCCCCCCACACACACACACAAATAATAAAAAAAAAATCTCTTGAAATGGTATCCCTGTAAATAAGGATGGGAATTTGAGGTGTAAATATTCGCAAAAGTACGATTCATTCATGATTAATATCCATATGAGGTTTTTAGGTTAAGAAAAAATGATTTTTTTATGGCTGATTGTTTGGACTGACGATAGATTTTTTTTTAATTTTTTGAACTGAATGCCTGAAATTTGCAGAAGTTTAAATAAAAAAAATAAATAAATAAATAAATAAAATAAAAAAAAAACGTAAATCATGCTATACTGGACAGCACTGATATACTTATACTTAATTGCATGTGAATGTATTTTTGTTTTTTTTTGGCAAATGCTTTTTAAAGTAGGATTACACTCATTTAAGTATTTTGAAATTTATTCACTCTGATTTATTATTAAGGAGTATTCACGAACTTTTCTTTTGATTTATTAATTGTAACGGTCTTTGGTTTATCAAACGAACACTATTTAGAAAGTTATCGGTATGTATGATACGATAGGGCACAGGGAACGTTATTTTGTTGGTTTTTAACACAAATCGCAATCGCTTATCAACAAACAAATGAAAAACAGAGGTAACTTATTTTCAAATACTTTTTGAGTTATGGAGATCCCAAAATAAACAATTCAATTAATTTGTAATTCTGACATTGAATTTTAAACTTACTTTAATGTAAGTATTCAAATCCATTTATTTGTCAACAGAAAAATTGTAGTCTTTTTTAGCTAAATAGTTTTAAATTGGTTCGTACCTTTTTTCGCGAAAAATTAAATCTCAGAATTTAAAAACTTTATTTGTTTAAGTGTTTAATTTTTCAGTCTCCGAGTTTCCAAGTTTCTCTTGCTTAATTTAACATTATGTAGTATATTAATTTTTTTAGTTGGATTTTCTAAAGAGCCAAGAATATTTTTAGTTAACCCGGGAATGCTCGCGCATATCCAGGATATGAACGATTAACACTTTGCCACGAATAAATTCAAACAAAAATCGTCATTTTATTTAATAGTTGACATTGCTCACAAAAATAATTTGACGATTACTTTTCGAAAATTAGTGGTGTGAAATGTATTAACCGTGTCCAGCCTGGGCATGACATACCCTGAGTGAACAATCTTGGGTTAATCGACATGTACTAACCAAAAACAAAAGTTTTCGGGAAATCGTTTCAGTCGCACTTTTTAGAGACCCAAAACCGTTTTCCATTAATTGAAGTAGAACCAAAACAAAAGTTATCAAAACATAAAAATATGTTTAATCTTGAAATATGCGCTATTCAGCAGATAAATTTCAAACTATGAAGCTATAGGTTACTGTCAAAATAATTACTGATGTATATTAAAACATTTCCAACGTGTAAAGCGATAAACTGGCTAAAAGCTATAAAACGACAGCAGAAAGAATAGATAATTGCATCACCAGCTAACAATAACAGAAAAAATAACTGAATTGTTTTCAATGATACCAAGTTTCTTTAACACGATTACATGTAAAGAGATATTTCAATAGAAAATGAACGGTTCGAAGTACAATAACGTTACATACCGATAGCTTTGACGCTAATCGGGTTTAATCCGCGATTAAATCTAAGTTACTAAATCAAAAGAAAAGTTAAAAATGGAATCCCAACAAATCAGAATAAACAAACAAACAATAAACTAACACAATACCTATAAAGGGTAATCCAAAAAGCTTTAACGCCTCGCCAGATAAGTTATGTTGTGTGAATCTATCTGTGTCTAGACAGGAACGTGCCCTGCATGCCATTGGAGCTCAGTGTCTATTTACACCGAGTGGTCTTTCTGATTGATTCTTCTGATGATGATTCTCTGTCTACGGTGGATCGTTCACTTCAGTGAATGAGATAGGACAGCCAGGAAGAGGGTTTGACGCATGCGCATATGTCTGTAAAACTCGGGCTTAACTTAAAAAAATAGCTTTCTGTTTTAATATATATGATGCGTTTCTTTTTAGTCTACGAGCTAAAACCCCAAAAAATTCTCATATTTTGGTTATTTATTTTTTTGCATGTAAAAAACTTGATTTTTTTTTTTTTTTTTTTTTTTTTTTTTGAGAGTTTTGAACTTTCCTTAATTTTGTGCTAAAATTAAATTTTAAACAAAGCTTTTTGCATATATTTTGGTTTTAAGTTAGAAGCAGGCGTGTTATCATTCTATTTTGTTCAAAAATTGTTTTCTATATGCATAATTTAGAATTTTATCATGCGCGCAGCACTTAATCACGCATGAGTGAAATGAATTTTTAAATTTTAAATTTAAATATTAATTTTGTATTTACAACATTTATTTTTCTGGATAATATAGTTAAGTATGTATACTTTAGGCATGAAGGGAAAAAAATATCTTAATTGCATATTGTTTGTGTTCTGGTACTTTGAAGAACACGATGTTTTTGATTGTTTCGAGAAAATCAAAGATCTTGTGCCCCCTTAAGTGTTAAATATTTTCAGAATTTTATGCAAATAAAATGCACACCATTAATTTTTTACTGCAGTTTGTATTTTCATTTTTAGTCATTTTAATTTAATATTTATTGACACCAGTTCATTTATGCCACTAATTTTGTATATTCTCTTATAATGGTTTTCACTATTCGTGTTTGCTTTTTCCTTTTGATTGCATTCAAGTACATATGATAGGTTTTCTGTCATATAGTGATCCTAGTAATGTATGTTCGCGGTATGCACTGTGATAGAGCGCAGAATGTTATTCGAAACAAAGTCGTTATGTAAGAAGCCTCTGCAGATGAATGGAAGGAATTCCGCAAGTTGAAAATAGTGCTGCCATCTTTTGTATGCTTTTGTATTGTTCTTTTTGTATGCTATAAAAAGAAAAGTTGACAATAGGAAAAATAGAAAGAGAAAATATAAAATATTAATCCATAACGCAATGTTAAGCCATACCTACTAACTTTTACGTTGTTTTATACTTCAAAAATTTAACAAATATCGCCAGTACCACGTCAATCTACACTCTTAATTCAAAAGAACGAATTATTAACTCAACAAAAGGACGAAAAGTTTTAAGCGTGTTTTTGTTCTTTCTGAGTATCTGTTTTATCAAAAAGAGACATTTTCCACAAAAAACTGGTTTGCCAAATAACCTTTTTAGGAGTAGCATCCCCAGGACCGCTCATTTCAGATCGGAACAGAAAAATATCTCTAAAAGAGCGGTTTAAGAAGCTTCCCCATTGGTTGAAATCGTGTAACGCGATATATAGTTTGGCAAAGGGAGACCATTTTGAAAAGGGAGTCGCTTGTTTGATTCAAACGTCAAAGGTTAGCGTTACCTACATGATAAAAACAATGTTACAATTATAATTTGATTGGTTTAAAAATGGTATAGAATAAGATAGATGGATTATGCTATGAAAGCAGGGGTAGGGGCAATCATCACAAAGAACTGAATAAATTTCGTTTTCGTTTCCCAGCTAAAACCAAGATGGCTACCGGCGATTCTAGGATTTTACTAATACTGAAAATTCTAAGGTAAAGTACGCTGTTTTACTTCATCTTTCTTGTAATTCCTTCGCCATTCCTTGTTGTATTTTCACATTGTATGTATGATTTTTGCGTTATTTAACGTTATTACTTTAAAACCGGAAACATGAATTTCTTAAATTACTTTTTTTTTTCTTTTTTTTTTAATGCAACTGTTCCATAATTTTTATAATCAATAAAATGCGCTTAGATATGTAGTTTTCTAGTATTCAAATTGTGTAAAATTACACTAATTTGTATTTACATTATTAAACATATATCATTTTGGGCTTATATTACTAATTATTATTATACTACTTTGTTCATGACACTCAGAAATATTTGCGGAACACAGCCCATGATTATAAAAATTATTAAATTATTATTAACTTATAATATATGTTCTATTTTTTTTATGTTTCAGTAAGTACAAGTATTTAATAAATTGTGTTCAGTTAGATAGTTGTACACATCTACACTTTATTTATTATTTTGTAAATAGTACGAAATGTAAAAGATAATTTAAAAAAGTATCAGAAAATAATAGATTAGTAAAAAATATGATTAATTTATTTTATGACACAACTAGTTTTTTTTTTAAATTATGATTTTGTGAATTTTTATTTTTGTGTTATACTTCGCTCTGTTCATATTCAAAAGTTTAACTAAAAAAAAAGTCTGCAGTTATGTAACACATGAATTCTATATTCCATAATTATTTATCTGTGTCATAAGCAAAATATATTAAGAACATATAATAATATCAGAAATAATTAAAGAAATCGACATTTCCGGATTAAAACTAATAACGTTAAAATTATATATACAATGTGAAAATACTAAAAAGAAGAAAATCATAATAAGAAAGATAAAGTAAAGACAGCGTACTTCAGGATATTGACAAGTTAAAAGATCTTGTCTTGTTATAGCGCGAACCATCTTTTATTATTATTATTATTATTATTTAATTTATCTTTCGGAAATGAAAAACAAAATTTCTTCTGTTCTTCTGCATCTGGATTAAAATAAACCAAAATGGAGTTTTAAAAATAATACATTTTGCAAACTGGGGAGTTATATATGTTAAAAAATAAAATTATAAAAAAAATTCTGAAAATAAGAGGGAAATAACTTATTTTGCCTATTAAATTTGACAAAAAGAAGGGGTTTAAAAATGACTTGTCAATAATGAGTGCAGTCACTCGTTTTGCCTATTAATTTAGTCGAAAAAAGAGCGAAAACAGCTTATTAAAAAGGAATGAAAAAAACCACTCCGCAAGATGGATGAAATTCACTCCTATAGGATAAGTGCATTTTCAATACTGGAAAGGAGTGAAAATACACTCAGTCGGAGTTAAAATCGCTGAATTTTTTTAAGAGAGTATCCAATATAAAAACAGTGGGCTGCTTTTTTGAATTTCAGATTTCTTGATTGGCACAACATTTCCGAAATGGTAAATTTCACTCGATTTCGCCTTAATTAATATGTCATTTAATAAGGTTAAATAAGGCGAATTTTACTATTTCAAAATGTGGTGCAAATAAAGAAATCTCAATTTATAAAAAAATAAACCACTGATTTCAGATTGGATAGTTTGACAAAGTAGTGACGATATTGTATTTTTAACACTTTGCGTGCCAATCGCGAGTCTGACTCGGGATAAATTTTCTTTGAAAAATTTGCTTTTGGCACCAGTAGTAAAGGAAAATGAAATTTCCCTTATTTAATTAGAGCATTTTCGAAATTCTGCAATATAAGATAACTTCTATTAAAAAAGTGATGCGATACGATGGAAATTTGTGTAATAGTCAGCAGACCGCAAATGGGTTAAACGCTGTAATATGGAGATTATGTAAGGCAAACATTTCTATTAAATGTTTGTGGTATAAAAAAGCGTTACACTTTGGCAGCTATCGATAAACCAGCCGAACAAGAGTGACCAAAGACCGAAAACTAACGCTGCGATAATATAAATTACCATTATGGAATGTAAGCCATACGACTTTTACTTTGACAACGTGTCGTAGGAGAGAAAAGCGGCGCTCATACAGTAGCGCTCAAAAGTATTTTGACAACCTTATATTCTCTCTTATTTTATTTAACAAAAAAATGTAAAAGAAAATGTATTCCATATAATTGAGAACACTATGACTGCAGTTATTCAAATGTGTCAAGTTTCAACTTGTTTGTTTACATTCGGCGCCACCGAAGAAATATGACTCCTCCTTAGCTCAAAAGTATTTTGACAATTATTTTGCATTTAATTGTTGAAGGTGTCAGTGGCGCTATAGCTTCGATTAGTGTTTATATCGACTTATTGTGATTATTTTTAAATGCCGAAATGTAAAAAATATTGAAGTGATTCTAGAAAAGCCGCTGTAAATGCACTTAAGAAAAATAGACTTTAAGCAGAATTAGCTTGTTCTTTTAACGGGTCTCGTCAACTTGTTATTACATGGAATAAAGTTTTTAATAAACAGAAATACATCGAAAATAAGCCTCAAAGTGGCCATCCGAAAAAAAACAACTTGCATTGTTGACTGTAGTATAAAAATGATATCTACAAGTGATTGTCGTAAGTCCGCTGTAATAATAAAAAATGAATTGAAAGAAAATTACGGCATAGACATACACGTTTCATCCATCAAACGACGCCTAAAGCTATATGGTTTACATGGCAGAAGACCAGCAAAAACACGTTTGTTTTCTATTAAGAATAGGAAGGCTAGAGTCGCATTTGTAAAACGGCATAACCATTTCAGGGACAAAGCAATTCCATTACTAAAATGTTGAATTTAATGACTGACACCGGGATTTGAAAACAAATATATTTGCAAATAAGAAAAAGCTATATTTCACACGCATAATTAGCTGAAATTTTTTTAACCAAAATTCCGGTGTCAGTAATTAAATTCAACACTTTAGCAAAGGAATTGCTTTGCCCCTAAAAGGGTTATGCCGTTTTACAAATGCAACTCAAGCCTTCCTATTCTTAGTAGATAACAAACGTGTTTTTGCTGGTCTTCTGCCATGTAAACGATAGAGGTTTGGGCGTCGTTTGACTGATTAAACGTGTATTTCTATGCCGTAATTTTCTTTCAATTCATTTTTTATTATTACAGCGGACTTACGACAATCACTTGTAGATATCATTTTTATAATACAGTCAAAATTGCAAGTTGTTTTTTTCGGATTGCCACTTTGAGGCTTATTTTTGATGTATTACTGTTTATTAAAAACTTTATTCCATGTAATAACAAGTTGCCGAGACCCGTTAAAAGAACGAGCTAATTCTGCTTGCAGTCTACCTTTCTTAAGTGCATTTACAGCGGCTTTTCTAGAATCACTTCAATATTTTTTACATTTCGGCATTTAAAAATAATCACAATAAGTCGATATAAACACTAATCGAAGCTATAGCGTCACTGACACCTTCAACAGTTAAATGCAAAGTAATTGTCAAAATACTTTTGAGCTAAGCAGGAGTCATATTTCTTCGGTGGCGCCGAATATAAACAAACAAGTTGAAACGTGATACATTTGAATAACTGCAGTCATAGTGTTCTAAATTATAGGGAATATATTTTCATTTACATTTTTATATTAAATAAAATAAGAGAGAATATAAGGTTGTCAAAATACTTTTGAGCGCTACTGTATATACCAACAAAATTTAGATAACGTTAGCTTGCAAGCCACTTCTTTTTTAGCCACCACCTGCAGTAACGAAAGAAACGCAAGTTTGCGACAACAAACTCGACACATAGGGCGCACGCTCTATGTGTAATCGCTCTGGTCTGAGCGGATGAATGAAAGAAATTTCAGAAGTTTAAAATAGTGCCCTGTTACGATTGATAGTACATTTGAATGCTGTAAAATTAAAATATACACCGAAAAAGTCAGAAAGAGAAATTGCCAAATATTAATGAAGATTGAAATGCAAACCTAGAACAATTGTGGACCCCAGATTGAAATCACGCTGCTATTAGTGAGTGAGATGAATGCCTTTAACCCCTTAACGCTCGAATTAAATTACGGTTTATAAAAATTAAAATTGCTTATTGGCACCACATTTCTGAAAAAGAATATACACCTTATTTAATGACAGGTAAAACGATACTAAAATAAAGCCAATTACACTATTTTATAAAACTGGTGGCAATCAAATAATCTGAGTAAAAGACTCAGCCAGTGAATATCCCCTTGAGAGGCGGTGGGATATATTTTATCCCACCTATGATTAACCAGGATTTGCACCAGAAAAAGTTTAGGAAATTTTAGTTTTCTGACTTTAGTGAAGAAAAGTCGTAAAATTGCTTTTCCTTATTTTGAAATAAAATTTTTCTAAATTTCCGGTGGGAATTAAGCATTTCACAATCGCAATTGCTTGCCCTTCAAGGGGTTAAGACGGAAGCAAGAATTAAGGGGTTAACTACGGATTTTGGAACCTATAATTAAGTAGTAGCTGTTCTCTTTTCCTGCTTACTTTTGATTTGTCAATTCATCGAAGAGAAGAAAGTGGCGATCATGTACGCGAACAAAATTAAGATATTCTACAACTGCAGCGCATTTATATTTTGGCTACCGGTCGCTGAGAAGAAAATAGCGCTAGTGTGCGCTAAAAATTCTAACACTTGCTGCGCATGATCTAAATATAATCGCTGTGGCTTCCCCACTTCCACATTTTACTCAGAAGTACGCTATACGCTGTTTGACACGGAATTACACTTTTTGTCTAATTTCTGTTCCGAAATCTTACTAGAAGTTCCAGAAGAATCTCTTTAAATATTCACAAAATATTCGTTTTTAAGTAAAGCAAAAAATATTATTCGTAAGTTCTGATATTACTTGAGAATTTCTGAGAAGAAATCGAGGCAAACTGGTAGCCCTGATTTCACAAGAAAAACTGGAAATTTGTAATTATTCAGCATTCTTATATTCTATAAATTTAAGTATTAAATTAGAATTATATTAAATTCCGCCTGAATTGAAGGGAGTCCGTCAAGCATTACATATATACATCTGAGCTAGAATCCACGTTCAGACTACCGATAAAATGATCCGAGATGCATACTTGTGTGACTTGTAGTTTTAGAAAGAAAAATTAAGACTTCATATACAGTGGATACCATCGTCCCCGGAATAATAGGACTAAGCGCTGGCACAAAAATGGTGGCCAACCTAGATGGCATTTTTTTCTTTAACGTATGTATGGTCCTTAAACTTGACACCAGCATTTTATAAAAGATTTCTTTGAATTGTTTAATCTCAGAAGAATAAAGAAGAAAAAACTTAAAAAAAATACTGGTCCCAATATTTTAGGGACGGTACACACGCTGAAAAAAATCCGAATTCGGTAGCCTCAATTTTTGTGTCAGCACTCAGGCCTAGTATTCAGGGGATGGTGGTGGATACACAGCCGAATAAAGAGGAATTAACGTAGCTTTAAAATGGTAAAGCTTCAACTGTAACCGGTTTCGAAGCGGCTCATTACCGCCGGAGAAAACTTCCACATGTAAAGAATAGTAATTTATTCCTTTTTAACATCCCATTAAATTCTAAAGTTGCGTTGAAACAACGGTAAAAATAAATTTGCATCCTTAAATTAACTATCAAGGTACCACTATTTTTGAATTAAAAAAATTCCTTATTTATTAACACATACTTTGGCCAGTGTCGCCAGTAGGCTGCTTTTTAAAAATTATGATTTCTTGATTGACAGCACATTTTTGAAATGGTAAAATTCGCATTACATAATAACATATTAATTAACGCTGAAACAAGTGGAATTTTACTATTTCAAAAACGTGGTGTCAGTCAAGAAAGCCAAATTTTTAAAAAGTAGCCCACTGGCAACACTGGCTTTGACATTAAATGAAACGAGGGTTATCTTTCGAAATTTGTGGTGGCTAAAAATTTCCAGCAAAAATTTGAAGATCCCTGCGTTATAGCTTTAGCGGTTTATGGGTTAATACAGGATTTTAGCGATAATTATTGCCAAAAAGAGATATCCTTTTTTCTTGGTGGAAGTTTACTTTGGCGACAGTCATTCCTTGCGTTTCGGCTATATTGTTTGAACCTAAAAGATCTTCTGTCAATGTCAGTGAAAGATATTTTAATAGCTGAGCTAATTTCCACAATTAAAAACTATTAAATTTTAACACCATATTTTGAGCGAAGCTTTGTAACAATAAGTCGCTAAATAAGGCAAAATTTTCTATTCAAAATTTACTGGTAGAATTTTCCTCAGGTGGAATTCAGAAACAGTTGATCAAATGTAAAATCAAGTCCCTGATAATGCGCATGCCTACATGTTTCTCATGTGACTCACTACTTTTTCTTCCTGTATAAACTTGTGACTCCGATACATAAGACGTAGCAGTATCGCAAAGAGTCCGCATTTTGATGCCATATCGATCTGGATTGGTTGACTGGATAGCATCCTTTAAAACCTACAAACTGCTTATAAACAGTCACATTCTCACAGGCATTATACATTTTAGAAACTATTTCTATTCACTTTCTCAAAATTCTCGTGTAGCTGGAAGTTTGATATATTTTGTTCTCACTAGTCGTAATGACTTGTCATAGAAACGTAATACGCGGAAGATGCGAAAAGATTCGCCTACCTGTGTTTTGAAATCCACAAGTTATTTTTAGATTTACCATGAGACTTGTAAACACCAGCCAGTAATAGTATAATAATGCAGTGGCGCAGCTAGGGTGGGGGTTTTGAGGCACTGGATACAACTTTTTTTCTAAGAGTTTTCTTCCTTTTATTTTATCGAAAAAGTTTGCAATTAAATTATACGAATTTTACTGTATTAAAATAGTGGTATATTGAACTTCAAAATCCCTACCCTGGCTGCGCCACTGAATAATTTATGCTGGAATGTAACTTCATCTATTTCATTCCAAATATCACCATACACTTTCCGCCTCTCAGTATTAGTCATTTCCAAGACGATTTTATCCAGAGTACTGTTAATGATTACTTGAAAAGAAGAATTTAGCTCATTTATTCTGGAAGTAGCATATTTTGTTATACCTGATGATACATTTATTATGTTTGTAATGGTTGCCATCCCTTTATTTGGGAAAGGTTCTAACCTCCAAGTTATTTCCGCGTCTTTTCATCGCACTGGTTTCACACAATCATGTTCCATTTCCATATCGGAATTTTCATCATCTGAATCTGGGGTTAAATAGAAACTGTCGTCCCTTGTATGATTTTCTTCTTCTGAAACCTCCTCGTCAAACTCGGGTGATTTCAGTAAATCTTACACCTCATCGTTACAACGCATACCTCTTTGTCGAGATGCCATGGTAACCACAGGCAAAAAACACCACCATAGTAAATATATGACAATAAGAAAAATAAAACATCATCTTGAATTTTATCGGTTTTAGAATGTTCTGGCTTTCACTTCTTTTTCTCGCTATATATGTGGCACAACACCAAATATAGCCTTTTCATTAGTCTTAAATTTGAAAGGTAAGAACTTTACTTCCCCTAAGAAGTATTTTGACCTTGAAAGTGAGCAAAGGTAATTAACTAGCTGAATATTAAAGAGAACCGATATTATTTTAGAATCTGGTCATATTGACCCAAGGATTACAAGTGTGATTCTTTTTATTGTAATGGCAAATTACAAAGTTATTTAATTTTGAAATTAACAGTATTAAATATACCTAACAATAAACTTGTCAAATGCAGAGCAAAGCAAATCATTAGTAAAAAAGTTATGAGCAGTGAATTTCATTTCGGGTTATATAGACCCAAGAAGAACAGCAGGGTTAAAATGAAATTGTTCGGAAATTCTGATGGCTATTCAAAATTAAACGAACAGAAAATTTTGCTCCTAAAAGGTTTAATTTAAATTGACAAATTTCTTACACAGTCCTGTAATATATATATATATATATATGTATCTCGGGAGAATCTTACAAAGATTTGATTAAATCAGTAAAAAATCTACAGGATGATTTTATAATTACGTATGTGGATAAAGCTAACACCAACTATGCTATAATATGTAAAAAATTATACGGAGATATTCTAAGGGAAACCTACAATAATGAGGGAAATTATCAACTACTAAAAACTACTAAACAAGTTATTGTAAACAGAGTGAAGGCGTTTTATAAAAAAATAAAATCAAAGCAAAATAGTGCGGAACTGCCTTATCTTGTAATGATTCCAACATTCCATAAAAACCCAATTACTTTTAGAACCGTAACTTGTGGGTTTGGTTCTTACCTGGAATGTGTAAATAAAAAATTGTTGAATATATTACAAAAGATTTTTGATCAGGTTATAAATGAATATTCTTCGATAGTAATAAAAAATATCTATGAACTTATAAAAAGTTTAAAAAAGCTGAAAAACATTACAGGATTGTATACATATGATTTCGAGGATTTGTATAATAGCATAAATTTAGATGATTTGAAGTACAGAGTTATGGATTTTTTCAAGAAATCTAAAGAGAAGGATATCAGTATTGAAATATTCACCGATTTATTTCAATTTGTTGTTTACGAAAATTATCTGTTTGAAGGGAAACAAACATATAAACAAGTGAGAGGTATTCCAATGGGGGGCAGTTGTTGCTCCATCCTTGCAGATATTTATCTGTTTACATATGAAGCCGATTTATTGCTGGAAAAAGACTTAAAGATATACAGATATATAGATGATGTTTTGGTGGTTGAGCTGAATAACAATAAAGAAATTTATCAATTTAAATGTTGTCCAGACACTTTAAATTTAAAGAGTGCTTCGGATAATCAAAGCAGTGTCAACTACTTGGATGTTAATTTGGAGATTAAAAACGGAATTTTAGTATACAGTATTTATGATAAAAAAAAACTATTTTGATTTTGATACAATAAAAATATTAAACTTTAATAGTAACGTGCATGTTTCAATTTTTAGAAATATATATTCAAATGGATTAAATCGTATTGCAAATTTGTGTTCAAATGTTGATAAATTGGTTGGTGAAATTTTTAACCTTTACATAAACGCCAGTAAACAAAATTTCCCAATACATTTTCTGAATGATTTAACTTTCAATTTTATCAAGAAAAAATGCTATCGAAATAAGGTATTGGAATTGTTCGATGATGGTGATTTATCGATATGTGATTCCTATCGAAAATAGCTTAGCAGTGAGGTTATTCACGGACTTTATTTGACGGCTTTTGGGATAGTTTGTGATTTTCATTTTTTCAATCTCTATTTGTTTGGTCTTGGCAAGTGAGGGGAAATGTTGTGCACGTAAAACATGTTTAACCCCGAAGTACAAGTCATAAGCCTTGGCCACTTGTCTCCATATATAGTTTTTTCTTAGTTACTCTTGGTTTTGTTAATTATTGTTTTAGTTACAGTTTGATAGATGTTTTTTCTTGTACTAAATTATATGAATTTGGATTTTTCAATATATATATATATATATATATATATATATATATATATATATATATATATATATATATATATATATACATATATATATATATATATATATATATATATATACATATATATATATATATATATATATATATATATATATATATATATATATATATATATACATATATATATATATATATATATATATTATATTATATTAATTGAATTTATCACGGTATTTCAAAATGAATTAACTGAATCCATAGGTTTTAATTTCTGTGTTAACTTAACTGTTTAATTCACCTTTATCTTATCGTGCTTTTGGATACCATGTGCAGGAAGATATTTTGAAAACAACTGGGATTTTATTCGGTATGTTGTGTAATATTTCTATTTTTTATGCTATAAATTAAATATTTAAAAGGTTGTATTGTTTTTTTCCATTCCATGCCATTTGATATTATTCGGTTTGCATCTTGAAACTATTCTCTTGGTCATATTGGTTGTTTGAGTACAGGAGAAAAAAAAATTTCAGCTTTTAACTTTTTTCTCACAGAAAACAACCGATTTGCTTATTTCATTGAATTCTGTACTTTTGAAAACGTAATTCAATATATAGGTTTTTCAATTATTTTTTTCGGTATCCATATTCTTCTTTTTTTCTTCCATATTAATTCTTGTAATTAAGTATAAGGCACTTTATTTTATACATACAGTTGTATATTATAGGTTTGTAGCATCCATTTTTATTTTTATTTCATTCACAATATTGCGGTTTTTGATGATGGTCGGTACTGTTTAATTAATGGTTATATATATATATATATATATATATTTGCACAGACACATAGAATTACCAGGTTTTCTTTTTGCGAAACTGTGAAATTGAACAGCGTTTTCCATTTTTGTATAAAGCAAAAAAACCTTTCAGTTAATGCTGTTATTTTTGCATAGCGGCCAACCTGTATGCTTTTTTCATAACACTAGAATACAGTAGTATATTTTCTTTAATTTTATCTCCGCAATGTAACGATTTTTAACGTATAAAAAAGGACCTTCTAATAAATTTTACTAGTAACAAAAAACCGTACAAGTTTTCAGCTGTGATATGCTTGTTGTTCATTTTGAACAGAATTTTCAAATGATCAGCACGAATAATTTCGTCGTGAGACACCAATTGTTCATGACTCAGGATGTAATGTATTTACAGAAAAAAAAAGCTCCTTTATTTTAAATCTCTTCAATAATCTACTGATTTCATGATTTTATAAATAAAAGTCTGACCGTGAGAGTCTCAGAAAGTTTCGCGATGTTAAGTGGGGAAAATATTTTTTTCACAACTGCCTTAATATTTTGAAGGGCGGTAATATATTATATATATAGTGTTGCCTCATGTTCCGCGCAAATCGGGGCTCGAAAATGCTCTGGACACCAGTATTTTAAAGTAATTTTCTTCATATTATCTAGTGCCAGAATTGTCTGCGATAAAATATGACGAAATAAAGAAAAAGAAATTAGTGGTGTATCGAGAATTTGGAGCTCTGGTTTACGCGGTATACCCAGTGTTGTCAGATTGGGGATTTTTTTGTCCCCAGATTGTTGATTGTCACCGCTTTTTTGAAACAGAAATATTCAGTCTTTTTAAAGATAGATAAAAAATTCTGAGAAATAAGGCGAATTATACTATTTTTAAAAAAGTGGTGACAGTCAAATAATCTGAATTTAAAAAGTCCCCAATCTGGCAACACTGTATAAGGGTGATTTTAAATTGTTTTTACAAAATAAGAGGGGTGGTAGTACCCATCCAGACGAGTAATAATTATCACAGTACATGGGGTCGCAAACCACTTATTAAGTCAGAAATACAGGGTGTTCCAACCTAACTGAAGTCGGCTTGTCGGTAATAATGTTGCGGAAAATAAAAATATTGCAATAAAAATGTAACGATATCTACCATATTTTGTATGAAATGGGATAACATAACAAAAAGTTCTGGAAAAATAGGGTACTCACAGAATCGATGATACCGTATAAACTGATCACCACAGTCCGAAATTTGCAGCGTCAAATGCATACTGCTGGCGCGTATAATGGAAACTTCTACTACTTTTTTGTGTGTTATCCTACTTACAACAAAAGTGAGCATGTCAATTAAAAGTTTTATTATAATATACTTCAGTTTTCTGAAAATTATTACCGTCAACCGTTGTTCTATTAGGGTAGAACACCTTGTATTTGTGACTAAATAAGTCGATTGCAACCCCATGTTCTATGGTAATTAATGCTCGTCTGGATTTGTACTATCAGCACTCTTATTTTGTAAAAACAATTTAGAATCACACTGTATTTTGACTCCAAACTGTCAAATGACGCTTGGAGTTTTGAAAAAATTGTTGTTTCTGTTTATATGAAAAAAAAAATTAAAGCATTTTCTTAGTAAATTCTTTTGACATTCGATATGCTTACACTAAAATGTTAAATGCAGGGGTAGCATTTTATATTAAAAATGTTCGGTTTTATAAGTCTTTTATTTTTATTAAAACTTGCATTAGACTTTATCAGTTTATATGTTTCTAAAAATATTAAGGATTTTCTAATTATGTTATTTTGAAAGTTATAAGTTTTATTGTTCTAAGTTTTCAAGTATTAAATGTGCTTGATATAGGAAATTTTCGAAATTTCACAAATCCTCTCTCCTAATTTAGTTTTGGTTCTTATCTAATTCAGTCATACTTACCGAACGTCACTGGAAGTAAAAATAAAATTTTCAAATTAGAAAATTTAGTTGTCATCTGAAAGTAATATTTATTTTAATTTTCTCGTAATGACATATGCGTAAAACTTGAAATAGTATGGAATGAAACTTCCAGTAAATATCATCATTAATTAATCTAAAAAAAAAAAAAAAAAAAAAAAAAAAAAAAAAAAAAAAAAAAAAAAAAGTGGGTCAAGTTGATATTTAAGAGTTTCAAGTCTTAAATTAGATATTGAACTATTTTTAGAACTGTCAAGATTTTCAAAAGCAAAAAAGTTTAAACTAATAAAAATAATAAAGATTCTTTTGTCAATAACACCATTTTATGAATTTTGAAACATAATGAAGCACAGCTAGACAAAAGGAGTGTATTTGTTATAATCGATTCCGAAGCATTAGATTGTGCAAGTTATTTACAGAGCACAGATTTCTATTTCACAAATTTTAGATTCAAGGGGACAAGATAATGGGGTTATGAATAAAGTGGGGCAGACATATAGTGCATTGTCTACCAGTTTCGAATGAAGTAACTGGGGAGGTTGTCGCAAGATGGTTACAGTTTTTTAAAATATCATTAAAAGTTTCCGATTAAAGCCTGGGTAAACTTCCACCAGTAAATTTGAATAGAAAATTTCGTTTTATAAACACTCTTTATTCATGCAAAATTTCTATAAAAAATGTGGTAAAAATTTCCATTTCATTTTACAGGTGGCAGTTTGCCAGACATTTCTTTTTCATTGACACTGACGGGAGTTTGTTTAGGTTGTCACAATGCAGCAAAAATGGAGGACCTAACTACGACAGCAGTAAACTTCCATCATTAAAAATTAATACTAGTTTTTGCCATAATTTTTAATCAAAAATCTTCATTAATAAAGCATTTAAATAAGAAAAAAATTCTATTTAAATTTACATTTAAATAGATTTATTTAATTTTTTTCTATTTACAGCACTGTGTCAGGAATTAGCCAGTTTAAATTAAACCTTTTAGGAGGAAATAATTATGCTCGTTTAATATTGAAATGCCCTCAGAATTTCTGATCAATTTCATTTTAATCCTGCTGTTCTCCTTGGGTCTATTTAACCCAAAATGAAATTTATTGTTCAGAAGTTTTTACTAATAATTTCATTTGCTCAGCATTTGACGAGTTTATTGTTAGGTATATTTAATACTGTTATTTATTCAAAATAAAATAATATTGTAAACTTTTCATTTTATAGCATACAAAAAGAACATCAGGCAGAGGGCAGCACTACATTCAACTTCCGGAATTTCTTCCATTCATCTACAGAAGCTTATTATATAACGGCTTCAGTTAAAACAGAATTACGCGCTCCATCACAGTACATACTATTACCATAATTTCTTATAACGACTATACAACAAAAAAATGTCATATGTACTTGAACACGCCACGTTCCCCGGAAAATCTACGAATTGCCTAATCCATTCTAAAAGAATATACAAAATTAGTAGCATAAATGAACTGGTGTCAATGCAAATTAAAATTAAAAAGACTAAAATATAAAATACAAACTGCAGTACAAAATTAATGGTGTGCATTTTATTTGCATAAAATTCTTAAAATATTTAACACTTACGCGTTTTAAGGACAAAATAATTATTAATTGCTTCTAAAAGTCGGAAATGAATAAATGTCATAAGAATTTCGTCACCGGACGTTTTCAGTCAACTATGTGACAATATTTTTTTAATTTAAAAAGATGCAAAAAGAAGTAAGTAATAGTCTAAATTATATACATTCTACCTAATTCACGATCAAACTTAAGTCAGTTATCATCATTTCAATCCTATCTCGTCAATGGAACTATGAATAAATAGTAACTGGCATATCCATAAACCCACGGAACTATAATAAAGAAGAAATGACATATCCATAAAATAGTGAAGCTTCATCTGCAACCGCTTTCTTAGGGGTTGATTGCCGCAGAGGGAAACTTCCACCAGCAATTTTAAATAGAAATTATGTCCTTATTTAAACGCCTTGTTAATTGAGAATTTCAGTTATAAATAATCGCAGAAACATTTATTCATTTTTTTCTGGTGATAGTTTAGTTTTGCGCCAGTCAGGCTCGGCGTTTCCGCCATATTGCGACAACTTATACAACATCCTGTCTGTGTCGGTGAAAAAGATTTTAAAACATGGGAAAATTGACACCAGTAAAAATAAATAGAAATTTTTACAATATTTGTGAGAAAATATTTCTATGATATAAAGCTCTTAAATTTTCTATTTAAATTTACTGGTGTACGTTTGTTCCGGTGGTAATCGATCCCTGCGAAAGCGATTATGGATGAAGCTTTTCAACCCTTGAGCGGCGGTGGGATAAAATATATCCCACCTAATTAAAAAGAGATTCTCACCAGACAATTTTAACAAAATTTTATATTTTTAACTTTGGAAGAAAATTGTTGAAAAATTGCTTTTCCTTATTTAAAAAGAAATTTTTCCGATTATTCCGGTGAGAATTCAATATTTAGAGACATTTTTGCTTGCCCCTCAAGGGGTTAAGTATACGTCAGTTCCTCTTTATTCATATTTCCATGAACGAAATAGGATTGAAATGATGAAATTTGACTGAAGTTTGATCGTGGATTAGGAAGATTGTATTTAATTTAGACTATTATTTACATCTTTTTGCATCTTTTTAACCCGGAAAGGAAGCGCGCCGGGCCTTATAGACCCGGCGTTCGTAGAGTTTTTACAATTGTTATCACTATCTTTTTAAAAGTAATCTTCTTTTATTGCAAAATTGTCTTCGATTAAATAAGGTGACGATTATTATTTGTATTTATTGGTGACAAAGTAAAAACCATTCATACACTGGGTATGCGCGCGTTCTCCCGGGTTAAATAGAAATAAAAAAAATTATTGACACATTGTTGACTGAAGATGTACTGTGACGAAATTGTTGTGACAATTATTCATTTCCGCATTTTAGCAGCAGTTTGTAATTATTTTCTCCCAAACCAACAAAAAGGTGTTAAATATAATGAAGGGAACGAATATTTTTTCAGCTGGATTAAATCATATTCGAGGCTGGAGTAGCACAGTTGAAGTTTATTCCAACAGAGCGAAAAATGCCCAGACTAGGGATCGAACCTGGATACTTGGCGTGCCGTGCCAATGCCTTGTCTGTTAGGCTATCCGGACGATAACTGGCTGACATAATTCACTGTTATTAGTTGGCACGGCACGCCAAGTATCCAGGTTCGATCCCTGGTCTGGGCATTTTTCGCTCTGTTGGAATAAACTTCAACTGTGCTACTCCAGCCTTGAATATGAATATAGGTGTTAAATATTTTCAGAGTTTTATGCAAATAAAATGCACACCATTAACTTTGTACTGCAGTTTGCATTTTATATTTTAGACTTGTTAATTTTATATTGCATTAACACCATTTCATTTATGCTACTAATTTTGTATACTCTTTTATAATGTTTTTCTCTCAAAGCGGTGTATGTAAGCGTACAAACTTAATACTGGAATCGGGCGTAAATCAACGCAGTTTCTTACAACACACGCAGTTTACAACTTACACAGTTTACAATTCTTGTGGACGGGGTGATAATCCACATACGCGGGCTTTTAGTGTGGCGTCATATATGACAGGCTATTTACCATCTGCGCATATTTTCTAAATCTCTAATCACTCATGAAACTGAATTTTGTTTACCACATTTATTGCAAAATAATGGCGTAGCGAGAGGGGCGTCCAGATGCACTTGACACCACGAAGTTTTTTTCGCCTTACATTTCAGCTATTAATTAAGGTGAGAAAACTTTACAATTTTAGTTGTGTGAAGTAAGAAAACAGTTAGGCAACTTCCTGTAGTTTAACCCCGTCCGCTACGTGGCGTGCGACCTTTATTGATGTGACCTCGCCTTTAATCTTGCAGTTACCTCTCCCATTTAAGATAGGACGCTTACTTATATCGCTTTCTTTTTCCGTTTTTGTATTTCGTCCGGGCCCCGGCTAGTGTTCTAGTGTATAGGATACTTTTTCATATGTACAGTCGTGGAAAAAAAGGAAATACCCCCTACTAACTCCTCAACAAATTATCGTAGAAGAAAGATACTGGTACCAAAAGATTGTAAATAAAGTCTATTTTAAATGATGTATATAAATTTTGCTTAAGAGGCCATCTACATATTAAAACGAACTAAAACTTTATTTTTTTCAATAGCAATACCCAATTTTAACAAAATATTTCAAATCTTCTGTTCAAACTATGCCTAGACACCAAATTTCAAGTCATTTGAATGATAATCTTTTGAATTATAAACATTCAAAATTTAGCGCTTCCAGAGTTAAATTACATTTTCATATTTTTATAAATATCTCCTGAAATCAAATTCTTAATGCGCTAATTTTGCGTGTTGCAATAATACTAAAATACCCAAACATAATTACGTTCAATTTCCAATTTTTTTAATTTATGATATGAATTATGAATTATGAAATTAATATTCGAACAAAATATAATTTGCAACCTATAATTTTTTTATGTATTTAGGTTTATTAAATCCTGCTTTATGGAAATCCAAAATTTCACATTTTTCTTCGAAGTAGTTTTCAAATTATGCTCAAAAAACGGCAAAATGATGGTTTAACCCTCTCGCTGCGCAACCCGAGATTTCCTCGGGCAACGTAAATATAGCAAAATTTGCGCAACCCGCGATTTCAACGGGGATGCATTTTTTCCGTCTAATTAACCCTCCTTGATCATTCCAACCAGTTATTTTTTTATTGTAAATTTCGCCTTATTTAAACGGAGCATTTTCCCAATTAAATTGGACAAAAATTTTTGTTTTGAAAAACCGGTGACAAAGAATACAAATTCATAAAAGACTCTCGTCGTGAAGGTGTTAAATACGCAATTTTTGAAGCTATATTGATAAAACAATTATGCAGCGAGAGTGTTAAGGGTCTGTCTATCATATAAGTGACTAGATATTTTGAAATTTCATATACTATCTTGTAATCTAGCAGTCTTCAACGACTGCTTGAGTGGCGCTTAAGGAGCCTTGATCAAGAAAGGAGCTCTCTCGGTCAACAATCGAGTACCGAACTTCAATTTGGATACAGCCCCTAAAATATGCTCGTTTTAATATAGTTAATATCTCGGAAACTTATCGTATGAATATCATAAAAATTTGTTTTTAGGCTAATTGAAGGCTGTAGAGTTCACTTATGCTGTCAGAAGTGTGTAGTGCTATTGAAAAAAGCAAAGTTATGGTTCGTTTTAATATGTAGATGGTCCCCTAAGCAAAATTTACATACATCATTTAAAAGTAGCCTTTATTACCAGTCGTGTGGTACTAGTAACTTTCTTCTACGATAAAGATTTGCAGAGATAGTAAGGGATGTTTACTTTTATTTTTCCACAACTGTACTTTGTTATACAGTCGTTCTGATAAAGTAATTCTAGCCGTATGTACAGTGATGTAGCATAGAATTATGTTCAAACAAAAGCCGTTATGTAATAATCCTCTGAAATGAATGAAAAAAAACCGGAAGCAGTGTTGCCAGTTGGCTACTTTTTTAAAATTCGAATTCGTTAATTGGCACCACTTTTTGGAATAGTAAAATTCACCTTACTCAATGACATAATAATTAAGGTCATAGGGAGCGGAATTTTAACATTTCAGAAAAGTGGTGCAAATCAAGATATCTGGTTTTTTAAAAGTTGCCCACTGGCAACATTATCCGGAAGTTGAAAAGAGTGATGCCGTATGTCTGATGTTTTTTTGTGTACTATAAAATGAAAAGTTGACACAAGAACAATTAGAAACAGATATTTAAAAATATTAATCCATAACACGGTGCTAAACCGTAGCGGTTATCTCTTATGCTGTTCTATACTGCAAAACTTTTATAACAAATATTAACTTTTTAACCCTTTAAGGGCCAGGTATTTGTGTTTCTGTAATGCCTAATTCTCACCGGAATAATCCCAAAATTGTATTGCAAAATAAGGGAAAGCAATTTTAGTAATCATTAATCGTAGATTGTAAATAACATTAATTGTAATAAATTACATTAATCCTAGGTGGGATAAAATATATCCCACCGCCCCTCAAGGGGTTAACACTTTGCAGCCTAAGTCCGAGTGTGACTCGAGATTATTCTTCTTTGCAAAATTTGCTTTGGGCACCAGTAATAAAGGAAAATAAAATTTGCCTTATTTAATTAGAGCATTTTCGAAATTGTATAATTGAAAACGTCATTAAAAAAGTTTTCGCCTTAATTAATATGTCATTTTATAAGGCAAATTTTACTATTTCAAAAAAGTGGGGCTAATCAAGAAATCCTAATTTTAAAAAAGTAGCCCACTGGCAACTCTGTTTTTATATTAGATAGTTTGATATGGCACCGCCGATATGTGCAAATTTCGCAAATTGACTAAATAATTTAATAGCAAATATGAAATTCAAACTGAACGCATATCATATTAACCCTTAACCCTTTCAGGGGCAAGGTACTTCTATTCGTAAATTGCTGAAATGAGTGAGTGACACAGGCATTTACCAACATATTTATTTCAAAATAAGTAAATTCTTTTGTTCACGTATTGAATACAAGGAAAATTTTCATTCAATGCAATTCAAAATTTCAGTCAATTCTGGTGCCAATGTGGTATTTAGGAATTAAAATGAAGTGGTCGAAAAATGAACCACAGCCCTTGAAGTTGTTAACAGTTTTGCCCAAACGCCACTAGGGCAAAAAGAGTTTGGTTACTTCTTTATTGAAATTAAATTAGTTTAGCCTCCATTTTCAACACGTAATTCCGACTCAAGAACGGAAATTTCAGAAGAAGAATTTTTAGTTTGAGTAGTCAAGAAAAGTCTGTCATTAAATAAATCTGAAAATACTTTTTGCATGTTCTGGTGTGATTAAATAAGGTGAATATTTCTACTTCAAAAAAGTGGTAGCATAGCTGCCAACTTGTACGGATTTTTCTTACCACTAAAACTTAATAGGCATTTTTGACTTATTTAAACGTTAAAATAGCTTCAATTTCGTTGATTCAATTAGGTAAAATGTTCTATTAAATTTAGTGGTATGAAAAATCCGTACAAGTTGGCAGCTATGTGGTAGACTCAAACAAGCTGAATAAAAAAAAGGTAGTCTACACTTTTCGGTCCCAATGCTTAAGAGATAAAACCATAGCTGCCAACAATTACGCTTTTTTGTACCGCAAAAATTTATTAGTAAATTTTGCCTTCTGAAATCGTCGTAATCTGCTGATTAAATAAGGGAAAAATTTATATTATTTTTGGTGATATTTGGTGATGATTTTTGGTGAAAAAACGTAAGATGTTGGCAGCTATAGGATAAAAAATATTTTCTCTGAAATTAACTAACGGCGTTTACATATATATAATAGTTGATTATAGAAATTAAAAGTAAGGTAATTTTAAACTTAAAAGAGTGATTGGATAATTTCTAGTATTATGCTTTTCAAATGTATTGAACATTATTTATTTAATATTAAAATTTCACTGGAGATTATTCTAAACAAACTTGAAAACAATTTATCTGGTAATACCAGTTTTGTATGATGTAAACTATTGACGTATAAAACATTTTCCAGAAAATATATCCTTGATTTAATATTTAAAAGAAACTTAAAAAGGGTTCATTCTTGCGGTGAGATATTGTTATACAGAATAAAGCAACCTGGATGAAAATTATAAAATTACTCGTTAATATTTTTTATTGAATGAACGCAGTGTGATATGTGCTTAGAAAGTAAAGAAAGGTTCTTATTCACGAAAATTATTTTTCTACAGTTAGGGCGTCCCGTATCAATATTATTCAGTATTGTTCAAATCATTATTCAATAACGTGTGTATCAACTTTTTCTCCAAATTAAACAAAATTATCAAATGCAGCAAATATTTTGATAAAAAAAAAAATTCGTTCTAGCTATAAATGGGTCGGTAATTGTCAATAACGTTTATTTAAAACATTTTTTCAAAAGTTATAATGTATCAAATTTTTTAACATCTTTCTGGATGAAAAGTTTGTTTTATAATGTATTGAAAATTCGTGAAATGATAAAATATCTTGCTGATATTCTGATAAAGCATGCTCGAGGTAGTTTACAGTATTTGAAGAAGAGATTAATACGCATAAAAATTTCTGGGACAATAAAAATTCTTGAGTTTTACAATAATTATTTAATATTTTTCTGTAGCATGAAATAATGATAAAAGAAAGACTCGTGCATCTGACATTCTTTACAAGAAAATTCTTTTGAAGCATAAAATAAATATAAATAAAGAGAGAAACAAGTATTTTGTGTCACTTTTTGAAGCATTTTTCGTGGTAATTTAAAAAAGCTTTTCCAATACTTGAAAAAAAAAACAATATTTGTTTATTAAATAAAAGGAAATGATTAAAAGTTTAATGCGCGTGATATATATACCAAAATTCAATTAAGCTATAAGACAAAAATCAAAGGATTCTTTAACTAACTCTGGGAATTTAAATTTTTTTTATTGTTGAATTATCGACAGATAATGATTTTTATAAAATCTTAACGGATTGGAGCATATAAACTAAAGATATATTTTTAAATTATTTCATGTACTAGAATTGCTAGTTACTAAGCAAGATGCAACATTTTATAAGGTTCCACAAAAAGGTTTTCCATTTTTGTGGTATATTTAAGACGTTATTTTGAATTGTATTCAGTGCTACAAAATAACTTTTTAAAAATGGAAAACCTTTTTGTGGAAACCAAGGATGATCACTTAGTAGCACTTGACAGAATACTTGACTTATTAGCACTTATTAGTACTTAACATTTTGAGCACTTGTTACGAGTTATAAAATTCTTAATTTCTATTTTGTTCTTCGATTAAGTTTATTGTAAAATAAAAGTGTTTCTACATCGTTTGTTATCTTTTCTTTGCGTCACGGTCACGATGCAATCGCATCTTCACGATCGCGTTACCGACCCCCAGTTCCTGTGTAATTCTTGCGCCTCATGACCTAACACACCCACATAGTGCCGTTTGGACATCATCTTTTGAACCACGCTATATATCTTTAAATTATCTGCGCCAATCCGAGTAGATTTTGTTAAAGATCCTTATCTATCGATAATCAGGGATGAGATTGCCGACTTTTTGCATACCAGTATAATCATAGAGAAAATGTTGTTCTCTCAAATTGCAAAAATGTTCCGATTAAATGAAATAACATTTTCTCTAATATTATACTGGTTTGCAAAAAGTCGGAAATCTCATCCCTGGATAATCCATTGATAAACAAGATTTAAATGCCTTAGCTTTAGTTAACCCCTTAAGGGGCACCGGTATATATTATATACCACCTACGATTAATGACGTTTCACACCAGAAAAATTTTATTAAATTTTACTTTTTTAACTTTGGTGGAAAAAAGCCGTAAAATTGCTTTTACTTATTTTGAAATAGAATTTTTCAAAGATTCCGGTGGGAATTGAGCATTTCACAAACGTAATTGCTTGCCCCTCAAGGGGTTAAGGCTGTTCACAAATCCAAGATGGCAAATTTATGACATAAGATTTAATTTATTTTTGTTCAGATATGCATGAAACTAGCAGGTGTTTTTGTTCAGAAACTATGTAATCGAGCTGTTTTTTTTCCGTTTTTTTTTTTTTTTTTTGCAAACGCAATGGTTCTTTCTGAAAATAGTGTCAATGTGGGCGTTTCGAACCTAATTTCGCCGAGAAAGTAGAATAACCGATAAAGTAATGGTAGTAAACGTATTATTCACGTGATTAAAATCTCTTATAACTCAATAGGTAATTTATTTATCAAAAAATGGAAAAAAAAACAGTTCGATTCCAACGCGCTTCCATGGTCAGGATTTCAAATTTTATATCTTTCCGTTAAAAAATGAATTTGTAAATTTGTCAAAACGTTTTTCGCTTGTTAAGCAGAGCAGTTGAGAACAGCCTTAAATTTTGACTTGTGGTATATGCATCACGCCCACTAAATTTTTAATCTTTTCCCTTTTTTTAATAAACAAGTATGTATATTTTTTTCAAGTATTGGAAAAACTTTTTTAAATTACCACGGAAAATGCCTCAAAAAGTGACATAAAATACTTGTTTCTCCATTTATATTTATTTTATGCTTCAAAGGAGTTTTCTGTTGAAGAATGTCAGATACACGAGCCTTTCTTTTATCATTCTTTCATGCTACAGGAAATTTCAAGAATATTAAATAAGTGTTGTAAAACTCAAGAATTTTTATTAGACATTTTTATACGTATTAATCTTTTCTCCAAATACTGTAACCTACCTTGAGCAAGCTATATCAGCAGGATGCTTTATCATATCGTGAATTTTCAATATATTATAAAGCAAATTTTCAAACCATAAAAAGTTTAAAAATTTAATCTATTAAAACTTTTGAAAAAATTGTTTTAAGCAAAAATTATTGACAATTACTGACCCAATAATATCTAAAACTAATTATTTTTTATCAAAATATTCGCTTCATTTGATAATTTTGTTTGTCTTCAAGAAAAAGTCGATACACACGTTATTGAAGGATGATTTGATTAATACTGAATATTATTGATGCAGGACGTCCTATTTGTAACAAAATAATTTCAGTAAAATAATAATCTTTTATATTTTCTGAGCACATATGACGCCACGTTCATACAATGGAAAATATTAATGAGTAATTTTTAAATTTTTATCCAGGTTGTTCTATTTTGCGTAACAATATCTTACTGCAAGAATGCATTTTTTAAAGCTTCTTTCAAACAAGCCAAGGATAACCAAGGATAAACCAAGGATATTTTTTAAAGTAAGAAGTTTTATACGTCAATAGTTTACATCATACAAAAATAATATTTCCAGATTAATTGTTTTCGAGTTTGTTTAGAATAATTACCCTAGAAATTTTAGTATTAAATAAATAATGTTCAACATATTTAAAAAATATAGTACTAAATGTTATCCAATCAATCTTTTCAGTTTAATATTATCTTACTTTTATTTTCATAGTCAATAATTATATACAGGGTTTCCCACGTAAGATGTTACAAATTTTGCGGGGAGGTAGGGTACACCAAGACCACTCGGAATCACAAAGGAATGCCGGGTCCGAAACGACTTCCTGTCGCGGTAGAGGGCACTGGCAGTGTTGCCAGTGGTTTTCTTTTTTTTTTTTTCATTCCGATTCCTTAATTGGCAAACCTTTTTCGAAATGGTAAAATTACCTTTATTTTCAACATAATTATTATGTCATTAAACAAGAGGAATTTTATAATTTCAAAATAGAGGTGCCAATGAAGAAATGGGAATTATAAAAAGGTAGACCACTGGCAACTCTGCCATAGCAAAAAATCAGCTTTGTGTGATCCAGCATTTTCAATGTTGCCAGTGGGCTACTTTTTTCAAATTCAGATTTCTTGAATGGCACAAGTTTTTTGAAATCGTGAAATTCGTCTTAGTCAATGACATATTAATTAAGGCGAAAAGAAGGGGAATTTTACCATTTCAGAAAAGTGGTAGCGATCAAGAAAGCTGAATTTAGTCCACTGGCAACATTGTCAATGCCCTTACTGGGTCAGGAAGGTATTTCCAACCCGGCATTCCTATATGATTCCGAGTCATCTAGGTGTACCCTACCTCCCCTCGAAGTTTGTAAACATCTTAGCTGGGACACCCTGTATATAAGCATCGTTGGTTAACTTCAGAGAAAATACTGTTTAAACTCCTAAGCGTCGCGCCCGATAACTTTCGGATACTTTTTAAAATTGATATTGTTTGATTGCCACCATTTTTTAGAAGTATAAATACTCACCTTATCTAATGATATGACAAAATAAAGCCAATTCCACTATTAAAAAAAAAAAAACTGGTAGGAATCAAACAATCTGAATAAAATAAAATTAGCCTACCCTGCCCGTGAAAGTCACGGGCGTGAGAATTGAGGGGTTAACACCCTAACAGTTTCATTTCTGTTGACACAATAAACTAAAAATAGGGACCGAACACCACTTTTTCTGTACTAAAATATCAATCTTGTATATCTCGTATAATTTGTATACCTTGTATTTTTAATAATATCATATCATATATGCCTATCTGCAAACTTTTATGCTTTATATCTACCTGTAATATATAACAGAGATTTTCGCTTTGCTTAACCTTCCGTCTACCAGACGGGTCCATTGGACCCGACATGTACATTCAAAATATTTATTCAAACCAGAAATTTCTTCAAAACAAACTAAATGTATAAATCAGACAATAATAAGTTAAATAAACAAATTAAATAGTTTTAAGTAAAAATTCTGGTGTAGAATGTTTTTATAAAACTTGAGTAAAATTTCCGGTAGTTCTAGGGTTAATCGTGAGATTTTTTGATAATTAAATAAGACAATAATTACCACAAAATTTTAGTGGTAAGAATAAAGCGTAAATGTTGGCAGCTATGTATATGCCTATAGCAGGTGTTATGAAAATATTTTACACCGGACATTTTAATTGAAACTACTTAACGTATTTATTTAACTTATTTCTCCGAGGTACATTTTAAACTTATTTTAGAAAGAAATTTCTGGTGATAATAAAAATATTTTTACTTGGTAAAGGTCAAAATGACCGCTACGGGGGTTCTAGTGTTAAAGAAATAGTGGACTTCTTTAACCCTTTCAGGGGCAAAGTACTCCTGTTGATAAAATGTTCAAATGATTGATTGGATTTATGAACAAATTGAAATGAAAGTAAGTAAAATCTTTTCCTCGCGTACATTATACAAAGCAAATTTAATTCCTAAATTCTCATGACAATGTGGCAATTGGGAATTAAAATTAAGTGGTATATATAATATACAGGTGCCTTTCAAGGGGTTAAACTCAGCGATTCGATGATTAGATAAGGCAGTGATAACTATAAAATTTTAGTGGTATAGTGCGGGCCACAGTTTGACCCCCACCCCTGGTCTAGATTAACACTTTTCAATTTCACATTGTAATTTTTTTTTTTTTTTTTTTTTTGGGGGGGGGGGGGGGGGGTTGTTTGTTTTTTTGCTTTTACCACATGTAAAAAAAAAAAAAAAAAAAATCAGTCGTCAGAGGACGCTATTTTTAGCTAGCGAGATTTCTTCTATTCATCTGCTCAGTCTTAATCTTCCTAGTACCATTGGCGTCTTATTTCACCTCAACTTTTTATTTTGAAATTTTTAATGTTTCAAACCAGAAAAAAATGAATAATTGATCCTTAATATATGAAATTAAATAGACACCTCCTAGGAAGGAGGTATATATAATAAAATAAAATTTCTGGTTCGAATCGTGTAAAATTAAGAATGCTCAGAAAATATTAAAACCTGGTACTAGGAGGTTTAATGGAATCGTAATTATGACAAAAAAAGATTTTTATTGCTGAACAGTTGCTGGTGAAGTTTACTTCGGTGGTAGTCAGGCCCTGCATTTACGCCGTATTGTGACAACCTATACAGCCTTCTTCTAGATTATAATACCTGGATCCTATTACATTATAATAGAAATGATTATAATACCTGGGCAAACTGCCACCAGTAAAAACAAAAACAAATTTTTAACACATTTTTGAGAAAAAATTTGCATGAATAAGGCGCTTAAATTAAACGAAATTTTCTATTGAAGTTTACTGGTAGAAGTTTGCCACGGCAGTAATCAGAAATTTTTGTTCCTATGTAAAAAATCTGCCGCCATCTTGTGATAACCTCCTCAGTTACTTCAATCGCAACTGGTCGAGAATACGCTTTATGCTTTCTCCTTTTATTCACACTCATAAGTGGATACTCATATTTCTCGAAATTTTCTTCGTCTTTGACGAATCAGTTTCCTGGGAAATGCTCCAAGTGAACATTTTGTCAAATTGAGGAAATTACTTTCTTCACTTGTTTCAGGATACGAATTTCGTCAGAAGTGCTTATTCAAAAAGTGTAAAAAAGTGCTAGTGGTGCCATTTATTGAACATTTTAGAAACGTCTGTATTTTTATTTATAGGGAAGAATTATGTCATTCATCTTATCCTTCTAGGTGGATCGAAGTCACTACCTCGGTTGTGGGAACCCATCGCGTTAACTGTCTTGACAATGGGCCCTTGCATGTATATGATTTTAAATGCAAGTAATGGATTTTGCTTTGTGTTTATATTTTTATAAAGAAGATTGTAATTTTATAGGCACTTTTATAAAACCTGCAAGTTTCAATTAATAAGGTTAATTTATTATTATGGTTTTTCTATGCTCAATGGTTAGAGAATGATTTGGTTAATTTGTTGCTGAGAAAAAAAATTGAAGTGCATATTGGGAGAGATTTTATCAATTCAAGATGATTTTTAAGTTTTAATATTTTACTGTTTAAAGGGGGTACGGGGTTGAATTTTACACAAATTTTCAATTTTATTGTAATATGAATATATTTCTTAAATGAAAAAGCGGTCCTGGAATTTTGAAATTTAGTTAACTAAATTTTCTTTTTGGACGATTTTGAAAAACACAGTAAATTTATTCTTTTAGAATTAAACCATAGCGAACAACAACAAAATGTAATAGAAGACGTTCCTGAAAACTTTAAACAGCTACAAAAATAACTAATGCAGAAAAAAATAATAAAGGTTATTTCATTATTCCCTAAAAAGTACTAAAAATTACTGATTTTTAAATAAATTGTGTAACTGTTTCTTTAAAATGCATTGAGTTTGCCGTGAGTCAGGAGCAAGTTTTGTCAAGTATTTGAGAGTTTCCGTTTCGTTAAAAATCATGTGACTTTGAGACGAAATGATTGTCAAAAATAAAGAAATATAGCTCAAGGATTGCTGAATCCTAAAAAGTGAGAGTTTTATTTCTGAGAGTGTTCATAATTCCATTAGAATTACATTTGAAAACTGCAATAAATCTTTGTCCCACTTAATGCTCTTCCCCCCGGAAAAATTAAGAAAAAGCACTCATTTTGGAATATTTTATATCTCCTTCGTTGTCACCTGTACAAAATTCCTCATAACTATTTTTTTATCCAGCCGAAAAAAGGATTCAGACTAAACAAACAAATTTCATCAAAGAATGCATGGTCGGAATTAAAACGCAAAATTTCTAGAGGGAGCCGAAGGTGATGTTGTTATACGAGGCAAAAACATACAAAGAACGATTAAGTGAGAAAAACAAGGTGGTAAACCGCTCTCAGTACAATCATTCAGGCTCTGAGATATTTCCATTTGCAGTTCCGCAGATAAAATGCATTTCAGCCTTTTCCCTATTGGTGAAGGGCAACACCTTCCGATAATTTCCTACGCGATTGACAATTGCACATTTTGATCAGTGACTTATATGTAATAATCGAGGCCAAATTTTGCATACGCGTACTTCTTGTTCCTCATATCACATTTGAATGCTATTAGTGACGTTCTTTCCCCGATAACTCGCAACAGGAATGAAGCTTTAAAGTTTGCATGACCAAGTTTCCAAATGCGCCAGCACCTTTGCATTTTATTTCTGGCAATGCATTCATTGATTCCAGTTGTTTGTTTGGATATGTACTATAGCCTCTTGAAGTTTTGTCCATCATTTATGCAACACCCTGTATATTAAGACTAAGCTGATAAAATTTCGCTAGCTGAAAATAGCACCCTCTGTCGACTGATTTTTTTGTATCTGTAAAAGTAAAAAAAAAATGATAATGAATCAGAAGAATCACTAAGTGAAATTGAAAAATATTAAACTAGACGAAGTGTTGTACTTAGGTTAAGTGTGGGCCCTGATTCTGTAAAGTCGACGGGATGAATGGACTTAAAAGACGGGTAATAGGACATAGTAGCTCCCTTTTTTCTTTGCGACGAACTTTTGTTAACCCCTTAACGGTCGCATTAAATTACGGTTTAAAAATTCCAATTGCTTATTGGCACCACTTTTTTGAAAAAGAAATGCTCACCTTGTTTAATGAGAGGTAAAATGATACCAAGATAAAGCCAATTACACTATTCTATAAAACTCGTGGGAATCAAACAAATCTGAATAATCTGAAAAAAAAGACACAGCCCGTGAATATGACGGGAGCGAGAATTAAGGGGTTAAGACAACTTACCGCGGGAGAGGAAATTAGCGATTCTGTATTTGAATAAAATTGAAATGTGGTGCACACGTAGCGCTTTAGTTTTGACAACATACCGTCGTACAGGTAACTGTCTCTAGTATGCGCTAACAAATTTATCAAGTACTGCGTACACTGCAAGTATAAGCACTCAGATTCTGACAGTGTTTAGATTCCAATTGATGAAAAATAATTATATTTAATGCATTTAAGTGAATATTCTCCTGAAGGACTTGAAATCTATAATGTTTTAATTCCAGTTTGTAAAGCCATACGGCGAGGTCAAAAATGGTGAGTGTGCATTATTTCGATCAATAAGCACTGAAAATTAAATGTAACCGCTATAAAATTAATGAAGGAACTACGTCAACCGAGAATGCTATACGCATTTGAGATTGAAATAGGAAATTCGGAAACAGCTACAGTAAATATACAAAATTTTTAAATATAATAAAGTATAATTTGTAAATATAAACAAAATTTTTGCTGCATAAACTACCAAAAATGTGATCTACTCGATGTTCTTTTCCGTAATTTCTTTTCCGAAGAACACGCATTTTTTGATGGCATTTGCTTGTAAGATGTTAAAGAATAATATAAAGATTTATTATCGTATTAACCAACGCCCTTCTTTGATATCGAAATGTAATGATTGGGTTTAGAATCAGGCCCTAAAAAATACATACAGCTTTCGTACGGGTAACGTCAGTGTTGCCAGTGGGCTACTTTTTAAAATTCAGATTTCTTGACTGCCATCACTTTGTTGAAACGACAAAATTACCTTTGTTTTCGCCTTAATTAATATGTCATTAGATAAGCCGCATTTTACAATTTCAAAAAAGTGGTGCCAATTAAGAATCTGAATTTTAAAAAAGTAGCCCATCTGGCAACAGTGGGTACCGTTATTTTCAAGGTCAAATATCAGAATTGTTTTTATAAAAAAATAAATCTAATTGAAACGGACAAAATTTCGCCTTGTTTCAGCAGAGATTTTCCATAAGAAAATACTGGTACCGAAGAATTTATTAGTCTGGAAATTCAAGCACCCGTACGAACCCTGTACTTAGGTGAGTGTATGCATTCTGCGAGCTTTTACCCTTAATTGCATAGTGATGTAAATTTCCATCACCTTTTTATTTAATTTTTAATAAATAAATTAAGTTCTTACAACCACTATATTTATATAGAAATATTAATCCTCTAAAAATTACAAAAATATGATACTAAATAAAGTTAAAAATCTATCTTAAGATTTCTGGTGTCTAATCCTTAATATAAAAATAAAAAACACAATTCTAAAAGAATAATTCATGCAATTAAGGGTTAAGCGGGCGTGGCAGTGATACTTTAATCAGTGTTTACCGAGTATACCTGATATATTTTTAGTTATAGCAAGCGTATTCTAGAAATTTTTTTACGTGGTTTCTCTTACAATGCGTAAACAATATTGTTTCGTCATATATAAGTTTATCTAAAAATCAAATTTTTTGAAGACTTGAGATGCCTCCTTACTTAGATTTAATGTCTCCCTAATTCATCTATAGAGACAACATCTTTGGCTAGTTCCATGGGTTTTTGTAGTGTAAGTCACGTAGCTTATAACTTCTATATTACTGGTTGGCGAATGTTATTTTCGTAAAGTTTGCTTGATCTTATTGAATTAATTAGACATCTGCAAAAAAAGTAGCATTTTTCTGTTTTAAAATAATGGTAGCCAAAAATCGTAGCATGTGACTTATACTACAATTAATCATGGAAATAGTCATTTAAGACCAGGGTTGCCAGTTTGGCCTCCATCTTTATTCAGAAAATCCGAATTTGTGCCAGAAAATAAAAATAGTATTTTTTGCTTTATTTAATGACAGAAATTTTCTGATTATATAAAGTACAGATTCTGCTTTCAAAATTTCCGGTATGAATGAGAAATTTGGAAATAAAAATTGACGCCAAACTGGCAACCCTGTTTAACCCTCTCGCTGCGTAATTGTTTTATCAAAATAGCTTCAAAAATTGCGTATTTAACCCCTTCGCGACGAGCGTCTTTTAAGAATTTTTATTCTTTTGTCACCGGCTTTTCCGCACAAAATTTTTTTCTAATTTAATCTGGAAAATGTTCCGATTAAATGAGGTAAAATTCACAATAAAAAATAACTGGTGGGAATAATCAAGGAGGGTCAATTAGACGGAAAAAATGCATCCCCGAGGAAATCTCGGGTTACGCAGCGAGAGGGTTAAGACGGCTCGCTTCCAATGGACGTAATAACACTCACATTAACATTAGATTTTCGCATTGACGTTAGTTTCACTGTGTTGCTCCGCGGTGAATCCGATACTATCTGTCCCTCTTTCGGCGACATATATTTTAACAAATAAGCGTAATAATAATACTAATAACCATTCTGTTTTAATAATTAGTAGTAAAAATAAGAACGTACTTTATACGATGTAACACTATTAAGATGAACATTTTAAACAATTATTTGCAAAACATACGCACGCAAACCTAAACAAAACAATCTGAGACTTTTTACAACAATCAGAAAATTAGTTCTCTTACACGGGTGGCATATGAATACTTGTTATGCTGCCATCTACATGTTTTTAACCTAAACAGAAACACTACATTAACAATAATTAAACAGCGCAAGACCAGTGTTGCCGGTGGCCTGATTTTTTATTCAGATTGATTGATTGCTGCAATTTTTTTTTAAATAGTGGAATTCACCTTATTTAATGACAGATTAAATGACGAAAATAAGGTTTATCACACCAAAAAAAGGGGTTTCAATAAAGCAATCTGAATAAAGAAAAAAGCAGCCTAGTGGCAGCACTGCTCCAGTCTGGACTGCATAGATGGTAAGACGGGGTCCCGTCTCCCGGTCCCAGGCCCTTGCAGTCCCATCTGTCCTTGCTCGGAGCAACCCAGAGGCCAAACCCCACGGCGCGTCCCGAAGGTCGCCGCCAGAAATGACTTACCGAGGCCGTTCCTCACAAAAACTCCGGTCAGACCGGCGCACAGCCTAACGCACGTTACGCCAGTTATTCCCAAAAAAAAGATGAAATGGTCTCATACGACAGTCCCCACCACTCAGCCAGAAGAGCCAAATGGTTCCTTCTCTTGGTTCCCGACCCGGTACGCCCCGACAGCCCAAAGGAACCGAGCACCTATAAAGGAGTCGGGCCCACGAACCTACACGAGGTTTTCCGAGCCGAAGTTTTTTTACGGAGGTCTCTCAAGATCCGATACCATTATCCGACAGAGACATATATGAGAGACAACCGATGTGCATAGATGGTAAATGAAATAAGAAAAATATTTTTATCTCCTTCCTCAAATATGGCATTCATCAAATGATAATTTTTATGATTCATTCTGTATCATTTTAATTCTGTGATTACAATCTCCTGTACCAGATAATGCCTCTCATGATTATTAACCCTGTCAGGTTCTGAGGAACATATACTATTAGAACTATGGTTATATATTATTTTCTTGCTTGTATATTGTCTGTGTACTGGGAATTTTAAAGTAACATTTTTTTCTTATCTGAAATTTAATCCAAGCTAGTGAGTTAGATAGGGTAGTTGAAGGAATGTAGTTTATGAATAGAGTGGGGTCCCTGCTATTCGAATGTATACCTGAGATAAGGCAGACAAAAGCATTTCACCAGATAACGAAATAACGGACGTCACGGAAGGCGACAGTGGAGGTTCGATGGATTGGAGGAAGGGAAGGGGGCCCTGACGGCAGAAGTGAAACCCCGTTTATGTTTTTGGGGGAGGAGTTATATTGCTGAGGGAGAGCAGTTAAGTCGTATACCTGAAAGTGGGTGGTCACTTTCTCGGAGAGACAGTTGATGCCTGGAACTCAAGGAGTGAGTTGTTCGAGAGTAGCTCTTAGATAGAACGTGATTAGGCGGTGAAGCTCTTGGAGTATAGAGCTAATGTGTTGGGATATTAATAGTCAAGTCAACGCGGTGCTTAAGGAGTACCGACGTGGATCGTATTACCGCCACGCGAAACCTCCAACGAAATTGAAAAATGCAACATAAATTAAATTTAGAAAAAGCGGATAAAATAACTAAAAATTTTGATGGCCCTAAGGTCCATTTCGGGGTTTTGAAGCACCTGAGGCACAATTCTGCCTCTAAATAAAAATGGCGCGTAGAGCATCCAAGTAAATTTGATTGCCCTACACTTCGTTGACAGGTGGATATTTGACCCAGCAATAGTCGGAAAATGAAAAGGCAGGTGGCGCCAGGAGTCACAGCAAGCCTGACATCCAGGAAAACCAGAGGCCCTTACTAACACTTTCTCTGAAACCTTAAAAAACAAAGGAGGCCACATAGCTCACTAAATTTTGATAGTCAAGCCTAGCGCTCCTCACAAGTCGCAGATCTCCCGGCTTTCGCACAAATGGTCCGGCCTTTAAAAAGGCCTTGTGTTACTAGACATCGATATTTCCACAACTGCGAGTTACACATCGGCGTTGACCAAGATCTAAAAATGGGGTACTTTTAAATTCAATAAAATACTATTAAAATTTAAAAATAAAACTAATACTGATTGATTCTGTGACCAGACCGGATAGCAACGACTCCCGTAATCCCCGAAACAGCTCGAACCGTTTAGCTCTGAAAAGAGCACTTCGCCGGCGGTCTTGGAAGAACTGAAGCTCGGGGTCAAAAACCGGGGTTTAAATAGAGTAGCCGAGAATCTCGTGAGCAGGTTCCTCTCGGCCAATGAAATTACAGGAAGGGCTAACTCGACCAGAATCACTGATTGGAGCTAGGACTATGACGTCATAGACATTCTCTGGCCCAGAAGGGCAGAGAAAAAGAAAATAAATGAAATTTACAATAAAACTAGAAGGTTAAAAATTAATAATAATTAAAAACAGATTGAAAACCATTAAAAATAATTTAAAGTCTAATAAATAAATTTATAAGGAAGGTTGCACTCGCGGCTGTTTTTAAAAATAACAGCAGATTGCATGACGTCGGAGAAAAGCCAAATCTAGACGAAAATTTCTTTCTGTCTAGGGAAATAGTGAATTTACAGGGGAATTCTGCGTTTAAGTAACTTCCGAAAGGTTACGTCTCGATGTTTTCGAGCAAGGAATAAAATCATTATCCCTAGCTAAGATAGCCAGGGGACGTTTCCGGCCCCTGCCCACCCTAGCATCATAAGTTCGAATTGAGTTTAACGCAGGATTCCTTACTGAGGGAATTGACCTGTGAAATATAGTGGGAAGTTTTTTAATCTCACCAAAAATAGGCCTAATTTTAAGGTAATTATGGATGACGTCATTGCGGACATAACGGGTTGCACGAACAAATTTACGTAATAATTTATTTTGAAAGGTTTGAAGTTTTTCTAGATGAATTTTACTAGCACTACCGTACACGACCGAACTATAGGTTACGATCGGTCTAATCATAGATTTATACAACAATAATTTATTTTTGATTGAAAGGGGGCTGTAATAAGCCAAGAGGGGGTGGCGGGAAGATACGGCAGCATTCGCACGACTCAGGGTTTCTGCGATGTGCTTGCCCCTTAATAATTTTGAATCCATGTGAATGCCCAGGTATTTATAATCTAATTTCCAGGGAATTGGTTCATCATTTAATTTAAAATTAAAATTATTGTTGAGGGTGAATTTTTTATTCGTGAAAAAAATGGCAAAAATTTAGCATTATTTACTTTAATTCTCCATTTTTTTAACCAGGTCGAAAGTTTATCAAGGTACCCTTGGAGTTTAATGAACACTTGGAGTGCATGTTTGTGTTTGTGTAAAACGGCAGTGTAATCGGCAAAAATTGCTAAATCGATGTCAGGCTCTCTTGGAATATTATTTACATAAATTGAAAATAACGTGGGCGCAGAAATTGAGCCCTGGGGAACCGAGCTGAGAATAGGTTTAGGGTTAGAGAGAGCATTTCCCACTCTAACAATAAAGATCTATTTTTTAAGTAATCAGCATAGATTTTGATTAGTTGGCCAGGAAGGCCGAGAGTTATAAGTTTAGAAAGTAAGGCGACGTGGCAGACTTTATCAAAAGCCTTTTGCACGTCGCACAGCGGAGTATTTGAACCGAAATCCTGGTCAAAAATATTTTTCGATGTAAATATAGTCCGATTGGCTTGAAATTCTTAGATGTTATTGGGTATCACTATGGCATGTTTGGTATTGTAAATGAAATCTATAGCCTTTACGATTAATTTACACCCAACAAACACAGAGCTATCGGGAAGCAATCGGACGACTGCCGCTTGCCGATTCTCGCGGTAACGGCACGATATCAGGTTGCCGATATCGGTTCCAACACTTTTGTGGTCCCCTGGGCGATAGTCGGTCCGTTGGGCTGGCACTTGGTCGGACTGGTGCCGGCAAGATCGGCGAGGCTGCCGGCAGGATACTATGCCGGCTGCAGCCCGACAGCAGCATAAATTGAAAAAAAATCTTTTCTGATGGCACCATCTAGACATGCGATGTTTTTGTCAATTTTTCAAGGGAGCGTATTTCGGCGTTGGAACAGGTTGGTTTCGATCCGAGGACCTCAGGTACAGAAGGTAAATGACTTAACCACTCAGCCACTGAGCCTTGCTGCAGGGAGGATTCTTATGGGGTAATACAGGGAAGACATTTCTTTAAGTGATGGCTTGTTGTTGTGTTTTAAAGCTGTTTTTTGTAATTGTCGTATCCGCATTTAATATTCAAAAGTTAATTTAGTATTTAAATGAATGGAATAAATATTTCAGCAAACTAGTTAAAGCAAACGAATTGTTTTTTATATATATATAAATTTAAAAATTATTAAATAATTAATGAAATTAATTATTTTTAGAGGTTTTGTTCAGTTAATAAAATTTTCTTATTTGTTATTATAATATAATTACATGCGTTGCGTTAATTTATAAAACATATTTTTATTTGTTTCTATCTTACAAGAATTGTCATTGGAAAATTGAAGTCATTGAAGTATTGGATTCATGAAAAATTTCGACTTCCGGTTTTCGACGGATTTACACGTTTTAGGGGTCAGAGATTCCGAAAAACATTTTTACAAAATGTCTGTCTGTGAGTCTGTGGTTCTGTGAGTCTGTCTTTCTGTCTGTATGTGACACGAATTTTGTGGGCGCTCTATCTCAAGAACTAATGCAACGGAATTTAATAAAAATTTATATTCCAGTTGTCCCTAATATAAATTGGTGCTGATTAGTTTTTGGTGTAAATCGCCCCACAGGTGGCACTGCTATGCTGCATTTTTCGCGATTTCCGCAATAGCTCTATCTCAAGAACTAATGCACAGATTTTGGCTACGATGTGTTATTATCCCACCCTCCGCGATGTTGAGTATTTGGCGATTTTTATCGCTCTGGCAACCCCGGCGTTTGGTGTCTAGTAACTTATTATGGCAACCCCCTTTTTTTTACGACGCGAGAGCGTGCTTTTTGCGTGAACATTCATTTCACTGCCGGGTGTCGTTGCTGACGGTTGCTTGACTCTTGTACCAGATACTCTTTGATATCGTGTTCTATGGCTGTCTTTTTATTTTTATGTTAAATTTATTGGATGTATTTCCGTGACTATAGTTTCTGTAGTCCATTTAAACGCTCTTGCTGAAGTAATTAAGAAATATGAGGAAATTTTGACATGAAAGGGAGGTTTGTTTATAGCGTGTCAATGCGTATTAAGCCTATTTTGGAAAATGACGGCGGTGTTATATTTTGTGCTGTAGGTTTCAAGAAAGCAGATGTCTGTTAAGGTATGTTGATAATTTTATGTATATTTTGTTGCTTTAAGAGTTTTTTACATTTTGAGATTGCTACAAAACGAGAACTACTGAATTTTGAGAATGCTATATCTCGAAAAATGCTGAATTCGGCGATGTTTTTTTTTTCGGTAAATGAGCGCGAAGCGTTCATACAACTATTGCTGATTGCTACTTTAGCGAGTTTCGTTTTTTAGGTATATTTTGCTGTTTTAAGAGATTTTTACATTTTGAGAATGCTACAAGACGAGAACTGCTGAATTTTGAGAATGCTATATCGCGAGAAATGCTGAATTCGGCGATGTTTTTTTCCGTTAAATGTGCGCGAAGTGCTCATACAAGGATTACTGATTGCCAGTTTAGCGAATTTTGTTTATTATTTACATTTTATTTTCGTTGAGCCAAACATGCGTTTAAACGGGTGCTTGGCGACATTTACTACTTAGCGGAAAAGGGGTTTTCTCGCCAAAAAATCCAAGATGGCGGAGGGTGGGATAATAACACACCTGTTCCCAGATTTTCATCAAACTTCAGTCTCAGGTATACCTTGATATCAATTGGTGCTGTTTATGTTTTGGTGTAAATCGCTCAACAGGTGGCGCTGCTATGCTACATTTTTTCAGAATTTCCACTATAGCTCTATTTCAAGAACTAATGCACGAATTTTCATCAAATTTGAAATTCAGAAATACTTTGATATGAATTGGTGATAAATTGATGTAATTTCCTCTACTATTTAAATGATTTAATTGATGTGATTTATATAGAAGAAAGTTTTGTGATGGCCACAACATACTAGTTTTAACATGGGAAAACTTATTTTAATAAATAAAGTTGGAAATTAATAACTTTAATTAAAATTTTAATTAGAATAAGAATTCATTATCTATCATTTGATGATTTAAAGTAGAATATATTTTTAATGACAATGTAGCAATACTTATTCTTTTACTTATGAGCATTTTTTAATCTTAAAATAAAATAGAAATATTATTATTTTTTGTTTAGTAAATAATTTTTTAGAAGGGAGAAATTTCCGAATCTTTCTTTTAAATTTTAATGCTAAAGAAAATGTGTAGATTTTTTGATATTTTTATAGCTTGTAAAATAATTTTAAAAGCTTTTTAATAATTTGTTTTTAAATAGAATAAGAAACTTAGCTATTATTTTTAAAATGAATATATAATTGGAAAATAATTTGAATTAACTTATGATGTATTTTTCTTTCTTTCTACGATTAAATTTATAATGAATAATAATTTTAAGGAGCGATTTTAAAAAATCTTTTGATGATTCAAAAAATTGTAAATCCTTTTAAAAATGAATTCAAACATTTTTTAAAATAAATAAACATAGGCTTTTTTTGACAATTTCTATGTTGATCACTATTAGAATTTTAAGTGAAATATATAACTCTTATCAAAACTCAAACTCACACAAAATTAAGTAAAAGAAAAAATGTCGGCTAAGACTAAAAATTCCGAATTCTAACCGATGTTGGTATTCATCTAATCGTACTACTATCAGATATCACATATCGGTCCTGCGTCGCTTGCCGGTATAAGTCGTTGCCGATATGTAACCATAAGGGGACCAATTACGGTAACCGGCAGTCGAAAAAGCAGATTCTTAAGTTTCAGCTGCCGATATGCTGCCGAAATTTCACCGAAACCAGTGTTCCGAGGCCGGCACTTAACCGACACTGCCGGCTGCGGTTCGATCGTGTGCCGAAAGCTATGTGTTTGCTGGGCAGAGACACCCAAAAGAATTCCCTTACATTATGATCTATGGGGAAAAATCATTTGCTCTGTATTTTAATGATATCACACTTTTAAACGTGCTGAAATTTATATTTATCACTAAGGTGTACTAAGGCGCTTATCGTAGAATATGGTGTGCATAGAATATATCATTCATTTACAGGGGCACACAAAAGAATATGGCTGAAGAATAAATTTAACTATTGAAGTCTATGACCAATAATTGCTGGAAGTGCGTTTGCAGCTGTGATAGGCGTTTTAAAATAGAGAATTTTTTTAAAAAATATTACTTGGCTTGGATATATTCTATAGATCATATACAAAGCTGCACAAAGTTCTCAAGTAACATTTCCGTTTATTCACGGAAATGGCTGAATGGACATTTTTGACTGTGATATGCGTTTCACTAAACTAACTTTTAGCATACTACTAAGTATACATACAAATCCATAGCTTAGTTTAATATTTTATAACTTAAGCTGACGAAGTGTAAGTAAGATTTTAACACTTCACATAATAATAAATATACATTTTATAAATATTTTGACAATTAAGAAAAAAAGAGTCATCATTTAAGAAGAGCACAAAGAAAAAAGAAGTTAAAATATTAATTTATTAAGTACATATTTTAAAAAGACGAATAAATTACATGTCCATTGACTTAACATTACCGAAGGGAGTTTGGAAGTTGAGCGACTTGTAACCTTAACTATTTACTGTTTTTAAGAGGAAAGAAATTCTTGATAGGTTTGTCTTATTCACCATTAATGTTTAATTAAATGCATTTAATTTTACTATATATAAAACTTATTATTTACATTTAATAATGCTTATTACATTTAAATCACATTTAATAATAATTATTGCATTTAATTTATGTTTAATAGTGTTATATGTAATAGTAGGTTAAATAAAGTAGAGTCTATATAGTATAGATTGCTAGTTTTTGAATGTATTTAATATATTACCGGTTTTAAAATGATTATTCAGAACACTTCTTCATCACTCTCTTCTTGTCTTTTATCGGGACTACCATCAGACCTTGCTGGAAGAAGAAGTTGTAGGGTCTCGCTACTGTATGGCTTGCTCTTTTTAGTTGATAAACGGAGTTATCAGAAAATATGAAGTTGCTTATTTTCAAGTACATTATAAAAGGAAAATTTTAATTAAATTTTCTTGGTGCCGTTTGCCAGTTTTGGAATTAAAATTAGGTGTCCCTTTTCAAGGACACCACCCTCGAAAGGATTCATTCCCTCCTTTCTCACCTTATGTTACACACATGAGTCCCAAGAACTAATTAGGGAACCCTTTTTCAATAAATAAGTATATACAACTGGAAGGCAATTGAGTATTTCTGTCAAAGAATATCGAGTTGCGTGCGTATGTACGTACCTACATACGTACATACAGACAGACAGAATATGTAGGTGCAGAAGTTCTTCGGTAATATTCTGTGAGTTAAAAACCTGCAATACGACAGTAAATGTATAGTTCTTATCTCTTCAATTCGGTGGCCGCAAAACAGAGCATTTAAATAACCATCCCGAAATGTTTTTTATAAAAAAAAATGGCAACAATATGCGGAAGATTTTTTTGCAGAAACTGACACTCAAGACTATAACTAATACGATTATAATTCAAACATGGCTGGGCAAAGAGCGGCACATATTTAAAAAGCTTTCGATATGTATAAATTAGAGCCAAAAACGCTTTAAAAATAACCCTTTTACACATTTAATGTTTTTTTAATACATTAAAAACGAAACCATTTAAATTAACACATAGTTTAACACTAAGTTCTGACTTTTGTTAAACTCGTAAGCCCTGTTTAGTTTTAATTCAACAATTCATTGAGCCACAAAAAAATTATATTTAAACATAACAACAATGCCAAAAAACAACAAAAAACCACGTCTTCTCAGAAAGAAACTTGCTCTTCAGCTGATGCCAGGAGCCACCGGATATAACTAAGGTTCCTGAAATAGACATAGATCGATGCACCATTAATTTAGCTATTAAAAAATATCATTTTTACAATTGTTGACGAAATTTTAATTTTTGCATGGGTTTTTGGGTCAAATACTCCACTGCGCATCGAGAAAAATAGCCCCTGTGACCCCACCTGATCTAATTCCTTCGTGTAGGAGTTCCGTGACCCTCCACACTTGGTGTGTTGTTGAATGACGAGCTCGGAACCCGAACTGCTCCGGTATAAGTACTTCACGAGAGTCAAGGAACGCCTTAAGGCGGGTCACAAGGACGTGTTCATAGACCTTAGATAGACATGAAAGTAATGAGATTGGTCGAAAGCTAGAAGGGGCGTGGATATCGTCGGCTCCGCTTTTGGGCAGAGGGACAACGATGGCCCTTTTCCAGCAATCTGGGAAAATATTTAGAGATAGCATGCAATTAATTAAAATAACAATGTAAAGTAAAGTTTTCAGGTAGATTAATAAGCATATTAGTAGAAATACGGTCTTACCCTGGAGATTTGTTCTTTTTTAAGCCTGATATGTAATCCCTAACCTCCGAAGGGGAGGTCGGGGTAAGTGTGTTTTGAGTGTCAGAATTTAAATAATTTTGAGCTGTGCTCTCCAGTACAGCAGTAACCCTTGTGTTGGCCAAATCTTCATGAGGTGTAAACTGATCTTTAAGACTTTCAGCAATCGCTTCAGCCTTAGCAATATTAGTATATGCAATGCCGTTATTTGGGCCATTAATGGCCGGAATGTGCTTGTGTGTGCCTCGAATACGGGAAGCAGCCTTCCAAATTGTGTTGTCTTCAGTCGACAAGGATTCGACAAAAGTGTTCCAACGTTCATTTCTAAACTCCTAAATAGCAGCTTTTACCCTCCTATTTAAGTTATTTAAAAGGGACCTAAAATATGGAGTCCTGTATACCTGCCACATTCTACGTGCACGATTCCTCTGTGTAATCAATTGCCTGATATTCTCGGGTAACCGTAGAGAATTGTTAAAATTATGTCTCGGCTGAGAACATTTCTCAAACACCCCACGTAAATTGTCACCGAGTTGTTCTATGGCCTCAGTAACCTGCCAATCCGAAATTGGTATGAGATCTGGAGTATCCATTCTTTCTAGCATCGCAGTATAGTCCTGTCATCTAGTGGAGATACTCTGAGGTACACTTAGGTCATATGAGTCAACCCTAAAATTGAGAATGACCGGCAAATGATCAGAAGATAAATTATTACACGTTCGAATAGCGTACGGGTATGGAAAATTGCGGGTGATTGCAAGATCTAGATAATTATTTGATCTGATGTAGGTGGGGGAGGGGGGGCGCAATAATTTGCGCATGATTTCGGTTTACCCATCTACGAAGTTTACGTCCATAAGTATTAATATTCCTGGAATTCCAAGAGTGATGATGAGCATTAAAATCACCCGCTAAGATAAAATTTCGAAAAGAGTTATTGAGACGGGTAAGTTCAGGCTCCATTAAATTTGCATTCCTATTTGGAGGGAAATAGACAGCTGCGACAAGAAGTTTTTGAATAAAGGGGGAGTCCAAAATAATCGGGGAAGTTTCCACGAAATTTTGATTGGGAATATTAATGAAATTAGCATTAAAACCCTTTTTAATATAAATAGCAGTGCCGCCATTGTTACGACTATTATTGCCACTACGAGCCCTGTCAACATTGAAAATCTCGTAGTTTGTAGTTTTGGAGACATATCCCTGGAAGAAATGGGTCTCGTTGACCAAAATGATGTCTAAATCGTTGTTGTAAATCCAAGCACCGAATTCCGTTGCTTGGCGTCGAAGCCCATTTGCGTTAAAAAAGCCAATGGATAATTTTTCCAGATTTCCTGATGGAGGGAACATGGTAAACAGAAGGGTCGGGTCGAATGAGGGGACTGCGCACATCAACAGATGGCGCCACCTTATCCCGTTTTATTTAATTTTGAGATGTTTCGATATAAAATATAAATACGATCGATTTCCGTGGATGCCGTACGGAGTTCTGGTAATGATTTAGTAAAGGCTGCAGTGACAATGTCAGCGTTAAACTCTTTTTGAAATTCTAATAAGTTTTTGATAAAGCCGGTGGCCGAAAAGGCATCCGAATTTTGGCTCGAGGCCGACTGATTTGAATTTTGAGAAACGGAGGTGGGGGGGGGGGGGACGTTATGTCCGCTTGCAACTCTCGAAAATGAATGAGAATTGTCAACATTCCTTTCAGAGAATGTCCTCGAGGAATTTTGAACCGTAACAATTCTTTTATTATCAGTTTTCTTTTGGTTTTGGTTTTGATTTTTCATTTTACCATTTTTAGGGAAACGAGGGCAGTTGCGGAAATTCGCCGGGTGAGGGCACCCGCAATGAAGGCACTTGCAGGGCGCATCAAAGGGCTTCGTACACACCTCTGATTTATGAAATGCAGAGCATTTGACACACCTTGCGGGTAGATTACACGACAGGACGCTATGAAAAAAGCCCTGGCAGTTGTGACATTGTGAGGGCCCTTTGCGCCCCCGGTAGATTTCGTAACTGACCTCTGTTTCCATAATTTCAGTAATTTGGAAGATGCGGTCAACATCAGCCTGTTTAGGGATCGAAATATAAAAAATGGGCATAAATATTTTGTTGGAGACGGGACCTCTATACATTTGGGTCACCGAGACATCCATAAAATCTTCACATTCCAGGGCGTTTTTGATGTCCTTTACGGCTGTGTTGATGGGCAATCCTCTAAGGACCGCTCTGATCGGTTTTGCATCATCCAAGACGTAGCTTTGGAATTGGACATTCTCCGTCAATAAATATGCTTGAATTTGACGATAATCGTCAACATTTTCGAATTTGATAGTTAAAAATCTACCTTTCATTTTAGCTTGAGCAGAATTCGCTCTTCTTTTAATTTCTAGAAGAAGAAATTGCCAGTTATCTGGGGGATCATAGGCGTAACTAGTGGGTGGGCCGGGTGGGCCTGGCCCACCCCAGGTAGTTTCAGTGCCCACACCAGAATTTCAAATTCAAGTGAAACTTTTATGACTACGATATAGTCAAAATTTTAATTTTTAAATGTTTGAAAGGTTACACAAACAAATGTATTTCTGATTTGTGAACTAATATAATCAAAGCGCATCATGCACACGCGAAATGTGAATGTGTGTGTGTGAGGGGAGGGGTTGTCAAAGGTGCAACAGCTATGTAGCCCGGAGCTAATAGAGAAATATTATCTGAAGGCTCTTTGTCACGAGGCGATGGGGAAAAGCATAAGCATGCGTTGTGGTCAGAGCCGGCGAAAAGGGGGGGGGGGACGCAGGAGCCCGAGCTACATGCAACATTTCTCTTACAAAATAACGACAAACTTAAGGTAAGATTTTTTTTCTATTTTTATCACTACACTTCGGGTACGGAAATGACCATGGGAAGTCTGAGAAGCGATAACTAACACCTTTCACGCAAACCAGATGTCAACTTATTTTTTCATTAATTGTCCAGAAAGAGGATCATCTTAGCAGGGGGTTTCCTTTTAGATTTTTCGCAATTTCTCTGTGACTATGCGTCTGCCTGTGGGGTAAATTTCAGTTTCTATGCCTAATTACCAGTGCACAAATAAATCCTATACTTTAAAATACGGGAAGTGTTACTGTCATGTGGCCCTTCGCTTCGAATTTCAGACTGTATTTTCATCAAATTCTTTGATATTCTGTATAAATGGAGGTGCTTACAGGAAAAGGGTACTATGTAACCAAATTGAAATTCCGAGCAAATTGAAATGAAAGCTTTTTGATGTAAATTTTATTGTTGTTTTTAACACTTTTGAACATAGTTGTAAACTACTACATGAATTCGGTTTGTCTGTCTGTCCGTGTCCGTGCTCTAACCGGATTGTGATTTACTGGAGGACATTCGGGGCATGGGCCCCGATTTTAGAGGATCCTCAAGTTACATTATTCCAAAAAATAATAAACATATTTAAAATTTCAAAAATTATGCTGTATGCATTATAGTTTTGCACTTAAAATGTTATAGGTGGCCGCTATTATATTTGTGCCCAGGGTCCCCAAAATCTGTAAGTCGATCCCCGACTCTAACTCGCGTAAATATGCTCGGATTGCCATGCAATTGACATATGTTATTGAGGTTTACTATGGCATGTTTGGTATTGAAAATGAAGTGTATAGCATTTATAGTTCGTCTACAAGGACACTAAAAAAAGATCCGTTATATTACGTTGTATGGGGAAAAATCGTTTTCGGTGTATTTTAATGATGTTACACTATTTCAAACATACCGAAATTGATATATGTCACTGAAGTACACTAAAAGAGGCTTACTATAGAATATGGTGTGCATAGCATTCACCATTCATTTCCAAGGATATATAAAAAATCTAGCTACTATGCTGTCAATTAACAACAATTGCTGGAAGTGCGTTTCCAGTTCTACTAAACTCCAGGTGTAACTAAACTCCAAAAAAACTTATCGGCATTTAATTTTCAAATATAAAAATTATTAATAATATTTAAATTATTAGGAGGCTCTGCCCCTGCGAGCTATGCTAGCCCCTCGCCTCGTCCCCTCCCATTCAGACTTCGCAGCTTTTAAAAGCATGGTAATGTGCCCTGTTTTACAAATATTATCAGGTTATGGAAGATTGAATGATATTATTACCAACGGAAATTATCTTCTGTAATTGGGTTGCCATGCTTTTCCGTTTGAATAGGGCCGTATGAATATTCCGTTTGAATTTTCGTTTACCATGGCCTCATCCACCGCTGTCACGACAGCTGACGGCTGTTTTGGGGATTTATACTTAATATCAATTACTCATTTGAAAATCAGCTTCCACAAAAGGGTTAGGTTAAAAATCCTGCTGCCTCTCGGATTTTTATAATGACGCTATAGAAAATATTCTTCCTTTGGGTCCGAGGTTAGAAAACTCCATCTGGTTAGGAATAACATTCAGAACCACGGTAATTAAAAGCATTGTGTTTTGAAATTTTACGCTTATATATTAATTTTATCTTTTGATCGAGTTTTAGATATTTTCAGGAACAGGTATAGCTTATCCATGAAATTTTGTCTCTATTTTATTACACCATCATGCATATTTTCATTTTATTTTTAAAATGTAAATTGTTTATTTTAATTAATAAGTAAATACGAATATGTATTTATTGAAGAGTAATTCGTATAAAATTAATCGAAAGTATTTTGCGCATGATTTACCTTTATTTATGCTGCATCAAGTAATAAAATATAAAACAAATTTGCTAGCCGCGCTTTTTTTATACCTTGTGGTTCCAATATGACACCACATTAATAATGTCCAAAGAAAATCATTTTAAGTGCATAGTTTTATTATATGAAGTATTTTTTACCATTAATGCGTTCCACGTGTAATATTTTAATCATTTAAAGTTTTTGTTTCTTTTTTAATATTCACGTGCAAATATATTATTCAATTTAAAAATGTTTGGGAATATTATTATTTCAGATATTTTAAAATGACCACATTTTAACCACTAAAAGTTTTTCAGTCGTAATAATTTAATTAATTTAGGCATTTTACATATGGTGATACAGTGAAACTTCCTTTAAAGGCCACCCCTATTCCAGGGCCACCTCTATTAAGGGCCAATATTTTTAGGAACGAAAAATTTTCCCATAGACATAACGTTAAATTTACTCCTATTAGGGGCCGCACCTACCCCTCATAAAGAGGCCATTTTTTTTCACATTTGCCTTAAATCCTAAACAGGTTTATTGAATTCCTGAACCAAAAGATAAGAGTTCAATAAACAACTGCACTTGCAACAAAAAAGACAGGGGAGATGGAGAGGATTTAATAACACAATGAATGACCACAAACTTTTCCACAAGTGAGACAAACAGGTGTTCCTCACACTTTGTTTGACCTTTCAACCTGTAGAGGTTGGGTTGGAGGAGAATCTTGACCCTTTGTTGTTGGCACACAGAGGATAACAGGTTATCTAGAAAAACTGATTCCACATTTACTAAAACTGCGAATGCACATTGAAGTACAATTTTTACACTAAAAATTTTATGCCCAGGCTTATGTAAAATTTAAAATTATGGCATCTACATCAAGCCAATGAGTACATTTGGATTTGAATGACAAAAAGTTCCTAATTGTCATGATCAAGGAACATCTGCAAGAAAATTGGTTTCACAGTTTAATTGCAGCAATAATCAAATAAACAATATTGTTAAAAACAAAGAGAACTTAATGAAAGAATATGCATATTTTTAAAATCTCGGTATAAAAAGAAAGAGAAAGGAAAAATTTGGTCACCCCTATTCAAGGGCCACTTCTCATAAGGGCCAATTTTCAATGGGACGGTATATGGCCCTTACAGAGAGGTTTCACTGTATTTAATATTTCGGCATTTTACATATGATGTAATTTTCCCCATTAAATGCGTTTCTCGTGTAATAATTAAATATTCTAAAAATTTCTTACTTTTCATAATTCACGAGATACAATTTTTATAACGTAATTTTCCCCATTTCCTACTTTTAAGAGGGATTAATTAATTATTATTTAAATATTTCCACCTCTTTTTAATAATCGCGTGTAAATATTTTTTTTATTTGAGAGAAAGTATAATTATTTGCGCTGTTTTATCAATTGGCAGTAGTATAAAAAAAATACCTTTTCTAAATATAAAATAAAATATCTCTTTAGTCCAGGCAATAGGGAATTTTACCTAGCAAAATTAATGGTAGAACTGGAAATCGCCTTTCTAGATGTTTTTTGGGTCGCTGAATCCGAATTTGTAAATTCCCACGAAAATTTCCCCCCGGCAACCTCCCCAAATTTTGGTAAAAAGCCCCCCAAAAATATTAAAAAAATAAAATATTAATTTTTTTTTTATTGTTTTAGAGAAAAAGTATCTCATTTAATGACGCATTAGTTAAGGCGAAAACAAGGGGACTATTACCATTTCAGCAAAATGGTGCCAATCAAAAAATCTGAATTAAAAAAAATTAGACCCCTGTTCAGTGTTGCCAGTGGGCTACTTTTTTTTTTTTTTAAATTCAGATTTCTTGATTGCCACCACTTATTTGAAACGGTAAAATTCCCGTAGTTTTCGCCTTAATTAATATGTCATTAAATAAGGCGCATTTTACAATTTCAAAAAAGTGGTGCCAATCAAGAATCTGAATTTAAAAAAAGTAGCCCATCTGGCAACACTGCCCCTGTTTTCACATTGGATAGTTTAACATGGCACCGACGATATGGGTAAAAGAGGGAAGATGGGAGGGCTAATGTAAACGTGTGAGTCGTTAAGTGGAATTGCGCTACTTAGTCCACGCAGCACTGCGGCGCATGTTCCGAGGCAGATCCCCCCTTCCCCTTCATCCTAAGTCATAATGTCATACATCTAATTTATTGCAAATTTTGTCTAATTTCTGAATTTCTAGCTACTTTTCCCCTAAAACAATAAAAAAAAATGGAATTTTTTAATAAAAACCTTTTTGGGGGGGCTTTTTACCAAAATTTGGGGGGGGGGGGTTGCCGGGGGAAATTTTGGTGGGAAGTTACAAATTCGGATTCAGCGACCAGAAAAACATCTAGAAAGCCGATTTCCAGTACTACCATTAATTCTGCTAGGTAGAGTCTCTATACGGTCTCTATTGGAATGACGGAAATTCGAATAGAAATCTGAAAAGAATTTTTTTTTAATTACTCAAATTAAAAAAATAAATGCAGTCTGCACACCGCGAGTTTGTAATGTATATCCTCAGAAAAAATTATTAAATTCCTATGTATAGTTTTTGCTCTTATAAAACTTTTTTAATGGAAGGATTTTGATCGAATTTAACATTAAATAGCTCTTAAAATAATTCTTTGATTTAAAAACTGCCTGCTTCAGCGTGTTTATCAAACATCTCTGTGTAATACTACAAATTGCTATATTTTTATATTCAGTAGTTGTCTTAATATAAGCAAAGAAAGACCTCCCGTCTCAAAAAATTCACTTACGGCGGCGGCGGGGACAGCATTAGTTACTTTTTTAGGGTTTCGTTCATCTGACGAAACCCTATTCGTCTCACTCCTCTGTCTGTCTGTCCGTCATAGAGCCCGTTCTCAGAAACTATATATGTTGGAGACTTGAAATTTCGCATACTTATAGCTGAACACCAGAGATCAAACGACAACTCATAAAATTTTGAAAAAGTCGTAATTAACGGACGTTATTAATTAAAAATTCCCAATTAAAAATTGGAACGGGTTTCATAATTCAGCAAAAGCATCTACTTTTTGTAAACTCGGGATTTTCTCGCAGAAATGATTACAAGCAGGTATGGTTTTAACGGAAAATATGGACTGGCGACTGTTTGAAGCCACGATAACTTTTTTCTGTTCATCCTACGGATTTGAAATTAGGACCACAGGACGTGAAAAAAAAAAATCAGCTTTCAGAAATTCGAAAATTTATCTCGATCGTACCATAAAAACTCGAAAAATCTTCAAAAATCGAGTAAAAAACCTTTTATTTTCGTTCTTAAAAATGTGACAGACGTCTGCTGTTTAGATTATGTGCCATCGACGGAAATTCCAAAACAGGTGGCTTTCAACGTACTAGGAGATTTTACATTGTTTTTATATTGTTAATCTGAGATTTGCTTCTTTCAAACTGCAGGTCACGTGGCATGATACAGAAAATAGATAATTTTTATACTGCGATTTTTAATACCACCTACAAAAATTTTTAAAAATTGCTTTTATAATTTTGGTTTTTCGCAACCGGATGTAAAATCGTACGCTAATTAATAGTATGTCCATTTAAAAGAAATCAGCCTACAAATTTTGGATTTATCAAAAAATCGATTTTTAAACTTTGAGATAGTTTATAAGAGATAATAACAATATTATAAAGTTAGCGTGCATTGAATTTTGGTGAGGGGGAAGGGGGCATTTTTTCTATTTTTTTTTTTTTTTTTTTTAATCAGCTGTTTTTTTCGCTTTAAATGTGGTTTTTTCACTGAGCCCGCGTTTTTTCACTGAGCGCTCCTTTAAATATTATTTTTTAATCATTTGAAAGATAGAGATGCCTGATTTCATACCACTTTCTTCTACAATTAAAATTTTCAATTTCTTCAAACTCACTTTTCCCCATTAAAAAAGCACAGAGAGAGGTTTTGAGATAGTTTATAACACATAATACAAAATTTATACAGTGAGAGTGCGTGGAATTTGAATGGAGGGAGAGTGGGGCGATTTTCTCTTTTTTCTTCAGATCAGCTGATTATTTCTTTTTTCAATAAGCACTCAAATAAATATTATTTTATAACATTAAATATTTGAAAGATTGGGAAATTCCGGGGGAGGGGAGGGACCCTCTAAGGAAGGCTATTGGCGCGGAATTGTTAAAATTAGGAAAACTAATTAACCAATCGTTTTTAAACTTTGACATAATTTATAACAATTATTAAAAAATTTATAAAGCAAGGGTGCGTGTAATTTGGGTGTTGGGGAGGGAGGTACTTTCTCTTTTTTCTTTAGATCAGCTGTTTATTGAGTTTTGAATGCGTTCTTTCACTAAGCCGTCATATCAATATTATTTTTTAACCTTAAAAATTAAAAGAGTGAGCAATTCTCGTTAGAGGGGAGGGTGCTCCAGGCAGGGGCTATTTTCTAAATTTTGAGTAAATCCCTCATGTGACATATCGATAGATAGGTCTATGAAAACTTATTCATATTATACACATCCGATGCCCCCCCCCCCCCCTTTTTTTACCCTGGGGCACTTTTCGAAAGTTCAAGTACACCACTCATGTGACATATCGTTAGATAGGGCTATGAAAACTTTTTCATATTATAGACATCCGATGCCCCTAACCTCCGTTGTCTCCTTCCGGGGGACACTTTTCTAAATTTTAAGGACAACCCCTCATTTGACGTATCGTTAAATAGATCTATGAAAACTTATTCATTTTATACGCATCCGAAGCCTCTCCCTCCCGTTTTAAATGCGGTTTTTTGACGGTGTCATCTTATAAATATTATTAGTGAAATATAAAAAATTTAAATAGGTTAGTGGGTGATTTCGGGGGTGGGGGGGGGGGGGATTCCTAAATGTAATGGTGCTGCCATTTATGTAAGGAATTAATAATTTTAAATTAGCAATTTTGATTTGTTAATTTAAGGATAAAGTGTTTTAAAAGAGATATTAAACGAAACCCTCTGTGCGATCTACGACCACACTTACCCACTTGTTTTAGAATAGAGAGATTTGATATTAAAATATAAAATGTTAATAAATAATTGATCAAAGACTAATTAGAATCTGGGTATTTTAGTTCTAACACATGATAAAGTATCTCACTGCACCTTCATCGAAAAAATAAAACATACTTTGAGAAAAGGTAACATAACACGTTCTTCCACGAAGCTCTATAATTAATATCATTTCTTATAAATAAAAATTGATAGAGGCAGAAATTGGTTAAATTAACTTCTTTTATTTAAATTTATTTAGTTTTTATATTGCTGTAGTAATCATTGCGAAAAGAGTACATGTTTAATGCTGAATACAAGATACCGTGCTAAATCGTCATAGAATCTTTCATTAGAAAGTTGAGTTTTAATTCATGAATAATAGCAATTCAGTCCATATTTCGCTATGGTGAAATACAAATATTTTTTTTAACGGTCTGTGAGATCTGAGAGATCTGTTTCTTTAGTTTTAATATCGTGTCCTGATTAAAACTCGATCTGGTTTGTTAACTATCTAAGACGGATGGAATTCTTCAATCAAACGCATATTTTACTTGCAAGTTTTATTGAATTTTAAACTGATGTTTTCGATACAAAAATATCTTTCAGCTGTATACTTCTAAAAATATATATTTATGAATTTTTGTAAACATTTTTTTAAAAAGGGGAATTTATTTATAATAAACATTATAATATATTTTAATGACCACTTTTTCCTGTGAGCGTTTCATTCCTCACCTTTAAAATTAAGGAGCACCGAATATTCCGTATTCGGCATTTTTGATCATACTACTGAATATTCTGCAAAATGAAAATATTGTAACGATATATTTTCCACAGACACTTATTTGGGTTTCTGTGAAATATGGTGACATGGCGAGAAATGCTGGAAATTGCCAAAATTCACATCTAAACAGTAAGCTAGTCATTCCATTATTCAAAATGCAGCTGATAGCATATACCATGTCGCTGACCGATATTCAATCATTTCTAATGATTTCGTCATATTCCTTTCAAAGTAAAGTTAATATGATGAAAATCTCTAAAATATCGTCATTACTGTTTGCGAATTAAAATTCGAGTTCAGCTTGCAGTAAGGGAATAAGTGGATTGCAGTATTGTCTACTGTACAAAAAAAAAAGTTGTTTTGACCTCATTATCTCTCCTGAAAGTTTGTTTAAAAAATTTAGGAAGAGCTTGTACGTTTACAACTTCTGAAAATGATCACCCACTCGGGTGCACCTGAAAACTTAATAGATAAATTAAAAAGAGCAATTTTTTTTTCTGAGTTGCCACCATTTGAATGGAATTTGTTTTTTATTTTAGTTCCTTTCTGACAAAAGAAAGAAAAAAAAAAACTCTATATGATTGCAAAATTTTCCTTCTAAGTCCTTAAAAATTTCTTTTCGATTTAAAAATATAAATATAAGAAAGTTCTACTCATTTATTTTCATTCACAGAAGAAGCTATGGAGTTTAACACTTTGGAAATTTAAAAAAGTTTTAAGATAATCCTATTTTTAAACAATAACTGAAAGCGTACATTTTTTGTAGTGTAAAGTTTACTTGTAAGGTCTTGTTCATCCAAATGGAAGTATTTGTGTTAAATATTATGCAAAATTGCTTTAAAGTATAATACAGGTATTAATACACATCCCCCCCCCCCCCGCAATATAAAACCTTTTTTTTCCACCCCTCAAAATGTTCTTTTACTTAGTTTTAGAATGTTAAAAGAAATTTAGAATTTATATTAAGGATTTTTAGAAACATTTTCTGTATTTTTTTTTGCTTATTCAGGCTTAAAATAAATAGATTCAATTCACTATACCTGTATAAAATGGGCACACGTAAAAAAATCACAAGTGATTGGAAAAACTTTTACAGTTTAGACAAGTTTTAATTATGGAAGGTATGGCATTACCTCGGTGGGAACCACGAAATTTTTCTCAAGAGATGATTCTGTTTTTAGACAGGTTTCATTTTGAACGGTTTTACTGTATTTTATTACACAGAGGGAAGTGTTTTAACATTTTGTTAATAGAAAAGAGGAATTTCGTAAGATTCAAAACAGTAATTTTTTTAAAGTTGAACTTCGGAAAATCGGATTAGTGTAGGGTTTCTGTTGAAAACAAGGATATTAAATATGAGTAAATGTGTTGGGACACCCGGACATTGAACGTAAAGCTGAAACTGTCCCGGAACGTCGGGTCATCTTAACACTTTCATCGCTAGGGACGAGATAACTCGTCTTCCAGGAATATTAGCTAGAATTGATTTTCCCAAACGGAGACGACATTTCATTATTTTTTTTTATGTTTGTAAGGACAAACAAATCATTAGAGTGAGAAATGTTATTGATTATTATTTTTCAAAGTAAAATAAACAATTTTTAAATGAATTTGTGTTTTGTTTCAATTTCAGCGCTGCGAGGAGCGGCTCAGGCTCTTAGCGCAGAGGGTGGGACAAAGGCGCGCCATTTCCGCGATGAATGTGTTAAAATAAAAATTAAAAGTCAGAATCGATAAAATTCTTGCCTATTAACCTTAATAATGAGTTGTTACTAGTATTAATTAAAATTTTCCATTAAATTAACGAGTTTGGTCTCAATGTGGATTTATTAGACATTTCCCTTTCCCAACATACACACATGCAAGCGCACACAACACGCGCACGCACGCACACACACACACACACGCACACACACACACACACGCACACACACAAAGAACTTATGAGTTTGGGGCCCTGGGCCCACCCCACAAAATAGTTCTAGTTACGCCTATGGGGATGATTTTGATGGGAGGGACTCGCACTTTTTTGGTTTTCTCGCTGAGAGCGGGTTGTTCCCCAGTGCCTAGCTCCATTGATTCCTCATCATTAATGAGATTAGCCTTCTCTTGCTTTTTCGATCGTTTTTTACCCACAGGGGTGAATTTTTCCTCGCCTTGGGGGTCAGAATTTGGAAATTCTGGCTCCTCATCCAAACTTCTCTTGCTAGCAGAGAGACTTTGGTTGATACCCGTGTTAACAGGTGGCGCCACGTCACTCTCGCAGCTCGAGTCGGTTTTCGGAGGGTCAGATGGAACAATCTTCGAAATGGGGTCAATTCTGGGGTTATTAACTGAATCTATTTTGGTAGACTGGTAAGAATAAGTGAACAAAGGTTTTTTACTAACCCTATTCAGCGTGTGAACGTCCTCCGACAGCATGTTGAACATCAAAACAGCTTTGTTGAGTGCTTCCACCTCTGCCGGAGTAGGCTCCTTGATCTTCCGATATTTTAATCGGTCGTTGTTCGTGCTGAATAAATCAGCATTTATTTTAGAATATAGCTCCTGGAGCTCATCGTTCGTAAGAGTTCGCACATCCGTGATGCTTTTACGCGTCACTAGAGCATATTCGCTCACTCAGACAGGGGCGGATTTAAGGGGTCGCGATGGTCGCAATCGCGAGGGGCCCCGCATCCCAAGGGGCCCCGCATCCCAAGGGGCCCCCAAATCTTCTTTTGAGTTCAAAGAGAAATGTGACATTTTGATAAAAGGATTTTCTTAATGTTTTTTTTTTTAATTTTTCAGTTAATATTACAAAATCATTTTCATGTAAGAAATATAATTTTTCTATCATTTGCTACTACCAGAAATATTTTAGTTTTCCCTCATCTTTTTTCCTTTATGAATTATCAGGACTATGATCGTTCGTGAACGGATAGGGTGAGATTCAAAGGAAACTTGGGTTTGAGCCGAATGGAGCACTGTTAGTGGCATTCTATGACGATTTAGTTATACAGATTGAGGGACTAATTAAATCATGGGCCGTCAACCTGAGGCCCTGATTTTGGGGGCCCACATTTGGTATGCAGTTTTCATAAAGCTAATATTTTAAGTGAATTTTTATTTTGTTACTGATTATCTATACTAAAAAAGCCAAGTTTCGCTCTGTCTGTCTGTGTGCAAATGGCTAGCAAACTCTACCGCACATAGAAGTCTGAAAATTTAGGTGAGGATAGTCCAAGACAGGTCCTAATGCACCTGTGGCTCAGATTTTTAATTTTTTTAAGGATCGGGGCCCCTGGGCCCCTTTAAATTTTTATGCGCTAAATTGTTAATAACTTGCCCCCTTTTTATCCAATCTTCTTCGTTTTGGGGGATCTTTCTCCATTTCGTTATTCTCGCCTTTCTACTCTTCAGATAAGATCCTGACACCTTGTGGCTCGATACAGGCCCCTTCAAGTTTTTGTGCAAATAAAAGTTTAATAAATTGCTTCCTTTTAATCCAATCTTCATTTATGATATCCTTTTTCCATTTAGTTAGTCTCACATTTCTACATTCCAGTTTAGATCCTGGGGCCCGTAGGGTGCCGTAGGATCCGGTCCAGGGCCCCTTGAACTTTTTGTGCGCCAAAAATTTATCACCCCCTGATTTTCTCACCTTCTCAGTACATAATTTTAAAGTTGAGTCTTAGGCTTTTCGTCCTAGATCAACACCCTCATATTTTTATTGGGACCCTTTTTTAAACATTTACACAATATTTTGTGCATTTCTTTAAAATATTATTCTATGCTTAACATTTGACTAATTGAAGATCTAAAGTATTAAGAACTTAGATCTTTTAACAAGTTTTCATGTTAGGGCCCTGCGCTTTACTATCAGTTTTTGGGCCCTTTGTTATAAGTCCCTTATAAACGGTCCAATTCACTAGCTTCTTTTTTAAAACAACTTCTTAAGTCCTCCTGATACTACATGAATGACAAAAGCACTTCCCCGACTTCAACTACCACTAATTTTGAATATTAATCTGCTTTTTGGCTTCTTTAAAAACTATCTGATTCTATTACAATTTTCTTTAACATAGTTTTAGCATGTCCAGCTACTTTAAAACTACTAAAATAATTTCTTATACCCAATTACATTCCAGTTAAGACACTGGTCCCCAGGGTTCGGTCTTTCTTTATACCTCAACTACCACTTTTTTCAAATATTAATCCCCTTTTTCAGCACCAACTTACGTTTACAAACTACAGCCGTAAATTAAAAATCGCGTTACTTTAAAGGTAACTTTTGATAAGACATTTCATCCATTTATTAAGTATCGTGTTCATGTTAAAAGTATTTCGTGAAATTTACAATGGGAGGGGGCATTTTCCACCGCTTGGTGGCGCATTCTTTCCTCGGATTCTAAGGACACAATTTCAACGGGATTTGGTTCATTCAACTCAGATTATAATTCGGCTACTTTCTGTCTTATGAAATTTTACCTTAGACTTCAGTTACCAACATTTTTTAACATTAATGATGCATTCTTTTTTTTTTTGATTCTTTGGGCTTGATTACTACGAGATTTGGCTCAATCAACTTGGTTTTAATTGTATCCGGCACGTGCGGAGCACTTCTGGTACATGTTGCCTTAGATAACGGGGACCCAGATTTCAGATTCGTTCGGAAAGAAGTTAGTTGGGAGCAATCTAGACGCTGCGGAAGGCAATAGGGGCCTCCGAAATTAGGTTCATTTAAAAGAATTTCAAAAGATATAAAATCATACAAACTTCAGTTTTGTTTAAGGTTATTATTTACGGACTTCGCGCAACGCCGGGCGGGTCTGCTAGTCTATACTAATAAAAGAAAGTTTCGCTCTGTGTGTCTGTGTGCGATGCGGTTCTCAAAACCTACCGCACATAGAAGTCTGAACATTTCGGTGAGGATAGTCTAAGCTAGTTCCTGATGTACCTGAGGGTGAGATATTTAATATTTTAAGATCCGCCCCCCCCCCCCCCCCCTGAGCATTTCAAGTTTTTATGCCCTAAATTTTTAATAGCTTGCCACTTTTTTATCCGATTTTCTTAGTTTTTTTGGTGCCTTTCGTCATTTAGTTATTCCCCTTTCTACGTTTCAGTTAAGATCCTGGCTCGCTGGGAACCGATATAGTCCTGAAAGTTTCTGTGCCCTAATTTGATAATAACTCTCCCTTTTTAATTCAATATTCGTTTTTGGTGCCCTTTTTCAATTTAGTTATTCCCCAGATTCTACTTTCCAGTTAAGACTCTGGCTCCCTAGGACCCGGTCCAGAGGCCCTTGAACTTTTTGTCTGCCATGCATTTTCACTCTCTAATTGTGTCACCCTCTCAATGCATTACTTTAAAGTTGATTCTTGGATTCCTGTCCCCGGACCAACACTCTCATATTTTTATTGGGGCCCTAAGCCACTTTTTAATAACATCTCCCCCCATTTTTGCGTATTTCTTTAACATTTTATACTAATAATTCATACCCTATGCTTAATTACCTCTAATTGAAGATCTAAAGTGCAAAGTAGCCTTTTAACATGTTTTCATTTAAGAGCCCTGCTCTGAACTATCAGTTGGCCTCTTTTGTATTTCCTATTATAGCTTCCTTAAAAATGGTCCTATTCACTAGCTTTTCTTTTTTTAACAACTTCTCAGGTCCTCCAACTACTACATGAACTAGTAAAAATTTTCTCAGACTTCAGCTACTACCAATTTTGAATATTAATGACTTTCTTGGGGTCCTTCTTTAAAAATAATCCAATTCTCTCGCAATTTTCTTTTACATATTTCTTGGCTCCTCCGGCTACTTTATAAACTACTAAAAAATTTCCTTATACCCAGCTACATTCGAATTAAGATTATGGTCCCCTGGGACGTGGTACGGGGTCCCTTGAAGTTTTTGTGCCCTCAATTGTTAATAATTGCACCCTTTAATCCGATCTTTGTTAAAAGGAATTTTTCCATTTAGTTATTCCGCCATTTGTACTTTCCAGTTAAGGCTCTGGCTCCCTGGGGCCCGGTCCGGAGTTCCTTGAACTTTTTGTGCGCCACGCATTTTTCACCCCCTAATTCTGTCACTATCAATGCATAAATTTAAAATTGTGTCTTGCACTCCTGTCCCCGGGTCAACACCCTCATACTTTTATTGGAGCACTAGGGCCCTTTTTTAAGCACCCCCCTCCATTTTTGCGCATTTCTTTAAATTTTTATTCAAATGATTAATTTATACCCTATGCGTAATTTCGACTAAGTAAAGATCTAAAGTGACTACTTAAAACCTTTTAACATGCTTTTATCTCAGGCCCCCGTTCTCAGCTATCAGTTGACCCCTTTTGGGCCCCCTATTATCGCGCCCTTAAAAATGGTTTGATTCACTAGCTTTTTTCTAACAACCTTTTAGGATTTCCACCTACCCCTCATATTTTTATCGGGGCCTTAGGGCCCTTTTTAAGTATTTCCCCTTATTTTTAGCGCATTTATTTAAAATTTTATTCTATTGATTAATTTGTACATTATGTTTAATTTCGACTAATTGGAGATCTAAAGAGCTAAATACTAGGACTTTTTAACATGTTTTCATCTTAGGACCCTGCTCTCAACTATCAGCTTGGCACATTTTGATCCCCCTATTATAACTCCCTTAAAAATAGTCCGATTCACTAACTTTTTCTTTTCTAACAACTTGTTAGGTTTTCAGCTACTCCATGAATGACAAAAAAAATTCTCAGACTTCAGCTAGCACTAATTTTGAATATTAATCGCCTTCTTGAGGCCCTTGATCTGATTCTCTTGCAATTTTCTTTAATATAGTTCTAGGGTCCTCCTGCCACTTTATAATCTACTAAAAATTTCCTTATACCCTTGCTACCAACTTTTTCGAATATTAATCTTCTTTTCGGCATCAGCTTACGTTTACTTATTACGGTCGTAAATTAAAAATAACGCTACTGTTAAAGGTAAGTGGTTAACTTTAGAGAGGGGGGGGGGGGGTATTTTAAATATTAAATTAAATATTGGGTTAATATTAAAGGGACTTTGATAAATTTATAGATGGAGGGGGCACCTTCCACATCCTTTCTTCGGGTTTTATCGGCCCGATTTCAATGGCAATTTGTTCATTCAACTGAGATTATAATTAAGCTACTTTCTGCATTATGAAAGTTTGTCTTGGACATTTGTTACCACGATTTTAGAACGTTAACGGCGCATTCTTTTACTCGGTTTCTATCGCTCGATTTCATCGAAAATTGGTTCATTCAATTTAGCTTAATATTGTTATACAGATTTTAGTTCCATATTCTACCGCTAGGGGAAGCATTCTAATCTCGGGTTCTATGGGCCCGATAACTACGGGGTTTGGGTCATTCAACTTGATTTTCGATTGTCTTCGGCGGTGCGGAGCAGTTCGGGTATACGCTGCCTCAGACAGCGGCAACCCAGGTCACAGGTTCGTTCAGAAAGAGGCAGTGGCATAGCCAGGGAGGGTGTTCAAATGCTCTAGATACCAGTAATATTTTAAAGTTTTCTTCGTCTTGATTAATAGCAGAAAATGTTCCAATTAGATAAGGCGAACTGAACTTTTCAAAATCACTGGTATACAGAGCATTTGGACCCCACCCTGGCTACGCCACTGGAAAGAGGTTTGTTGGGAACACACTCGACGCTGCCGAAGCCATTGGCGCCCCGGAAAAACTAAATTCATTTGAAAAACTCTATGATGCCGAAGGCACTGGGGCACCGAATTTCCGAAGATATAAAATCATACAAACTTGAATTTTGTTTAAGGTTATTATAACGGGCCCGGTCTACGCCGGACGGGTCATCTAGTAATCAATATTTTATTATTGCAGAAGTTTATTATTGCATCGTAAATGTTCATACTTTTTCCCTCTCATAAAATTCTTCACATCCAGATCAAAAATGACACACGACAATCAAATATATCATGACTGTCAAAGACAATGTCCTCCATAGTTTCCCCCTATATGATTTTTTTTCCATTTTAGCAGATGCTTTGCTAATCGCAGTAGTGAAAGTGGCACTTTTACATTTTTGGGACCATTTTTTATGGCATTCACTATTAAAACACGCACAATTACAAACTTATATACACATTAGTTAATTAAATTGGTGTTTAAATAATATCTGTTATATATACATTTGATCCTAATGAAACGAATTTATGAAACGATTTTGTGAAACGACTGATTGTTTTTCACAGCTGTTATTTCTAAAATATGAAATCCTTGGCAGCGAAATTAGCAACAATTGTCCACGTATATCAAAAATAGTTTTAGAATTTTTAAATTTGATTCAGTTTTCGAGGTATTAATTTTTTTTTTCTAATTGTAACAATATTTTTTTAATGATGGCAACTAAATGACTCCATTTTTGTGAAAAAAAGGGAGGAAAGGGGAAAACATAAGGATTATTAGATTTATTTTATTTTTAGTCATTTTCAAATTCAAATTGAAATGATCTTTTATTTCACTTGAAAGTGAAGACAGTATTCAGTAATATTCATCGAAAGTGAAGATAATATTTTTAATATGTGTGCAATATTTTTCAGGAAAATTTGAAAAAATAATTCATTAAACAATAATAATAATACGATTAAATAAATATTTTTTTATTTATTTTAATCATTTTTTTCTCATTTCAAGATATATTTTTTCATGTTTTAGAAAGGTTACTATTTTATATTGTTGCCAATTTTAAAAGCAGCGCAAAGAACAATATTTCATTTCAATTAAAAAAGTCCTTCCGGCCATTGCCGGGAGGAAGAGGTAGCTTTCATAATCCTTATTTTAAAAAAGCCAACTTATATCATGCAAACACACGAACCTCAATTTAGTGGAAACCGAATATAGGAGATTCAATACTAATTTTTATCAATATAATGAATGAGAATTTCGCGAAATTAGTCAGCTTTATCCAAGCTGCTTTTCTTTAAAGTAACTTTTATTTGGCTGCCAAATTCGGCAATTTCTTAAAGTGCCTGTCATTTTAAGACAACATGGTGGATGAGGCTAAGCAGTGAACTTGGTCGAGACCTTAGTAATTGCTGTGCACATGCTCACTCACATCGGAATCGGTTAATATATAGGAGTGCTGTCGCATGCAAAAAATCAGATTCTTCAAAATGTCACCCGCAATAGAAATTGAAACTGCTATATCTGAGCCATTTTTTAAGGTAAAGACAAACAAAAAATGCTCTTGAATCCTTATATCAAGATCAAATACTTAAGAAAGAAACCTTTTTCAATTTCTAATTTTTTTGCACCTCACTTTAAATATATATATATTTTTTAATTTAATGGCCGCCATTTTGAAACAAGATGGTTGATGAATCTGGCCAGCGAACTTGGTCGAGGTGTTGATGTATACTATCCACATGCCTTCTTACATCGAAATAGGTGAATACGTGTGTTTTCGCGTGACAAATACAAGATCGTTTCGAAATGTTAGCCATGCTAGAAATTCAAAGTGCTATAAATCAACCATTTTTTAAGATATCAACAAAGAACAAATTTTCAGAAACAAAAACTGCTCCGGAATCTTTGTATCAAGGCCAAACACATAAAAAAAATCTTTTTCATATTCCAATTTTTTAATACCTCATTTTGAATTTTAAATTATTTTTTTTTTAAATGGCAACGCTTTTGAAACAAGATGGCGAATGAAGCTGGCCAACGAACTCGGTCGAGACATTGGTATGTACTATGTACAGAACAAGTTACATCCAAATAGGTTCATAAATACGCCTGTTATCGCGTGACAAAAATCAGGTCGTTTTAAAATGTCAGCCACAAGAGAAATTCAAAATGCTATTACTCAGCCATTTTTTTTAGATATAGACGAAAGAAAAACTGTTCCGGAATCTTTGTATTAAGGTCAAACACATACAAAAAAAAATCTTTTTCATTTTCCAATTTTTTGGTATCTCATTTAAATTTTTTTATTTTTTAATTTTTTTAAATGGCCGCCATTTTGAAACAAGATGGCGTATGAAGCTGGCCAACTAACTCGGTCGAGATATTTGTATGTACTATGTACACACCAAGGTACATCCAAGTCGGTTCATAAATACGCCTGTTATTACGTGAGAAAAATCAGGACGTTTCAAAATGTCAGCCACGCTAGAAATTCAAAATGCTATAACTCAGCCATTTCTTAAGATATAGACGAAACAAAAACTGCTCCCGAATCTTTTTATCAAAGTCAAACACATAAGAAGAAAATATTTTTTCAATTTTCAATTTTTGGTACCACATTTCAAATTTTAAATTTTTAAAAAAATTTTAAATGGCCGCCATTTTGAAACAAAATGGCGGATGAAGCTGGCCAACGAACTCGGTCGAGAGATTGGTATGTACTATGTACACACCGAATTACATCCAAATCGGTTCATAAATACGCCTTTTATCGCGTGACAAAATTCAGGACGTTTCAAAATGTCAGCCACGCTAGAAATTCAAAATGCTATAACTCAGCCATTTTTTAAGATATAGACGAAACAAAAACTGCTCCGGAATCTTTGTATAAAGGTCAAATACATAAGAAAAAAATATTTTTCCATTTTTAATTTTTTGGTACCACATTTCAAGTTTTAAATTTTTTAAAAAAATTTAAATGGCCGCCATTTTGAAACAAAACGGCGGATGAAGCTGGCCAACGAACTCGGTCAAGACATTGGTATGTACTATGTACACACCGAATTACATCGAAATCGGTTCATAATTACGGGAGTTACAGTGTGACATAGGTCATATATATATGTGACATATGTCATATATATATATATATATATATATATATATATATATATAAATTTTGAACGGAGGGTGGTTTCGGGGTCTGGGGGTCATGATCGATGAAAATATACCAAAATTTTTTGAAATCGCTTTCCTCCGAACGGCTGCAATAGGTAGCTTTTTTGTAAAGAAAGCTACCTAAAATTATTTGCATGAGACTATTATACATTTGCAGGGGCAGAGCCCCCAAGTATTTATATAAAAATGCAGTGCAGATGGTTATAAAACAACTCCTGGAGCTTCGAATCTTTTTTATATCCATAAAGCATTTGCCATTCTTTGAGCCCAGCTGTGTAACGAAAAGGAGGAAAATAAATTTTAATTTGGTTATAATTGATGAATTTATTTGATTTCTAGAATTGTTTTATTAAAACATGAAATTAAAACTGCAAGCAAGATAATGTCAAGCGAAAAGAGGTTTTGAGTTAAGGCTCAGGAGATGCTAAAATATTGTCTCCCTAATTTCTGATTAATTTTGGTGGGAATTATCATTTTATGTTCTTAAAAAATTGAAAGGAAAATAAGATACACAATTTTAGCACATTTATCCGTCACAGTATCTAAGTTCGTGTAAAATAATATGATGTAATTTGAATACGAAATGAATTTCGTATAATTAATCGTTAACGATTTGAATACATTTTAATTTATTTCTTAGTAATTATTGTAGTTAAGTTTTAAATAGCTATTATTTTTTAAGCTAGCTGACCCGCCCGGCATTGCCCGGACCCGTGATGAATGACTCTTAAATGAACCTCAAATTTGTATGACTTTATATCTTTAACTCCATTTTGTCTGAATTTATATTTTTAAATGAAAAAATATTAAATTAAAAGTACATGCTATTTGGTATTTTATTTTCTGCGTAATTAATTTTTTTGGAATCTGTGCTTAACAAAAGCAAGCGAAACCGCGACAAAACACTCAGGTTTTTACTGTTTTCGTCGAACTTTTCACACATTTTATTTTTACTGATTAGAAGAAGGTTTCAGCTTTAAGAACATATTTTTGCTTCGTCAGTACCTCTAAAATTGCACCTTGGAGGGGGAAACCGCGACGAAACACTAAAGTTTCTACAGATTTCGCCGAAATTTTCACACCATTTTATTTTGTAAAAAAACATTTCAACCATTCGAACGTTTCATAATTTTTGTAGGTGATCTAAATCTAGTCTATTGAGATTCTCTAAAAAGACTGTGTTAAAATACATACGGATGTTTAGTTACTTTTAACATACAAAAAAATCGTCTCCGTGAGGCGCGAATTGACCCGAGTTCGCCGGTTATTTGAAAGGGTTAAAATTCATATTTTAAAAAACCGATTGCACCATCGATAAGAAGATTTTGACTTTAAGAACATATTTTTGGTTTGTCGGTGCCTCTAAAATTGCACCCTGGAGGGCGTTGCATAAGGGGAAGAAAAGCGTTTTTTTTTTTAACGACCTTCTTTGAATTTTCTTTTTCAAAGGGTTAACCGCGATATATATATATATATATATATTTTTTTTTAATAGATTACGGGATTTGAGACGTAAGGGTGCGATCTTTTAGAATATGTTTTCCGCTTTTAACTTTAGTAAGCGGTTTGGCTGATGTGAGTGAATATGACAAAATGCATTACATTACCGACTAGAAGAAGGTTTCAGCTTTAAGAACATATTTTTGCTTCGTCAGTACCTCTAAAATTGCGCCCTGGAGGGGTGAAACTGCGACGAAACTCTAAAGTTTCTACAGATTTCGCCAAAATTTTCACACCATTTTATTTTGCAGAAAATATTTCTACCCGTCCGAACGTTTCATAATTTTTGTAAGTAATCTAAATCTAGTCTATTGAGATTTTCTAAAAAGACTGTGTTAAAATACATACGGATGTTTAGTTACTTTTAGCATACAAAAAAATCGTGAGACGGGAAGTGACCCGAGTACGCCGGTTATTTGAAAAGGTTAAAATTCATATTTTTAAAAACTGATTGCATCATCGATTAGAAAAAGATTTTGTCTTTAAGAACATATTTTTGGTTTGTCGGTGCCTCTAAAATTGCACCCTGGAGGGGCGATTACAGGATTTAAAACATAAGGGTACGATCTTTTAGAATACGTCTTCCGTTTTTAATTTTAGTAAGCGGTTTGGCCGATGTAAGTTAGTATGAAAAAATATCTCCCCCCCCCCCCCCGGAATTCCTTCTTTTCTATGTACATTTTCTCATGAAGCATAAATCAGGCTTGCTTTTTCCTTTTCCCTCTCGTTGACCGAGATGAGTTTTTAATGAGAGTGCGTTGCGATTGTTAATGAATAACTGAGCTTATAAGTAGATATTGTAGTATTCTAAGTCTCAGATGTATCAAGAGAGCCCATGGACTACACTCACAAAAATTTTCCGCTTTGTACGTGTGGTAGATTTCGCTAGCCATCGCGACTACTCACACACAGAGCGAAATTTTCTTTTATTAGTATATATTATAAATATACCCAATTTTTTCAAGATGGAAGGGCCCCCAAAAAGTTCCGGTGAGAGGGGCCCCTCACTTAATAAATCCGCCCCTGCACTCAGAGAACTTCCCGGGGTTTACTTCTCAGTGCACCACAGATATCCGTAACGCTAGGCTGCGTACCCGGATCGGGGCTCAATAACGGTAAACTGGTAGCCAACATGCTAAAATATTAGACACCGGAGAGCGGGAAAAACACGTCTCTCCCTTCAGCGTCTGCGACCGAACTCCGAGATTAATAGTGATCTCCGATAAATCTAATTTAACTAGCGTAGGGTGAGAAGAATATAAAGTTGTTTAACATGACACAGCAAATATTTACTGTATTTAATTTAATGTTGGACATGATCACCTATATCCGAGTTCTTTATTGTAAATAGTGTCTTGTTATCTGTAAATAAGGTGTAAATAAATTGTTAGTTCAGTTTAATTGAAAGAGTTGGTTTTCTTTTCATCAATCCTCTCATAGCGTGACTGATATCACGTAATCATATCGGTGGTGGCAGCATATAAATAGTAAAGGATTTCTTCAAAGTTGTGTGGACTTAGAGTAAACCCGACAAACCCTTTCAGGGGCAAAGTACTTTTGATGCCAAACTGTTAAAATGGTTGATTGACACCAGGATTTACAGAAAATTTATATGAAAGTAAAGGAGTTTCTTCGAGTATATAATATGAATCGAAATTTAGTTTTAAAATTTTGGTGCCAATGAGGCATTTGACAATTAAAATTAAGTGGTATATATAATATCCCTTACTAATCACCCTGCCTTCAAGGGGTTAAGCAGAAAAGGGAGAGAGTGGAGTGGGACCAAAAAAAGCTTTTATGGCACCTGTGTCTGAATGATTGGATAAAATGTATTGTTTATTGATGATAGTGTTGTATCATATGATGATCAATGTGTTCATTAAGGATAATTATGCAAAAAGCTTGCGACACGGAATGTATTTAGCGATCTGTGAAATTTGAAGCCAGCGTAATGATATGAGTTTCTTTGACTGCAAATGGTCCTGGAAAGCTATGTACCACTTACATAAAGATTAACTTTGATATATTTCATGAAATCCTCCAGAATTTTACGATACAATAGTCGAGAGGTATTTTTGAGAATGATTTTATTTTCCAACATGATTTTGGCTCATTCCACAAAATTTCGAAAATGATGGGTTGTCGCACCATTTTTTTAAAAGTTTACGATACTTTGTATGGCGAAACTTATATAGAAAAGAAATTAATTTCCATTGTAAACAAATTTTCTGTCTTAAAAATCTTTTTAATTAGACGGGGTTGAAAACTGCGATTTCACAAAATAAAAATATAGATTAAGCTAAATAATTCTATAAAAAGTGATAAAATGCCTATTTAGTTTGACAAACGTTTCATTGCACAAACGGCGACATTTTAAAAATCGTTCATGATAGAAATATATTCGCAAAATTTTAAAAACAATAACTTGGTAAACAAAGTTAAGATGGTAAAGTAAGTTGGCAATGAAACGTTCGTCAATCTAAATAAATATATTTTATCACTTTTTATAGCATTATTCAGCTTAATCTGTTTATGATTATTATACATGTTCTTATAAAAATATAGATATAATTTGTCATATTTTCTGACATAGTAATTATAATCAAATAATTATAATAGAATTGAAATCTGCAAAACACTTTTCTAACAGAGAATGCATTTGCCATAGATGAGCCTGTATTATTTAAAATTGATTACTTTAAAATTACTGAAATAGTATTCAAAATGAAAGTTTTTAAAAAGTTATTTCTCATGAATGGAAAAAGATAAAATGCAGCATCAATCTATTATATTTTTTATTACTATCTCCGAATATGCCCAGAAAACAAAGTAGGCTGATATCTCTTTTCTATCCTCTATGTCTACAATTTAAATCTGTAAATATTTAAAAATAAGCATCTTTGTAGCTTGCAAAAGAACTGTTGCAAGTGGTATTCAAATACGATTTGGCAAGGCAGAATCTCTCTATTTAAACTGTCCGTAATCTGTAAGTCGTTTTATGTTTTTTCAAATGGTCTATGAAACACGCAATCTTGATATTGGAGAAATGACAGCCAGCCACGAATAAAAAGGACATTTAGAAACAAGAAACATTTTACTGAGTAAATTTCCTGGGTTTAGTTTGAAAAATATTTCTGGAATTCGGTGAATTTTTAATTAACTAAATCCAAAAAATTTTTATCATAAAATGTTTCTTTTTTCTAAATATCTTTTTTTTTTTTTTTTTTTTTTTTTATCTAGAGGGGATGTCATTTCTCTGCTTTTAAGAATCACTAGCTCATACACTCATATCCAAAATTAAGGTCACGAACATAAAATTTGTGAAAACTGATGAACAATTCACTGTGTTGCCACTAAATTTAGCACAGAGGTATATTATAATGGGAGAAAGAATATAGTAACATAACAATATAGAAAAGATTTTAATTGTGATTTAAGAAACAGGGTATATCAAACAGTGTTAAAATCATGAATCAGAGATAAAGCATATATCTCAGGAAAAGTCTGACTAATATGGAATGTGACCACCGTGCACTGCTATACAACCCTCACAATGAACTCTCATACTTTTTATGAGGGTGTCAATAAATGTCTGTTGCAACAAAGACCATTCTTCCAAAAGCGCGGCTTTAACCTCCTGGCGGGTCCTTGGAGGGGGTTTACGCTGTACAATGGCTCTTCCTAGACCATCCCAGGCATGTTCAATAGGATTGATGTCCGGAGACCTCTAGGGCCAATTCATACGGCGAATATCCTCTTCTTGAAGAAAATCATCAACAATGTGAGCTGTGTGTGGCTTCGAATTATCACCCATAAACATGAAGTCCGGGTCTACAGCAACCCAGAACAACCTCACATAGGCTTCAACGACCTCGTACCTATAGCGATGTGTGTTGTCAGTACCCGCATCGAAGACTTGTACTGGTGTACTGTTACCCAACATTATGCCGCCTCATGCAAGGATTTCTTTGCCACCAAATCTGTCGATTTCTTTTACGTAGGAGGGACGATATCGAGCTCCATGATCTCTCCAGATGAAGATTCAACGAGAATCACTATGCGTGGTGAATCTTGACTCATCCCTAAAAATGACGCGTCCCCATTCTTGTTGTGTCCAAGACTGATGTCTTTGGCACCACAACAACCGGGCTGCCCTGTTCGCTGCAATGGAAAGGACGCACACGACTGGACGCCGAGCGTTAGGGATAAGGTCGTTGAAGCCTATTTGAGGTTGTTCCGGGGTACTGTAGGCCCGGACTCCATGTTTATCGACGGTAATGCAAAGTCACACAAAGCTAAGCTGACGTTGTTGATGATTTTCCTGAAGAAGAGAAAATTCGCCGTATGAATTGGCTCTCGCGATCTGCGGACCTCAGTCCTATTGAATATGTTTGGCATGGTCTAGGAGGAGCCATTACACAGCGTAACCCCCCTCACAGGATTTAAAAGCCATGCTTTTGGAAGAATGGGCTTTGTTGCCACAAACGTTTATTGACACCCTCATAAATAGTATGCGAGACCGTTGTGAGGCTTGCATAGCAGTGAACGATGGTCGCACTCCATATTAGACAGACTTTTCCTGAGATAAATGCTTTATCATGAGCTTTATTCATGAGCTTTATTCATAATGCTTTATTCATGAGCTAACAATTTTTGATATACGCTGTTTCTTAATTCAAAATTGAAATCTTTTCCATACTGTTATGCTGCTATATTCTTTCTCCTATTGTAATATACCTCTGTGTAATAATACCTCAAATTTTGTGGCAACACAGTGAATAGTTCATCAGTTTTCAAGGATTTTATGATTGTGACCTTATTTTTGGACAGGAGTGTACTTATAGCTGTCAGGTGTCCCGCGTAAATCAGGGTTCCTATTTGCTATTGACACCGCTAATTTCTTACAGTTTATTTCGTCACCTTTAATCGCTGATAATCCATTAGATGAGGCGAAGAAAATTACTTTAAAATACTGGTGTCCAGAGCAATTGGAGACCCGATCTACGTGAGATCTGGCAACAGTACTCATACCACATTTGGTAAAAATAGAAACACATTTACAGATTACAGACAGTATGTAGAAAAATCCCATCTTAACCAAATCGCATATGAATACCAATTCTCCTTTTGAGTTACAAATTTTCAAATATGCTGATTTTTGTTTTGAATTTTTGAAGAAGTTAAACGGTATTAACTCAGGATGGAAAATATATAATAGATTGTTTTCTTGTCTGCATTTTTGGACGTTCTAATGATGCATAAAAATATTCGTACTGTTATCTCGCTCCTTTCATGAAATATATTTTTCTAAAAAACTAGAATTTTTAATGAAATATCAATTTATTTTAAAGTACTCAAACTTTTTACATAAAAATAAAATTAATCCTCAATAATTGCATGATCTAATAGTAAAAATAGAGGAGATTTCATAACTTTTGAATTTTTATTTATCTGTATTAGTTCCGAAAATACTGAGATTTAACAAAACTGTGACATTTTTTAAATCGCAGTTTTTGACCACCTCTAACAGAAAAGATTTAAAAAAAATAAAAATTTTTTGCAAATTGATTTTATTGTTTTGTCTACGCTGGTCCCAGGGAATAGTTCTATCGCAACATTTTAATAGAGTATTTCTTCTTATTTAATTACAGAAAAAAAATCCAAATTCTCTGATTAAGTACGTCGTTTACAAATTGCTCGTTTTAAATATTAAAAAGAAAAATTCTAATCAGAAACAGAGATGGCAGAATATTTGATCTTTGGTGGCAGAAATCTTTGATTTTCACATAAAAAGAATGGTAGAAATAAATTTTGGAGCAGAAACTAATAAATAAATAAACAAAAATAAATAAATAAAGTAAAATAAAACAAAACAAATAAAATACTTAAGAAAAATAAATATTATTCGGTGATATTCTGTGAAATTCCCCCTTTTCAAATAATTGTTATTTTTAAACAATTTTTCTAATATTTTGAACTAGGCAAAAGTTTGTCAAATATTTCTAGTCACACTGCTCCTTTTTTTTTATGTCAGAATTTCTAAAAAAATATATAGCGTTAAGTTTTAACTACAATTTCCATTTGAAATAACTTTAAGGGTAACTTTTTACAAAATTTTCAAGATAAATCCAAAAAGAAAATTATGTTTTTAAAAAAGCAGTATTCAAAAAACAGATCGAGTGACAGACCTGATATTTTATTTTTTTCCAAGTGTGAATGTTTATTTTAATTTTTGCATTATTTGCGTTTGTTTTTATGCCAATAAGACAGAAACTAAAAACTAAAATCTAAAACTGTTTAGATTCTTACAATATGATGTTTTATCCTCTATTTTTTCTATAAACAATATATAGAACATCTTTTTGAAAAATTTATTTTTTTCGATTATTCTGAATTGTTGACTCGAAGCTGTAAATGAAAATAAAATTATGAAAAAAGGAAAGGAGCTTTACCCCTAAAAATGATAATTTCATACTTGTTTTAGGAAAAATTATTAAAAAGCGACATTAATGTGATATGTTTCTTTTAATTCCCTTTCAGCAATCCGAGTCTCAAAATGTTAGTGTTATAAAATTTAAAAATAAATCTGAGTTGACCCGGAACGCTGCAATCGAAATTCTCAAAATCAGTGTTGCCAGACTGGCTACATTTTTTAAATTTAGATTCTTGATTGGCACCATTTTTTTTAAATGGTAAAATACGCCCTTTTTAATGACATATTAATTAAGGCGAAAACAAGGGGAATTTACCGTTTCAAATAAGTGGTGACAATCAAGAAATCTGAATTTTAACACTAGATTGCCCAAGGAAGTCATTTTGACTGCTTTTTAATTTCAATTAGAAAAATAATTATCTATATAACGACACAATTTCTTAGAATTTTGTGACTTTTTGTACAACATATAAATGCGTTTATTAATAATTGTAGTTACCCCCCCCCTCCTTCATTTCCGGTATATATATATGTGTTATACCTATATTGCCCAAACGCAGTCATTTTCACTGCTTGGAAAAATTTTAATAATCAAATGACTCTTATTATTGAATTGAGTAAATTTCTTATATGACCAGTTCGGCTCTGTATTGAAATAACAGTTTTCATTTTTTTCGATTACCATCATATGATAAATTATCGATGTGGGCGTATACTTGGTAAGTTGCAGTTGCTCAATAAGGTAAAGTAGTACTTGTTATTCAGATATTTATGCAGTGATACCTGTTGTAACAAGTAGTTTGTTTTTTTCTTTTGCGCCCTAAATTCATAAAAGAAATGTCGAATAGAAGTGAGTTATTGGAAACGCTAACGAACATAAGTGAAGAGTGCTCCGATATAGAATCAGATGCAACAAATTCTGAACTATCATCTGACGATGAAGCGGATTGTATTCAAAGTGAAACATCTGACACTGAAGATAGCGATAAAGAATCGATCACCAATGATGAAAATCAAAGTGTCATCAATATGCCCAGGAAAAGGTATAGGGTGGTAAGTAGTTCAGACTGTAATGTAGAAACTGAAAACGCCTTTCAGGAGACCAAAACAGCTGCCGATGGTACTGTGTGGTCAAAATTTGACAAAGGTGGTATTCCGGGAAGGAAACTATCTCCTTTTATTTTCAATGGTGTGAAAGGGTCAACAGGCTACGCAAAAAGGAACATTATGGCAGATAATCCCATCAGTGCATTCTCGTTGATAATAGATAACTATATTATCAAACATATAAAAAAGTGCACAGAAGATGAAGGCCGCCGAATTTTGAGGAACGTTTGGATAACAGCATTATTGGAAATACGCGCATTTATTGAGATTTTATATGCTCGTGGAGCCTGCGAGGCAAAAAATTTAAAACTGAGTTATTTATGGTCAGCAAAGAGGCGTCCTGAATTTTTTAGAAAAACTATGGATAGAGAAAAGTTCAAGCAAATCCTACAGTTTATTCGTTCTGACAAAAGAACCGAAAGAAGTAGGTGCCTACAAACAAATAAATTTGCATTTGTTTCGGAAATATGGGACAAGATCATTGAAAATAGTCAATCTTGCTATCAACAAGGGCATAATATAACAGTTGACGAGCAATTATTTCCGTCAAAAGCCAGATGCAGGTTTACACAGTATATGCCTAATAAACACAACAAATTTGGCATCAAATTCTGGCTTGCATCACATGTTAGTAGCAAATATGTTTTGAATGCTTTTCCTTATTTGAGTAAAGCTGAACAACGACCATCGTCAATGCTTTCAGAGAAAACACGTTGTTCTGAAACTTGTCGAGACATATCCAAGCTGTGGAAGAAATATCACGACCGATAACTTTTTCTCTAGCATGTCACTCGCGACAAAATTATTGGTCAAACAAACAACTCTAGTTGGAACTATTAGGGGAAACAAAAACAAAAGAGAACTACCCAAAGCAGCCAAACAAACGAAGGATAACATGCCTCGTTTTTCCACTCTGCTATATAAATCAGAGAATTGTGTTCTTACAATATATAAAAGCAAACCAAATGAAAGAGTAGCTGTTCTAAGTTCTAAGCATAAATTTGTGAAAATTGATAAAAGTAATAAAAAAATGTTACCGGAATCTATTCAATTTTATAACAGCATAAAATTTGGAGTTGATAAGTCGGATAATATGGCCGGAAAATATACAGTAAAAGCTAGTTCTCGTAGATGGCCCCTCAAACTATTTTTCAATATGTTAGATTTGGCTGCTATAAATGCTTGGATCCTTTACAAAGAAACGACAGGATTAAAAATACAACGAAAAGAGTTCTTGCTTCAATTATCATAAGAGATTTCCACAGAATACAGAGCTGCAAGGCAGGAAAAATCATCAGAACATGAAAACCCACAAAGATCAATTGCAACATCATCAAATGCAACCCATTCTAACAAATGCAAAATTTGTCAAGTGCGACTTTGCCACAACAGCAAAACAAATATTATATGTGAAAAACGTCAAAAGTATGTTTGCTGAAGATGTACACATAAAACGATTTCCACTTTCATTTGCATAAAATGTACAAATAATAACGCATAGATTATTTTATTGTTAATACTTACTAATAACTTGTTGTATAACTGTAAATAATATAAAAAATATTAAAAATTAATTTTAAACAAATTTCTTTACACATTAGTTATTCTTTCACGATGCAGTTATTTTGACTGCTTTTGGGCAATATAGGTATATACTAATTTTCAGTCTTTCTAGTGTTAAAAAAGTAGCCCACTGGCAAGACTGTTGTCAGATGCGCTACTTTTTTAAATCAGATTCATGATTGGCACCAAATTTTGAAATGGTAAAATGTGCCTTATTTAATGTCATATTAATTAAGGCAAAAACAAAGTGAATTTTACCGTTTCAAAAAAAGTGGTCCCAATCAAGAAAACAGAATTTAAAAACAGTATCCCACTGGCAACACTACTCAAAGTCAGAGGACACGAGTGTGACGTCATCAGTAATCGACAGACTTCTCTTTAGTGTTGGAATTCACACCGGAAAATTTTGAATAGCAATTTTATTTTATTTTAATTGTGAAATGTCTATCTATCACCTTATAAAACAATAATAACAATTTATACTTACTGGTGAGAATTCGGAATCCCTAAATAAAAATTCTGCCAGATGCGCAATTCCACAGTGTTGCCGCATCTCGCTGACTTTTAATTGCAGGATATCCGGTGTGAATTACAGCACACGTGAGAAGTCGGTCGATTAGTGATGACGTCACCCACGTGTCCCCTGGCCTTGAGTATTCCAATGGCAGCGCCCGGAATCGTAAATGAAAATATAATTTCAGTGAATGATTTACAGTTTTAATAGATTAATAAAATATATATTTATAGAAGCACTTAAAATTTTTAACCCTTTATTCCCAAATTAATATTTCATGAAATTTTCAATTTCTAAAGTATTTTTCGTGAATTTATGGAACTACATTACAAGAATATACACAATCATTTAATAAATTTTAGAAGGATTTTGCAATTAAAGTAATTAAATTTGAATTTGTAAGGATTTTGTGCAATATTTATAACTCCACTCAAATCTTTATTTAAAATATTTTTTTCGCATTTTATAGAATTAGGAAATGTGAAAATGTAATATTCTTGAAAAAGAAATCATCCTTTTAAAAATATTTTTGTTTCGTGTAACCATTAATGCTTTTAGAACAAGATAAAGTAAAGTATCTATAACTCATTCTAAACTGTATTACCATTAACCCTTAAATGCGCGATTTTTTTATTTTATTTCGAAAAAAATTATATATCATTTTCCAAAAGCTTTATTACACAGGAAAAATAATGAAAAAAAAATCAGAGATACATTTTTCATATAATACTCATATATCTTTTCCTCTGTTGCACATCTGCAATACAAGTAAAAACTACTGTCGTGTGGCTATTTTACTGTAAAATATTGCAAATTAGTAAATACTTTAAAAAATATGTCTCCAAATACCTTATTTTATATAATTATTTATTTTATAAAACTTAACCTTTAACCTTTAATTCACATGATAGAATATGTTCTAGAAATTATGTAGTTTAGAGAATCTGACTTTACACCAGAAAGTTTCACTGGTGAATTTCGCTTTATTTAAATGCGGAATGTCTGTTATTAATTAAACCAGATTTTGCTATTTTAATTTTCTGAAGTGAATTTAGGTATGTACGAATAAAAAAATATATTAAATTCAAAACACTATTGTTTGCATATATGCAAAGCTGCACACTAAAGGGTTAACCTTTTCCGACGCAGTGTGCCCGGGTCGGGATACTTAATTTTAATTCCAAACTTACCATCACCACCAAGAATATTTTAATAAAATTTTGCATTAACAATGAAAGTGTAAAGTAACAAGTTTTTAATTTCTAAAAAAGTCGTATGTAAATTCCGATGTCAGTCGAGGATTTCATTCTTTTACAACAAAATTTGTCTGTGCCGGAAAGGGTTAATCGATGTATGAAATGAATTTTATAACAAGTTATTTTAATGGTACTTTAAAGTACCGTCGGGGGATAAAGGGTTAAACGATTATTTTAAATTTTAATCTGTTTGAGCAGTACCATAAATTTTGCTTTAACCCCGTAACGGTCGCATTAAATTAAGGCTTAAAATTTTTAATTGCTCATTGGCACCACTTTTTTGAAAAAGAAATATTCACGTTATTGAATGACAGGTAAAATGATACCATAATAAAGCCAATTACACTGTTTTATAAAACTGGTGGGAATCAAACAATCTGAATAAAAGACGCAGCCTGTGAATATCACGGGATCGAAAATTAAGGGGTTAAACATGACTTTCTTTGTATATTAGAAGATTGATATCATTCAGAATTTGCTTTAAATGTAATCCTCACATGTTTACTTTGTTTCTCAAAAGATAGCAGAGGATTATATCCTTAACATTTTGCACTTAAATTGTCATATGTGCTGAAATGGAACTTAATTCAGGGATATGTAAATGTCCAATAAGCTAACATGTTCATTCACTCGTGATATTAAAGTGTCACTGATGTTACAACATAGAGTAAAATAAATTCTTTGAAAAAAAAAATAGTTTATGAAACTAAAAATGTGCGTAAATTAAAAATAAATTTTTAATGCTTAAAAATTTCGATGGCAGGATTTCATTAAATATGTTCATTTAATGAATAAGTAATTTTTAAGGCTTTTATTATTGTCAATTTTAGTTGTATTTTATTTGGCCCCAATGACACTAATTTGTCTTTAAATTTGTCTAAAAATCAATTACTGTAATTTCTAACAAAAAAAAAAAAAAAAAAAAAAATGTATTTTTTATAAAAGTTGTAGCAGTCTTCTCTTGAAACAAATACGTAACAGTTTAATCTATTAACCTTTAACCCTTTTAGAGACAAGTCATTGTGTTTCTGTAATGTTGAATTCACACCGGAATAGTTAGAAAGTAACAGTGCGCGCAAAATCAAAATTTACTAATATGAGAAAAAGCGTTTTAACCCCTTCAAGGGTGGTGGTGCATTTTTGGAGCATCTTATTTTAATTCCTAAATGGCACATTGGTATAAAAACCCAGCATAAGTATTGCAATAAAATTTTTAATTTTATTAAAAACGTCAACAAAAAATTTTGCTTATTTTAAAACAAATTTGTTTGTAAATTCTGGTGTCATTCACTCATTTCCGCAATTTACGAATAGAAGTACCTTTCCCCTGAAAGGGTTAAAGTTTCAATATCTACGGACCTTCAGTTCTACTCACCGTCTATAAATCATTATAACTCAAGAAATAATACAGATTTCTGAATGGAGTTTTTTGCATATTGTTGAGAATTAAAAAAAAAAAAAAAAAAAAAAAAAAAAAAAAAAAATCAGAATAAAACAAAATCCGAAAACTGATGTTTTGAAAGTTTAAAGGTCCTGTGCCACCTTATTTAATTAATTTCAATTGGCAAAATCCTTCTAAAATTTATTAAATGTTTGTGTAAATCTTCTAGTGTAGTTGAAAAAAATCACGAAAATGCTTTAGAAGATGAAATTTTCATGAATTCATAATATGGGACATAAAGGTTTAATGCAGACCTTTATTTATCTTTCGATCAAGTGATCTTAGAGACAGCTTCACAGCAGCTACGTGAGAATTTTTTGTGAAGTTATGAAGGGTTTATTTGTAAATACACTGATGTCCAAAATTAAGGACTAGTCACAAAATGCTAATTTAAGTAAGCGAATACTCAAAAGGAAATAATATAATTCAAATAATTACTATCCCTACAGCACAACTAGTTCATATAGCATCTCCTTCATGTCACACATGGTCACAAGTGTCACAGTCACTACGGTGAAACAAAAAATACGAAATTCCACACGTTTCATTATGAGTCTCAAATAATCACTATATGTGACTCCACTGAGATGCCAATGTGACTGCTGCTTTATCACGAGTCACCACGTGACTTTACAATGTAGTTACATTGTGACTCTCACGTGGGTGTCATTTTTAGACTCAATTTCAAAGTCATCATGAACGTTGCAATAGGATAAGTCACCAAATAATATCCAAATTATAGTCACATGGTGACTTTTCACAAAAGGGCATAATGGTGACTTCACAGTAGTCTCTCTGTCACCTGAAAGTCATCATGTGACTTTAATGTGACATTATTTGTTAGCTTATCACAATGCAGCGTTCACGATGACTTTGAAATTAAGTCTACAGATGTCAGTCGCATGAGAGTCACAATGTAACTGCATTGTAAAACCACGTGGTGGCTCGTCACAAAGCAGCAGTCACAGTGACGACTGAGTGGAGTCACATATAGTGATCATTTGAGACTCATAATGAGATGTATGGAATTTCCTATTTTTTTGCTTCACCGTAGTGACTGTGACACTTGTGACCATCTGTGACATGGGCTCGATGTTATGTGGACTAGCTGTGCTGTAGAAATAGCAATTATTCTAATTATATTATTTCCTTTTGAGTATTCGCGTACTTGAAAATTAGCATTTTGTGATTGGTCCTTAATTTTGGACACCAGTGTATATAATACATTACAAAATTAGAAAAGTAATTTAAACTTCGTCTGGGGTCTGTGCTACCATTCTGATACTTAAAAAAATCAGATTGTTTGATTCCTACCAATATTTGAAGTAGTAGTAAATAGTAATATTAGCCTTATATAAAGACAGAATGCATAAGCAGAGGTGCCAAGATCGCACTAATCTTCCGTAATGCGTGGATTAATTTAACCCAGTTTAACAAAGTTTCGAACCAGAAAAATTATTTGATGAATCATTATTTATTTAATTCCAGTTTACTACGTGGAACTTATTTAGTTTCATCTCTGAAAAAAAATTCCGGTACGAAATGCATTAAACCAGGGTTAAATTAACCCACATATTACGGAGGATTAGTGGCAACTTGGCACCTATGCATAAGGGGAATTACACTGCTTGAAAAAAGTGGTAGCTATCAAATTGTCTGAATGAAAAAAGTAGCGCACTAGCAACATTGACTGGAGTATTCCGAATTTTAATTTTATTAATCCAATAAAATCTTTAAAAAACGGATGTGATACACATTTAAATGCAAAAAATCCTTAATAACACCATAAAAATTAAAAATACGCAACGAGTTTTCGAAGAACTTAATTTTTCTTCGTTAGCTTCTAAGAAGACGTACTACTACTTAGGAATCAGTAGTAATGCAGAGTGTCGTGGCTTTTGAAAAAGCTACTAACTTATTTTTTGTCAGGGATCTGATCGGAAGGTTTAGACATAATCTGGATTAACGTAATTTTTATTCAGATCTACCAAAATATTTTAATATTAGTTTTAGCGCTTTTTATTTATTGCAAGCACCTACCAGAATTTTTCGTATATTAATATTGATTTAACATAGCTGCCAACCTTCCACTAATCTTCCGTAATGTCTGGGTTGATTTAACCCAGGTTAACGACATTTCGAACCAGAAAATTTATTTCATGAATGCTTATTTATTTAATTCCAGGTTTCTACGTGAAACATACTTATTTTCATTTCTTAAAAAAAATTCTAGTTTGAAACGTATTATACCAGGGTCAAATTAACGCAAGTATTACGGAAGATTAGTTTGAGGTTGGCAGCTATGATTTAATAATTGATATCCTACGTTTAAATGCAGAATATCGGCTGCAACCTAAAATAATAATCAAGTATATAAATGAAAATGTTTTTTTTCAGGCAATTAAACCATAAAACGCAAAACAATGATAAAATTTCAATTAAATATATATATATATATATATATATATATATATATATATATATTACAGGTTTAAAAATAGGTAGAAGTTATAAAGATACATGAAATACAATATAAGACAAAATATTAAGTTTCTATGTTACTTAGTTTTGGAAATATGATGCGCGCAATGTCAAAAACATCTGATTTGAGAAAAATAACTATAAAGTTAAACTTTTGATTCATTTTGGATAAGTATCGCTCCATATATTTTTTCATAAAACCGGTTTTAATTGGAGTATGGTCATAATTTTGTTTTTTAAAGTTCGGTAACAGTTTATTCTTTCATAATATACAGCAAAAAAAAAATTGACTTTTTAAAAAGGTTTAAGGTTATCTGCCCCCTTAATGGCTTTGACTATGACAACTCGTAACAAGAGAGAAGAATGGCTCTCATGTATGTGAACAAAATTTACATAATGTTCGAGTGCAAGTCACGTCTGTTTTGGACACCGGCCTCAAGAGTAGAAAGTAGCGTTAGCGTGTTCCAACAATTTAACCCTAGAACTACCGGAAATTTTACTCAAGTTTTATAAAAACATTCTACACCAGAATTTTTACTTAAAACTATTTAATTTGTTTATTTAACTTATTATTGTCTGATTTATACATTTAGTTTGTTTTGAAGAAATTTTCGGGTTTGAATAGATATTTTGAATATACATGTCGGGTCCATTGGACCCTTCTGGTAGACAGAGGGTTAACTCTCACTGCACACGCTGTAAATATCGTAATTTCCAGATCAAACAGTTATGCCTGTATCCAGAAACTTTACTTGAGAAAATGTAACTTCTTAAAGAGCGGTAAATATTTGACTTCAATTATTAAATAAAAATTCTGGGTCCAAACATGATTGTTTGATCCGCTGATTATAAGCTGCGAATTACGGTGTAATCTCTGATTGTAATCGATTACATAACTACCAATCTTCTAGTTTTCCGGAGTCAAATAAACGTATGTTAAAATAGAAGAATTATTTAATGTAACCTTTCTTGTTTCTATGCTATTATTAATTAACTTCTTTTATTCAATAATTTTTTTTGTTTTTGTTTGGTTTGGGGAAATAAACGGAAAGGTGGCAGCTATGACATTACAACGCAATTCAATCATAAAGAAATGTATACCACAACTGGCGCGTCGCATGACATTTAATGTATTAGGATTGTTTGAAGAGTGATCTCTAATATTTAGCTACCATAATGCAGTGACATTATCATGCTAAGTAAAAATAATAGAATTTTTTGCTTGTTCGTGACAGTAATTTTGCTCGAATAAGGCGTTTAAATAACACGAAAATATCTATAAAAATTTAGGGGTGAAAGTTTGACCCGTTTGTAATCAGGCCCTGATTCAGCGTACCGTAATCAGTGCAAAAGGTATTGGAATTATGCTAATATATCGTCGGCAGTGTTGCCAGATTGGGGACTTTTTTGTCCCCAGATCAGTGTTGCCAGATGGGCCACTATTTTTTAATTCGGATTCTTGATTGGCATCACTTTTTTGAAATGTTAAAATGCCACTTATTTAATGACATATTAATTAAGGCGAAAACAAAGTGAATTTTAACGTTTCAAAAAAGTGGTGCCAATATAGAAATCTGAATTTATAAAAAAGTAGCCCACTGGCAACACTGCCCCAGATTGTTGATTGTCACCGCTTTTTTGAAATAGAAATATTTGGCCTATTTAGAAATAGATTAAATAACAGTGGTGGAAAATTGGCGCAGAGGTGGAGTCTATTGACACCACTAAATTATAGTAGTATTTTGCCTCTTATCTAATGATCAAATTTCTGAGTTTTTATTAAACTAAATAATACCATAAAAATTTAGTGGTGTCAATAGGCTCCGCCTCTGCGCCAATTTTCCACCACTGAAATAATCTGAAAAATAAGGCGAATTATACTATTTAAAAAAGTGGTTTGTCAAATAATCTGAATTAAAAAAGTCCCCAATCTGGCAACTTTGATCGTCGGTACCATGTCAAACTATACAATATGAAACAGTGTTGCCAGTGGGCTACTTTTTAAGAATTCAGATTTCTTGATTGGCACCACTATTTTGAAATAGTAAATTTCGCCTTTTTTAACCTTATATAATATCATACTAATTAAGACGAAAACAAGGGGAAGTTTACCATTTCAGAAAAGTGATGCCAGTCAAGAAATTTGAATTAAAAAAAGTAGCCCACTGGCAGCATTGTTTTCATATTGGATAGTTTGACATGGTACCGACGATATATGGAAGAAAAGCGGGACTAGAGGCCTATCCCTGGAATCCGCTTCTCTTCCATATATATGAGAAAAATGCCATCGTTTTTTGCACTGATGATTGTATGTTGAATACTACCAAAACTAGTCTGCTATAAATTAAAACGTTCTTACTCTATAATCGTTGATTCATCAGGCTAATACCAGGTTAAATATGTTTTAAACCAAATATTAAAAAAGGAAATAAAATAAGTTCGATGTAAACACGGAAATAGATAACCTGACATGCTTTTTGCATGCTGTAAAACGAAAAGGATAAAATAGAAAACTCACAAAGACAAGTTGCAAGATAATAATCAAGGCACATATTGTAAACAATGCCAGATGCGCACCCTGGATTGAAAACCCACGTTTCTGAGAAGTCAGTGGCTTTACATTAACGAAGAAAAATGGAGCCAAAGAATTACCTGTAGCTGATTTTTTGAAACGAGGTTTCGTTTTGAAAATTCGCAACAAGAGAGGAAAGGGGCTATCATTTAGGCGAATAAAATTTATATTTAGCTGGTACGCTTTAATTAGAAGCGCTTCGAGAAGAATAGTTGAAATTGAAAAGTAGTCAAAAAAGGACGGCGAACACGAAATTTTAATAATTAAAATCGCTAAACCGTCGACTTTGCTGCAATACTGCAAATATAGATGAAAAATAATTTAATTACACTTCCTGTCTTTCCCCATACAAAATGTCCGGCACAACCACTAATTTCTTTAAGTAATCTATAAAACATATGAAGTAATCATATATCAGAGGTCAGTCATATATTTACTGATGACCTCTGCTTATTTTTCTAGAAATTGTATGTGTAGTCAAGATACTGAACATGAAGTTCTACAGACTGAAATATTACTGTTAATGTGGGTCTGTATTGCACAAAAATCAGTGTACGATCTTCCCTGTGCTTTTTATTCATATTCAGATACATTCCGATACATTACAAGGTATTCATAGGGAGTTTACAGATGTGCCTGAAGCGGATGTATGCACCTAGTTGATAAAGCATACTCCAAGATTACCAGTTTGGCTACCTTTTTCATTTAAGAAACTTCGAATTTATACCAGAAATTACGAATAGTGATTTTCGCTTTATTTAATGATAGTTATTTAGTGATTACGCAAAGTAAAAATTTTTCTTTTGGAAATTTTGGAATGAATATGATTTTATGAATAAAAAAGGAGGGCAAATTGGAAATCCTGATTAACCGCTTGAGGGGCTACGGTACACTTTTGGACAACTTAATTTTAATTCCTATATGCCACGGTGACACCAGAATTTTGGAATGAAGAATTTCCATTTATTAAGCAGGTGAAGAAAAGTTTTAACTTACTTTCAAATATATATATATATATATATATATATATATATAATTTTTTTTTCTAAATTCTAGTATCATTTCATCGTTTCACGAAGAGAATACCTTTACCTGAATGTGTTAAGTCGTCCTCCAAATTCGAGAGCTAAAATAAGTGAGTATGAGCATTCGCCTTATTTAATTGAAGACAGCATAATATTGGGTCGATCGGAAAGTCGTGTCGTGTTGGGAAAATCAATTCGTACCAGAAAATACTACCCGGTAATTATTAGACATTAGATATAGGAATCAATGTCTAATAATTAAATGATAGAATTTTCCGGTACGATTTGATTTTCCCAACACGACACGACTTTCCGATCGACCCAGTAATTTTCTTCGATTACATGAAGTGAAACTAACTATTATTAAATATCTGTATTCAACCTCTTTTTCCTCTCAAATTTGGTGGTCGACTAATACGGGAGAATATCTTGTACAAAGGGGGTTCACGTATTTTTTGTAACGATTTTGAGAAAAAAAGAAATATTTAAACAAGGATAAGAATTTTATTTTATAATATATTTAATTTAATCTGATAGGATTTTTGTTAAACATTAATGTTACATTTTGATTTCCAGCTTTTACTAAATTATCAAGGATGATTTTATTGAACTGCTTGACCACAATCTTCCAGAGTCCATCCACGGTTTTTCGATTCCGCTTATAAAGATCTTGTTTCCAAAGTCAAAATTCACAGTAGTCTATAAATGACTCATCGGGGAACTTGGGTGGGATGCATTTAAATGGAATAGACTCAATTCCAGTTTCATTTCTCATTTTTTCTGCAAACATAGCAGTAAAGGCGTTAAAACATAATTCTGTTAGTAATCCCAGTTAATTTTGACATTTTTTTCCAGTTTCAGTATTTTAAGTTTTCCGTTAAAGGAGAATCCAGCAATAGCCATAACACCTTTAGCAAAACTCTTTTTTCCCTTAACACTAGAAAGACCGAGAATTTTACTCAAATTTTAGAAAAATATTTCACACCAGAATTTTTATTTTAAATTATTAACTTATTCATTTAACTATTTTTATTTCTTTGTATCTTTTAAACTAGTTTTATAAAAAAAAAATCTGGTTAGAACCGAGTTATGTTAATTTGGTAGCAGTCAAAATGACTGTTCGCGGGCTTTCTAGTGTTAACCAAGATTTTATGTTTCTTTCTCCTCTTGTTAGGTAGTATATCGATCTTTATCTACTGCAATCAGATAAATATTATGACATTAACCACTTGAAGAGCAGTAGAATATAATACATCACACTTAATTTTAATCCCTAAATGCTACATTGAAACCAGAATGTACTTGATGGTAATGTATGTGAATTAAAGGTTTTACTTATCTCCAAATAATTTAATCCTGGTGTCATTAAATCATTTCAACATTTATGCAAGATAAGCACTTTTCCCCTGAAAGGGTTAAGTATGAAACGTCCTATTACAAAAGAAGCAGGTAAACCACAGGGTAAACTTCTACCAGTAAAATATAATATAATTTTTCGTTTTATAGAAATGCCGTATTCATGGAAAATTGCTGTCATGATTAAGGCGAAAATTTCTATTTTTTTATTGGTGGAAGTTTTCCCCGTTGATAATCTGGCCCTTTTGTAATCGGGCGTTTCATCACCGCAATACTAGGCCTGAGCGCTGACACAAAATGGCAGCAACCGAAGGCGGATTTTTTTTACGTATGTACTGTCCCTTAAATATTGACACCAGTATTTTATAAAAGATTTTTTGTCTAGTTTAATCTCAGAAAATTAAAGCTGAAAAAAACGTTTAAAATTATTGGTACAAAAATTCAAGGGACAGTACACACGCTGAAAAAAATCCCCCTGCGGCAGCCGCCATTTTTGTGTCAGTGCGCAGGCCTAATATTCAGGGGGCAGTGGTCTCATTCTTAATGACCTAATATATCCAATTCTCATCAATTGTAACTACGTACTTCCGTCTTTCATCTGGCAATTAATTTTTATGCAATAGTCTTCATCTGGAAATACGCTGAGAAACGTGTTTCGCAATTGTCGGTGAATGTCACGTATTTTGTTTTGTTCTAATTAGCTTTAACCCTCCGTCTACCAGACGGGTCCATTGGACCCGACAGGTACATACAAAATATTCATTCAAACCAGAAATTTCTTTAAAATAAACTAAGTATATAAACCAGACAAAAATAAGGTAAATAAATAAGTTAAATAGTTTTAAATAAAAATTCTGGTGTAGAACGTTTTATTAAAACTTGAATAAAATTCCCGGTAGATCTAGGGTTAAATGACATTTCATAATTTTATTTATAGTTCCTATAGAGATGTTTAACCCCTTGAAGGTTGGTGGTTCATTTTCGGACCATTTAACTATAATCTCTAAATGCTACAAAGGCACCAGAATCAAGGAATTGAATGTTTTCCCTTTATTAAGTACGTGAAGAAAAAATTTTACTTATTTCCAAATAAATTCCCTTGTGAATACTGGTGTCAATCAATGATTTCAGTATTTTACGAATAGAAGTGCTCTGCCCCTGAATTGGTTAAAGATGTTGCGATAGTTTTTAACCTCTTGACATGGAAAGTAGTGCTATGTACGTCGCCTTGGATTAACACTAGAAAGCCGGCGAGCAGTTATTTTGACTGCTACCAAATGAATACGAACCAGAATTCTTTTAATAAAACTAGTTTAAAAGGTATAAAGAAAAAAAAAAAACTAGACAAATGGATAAGTTAATAATTTTAAATAAAAATTCTGGTGTGAAATATTTTTGTAAAATATGGATGAGAAAGTTACGGGCTCCTGCCAATCAATTTCCCGCGCTAGAGGTGAAGGGGGATGGATTTTCTTTTAAAACATGAGATGCAACTATAGATGGTGAATATATCTTTGCTGTATATGTATTTTTTCCCTGTCAAATATAATGTCTCTTTCTTTTTTATTATTTATGTCACATTTTTATGTAGAAATATTAAAACCATGCCTTTCACACACTTTTAAATAATCAAATAAAAGTATTTCTCTTTGTAAAGCACAAATACAAAGATTTTGAACCATTTTTTTATTATTCAGCGACATTTTACAGTAAAATTATAGAGAAAGTCAAAATTGTTACAAAAATGTTCTAACGCCGACTGTAATTCTTCTTTACTCTTATAAAAAAGTTACATAGTAACAACGGTGAAGGCATTTTACAACGACAGAATCATCATTAACACCAAATCTATCAAATACCGGTCATTTGACCGGTACTTCATGAAAATGTTTTGAGAGTAACCAGAAAGTTCTTCTTATGGCAGGTGTGTGATTCGTTACTCTCTTCGGATCTGCTAGGTTATTTAAATCTGTTCATATTTATAATATTGTGTAAAATTATCTTATTTTTTATCCTCAACCTTTTTGTCATTAATTTAAAGTAAAATCAATTTATGTTAGACAAATTTTGTATTTATTTTAATACTAGAAAGACGGGAATTTTTACTCAAGTTAAAAAAAAAAAAAAAAAAATTAATACCAGAATTTGTATTTTAAACTTAAATAATTTAATTAGCCCTTTTTCCCTTTGTATCTTTTTTACATATTTTATAAAAATATTTCCGGTTCGAACCGAAATATATATTTATGATTGGGGCCAAAATGGCCTCTCGCCGTCATTCTAGTGTTGAAGTAAAATCGTTTTATGTTAGATAAGTTTGTTTTCATTTTTAAATGTGTCTAGCAGAGGGGAAGAGAGAAACGAGTCACTCACATGCCACAACATCTTCATAAAATAAATAAAATATAAATTACACAGAAATAAGTTAAATAAAAAAAAGTTAAATAGTTTAAAATAAAAATTCTGTTAAAAAATAATTTTTATAAAACTTGAGTAAAATTTTCTGTCTGTTTAGTATTAACCCTTTGCACTCGAAAGGTGATTCTAACTCACCACTTGTTATTCCAGGTGTCCTGCGTAAATAAGGGTTGCAAATTGTCTGCACACTTCTAATTTCTTACAGTTAATTCACCATTTTTAACCGCAGATTATTCTGCCATTAGATAAGGTGAAGAAAATTACTTTAACACTAGAACGCCCGGAAGGAGTCGATTCGACTCCGACCATATGATTAAATGTCAATTGGAACCAGAAATTCTTTCAAAAAATAAGTTATATTTTAAAAGTGCAGATTTACCTTAAATAAATCAGTCAAATATTTAAAAAAAAAATTCTGGTGTTAAATATTTTTATGAAACTTGAGTAAAATTTCCGGGCGTTCTAGTGTTAACCGTTTGAGCTCTGATGGGTGAATTTCTTCCCACTTAACTTTAATTTCCAAATGTCACATTGGAACCGGAATATTCAACCAAATTTATTTGAAAATAGATGAATGCATTATTTTTTCGTGTATATCGTGTATTCCGAATCTTTTGTTTACAAAATACTGGTGCCAATGTGACATTCGGGATTTTTGAAGAAATTCACCCCCAGAGCTGAAAGGGTTAAAATACTGGTGGCTAGAGCATTTGGACCCGTGATTTACGCGGACGCCGGCAAGACTAGTGGTGAGTGAGAGTCACCACTCTAGTGCAAATCGTTAATAGACTGTGGTTATAAATTTTGTCACGGAAAATTCCAAGATTTCATTCTGTGGGAAATACTCTAAAACAGATTTTTTGCAGAAACAATTCCTTCAGATTTAAAGAGCAGAATATAAATTTGGCTGTTGCCGTGTAGACTTTACAAACACAAGATTGTTTTAATTTATGAACCTTCAATCTTTTTTGAGTGAAAGTCGATTGCCACCAGAAATTTTGAAAGGTAATCTTCAACTTAAACCTTTATCTACTGACGGTACATATAAGTACCATTAAAACAACTTGCTATAAAATTCATTTAATACATCGATTATTAGCAGCGCTGCCATGTCTCCGGCTTTTTGGATACCAGAATTTTTATACAAAAAATGTTGTTTTATTTAATTTGAACAGTTGGACGATTTAAAAGAACAACATTTTCTCAAAGATAATAGAGATGTGCAAAAAGCCGGAGACTTGGCAACTCCGTAGTTGTAATACAGTTTAAAGTGAGTTATTGATGATAAAATGAGATTTACTTTATCTTGTTCCAAAAGCATTATCGGTTACACAAAACAAAAATATTTTTTAAAAGAAGATTTCTTTTGCCTTTGCATCTTATCAGCTTTCTTGGTGTCGGGGGGGGGGGGGACATTTCAATTCGGAAATATTTCTATATTTCTTTTGTAAGAACATTATATTTGTACATTTCCTAATTCTACAAAATACAAAGAAAAATATTTACAATAAACAGGGATGAGAGCGCTCCGACCCAAATGACCGATTACTACCACTAAATTTGAATAGTATTTCTCGGATTATTTAATGACAGAATTTATGAGTTTTACTAAAGCAAATGATACTATTAAAATTATATTGTAGTAATTGGTCATTTGGTTCGGAGCGCTCTCATCCACGAATCAAAAGATTTGAGTGAGGTTACAAATGTTGCTCAAAATCCCTATAAATTCAAATTTAATTAATCCTTCTAATTCCTTCAATCCTTCTAAAATTCTGCTAAAATTGATTAAATGATTATGTAAATCTTCTATTGTAGTTTCAAAAATTCATGACAAATACTTTAGAAGATAAAATTTTCAGGAATCCTTAATTCAGTACATAAAGGGTTAAAAACATTGTATTTAAATTAAATATAACTTGCTAAATGGTACATATAACTTAAAAGTGATATTACAAACAGATTAAAATTCTAAGTTTCGAATCGCTTCCGCGATCGCTATCAGAAAAAATTGTTGTTACACAAGTCTAAAAGTTCAAAACGGATATAAACGTCTAAGAGCGCAGAATAATTCCTGAACAAAAGTACACAAACGTCACAGAATTACCACGGTTACCAAATGAAGGCGAACCACAACAGTAAGAAACAGGGTGGCGGGACAAACTCAACAGACTGTATAATTAATACTAATATACTGAATGGATAATTTGTTTTTTCATTCTGGCTACCGCTAGAATGTCTTATACTCGGGGCGTGGCTGGAAACCTACGAATCTTGCTTCCGCAAAAGAGTCGGAATAAGTGGAATAATAAAGGGCTGCGGACGAAGAGAGGCCGCTCGCCGCGGCGGTTTCAATTTTTGATTTTTTTTTCCAATCTGGCTTTTGCTAGAGTGTCTTTTACTCGGGATGTGGCTGGGGACGTATGAATCTTGCTTTCGCAAAAGAGTGGGACTAAGTGGAAGAATAAAGGGTTACGGACGAAGAGTACACGGGTTATAATCCTAGTTTCGTCAAAGTCAACTTTTCTACCTTCAGTTTAGTAGTGAAATCTTGCAGGAGAATAAGAATAAGAGAATAATAGAGAAGAATTCTGTTTCCATTGCGAAATATCTCTTCGGTGCTTCTTTAACTTCTCTGAAAATCTTCTTTTAGTTTTACCAATGAAAACAAATATTTCATTATTTGGGCGGGTACCGTAATTTCATAAACACCTGCTTTTTGATGATCCTTGATCTTATCTCTATTGTTACTGAGAATTTGAATAAGGTAAGGAGAGGGGTAGATTCAACTTGTTGAATTGAAAAATTTTTCTCACAAAAACTTTCGTTTACGGGTCAAGACTGGCGACTAATTTTATATTCAACCGTGCCAAATTTACGTACAATCGCACAAAACTTTTTACTTCTAGCACATGTATCCTAAATATCCTGGTAAAATATCCTAGTAAAAACGCAGAGATTATTTTTAAAAGAATTGGAAAGAATAGAATAAAAAAAAACACTGGGACGTAGTGTTGCCAGAAAGCTACTTTATTAAAATTCATATTTTTTGATTGCCACCATATTTTAACCCTTAAATGCCTGATTTTTCAAAAATCATTGTAGTTATGTTTTTCTGCTTTCATTTTTAAAATAAATCACGGGAAAAATACTTAAAAAAATCATATTTTGTTTTAAGTATGGTTTACGGCTAAAAAACTGTTTGTTACTAATCGGCAATACTGGTCTTTAATTGAAAAAATAATTTTCCTTGATAAAATTCTATAATATTAAACACACAAGAATTTTAGGAACTATAATAAGAAATAAATTTTATTTGCTCACAGCAGAACAAAATAGTGTATTTCGCAAGCTTCCAAACAAAACAAAAGAACATGTAGCAACAATTTAAAAAAGAAATATATCTTTATTCTTAAACAGCACAAGTGTTACCATCTACATGTTGAAAACCGATTTAATAATATTTTGAGAATGTATTTTATTGGCAACATTTGGCATTTTAGCTTCAATATCATTCTAATAGTATTTTAGAGCCTAAATTGTGTATGTTGCCGAAAAGCAACACCAGGCATTTAAGGGTTAAAACAGTATTATTCGGTTTAATTTTTATTTAAACTGCAAATAAATAAGGGTAATATTTCTATTTCAAAATCCTGGAAGCAATCAACATATTTAAAGAAATTTAAATATTTTAATTTAAAGAAAATATGCGGCCTTGCAACACAGGGGCATATACAAAACTGCGTACATATCAAGCATACAAACTTAATGCTGGATTTGGGGGCAAATTAACACAGCTGCGCCATCTTGTGGACGGGGTTGATAATCCACATACACTGGCTTTTAGTGTGACGTCATATATGACAGAATAGCTATCATCTGCGCATATTTTCTAAATCTTTAGTCACTCATGGAATATGAATCTTCTTTACCAGCTTTATTACAAAATGTTTTTTTTTTTTTTTTTACAGTTTGTTTTGATAAAATTAAATATGAAAAGTGGCGTAGCGAGAAGGTGTTGGGGCCCAGATGCACTTGACACCACGATGTTTTCTACGCCTTAGCTGACCTGAGACAAACCGAAATAAGTAAGCGTACAATGTCAATACTGGAATCTGGAGTATATTGATACAGCTGTCCCATCTGGTAGACGGGGCGAATAATGCAAATTCGCGGTTTTTCAGTATGACGTCATATATGTCAGAATATCTAGTATCTGCGCATCTCTTGCGCATATTTTCTGAATCTTTATTCACTTTATGGAAGATGGAACTTGTTTACAAGATTTATTGCAAAATATTTTTATTACAGTTTGTTTTGATAAAATTATGTACATAAAATATAGTCGTAATATCATTTTAATTTCGGGAGAAAATCACCAATGCTACAAAAGCATTACTGCCTTTTGCCCTTACACTAAAATGAAATTGCGACTTTTTTTTAAATACACATATTTTTATCAAAACAAGCTGTAACAACAATATTTTGCAATAAATCTGACAAACAAGATTCATCTTCTGTGAGTAAGTAACAATCTGAAATTCGTAATTGAATTTTTAACAGGATTCTCTACATGGCTTGGTCTGTTTAAAAAGAAAAACTAATCTTGCGATTTTAGGAAAATTATTGAAGTTATTGCCTAGACTCGCAAAATATTTAAACAAATAAATGAACAACACTTGCTCCTTTAATAGTACAACATTTAATGCATGCATTTTAAATTAAAGTGATTTTGAATATAAAATGAAATGAATTTTAAATTAAATGGATGGAATATTTGTAAGTTAAATAAGATGAGTGCAAAGCGATTAAGAGAATATTGGAAATTTATCGTTTGCGCTTGATAAGCGAACAAAACGACTTAAAATTGAATATTTTATTTATAATTAAATTCTATACATATTCTAAACATTCATAAATGTTGTATTCTCATCGGGAATACAACCGCGTATGTCATTTTTTATAACTGTAGCACATCAAGAATTGAGTAAAAAATAAGACTACAAAATTCAATCTTTACACATTAACTACTTACTAATTTTTTATGCGTCATTTTTCATTTCATTAAATGAAAAAAATTAAAATCAAGCCTATTTAAATCAACAACATTTGATAATATATATTAAATAATATTTTATCTTTTTTAACAAATTAAAGTTAAAATACGTAACTAACTTGTTTTACTCTTTGGAAAAGGACAGATATGAATTCTATAAGAAAAAGAATTTTCTTACAATTTCGAAAACTACATTTATTCGATTGCCAACATTTTGCCATTTTAACAAATAATATTAGCTCTAAAAAGAACTGTTTTTATTTAAATAATTAACTATAATAAATAAGTAAAAAAACACGAATAAAAATTAATAGAATGTTCTATTACTGTCAGAATATAAATACTACAAACAAATGAAAACACAACGTTTGCGCTTGCGCAGTTATGTGCAATTAATAGGTTATCGATAACGAAGAAAACAGTTAGGCATCTTTCTGTAGTTCACCCCGTCCGCTACGTGGCGTGCGAACTTGATTGATGTGACCTCTCATTTAATATTGCGGTTTCCTCTCCCATTTAACCCTCTCGTATCTCAACCAGAAACACTCGGGCGTGCATTATCCCGTCTAATTCATACTATTTGGTTATTCCCACCAGTTATTTTTTAGCGAAAACTTTGTCTGATTTAATCAGGACATTTTCCCTGATTACGATAGTCAAAAATTTCTGCTTTAACCCCTTATTTCTCGCTCGCGTCAATATCACGGGCTGAGGTGTCGTTCGTTATTTCTCGCTCCTGTCATATTTCCGGGCTGGAGATTTATTGCTGGAAAAAACTTCTGAAACCAGAAAAATTTAACTGGCATTTCGGTGTGAAGTCTTTGAATATTGCCGTTTGAATTTGGCTTTTGCGCTGACTGTAATGTTGGGCTTTGTATTGCATGTTTCGAAATATGTAACACTCAAAAAATTATTAATAAACAGAATTCAATGTATATATATTATTTCAAATATTATTTATAAAAATGTGTGTGATGATGATAAATGAAGATCTAAGATGTGAAAAATAAAGGTTTTATTCGCTTCAATTTGTACGGTGTAAAACAAACATTAAGACACAGAATTCTCGCATGATGGCTTTTCTACAAATATGAGTTTGTTCTATAACATCTTTTTTTTTTTCGCCTTAAAAAAAACTCATTGCATATTTTATTTAGAAACCTTATAATTATTCAATTTCTGTAATAAAATAAATTGGTACTTTTTTGATGGTTTTTCCAAATATTAAGCGACTGTTAATGGGTTAAAGAGCCGGTGATAAAAGATTACAAATTCTGTAAAAGACGCTCATCGCGAAGAACTACTTACGTAGCGAGAGGGTTAAGATAGGACGCTTACTTATATCGCTTTTGACCAGAAAGTTTCCAGCTATTAATCAAGGTGAAAAAACTTTACAATTTTAGTGGTGTAGAGTGCACCTGGACAGATATATATACATATATATATTAACACGTTGAATTCCAAATCTATTTTGTCTGTCTTTCTGTTTGGGCCACGAAATAAGATTCCCGTTACACTATCTATAAGTGTCAGTCACAGATTACTGACGCGGCTTAAACGGAAAGTTCAGTGTCAGTCACCGGTGACTCATGTGGCACTCAACGTGTTAACCCTTTCAAGGACAAACAATTGCGTTTCTGTAATGTTGAATTCACACCGCAATTATCGAAAAGATTCAGTTCAAAATAAGGAAAAGGAATTTTTCATTTTTTTTTTCCACCAAAGCTTTAAAAGTAAAATTTAATTAAAAGTTTCTGGTGCTAATCATGATTAAAATTAGGTGGGCTATAATATATTCCACCGCTCCTCAAAGGGTTAACTAATTAATTTTTTTTTAACTGTCTGCCACACATGATCTTATATTTATACTCTACCACTAAAAAACGTTTATCGAAATTGCTCATGTAATTTAGGATTTAATGGGATTTTTAGCTGAAAATTACAGTTTTGGGGCAAGCTAAAAAAATTAGACATTTCTAACTTGTGTGAAGTTCTTGCACAGTTTTATCAAACACATGAATTAAAGAATATACAAACACTTGGATAAAATATAGTTACGTTTTATAAATGCGTATAAAATGTTAAAGTGAAATTAATGTGAGTGGGCGTGTTGTCCCTGTCGTATCTTCCATTATTATAGTATCAAAAAGAAGAAAACAGTTATGCATCTTACTGTAGTTCAACCCCGTCCACTACTTGACGCGTGACCTTGATTGATCTTACCTCGTCTTTAACCCTTTCAGGGGCAAGGTAATTGTCTTTGTAAAGTGTTGAAATAATTGAATAACACCAGCACTTACAAGAAAATTTATTTGTAAAGAAGTAAAGGTATATTTTCGTTCAAAAAACTGGTTCCAATGTGCCAATTAGGGATAACAATTATGTGATGCCGTGATGGCATCACCGCCCCCCCCCCCCCCCAAGGGGTTAATCTTACGGTTACCTATCCCATTTAAGATAGGACACTTACTTTGTATCATGCTTTGGGCATATATGTTTCAACTCGTATTCAAAGAGTTAAATAAGGCATTTTCTTTTATTATAAATACTGGTAGAAACACATTCCGCGGGCCACAGAACAACCCTTTCAGGGGTAAGTAATTGTGTTTAAGCAATCTTGAATTCACACAAGAATTTTCGATAAGTTTTATTTAAAAATAAGGGAATAGAATTTCACACTTTTTTCACGAAAGTTTTAAGTGTAAATTTTGTTCAAAAATCCTCGTTCATATCTTATAATTGAGTGGTATAAAAAATATTCCACTGACTTTCAAACGTTTAAAGACGTTTAATCACGTCAGCAGGGCTGCCACTGGCGACTATTTTTTAATTCTACCTCGCACCACTTTCTCAAAACAACAATTATTGGCATACTTTTTGGCAACATTTGCAAGAGAAATATACTACAAAATTTGTTTTATTTTTTTAAATAGTGGTGAAAATATAGTAGAAAAATAGTCGCCTGTGGAAGCCCTGGTACACAGATTAGAACTTTCAAAGAGTTTGGCACCATTATTTATGATAAAAAACTTTATGTGTAATATATATATCGCATAAATAACAATCACCTCGTTTACTCGTCGGAGTTACAACGTTTTTCTGCATTTAAATAAGTTGGAAAATCATATTAAAAATTTGTGGTAGAATAGCACGCACCCTGCTTTTCGACCCATTTTTTTATATATTGAAGTTTTTAAGGTTTCAAACAAGAAAAAAAAAATCTTCTTAACTCTCTCGCTGCGTAATTGTTTCATGAAAATATGTTGAAAATTGCGCATTTGTTTTATAACAGGGGTGGCCAACTGTGGCACGCGCCACACCACTAAAATTTTACAGTAATCATTGCCTTATCTACACTCTAAATTAAAATGTCTGAAATTCAGACACTTAAGTGTCTGAAACGGTGTGTTCAATTTTCAGACATTTTAAAATGTCTGAAATTTTTCAGACATTTTTTGTGTCTGAATTTCAGACACTTCAAACGTCTTAATAGCATCCATTTTTTTCAAGCATCATACGTAGCCATGTTTGACCACGTTGAATCCTGGAAAAATATTTGGCTGGGGTCCTGCCCCCCCCCCTCCCCCCTACAGCCTGATTTTTTTGGTGCTCTCAATTTTGGTATGCAATTTTTGTTAAGCTGATAATTTAAATCTTTTACGACATTTTACTGATTATAATCAATATTTTGAACTCAGGAGTAGAACAAGATTAAAACAAAAAATATTTATCTAAATATTAGATTTTTTAAATTTGTTTTATTTTTAATCTTATTTTACTTTAAAAGTTCAAAATATTGATTATAATCAGTACAATTTCGAAACAGATTTAAAACATAAGCTTTACAAATATTGCACATCAAATTTGTGGGCACTAAAATCGTAGGGGGGCGGGCGGGGCACGGCCCAGTATGCCCATTCTTTAATTAAGAAGTTCTTTTGAAAAAAATGCAACGCTGCATTATTGTTATCTAAATTGAGATGTCCGGTACTCGGGAGTATCCGTTGTGGAGGTTAATGGACATTCCCGAATAGCTGAAGTATCTATTTAGCGAATACTTTTTTAATCCGCATGGCATACATATTTGCATATTTTTACCTCACAAAAGCAGACATCTCCGATTATCGGACAAATTCAACGGCAAGGGCTATTGATGGCTTTTAAAGTACATGAATAAATATATATATTTCTTATAATCTTGTCCTACTCTACTTCATATAATTTAAAAATAGATTTTTTTAAAATTTATATTGCCACATAGGCAATTTTACATATATATCAGATGATAATCACAACTATGAATAAATAAATAAATATTCTACTTTATCCCTTTGCACTCGAGGGCTCCGGAGCGGAGCCATTTAAAATTTGTCTTCAAACTCGAGGGCTCCTCTACGGAGACGATGCAAATAATTTTGTGATACCTGTCTAGAAAAGCCAAGATTACATGGTATCACAAAATTATTTGCATTGTCTCCGTAGCGGAGACCTCGAGTTTGAAGACAAATTTTAAATGGCTCCGCTCCGGAGCCCTCGAGTGCAAAGGGTTAATATTGAGAAAAAATTACTTCGGTATTTTGTTTATTTATATTTTGTGTTTTTAATCTGGTCCTACTCTAAAAGTTCAAAACTTTAATTATAATCAGTGCAAGATTTAAGGTATCAGCTTTACGAAAATTTCATACAAAATCCCCCCCCCCCTCCCCGAAAAAAAAAATGAAAATCCTTATCATTTAAAAATTAGATTTTTTAAAAATTTATATTGCCACATTGGCTTATTGTTATCATTCCTATTAAACACTTTTCATTAGATATCTTTAAAGCAAAATAAAGCCGCAAAAAAAGAAGTTACCACATAATCACTATGATACACACTTGCGATGCTTATCAGTAAAGTCTAATTGGAAAATGACCTTCGAAGTGAAATATATTTTCTACACGCAGCAAAATCAAAATAAACAAATGATTTCCTTTTTTCTGACTATGTTACCTCTTTGATCATCTATGGGTTACATCTATGTTTCCAAGTCAAAAGCTTTGCACATTTAATCTACTCGGTAAAAGATTTAATAGCTTTAGAAATATATCTAAGAAATATTTGAGATAAATATTCTTTTTCAATTATATATAAATTTCATAAAAATCAATTGATTTTTTTTTTCCAAAAGCGAAAGTCTATAAATATATTTTTTAGTTTCAGCTAAATATTGTTCAATTGAAAAAAAAAAAAGGCAATCCCGAAAACCGGGATTAAAATTGAAGCGGGATCCCGGGATATCAATCCGAGATTGTAATCCCTAGCTAGGAAGTAAGAAAGCTTTAGGAGTTTTTTTTTTCTATTTCCTTGTGGTCGTTTAGTATGAGATAAGCATTAGTCATTGAAACTAAGAACTGCCATATTGAAAACAAAACAAAACAAGGGAATGAACTTAACTTTTAAATATGTCTGTTTTTTAGTGATGTTATTACTTTAAATTTGAGAAAAAAGATGAGAATAAATAATACATAATTTGTAATAAAAGACAACGTCATAAATTAAAAAATATATACTTCTAGAATTATTATTTTTTTTTTTTTTTGCAAAAAGATTCAAAACTAATTAAATTTCATGTAAGATTTTGTTTAGTACAATAAATAAAATCATAAAAGACACTAATTTTAGTACTATAAAGAAATTATAACACTTACTTAAATCGCTGTTTGCAAGAGGTAAGAAAAATTCCTCGATTTGAAATTTTAAAAACTACCACAACCACAGTCAGGGAGAAAGACTTGCACCAGTTTAAAAGGTAATCCCATAATACATCCGACTAGCCATATTTAAAGAATGAGATGTTTCATCCTCAAAACAGGACCTCCCAGACAAAAGTTTCTTTTTTTTTTTTGCCAGCTTCGACAGGACGAAGATGAATAACACAATATTATTGATATAAATTAATACGAGTTAACACTAAGCCCATTGCACACGCTTTGTAGAATTTCCGGGTGTAATCTTCAACCGTCGTCTACTTCTGTTCTGTGTCTATCCCTCCCTTATATCGACGACAGCTTCTAAGAGACATTTGATGTCGAGCACACACGTCAGATGTATGTATTCAATAAATAAATAATCCAAGTTAATACGAACACAGTAAATCACAGTACTTCATATTTTGCAAAAAACGAATTAAAATACACGCGTACATAAAAACAAACTTCGTTTGAATTACAACGTATACCACTTCGGAGGAAGACATCTAAAGAGCATGCGCAACTGGGAGTGTGAGTGCCCCCTGGTGGTTATTGCGTCCGAAGAATCAAAACGTCTTAAATTAAGACACGTTTAAAGCAATGAAGTGTCTTAAAATAAGACGTTTGAGGATATTTTAGACATTATTCTCAGTTCATTTGCACCATGGTCATAGTAAGACTCTTATGTATCTTAAATTAAGACATCTATAATGTCTGAATTTTCAGATTAAGACACTTAAGTGTCTAAAATTCTTTTTCAGTCACATATGTGTCTAAATTTAAGACGCTTCTATTTGCAGTGTAATCATCGAATCTCTGCGATTCAAGAAGTCGAATTTTTCTGTAAAATTTTAGTGGTATCAGGCGTGCCACTGTTGGCCACCCCTGTTTTATAACATACATCAAATCTACATATATTTTAGTGTTAAAAAATGTAATTTTTTTTGTAAAAGAGTATTTCTTTTTATTAAATATAGACTTAAATCATAAAAAAAAGGTGCCAGAAAACTGAAATCAAAGAATAATCATATAGAAGCGAAATTCTGAAAGTTAATCTTAATTAACTTATGATTTATTTTACGAAATACAAAGGTAAAACATATATACTGATTAAAATATGCAAAATGCTTACAAAAAGTGCACTAGAAATGAAGTTTAGCATGATAAATTTTGAAATAAGGTACGAGGTAAAATCCTATTTCGATATCTTTTCACAAAATTCGCGTTTCTTTGCAAATGTTTTTGTTAGTTTCACTTTTTGAGCAACACACAACACGCTGTCTACAAGGCTTTTTCTTGATGGAATAGGGGGGGGGGGGGTATATGCAAACAAAAATTCGAGCGATTAGTCTCACGGAGTGGAGACATCTTAGAGCTTTCAAAAGAGCGCGCAGAATGCATGCAAAACAAGCTTGCGAACTTCACAGAAATATGAACAACTAACGCTATCTCTTAACCCAGACCTGAATCAACAATTAAACAAAGCACACAGCAAAGCCGAAATGTACCGTTAACCCTTCGAGAGGCAAGAAATTGTGTTTTTGTAATGTTGCATTCAGTCCAGAAATTTAGAAAAAAATTATTTCAAAATAAGGAAAAGCAATTTTACAACCATTTTTCCCCACCAAAATTATCACAGTAAAATTCGATAAAAAATTTCTGTTGCAAATATTGATCAAAAAATGAGGCGGGATACAATATACCCCACCGCCCTCAAGGGGTTAAATGAGAAAAGAGCGGGCCCGAAAAAATGCATCTCCGGGAAATCGCGGGTTGCTCAAAATTTGCTACTTTAGCGTTACCCGTGGAAATCGTGTGATGCACACCGAGAGGCTTAATAGAAACATTCTAATTGACGCCCCGTAGTAAGGAACTATGTTTAGACGAATTTTTGGTTTAAGTCATGCGAAAGTAACAACACTTATCTAAAATTATAATCTTATATCTATGAGAATTAGTTGATCACGTAGACGTAGTAGATGCATGGAACTCTTAACCCCTTAACGGTCGCATTATATTACGGTTAAAAAATTCAAATTGCTTATTGGCATTACATTTTTGAAAAAGAAATGCTCACCTTGTTTAATGACAGGTAAAATGACACCATAAAAAAGCCAATTACACTATTCTAAAAAACTAGTGGGAATCAAACAAATCTGAATAACCTGAAAAAAAGACACAGCCCGTGAATATGACGGTAGCGAGAATTAAGGGGTTAATAAGGAAGAACTGACATATCCTTCAAATAATGAAGCTTCAACTGTAACCGCTTTCGCAAGGGCTGATTACCTCCGGTGGAAACTTCCACCAGCAAATTTATATAGAAATTTTCTTCGTATTTAAAGATCTTATTGATGCAAAATCATAGTCATAAATAATGGCAGAAACAGATTTACATTTTTAGTGGTGTAAGTTTAATTTGCGGTAGTTAGGCCCTGCGTATCCGCCATAGTGTGACAACCGGTGAAACAAACTGACTGCTTTATAAGTCCAACTGACACCGGTAAAAACAAATAGAAGTTTTTACCACATTTTTGATAAAATAGTTACACGAATAAGACGCTTTAAAAAGACAACATTTTATATTGAGTTTTACTGGTGGGAAGTTTGTTCTGGCGGTATTCAGTAACTGTAGATCTGATTTTTAAAAAGCAGCCGCCATCTTGGGACAACCTCTTCAGTTACTTCGCTGGCAACTGATTGTCAATACACTATATGTCCCCTCCTCCTTATTCATAACTCCATTATTAAATGTGTTCAAGTAGCAATTGTAGTTAATCAAACACACTGAAATGCCTAAATGATAAAAAATTAATTTTAGTCAATGTTTGATATTTTTTACACACGTGTGGCAGTTTAATATTTACTTGCGTGATATTTAGGAAGAAGTTATGATATAATGAATATTAAATTGCAGACAGTGTTCGATGGAAGCTAAAACTTTGTTCAGAACTCTCTCGCTTTTTGAATGACCTTATTTTAGAATATTGCCTTATCATACATGCCAACCTTTAACTTAATTTCCGTTAAATGCCGGTTAATTTCAAGGGTTTCTAACCCGAAAATTTATGTGACGTATCATTACATACTTTATTTCATGTTTTCACGGAGAAACTTTTTGAATTCATTGCTTGAAAATAATTCTGGTTTGAAGCGTCTTTAACCTGGATCAAATTAACCGACATTTTACGAAAGTCAAGTTCAATGTTGGTAAGTATCGCATTATATTTTTTAACTATATTTAATGAAAGAACCCTTAGTTTAACCCATAAATGCCTGATTTTTTATTTTGTTTTGAAAAAACTATATATGATTCTCTGAAAGGTTTATTACACAGGAAAAATCAGGAAAAAATCAGAGATACTTTTTTTGTATAATACGTCAACCTTTTCTTATGTTGCACCTCTGAAAATATTGCAAAATAGTAAATATTTTAAAAAGTATGAATCTAAATACCTTAATTTATATGATTTTGTATTTTGTAAAACTTAACACCAGAATCGCCGGCTATTTTACTCAATTTTTATAATAAAAAAAAAAGGTGTTTCAAACCAGAATTTTTATTTAAAACTATTTAACTTATTTAATTAGCCTATTTTTGTGCTTCTTACATATAACATATCTTATGGAAAATTTTCTGGTTCGAATCGACTATTATCAATTTTGGCAGGGGTCAAAATTACCCCTAACGGTGGTTCTAGTTTTAATCCATTACCCCTTAAAGGGGTTAATCTTCATTTGGTACGTCACGAAATCAGTCCGGAGGCGTTGAGTATTAAGACTGTAATGGTTAATCCCTAAAGGCATATTTTTTTTTAAATATTTTTTTTTCTCTTATATTAAAGATGTGACACCAGAAATTTTAAGATAGATTTTTAACTTTATATTTTTGTAATTTTTACAGGATTAACATTTCTATATAAATATACGGGTTACTAAGAATTAAATAAAAAGTGATGCAGATATGCATCACTATACATTTAAGGGTTAAAAGACGAATATTGCTATGTGGAAATAGTTTTACTCGAAAGAGAATAGATTTGTCAGCTGCATAAAATCCTTCTTGTGAAAAAGATTCCGAAACTTTCTACTTTTATGAAATACTTTATTATTTTTTCGTGACATCATATATAAAGGAAGAGAATTTAATATATAAAACATGTACGGAGATAAACATCGAAATGCGTTATAAAATAAGACCCCATTTTTTTATACTTAGAGACAAATGTCAAAATGTCCAGATTAATAATCCGAGAAAGGCTGAAATACTTCCATGTTTTTTTAAGAATAATTTTCTTTTAAAAGCATAACATTTTACAGAGACTATTTTTGTATCTTTCAAATACATTTTCTATGACTTTTTTTTTTTATTAAGGGTACAGTTTACCTTTTCAACAATTTAATTTATTTTTAAAAATGTAGTTCAAATGGTGAACTTACTGCATTTCAATGTTCGACTAAAAGTACATTTTGAAAAAAATGAATTACATATTTAATTAAAAATTTAAAAAAAAACTTTTTAAAAATTGGAATTTTTCAAAATTCCTACTACTTTTTTAAACCTTGATGTTTTAGAGTATTTTTAAAAAAAAAGAATTTTAAATGTGTATTACACAAGACTGCGCATGGATTTTAGATACGTCTAATATTACTTTTTTTATAATTTTGTTACTGATACCTGCAGTGTAAAACGATGAGATCTAACGCATCTTCATATACTTTTATTTTTTTTTTAAATAACAAAAAACCTGAAAACTAATTACATGCGCGGATTTTTCAAATTAATAATAAAGAACGTGTACAAAAACTTTTAAACCTGTATCTCAAATTAAAAAAAAAAAAAAAAAAAAAAAAAACTTACTTAAAGACTTAGCATTTTTAAAATATGAAAGTGAAGAAAATATGAACATGGAGAAAAAGCAATTTAAAGTTTTAATTTGTGTGGGTAATTTCGCTGAGAGTTTTAATATAATTTACAATAACTCGCAAAATAATTACCATATGGGTAAAAATGAGGTGTCACAATATTTACAATTAAACAGACTTTCATTTAATATTAAAAAAGAAAAATCGAATATTTGATCAATTTTAACCCTTTCAGGGGCAAGGTACTTGTATTCATAAATTGTTGAAATAATTGAGTGACACCAGTATTTACAAGGGAATTTATTTGCAAACAAGTAAAATTATATATTCGCGTACCTGATAAAGGTGAAATTTTCATTATAAAATTCCGGTGCCAATGTGGCGATTAGGGATTAAAATTATGTGATGCATTGACGGCATCACCGCCCTTCAAGGGGTTATGGTAAACTGTCCTGATATCCCTTTCAGGGGCAAAGCATTTCTGCTCAAAAAATGTTCAAATAATTAATTCGCACCGCAATTAACAAACAAATTCATTTCAAAATAATCAACAGCTTTTTTCCACGTGTATTATGAAATCGAAATTGTGCTAAAAAATTACTGGTGCCATTTGGTAATTCAGGCATTAAAATTAACCGTTTGCAGACTGCAAAGGGTTAAGATATGTTTTACTCTGACAGGTTGTAAAATGCCGCTTTGACAAATTTTGAAGTTCACCAATCTTCAACATTAAAATTACTTCAGATAAATCTTAATTTAAAATATAATTACATAATGGGGATTTTTATGTTGTTTACATTAAGTAGAAATTATTTAAAAGTTTTTTGCTAGTTAAGGTTCATTAAATAATTTTTACATTAAAATTTATGAACATTATTTTTTAATAATTTTTATGTGCGTTCATAATTATGTAAATACATAGCATCTATAGTCGTCGTTCGGTCCGTCTGGCTGTCTGTCTGTCTGTGCGCGTATAACAGAGCAAAAACTGCCCAACCGAATAGTCTGAAATTTTAAATACATAATTTTTGCAAGATTTTGTACAGACAGTCATTTCAAATTTTATGAAAATCGGATGTATAGTTTAAGTATAAGGACAGTTAAAATTTTTCCGTTACTGTTAGAAATGCTATTTTGTTTAAAGAACATTCCACCAGATGGCAGCATCAGACAATCATTTTTATTTGATCGACTGTGACAGACACGCAGAAGAGTTAGCGTTTCTACTTCCCTTATAGCAGTTGGCAGAAAAATTCTGGTGGATTAAAAATCCAATAATATTCCAAAGGAATGATAATATGCTAAAAAAACTACCACAAACCATAGTTCAAAGTATTTCCTTGTGTTTGTAAATAGTCTTATTCATCTGTTTTGTTTTATTGTGAAGTGTGATCAGTATTGTGTCCAGCATATATATTATTCTAGTGTATTTAATCTTCAAATAAATGTTTTTTGTTCATCCTAAGAAGAATATATTTCTATTGAAATACATCAAAACATAAAGGTAAAACTTTTAACTGTTTATTGTTTACCTATTGAGGAATTTCGTATTCATGCCTTCCATATGGAATAACATTCCAACAGTCGATTATGAGAGTGAAGTTATCTCAATTTTAAATATAATAATATGAAAGAAGAAAATATAATATAATTAAATTCAAAGAAATAATTATTTTCTGAATGTTGGTATTTTTCCCAAGTGAATGGTATAAAAGAAAATTCAAAGAATTGTTCTTATTTTTTAAATCAAAAGTATTGTGTATTGATAAGAAAAGAAATTATTTTGAATTTTATTTTGCCTGTTTCTTATTGAAATTTTATTATACAAGTTGAAAAGTAAATTTATGTTTTAAACAAACAATTGAACATTTAAGAACAGTTTTCTGAAATCAAAAGTAACTTCAAAATTGTTCTCAAGAATTTTATTTTGTTCTTATTTCATCATTAGCATTATATTTGAGTTTATAATTGTTATTTTGATGTATTAATAAGATAAAAAGTTTTATTTTTCTCTGAAATAAGCAAATATTATTATATCATAATGACTAGTATTAAAGAATCTCATTATGTTGATAAATTAACTGATGACAACTATTCAGTTTGGAAGTTCAAAATAGAACAATTGTTAATCAAAGAAGGTCTGTATGATATTGTATTTGAACCAAAAAAGGAAAATGATGATAATTGGGTAAAAAAATGATAGAAATGCTAGGGCATTAATTTGTTTAAATATCTCAGATTCACAAATTGTTCATGTCAGACATGCTAAAAGTGCTAAAGAAACATGTGATCAGTTGAAATCTGTTCATGAAAGAGTAACTTTAACAAATAAACTTTATCTTCTGTATTCCACTAAATATAATGAAAGTGTAAAAATGCAGGATCATATTAATTCTGTCTTAGAATTAGCAGAAAAATTAAGAAGTATAGGTGAAGTAATACAAGATGATAATTTAATAGCTATTTTGCTCTGTTCCTTACCAAATTCTTATAGTACCTTTATAACTGCTATTGAAAGTAAATATGAAACAGATTTATCATTAAAATATGTTCAAAACAAATTAATTGATGAGTATCTTAGAAGAGTTGAAACTAAACAAGTTTCAACAAAATTTGAATCTATTGCTTTAAAGTAGGGATGCACAACCTGTGGCCCGCGGGCCAAAAGTGGCCCGACATAGGTTAACGTGTGGCCCGCGATCACAATTTATATAATTTCTTCTTTCTTTTAGACAATTTCGTCAATTTATAACTGGAAAAATTGCAATTTTTTGTCCATATGTCGCAGGAAAAAATCGCAAATTTCGTCAACTTGCCCCGGGAAGAAATTGCAAATTTCATCAGATCCAATTAAGAATCGCAAATTTCGTTGATTGAGTTCGGAAAAATCGCGAAATTTATCGATGAGTCGCAGAAAAATCTCAAATTTCGCTGATCAGCTGGGAATAAATCTCGAGTTTTGTCAGTTTATCGCAAGAAAAAATCGCGAATTTCGACAATTTGCCGCTGAAAAAATTGCAAGTTTCGTCAGAGTCAGTTAAAAATCGTGAATTTCGTTGGTCGGACGCGTTAAAAATCGCGAATTTTGTCTATTATGTAATCCTTGATCGGTTGCTTAAAAATCGCGAGTTTCGTTAGTTGATCGTGAGAAAAAATCGGAATTTTGTCAATTTGTAGCGGGTAAAATTACAAATTTCGTCAGAGTCAGTTAAAAATCGCAAATTTCGTTTATTGGGCGCGGAAATTTTCCGAATTTTGTTGATCGCGGGAAGAAAAATCACGAATTTTGTCGACTCGGCGCGGAAAAGTATCAAATTTCTCCAATTGGGCATAGAAAAATCGCGAATTTTATCGATGAAGAAAGGAAAAATTGCAAATTTTGTTGACCGGCTGCGAAAAAATCGTGAGTTTCGTCAGTTTATCGCGAGAAAAAAAATGCGGAATTTCATTAATTTGTCGCGTAAAAATTACAAATTTCTTCAGAGTCAGTTAAGAATTGCGAATGTCGTTGATCGGACGCGGAAAAATCGCGAATTTTTTCGAGGAGTTGAGGAAAAATTGCAAACTTTCTTGGTCGGCTACGGAAAAATCGCGAGTTTCGCCAGCTTATTGCGGGAAAAAATCGCAAATTTCGTCAATTCGCCGTGGGAACAATTACAAATTTCATCAGAGTCAGTTAACAATCACGAATTTTGCTAATCGGGCACAGTAAAATCACGAATTTTGTCGATGAGGTACAAAAATTGCAAATTTCGTTGATCGACTGGGGAAAAATAGCGGTTTTGTCAATCTGTCGCGGAAAAAAATCACGAATTTTGACAATTTATAGAAAAGATTACAAATTTTGTTAATTAGTCGCAAAAATATTGCGAAATTTGCCAATCGCTCGTGAAAAAAAATCGTGAATTTTTCCAAAAATTCGCGAATTTCGTGAATAGTTCATGGAAAAAATTACAAAATTTGTGCGTCGGTCCCAAAAAAATATCATGAAACAGAAATCCATTGTTCGCTGGAAAAAATCGCAAGTTTCATCCATTGTGCGCGTAAAAGAAATCGCCATTTTTGCCAATTTATTGCGCAAAAAAAAATCACAAATTACATCAATGTATATCAGGAAAAATCACGTTTCGTCGATTTGTCATTGGAAAAAAATTGCAAATATTGTCAATCTGTCACGTAAAATATCGCAAAATTCACCAATCACACATGAAAAAAAAATCGCGAATTTTGCCAATCGTTCATGGAAAAAACTTTTTTCAAACAAATTTCAAAGATCGATCTCTGAACAAAAAGGTCGCGAAATAATTCGATGAGGCGCGGAAAAAATCGCAATTTTCATTGATCCGTTATCGAAAAAAAATCGCGAAATTTAAAAAGTTATCGCAGAAAAAAATCGCGAATTGAGTCAATGTATCGCAGGTATCGCAAATTGGTTGTTTGAAAAGATTGCAAATTTTGCCAATTGCCAATGGAAAATTACCGCGAAATCTGTCAATCTGATAAAAAATCGCGAATTTCGTCAATCAGTTGCACCTGATTGACAAAAGAAAAAAAAACGAGTTTTGTTTAATAATCCGCAAAAAAAAAAAATGGCATAATTAGTCCATCATGCCTTGTTATTTCAAAAATAAGTTTCCTTTTATGTTAAATGATTTTTTTTTTTTATTCTTCAATAATTTTTTTTATATAATTTTCAATAACGTTCAATTATTTAGAAATTTTGTGCAATTTTTTTTTCAAGTTACCATTTGTCAATAAGGAACCATTAGTCTTCATAAAGTGTTGAATGGTTATTCATACAGATGCGAAGAAGCCCTGCATTCCTTCATACAATTATTTATTTCCGTTTGTTTATTTTTATTATAGACAAAAAATAATTATTCATCAAGAATAAAGACTTATTACCCCCCACTACCTCCCCGACATAGAATTTTCTCTGTGTTACTGATGTGGCCCTCGACAACCCAAACATTTTTGCAAGTGGCCCTTCTCTTAAAAAGGTTGTGCACCCCTACTTTAAAGGGTAACAGGGATAAACCAAAGCATTTGAATAAACAAAAATTTTGTTCTCATTGCAAAGAGAATTATCACAACCGTGAAGATTATTTTCACTTAAAGGCTAATAATACTAACAAAACAAAACCAAATTGTACTCAAGATAGATCACGTCAACAGTTTTAAAAAAACAAACAATTTCTCTGCTTCAACTTCTAGTCAAAATGAAAATCTATCAGATTCTCAAAACTATCATGAATTAATGGAAGAATCAAATTCTTCGAGTTTTGTTATAAAATCTCAACAAAATGGGAATAAAAACAAAAATTTGTCTTTTGTTATTGATTCAGGTGCGTCTGTTCATTTAGCTAATTCCTTGGAACTGTTCTCAGAATTAAAAAGTTCGAATAAAGATACAATTACAATTGCTAATGGAACTAAATTAACTGCAAAGGGAAAGGGTAAATGTACTTTTAATATTGAAACACTTAATGGTCAAACAAATAGAGTTACATTAGATCATGTGCTTTATGTTCCCGAGTTGGATAGTAATTTATTATCAGTCCAGTCTTGTACTGAGAAAGGTTTTGTTGTAACATTTAAAGATGATATATGTTTAATTAAAAAGGGCAACATCTTAGTTGCAGATGCAAAAGCTGATGAGGGGTTATACAGATTAAAAACAATACCTACAAATGAAAAGGTATATAGTGCTTCAGAAATATTACCCGTTTGTTCTAATGTTAACTGCATTCTAAAATGGCACCAAAGGCTGGGCCATAGAAATTTGGAATCTATCAAGAAAATTCAAAAGGATGATTTAGCTGTAGGTATTACTGTGAATAATTGTTCTCATAATACTGAATGTTCAAGTTGCATAAAAGCTAAGCTAACAGAAAAATCGTTTCCAAAAGAAACACGACACAGAAGTAAAAAACCACTTGATTTGATAAACAGCGACGTATGCGGTCCTGCAGAAACAAAAAGTATGGGATCAAAAAGATATTTCGTTACATTTATTGATGATTACTCTCGTTATACACAAGTATATTTTATTTCTTCTAAAGATGAAGTATTTGATAAATTAAAAGAGTATGTTGCATCAACAACAAATAAATTTAGATTGAAGATTAAATCCTTGCGTAGTGACAATGGAACAGAATATTGCAACGAATCTGTCAAAGACTACCTTAAAAACTTAGGAATAAATCCTGAAACAACGACAACATATTCACTGTCCCAAAATGGAGTCGCAGAAAGAAAGAATCGCTCGCTTATTGAAATGAGTAAAGCCATGCTTATAAATGCTAAATTGCCAAAAATATTCTGGGCAGAAGCCATAGCTACAGCAGTTTGCTTACAAAATAGATTACCTACAAAATCAACTGAAAAGATACCATATGAACTGTGGAATGGGCATAAGCCAAATTTGAATCACCTTAAAGTATTTGGATGCAAAGCATATGTGTATGTTCATAAACAGAAGAGACAAAAATTTGACGAAAAAGCCACTGAAGGAGTCTTTGTTGGTTACGATTTAAGAAGCAAAGGATACCGAATTTATATAGGCGGTAGAAAAACAGTGAAAAGCAGAACAGTGAAGTTTTTTGAAAATATGAACTGTGAAAATGTCTTTAAAAAAATCCTGAAGAGCGAATCTCAGATTTAATGCATTTCAATATTTCATAAGAAAATCTTGAAAATGAAAGTGAAGCTATCCGAATAGAAAATACTTCAGAAGAAATAAAAATGGATGAAAAATCAGTAGATAGCCCAACAACTGAAGAAAGTGAAGATAATTTCCAGAGAAGAATATCTAACAGAAAGAATAAAGGAATTCCACCAGAAAGATATTCTTACAAAACTGAAGACAGTTGTTCCAAAAATCAAGATCCTGAAACTTTTAAAGATGCTTTACAATTACCAGTAAAAGATCAACAGAAATGGTTTTAAGCTATGAAGGAAGAATTTAACTCTTTAAAAGAAAATGAAGTATTTGAGCTTGTTACTTTACCCAAAGGCAAGCACGCCATTGGCTGTAAATGGGTTTGTAAAACAAAACGTGATGAAAATGGAGAAGAAATAAAATGCAAAGCACGATTATTTGCCAAAGGTTTCGCTCAAAACTTAGGCAATGATTATGATGAAACCTTCTCTCCTGTCGTCAAACATACAACTATTAGAGCTTTTCTGACCTGGGCAGCTTATCATAAAGCCAGAGTATTCCAAGTAGATGTTAAAACAGCCTTTCTACGTGGTAAACTAGATAATGAAGAATTATACAAGCATCAACCAAAAGGCTTTCATGATGAAGAAAATAAAGACAAAGTCAATAAATTAAAAAAGGCTATATATGGTCTTAAACAAGCCGCCAAGTGCTGGAATGAAGAAATAGAAAATACTCTAAAGGCATATGGATTTAAACAAAGTGAAGCTGATCCATGTTTGTTCATAAAAGAAAAATCAAGGAAGACAATTCATCTCATGCTGTATGTAGAGGATATGCTGATGAGCTCCGAAGATGAAAATGAAGTTAATGAAGTAATAAATTAATTAAAGAAATCTTATCCCATAACATCACTAGGAGAAGCAAAATACTTCTTAGGTATAGAAATTTACAGAAAAGAAGATGGAAGTTATTTACTTTCACAAAGAAGTAAAATAAATCAATTAGTTAAGGATTTTCAGCTTGAAGAAGCCAAACCAACTTATACCCCAATGGAAACTAACTATTATAGTTTAGATAAAGAAGAAAATCTTTTATCATCAAAAGATAATTACAGACAAGCTATAGGAAGTCTTTTATATATATCCTCATGCACAAGACCTGATATTACCGCTCCTACACACATACTAAGTCGAAGATGCAATAATCCAAGACAAAAGGACTGGAATGCTGTTAAAAGGGTAATAAGATAAAAACAACGAAAGACCTTGATCTCCACATTTCTTCAAAAGAATATCCTAATATAGTTGCATACTCGGATGCAGACTGGGGACAAGATGCTACAGACAGAAAATCCACCTCAGGAAATGTAATCTTCTTAGGCAATAGCTGCATTTCTTGGTTCTCGATAAAACAAACATGTGTGACGTTATCATCAGCAGAAGCTGAATATGTGGCACTGTCACAAGGAACTCAAGAGGTGCTATGGATCTTAAAATTATGTAAAGATCTCAATTTACAACAACATTTTCCTATTAGAATTTTTGAGGATAACCAATCTACAATTAAATTGGTTGAAAGTGAAAAATTTAAATCTCGCACTAAGCACATTGATACAAAGTATCATTACATACGAGATTTAAAAACGAAAAATGTTATAGATGTCAAATATCTATCAACAAATGAAATGATAGCAGATATAATGACGAAGCCGCTGCCAAAGGCCAAATTTGAACTTTGTAGAAACCTTATCCACCTGGTGTCAGATTCTATCACAAAACGGGAGAGATGTTAGAAAATGCTCTTTTGTTTTCAAGAACATCCACCAGATGGCAGCATCAGACAATAATTTTTTATTTGATCTACTGTGACAGACACTCAGTTCAGTTAGTGTTGCACCTTCCCTTATAGCAGTTGGCAGCAAAATGCTGCTTGATTAAAAAAATCCAATAATATTCCAAAGGAATATAATATGATAAAAAAAACTGCAACAAACCATAGTTCAAAGTATTTCTTTGTGTTTGTAAATAGTCTTATTCATCTATTTTGTTTTATTGTGAAGTGTGATCCGTATTGTGACCAGGATATATATTATTCTAGTGTATTCAATCTTCTAATAAATGTTTTTTGTTCATATTAAGAAGAATATATTTCTATTGAAACACATCAAAACATAAAAGTAAAACTTTTAACTTTTTTTTTATTGTTTACCTATTGAAGAATTTCGTATTCATGCCTTCCATATGGAATAACATTCCAACAGATATAAGTTGGCTTTTTAAAAATAAGGAATATGAAAGCTACCTCTTCCTCCCGGCGCTGGCCGGAAGGATTTTTTGAATTTCTAGCGTTGCTGATATTTTGAAACGTCCTGAATTTTATCACGCGATAAAATGGCGTATTTATGAACCGATTTGGATGTAACTTCGTTTATACATAGTGCATACCAATGTCTCGACCGAGGTCGTTGGCCAGCTTCATCCGCCATCTTGTTTAAAAATGGCGGCCGTTTAAATTTTTAAGAAAATTTTAAATTTGAAATGTGGTACCAAGAAATTTAAAATTGAAAAAATATTTTTTTCTTATGTGTTTGACCTTGATAAAAAGATTCGGGAGCAGTTTTTGTTTCGTCTATATCTTAAAAAATGGCTGAGTTATAGTATTTTGAATTTCTAGCGTGGCTCACATTTTGAAACGTCCTGATTTTTGTCACGTGATAACGGGCGTATTTATGAACCGATTTGGATATACCTTGGTGTGTACATAGTACATACAAATATCTCGACCGAGTTCGTTGTCCAGCTTCATCCGCCATCTTGTTTCAAAATGGCTGCCATTTAAAAAATTTAAAAAAAATTTAAAATTTAAAATGAGATACCAAAAAATTTAAAATGAGGTATTAAAAAACTGGAAAATGAAAAAGTTTCTTTTTTTATGTGTTTGGCCTTGATACAAAGATTCCGGAGCAGTTTTTGTTTCCGAAAATTTGTTCTTTTGTTTATATCTTAAAAAATGGTTGAATTATAGCACTTTGAATTTCTAACATGGCTAACATTTTCAAACGATCTTGTATTTGTCACGCGATAACACACGTATTCGCCTATTTCGATGTAATAAGGCATGTGGATAGTGTACATCAATATCTCTACCAAGTTCGCTGGCCAGCTTCATCAGCCATCTTGTTTCAAAATGGCGGCCATTAAATTAAAAAAAAATTATATTTAAAGTGAGGTGCAAAAAAATAAGAAATTGAAAAAGGTTTCTTTCTTAAGTATTTGACCTTGATATAAGGATTCAGGAGCATTTTTTGTTTGTCTTTCTCTTAAAAAATGGCTCAGATATAGCAATTTCAATATCTAATGTGGGTGACGTTTTGAAAAATCTGATTTTTTGCTTGCGACAGCACTCGTATATATCAATCGATTCCGATGTGAGTGAGCATGTGCACAGCAATTACTAAGGTCTCGACCAAGTTCACTGGTTAGCCTCATCCACCATGCTGTCTTAAAATGGCAGGCACTTTAAGAAATCGCCGAATTCGGCAACCAAATATAAGTTACTTTAAATAAAAGCCACTTTGATAAAGCTGACTAATTTCGCGAAATTCTCATTCATAATGATTTAGTATTGATAAAAATTAGTATTGAATCTCCTATATTCGATTTCCACTAAATTGAGCTCCGTGTGTTTGAATAATATAAGTTGACTTTTTTAAAATAAGGAATATGAAAGCTACCTCTTCCTCCCGGCACTGGCCGGAAGGACTTTTTTTTCATTTATTTACATTTTTTCATTTTGTTTAACTAACATTTATTATTATTATTATTAGCTCAGACATGGATATCCTTAGAAGATGCTGCAATGATTTCCGTACGCAATTTTTAGATATAACAAGCGTGGATCATTTTTGGTGAGTGTCTGCATGTATTTATGTTGATAGATAAATAGATTATATGCCTTTTTTCAATGAAATAAATTTAACAATTATATATATACCGGGTGTCCCAAAAATGACCGACAAATTTAAAATTTAATAACTTGCAAACGGTGACTGATATCAAAAAAATTCTTGCAGGAGAGTTATATATGATGTCAGGAGTTTTTTTACTGTGATTCTTGGTTTTAGTTCGAATTTTGAACAATAGGTGGCGCTGACAGCGATTGGCGCTCAGTCGAGGCCGAAACTGACGTCACTCAGCATTGATGCAAAGGAAGAATATTAAGGCTATGGAGTTGGTCTCATTCGCGAGTAAAATCTTGCTCTTAGGCCCCGATCCTATCATTTAGAATACGGAAGCCTATTTTTTAATTTTTAGTAACAAAATACGGTCTTTTTGCACCCCCCCCCCTCTCCTGTATTATTTAGTATACTTAGCTTTTAATTTTTCAAATTACCTTTGAAAAGAGGTAATATTTAACATATAAAAAATCTTTGAATGCCACAAAACACTCGTATTTTTCCATTTAAAAAATTAGTGACGTATTTTAATACACTTTATAAACTTATTCTTTAAGAAATATTAAAAATAAAAGATTTTGTTTTGGTGTGATATCTTATGGCCGCTGTAATCTAAATTTCTTAATGGGACGGGGGGGGGGGGGACTTCCTCTAGTTTACACAAACAGCGCCTCCTTGCTAATAAGACACACACTCTTTTATTTTTTTTTTTTTTACAGACACAAAATTAAAAACTTACTGGAGTAAAAACGAACCAGATTCAAAAAATTCAATGATGAATTTAACTGTGTATTTACCATGAGAAAAGTATAAAAAAAATGGGAAAATATGAGAAATAAGGCGCACTTTTATTTCTTTTTTACTATTAGATTATAATAAAATTTGTTTAACATAAATGATGACAATCGTATAGTGGATGGTGAATGATTGAAAGTTTGAGCCTCAGAGTACATTTTTGAAATTCCTGAGTTTTTTCGCGAGTGTTGGCACCCTGTAAGATTAGTAATAAAATAAAATCTTAAAACATATTTATTTTTAATGATAACAAAATGTCAAAAAAGCAGAAAATCGCAGATCTGCAGAAAAATCTAATGAATGCCCCCTCCACCTCCCCCCCCCAATTCTGCTGTAAAAATCAAGTTACTTGACTTATTACAGAACTCTTTTTAATAAATTACAAAATAATAATAAATAACTAAATTATTCCAATATTGCCCAAACATATGAAAATTAATTTTTCATCAAAATAATGCATACAAATATAAACTAAAAGTGGATGAATTTGGATTTTAACCTCAAGATTTTCTTTCTTTTCAGACATAAATAGTGAATCAATTTCAGCAAGATATTCAATCCACGTGGCTGGTATTGAAATTGGATGTCAAACCCGATGCATGACGCATGCGATGAACCCGATTTTAATTACAGAATAATAGAAAATAAAGAATATATATTAAAATATTACCTAAACATATCAAAAATTAATTTTTCATTAAAAGAATGCATAAAAATAAAAACTGAAATTCGATGAATTTGGATTTTAAATATGAAACTTTATTCTTGTTTTTCCTCCATAAATACTCAATTTCAGAAGAAAAAAAATTATATTTAAAAAATAAAGGTAATTTCATGCGGACCACGGCCAAATCGAAATACAAGAAACAATGCAGTTCTGAATGCTGTATTCCACTATCGAAGAATTTGTTGTTTCCTTGGCAACAAGGCATTCCATTGAAATCATATCGAATGGGTTCAGAATCGTGGCCTAAGTGCAAGATTTTACTCGCGAATGAGACCAACTCCATAGCCTTAATCTCCATCCTTCGCATCAATGCTGAGTGACGTCATTTTCGGCCTCCACTGAGCGCCAATCTCTGTCAGCGCCATCTATTGTTTGAAATTCGAGCTAAAATCAAGAATTACAGTAAAAAAAAACTCCTGATCTCATACATAAACTCCTGAAAGAATTTTTTTAATATCTGTCACCATTTGCAAGTTATTGAATTTTAAAATCGTCGGTCATTTTTGGGACACCCGGTATACAGTCGGCTCTCGTTAATTCGAAATCGGATAAATCGAATCTTCGCTTAATTCGAACTAAACATTAAGTCCCGAAATTTTCAATGGCAGAATAACGTTAAAACTTTTCATTTATTCGAACTCATTTTCTCTTGACTTCGTTTAATTCGAACTAACGAGAATTCCATTTTTTCATTTTTCCTTACTTTCTCACGGACTTCAGATCCTTGAAATAACTTTCTTTCTTTCATTTTTGTCAGAATTTTTCTGAACTAGTATAATAATTCCATGCATTTGAAATTCGCTTTCTTAGCGTGCCCTGTCTGTCCATCAATGACACATTCGCCCTTTCTTCCATTGTGCTTTTCCTAATCCCTTCTGTAGCATTTGACCCAGTGACATTCCAAGAAATTCACTGAGTGGACATCTGTTAAAGATAGGGGAAACCTGTTTTATCATTACATTCTACTTTCACTCTGGGGATCGAATTTCTCAGTCAATGGTTTTACTTACTGCTAACTTGTTTTTTGAGAAAGTAAAAGATCTTGTTTCTTTAAAATATGGCTCCACGTGAAAGTTATAAATCGTTAACTCTAGAAGCCAAAGTGGAAATTATTGAAAAGGTAGGATGTGGCCAATCTAAGACAGAAATTGTTGCAGAATATGGAATAAAAAAGAATACGCTGTCTACTTACTTGAAAAATAAAGAATTCATCCTGAAATCATGGGAAAAGGAAAGATTTGCTAAAGGACGAAGACGTATGAGAACAGCAGCCCATGAGGATTTAGAGGAAGCTTTACTGTTATGGACAAAGATGCATTGGCAAGAAATGTACCTTTGAGTGGACCTATATTGGCAGCTAAAGCGAAAGAACTTGCACTACTCATGGGTATTAAAAATTTCAATTGCAGCGAAGGATGGCTGACACGTTTTAAGCAGCGAAATAACATCGTACACAAAACTGTGTGTGGTGAAAGTGGTGCTGTAGACCTCGCTGCTTGCAATGAATTCTGCGAAAAGCTACCCGAACTTATTTATACTTATGCAATGAAAGACGTGTTTAATGCCGATGAAACAGAGTTGTTTTATAAACTTCTTCCTAATAAGACTTTAACATTTAAAGGTGAAACGTACACAAGTGATAAACTTAGAAAAGACAGGATAACTGTGATGGTAGGTGCCAATATGGATGGAAGTGAGAAGTTAAAATTGTTAGTTATTGGTAAATCAACTAATCCACGTTGCTTCAAAGGAGTTAAAACACTGCCTGTTGATTATGTGGCAAATGCCAAAGCCTGGAAGACGCGTGAGATCTGCATCAGTTGGTTAAAAAAAACTGGCTAAAAAATTTTCTCGTGAAAACAGAAAAATTCTATTGCCGCTAGATAATGTGCAGAGTCATTGTAAACTACCAACACTGAGCTCTATAAAGATTGAATATTTACCCCCCTAATACTACATCACAACTGCAACCGATGGACCACGGAATAATTCAAAATTTAAAAACTCATTACCGTAAAAGGGTTCTAGAACAAATTTTATTTTCGATTGACCTTAAAGAAAGCTACGACGTAACATTACTCACGGCCATCAACGATTTATATGCGGCGTGAGACGTCGTACAACCTGAAACAATAGAAAAATGCTTTCGACATGCAGGATTTATCCATCCATTTAAAAAGAGTGGTTATAATGCAAATGACGAAAACGACAGACCTTTTGAAGAAATAGAATTTCCAAACTTTTCTGAAAAGTTCCAATGCGATATTACGTTCGCAGAGTATGTAGCAGCCGTCAATAGTTTAGAAGTATCTGGACCCTTAACTGTGGAAGAAATTGTTGAAACAATTCACGAAAAATGCAATGAGGAGGTGGAATCGGATTCTGGTGATTCTGCTACTATGTCCCAAGTGCTTTCCTTACCCACAGAAAAGTCATTTGCACAATCAATTGAGTGTTTGCGTACATTTTTCCTGATGCAGCCGTCATCAGACAAAGAAATTAACTGTTTGTTACAAATAGAAAAACTGGCTAAAAAGTCAAAAATGAATAGGACTAAACAAACAACAATTGATAATTTTTTTCATAGAGATGATAAATAAGTGTAAATAATTTCTTAAATGTTCATCTAATTTCAGGTAAGAAACTTATAGTACAATTAAAATGTAATTTTAAATGCCGTTGTTCTATAGTGTATTATTAATTTTTATGTTTTATTTATATTATTTTAATATTATTAATTATTTTATGTATTTATATCTTTTAATTTAATATTAAGTCATTCTAACGATAACATCCGAAATTTAAAAAAAATACTATAACATTAATTCCTTTGTAATAGTACCCCTTTAAACCTGTTTTCTCTCATACTTTCCATAATTCGAACTCTGGATAATTCGAACATTTCTTGTGGTCCCGACGAGTTCGAATTAACGAGAGCCGACTATATATATATATATATATATATATATATATATATATACTTCGTAACTCTATGATAATTTTTTTCAGTTATGTAACTATTGCATGAGCGTGCATGGCTTTTTACCAGTCAAAGCACATCCAAGATCAGACAATTGCCATGGTTCCCATTAGGTATTATAATGCCACGAACTATAGTATAGATTCAATCAGATGGTTAGATTTCGTTGCCTTTTCAGAAGGAATCTCAATCCATCATGCTTTAAATGGATTGGGTGTGAAGAAACTCACTGGAATTTCTGTAGATGGTTTTTGTGCGGAAACCAATACTGTTTACCAATTTCACGTAAGCTAATTTCATTTAGTTCTTTTCCTCTCTCTCTCTCTCTCTCTTTTTTACATTTTGTACAATCATATATACGTATGATAAATATTTAGTTATTTAAATTTTCTTTCAACAGTGGGGCTTCTTTCACGGATGCTATGTATGCTATGACGGAGATGCTTTTAATCAGTTAAAAGGAGTTAGTATGTCAGCGTTAATGAAGAAAACTGAAGAAACGACGCAGAAACTTCGTTCACAAGGGTACTCTGTAGTAGAAAAGTGGGAGCATGAATTCATTAAAGAAAGTAAATAGCCAATTAGAGGTCTTTTTACGTACTCATCAATTGCAAGACCTATTAAATCCTCGCGATGCTTTTTTTGGCGGCAGGACAAATGCTGTAAAATTATATCATGAAGGACCTGCTAAATACGTAGATTTCACTTCATTGTATCCCTGGGTAAGTATTTTCTCTTACAGGTTATGAATATATTTCCCAAGACAGAGATTTCTTTCGGGGGTTTTTTAATATATTTTTTTTCATTTTTAGGTAAATAAATACTGCAAATATCCTATTGGCCACCCCAAGATTATAACTGAGAATTTCTCCGACTTAGAAGAGTATTTTGGTATTATTAAATGCGAAGTTTTGCCGCCTTCTAATTTATATTTACCAGATTTGCCATATAAATGCAATGGGAAATTGATGTTTCCGTTATGCAAAGCTTGTGTAGAAAGTTTGGAAAAAACACCATGCCGGCACTCTGCGGATCAACGCTCCATTATTGGCACGTGGGTAACAGAAGAGGTTAAATTAGCAGTAAGAAAAGGATATCAGGTTACAAGGGTATGTTTTTTTTCTTTTTCTGTTTTTCACAAATGAAAATATCTATGTACCTACCTATTTTGTACTTTCATATGTGTATATTACTTTTTTCCAGGTTTTTGAGGTTTATCACTTTGAAAACGGTTCAGACTCTTTATTTCGAACCTACACTGATCTATTTTTAAAAATAAAACAGGAGAGTAGTAGTTGACCACCTGAGTGCTCAACTACTCAAAAACGTCTCGATTACATAAAAAAATATGAACAGCGGGAAGGTGTGAAGTTGAACTGTGAGGCAATAATAAATAATCCAGGTCGACGGCTAGTTGCCAAAGTGGCGTTAAATACTCTCTGGGGACGGTAAGTTTAATTCTGATGTTTTCCCCCTTTTTTTCTTCTCTTTTATCAGGGTGGCGAGTGGTCAGGGAAAAACATAGTGAAAAAAGGTGTTAAGTACCAGTATTTTGTTAAAGAGAAATTTGCCTTTTTTAATCCTTTTATATTATTCGAAGTATTTTCTAGAAGAAAATACTGGCAGTTCCCACTCTTTTTTACTGTGTTTTTCCCTGACCACTCGCCACCCTGTTTATGATATGATACGTTTCATACTATTTAACAAAAAAATATTTTAACCTTTTTTTTTTTTAGATGGGGAATGAACTGTAACAAGGGACTCTTATATTGATTCTGTAGAAAAATTTAACAAAATATTACTGGATTCCACAAAAAAGTATTTTTTGTTTCTTACAATAGTTTTATATACATGTTTTTTTTTTTTTACACATTATTATACAAAGTCCCAAGGCATATTGTACATATCTTTTTTTTTATTATTATTATTCTCTTCTCTCTTTTTAATAATTAGATAAAAGATATATATTTCACAACTGCAGAAGTGGCAGCCATACATTGGAAGACAGCAAAAGATTTTGTACGACAAGACACCAGTACAAATGTATTCCTGGCTGCATTCACAACTGCTTGGGCCCGTCTAAAACTCTACTCCGAAATGGATAAGTTAGGAAGAAATGTACTATACCACGATACAGACTTAATAATATATGCAACCACTGGAGCTAACGACCATTCTACAGGAAACTTTCTAGGGGATTTTACAGACGAACTCGACGGCGATACAATTACGACTTTCGTTTCAGGTAAATCTTTTAATACAATATTTTAATTTTTTTCTAAGAAAAATGTATAATGAAAAAAACATTGTTTGTCCCACATTTCGTATGTATAAATTTTGTTTTTTAGGCGGTGCAAAGAACTATGCATACAAAACAGAAAAGGGAAAGACTTGTTGCAAGGTTAGGGGTTTCACATTAAATTTCAAGAATTCACAGCTTATAAACTTTGAATCCATAAAAAGTTTAGTATGTTCTATGGACCATGATGCTATGATTTCTATTGAAAACCCATCAAAAATAGTGCGAGAGGCTAAGAGGAGAAAAGTTGTGAATGAACCAGAAAAGAAACTCTACAGAATCGTCTATGACAAAAGAATTTTAAAAGATGACTTTTCGACGATTCTTATGGGTATAAATAGATAATGTTGCAAGGACTGTTCTATGGACCGTGATGCTATGATTTCTATTGAAAAACAAATTAAAAATAGTGCGAGAGGCTAAGAGGAGAAAAGTTGTGAATAAAACCAGAAAAAAAAACTCTACAGAGTCGTCTATGACAAAAAGAATTTTAAAAGATGGCTTTTCGACGATACCTTATGGGTATAAATAGATAATGTTGCAAGGACTGTTCTATGGACCGTGATGCTATGATTTCTATTGAAAAACCCGTCAAAAATAGTGCGAGAGGCTAAGAGGAGAAAAGTTGTGAATAAAACCAGAAAAGAAACTCTACAGAATCGTCTATGACAAAAAGAATTTTAAAAGATGACTTTTCGACAATACCTTATGGGTATAAATAGATAATGTTGCAAGGACTGTACCGTTTTAAGCACATATATGTTTCATTTTATTAACTTTTTTTTTTTTTTTAGAGAACATGTATAATGAAAAATATGTAAATGTTTAGTTAAATAAAATGAACTTTTATTTTCTTCATTTTGAGTGTAGTTTTTGTATTCATTCAAGAAAAATATGTTTTATTAAAATAATAATTTATATTTTCAGGAAAACAAACACCTTTTATAATACTGTTGGGGCATTTTTTAAGAAAGGCATATTTTTATGAAAAAAAAGAAGAGAATTTTAAACACATGTATGTTTTAAAAACTCTCTTTTTTTTAAATATTAATTTATGTTTAAATACATATTTTTATGAAAAAAAAAGGGATTTTAAACACATGTATGTTTTAAAACTCTCTTTCTTTCTTTTCTTTTTTTATGTAAAAAATAAACAAAACACAGCATGAAACAGACAAAACAAAATATATTCAACAAAAAATAAATTTAATTATCAGACATTATTACACTATTATACAAAATTTATTCATTGTCGATATACATTTTCTTAATGTTTCTGAGCACAGAGGAGACGTCTAAAGTTGAAACAAAATTGTCTATAGGCACTATCAAAAAGTCATTAGCATTTTCATGATAAAAGTCTTTCGCTAATTGACGAAAGTCCAGTTTATAAAATGCCAGTTCAAAAATTGCTTCAAATTTTTCAGCTCGCGACTGTGATACAAGCATGAAGATCTGACTTGGGATATTTTGCTTTGCATGCAAAACAATCGAAAATTTCACCAATTTTAGCAGTCACTGATTTTGTCAGACACTTTGTTAATGAATAAGTCAGATTGGCATATTCGTGGAAATCACAAAATATGTCAGCGCTGCTGTTATCCAAAACTGTTTCAGTATGGGTATGTTCAAAAGATACAAAATATGCTAAAGTCTGCTGTATTAAGCACTCTTTAACTTTTGCACTTATAGAAGAAAAAATATTCTGCATGTTAGCCATTTGTGCTCCTGTTAGAATGAGATTTTCAGGTAAGAACTGAAAACTCAGATTTTTTCGTTGAAAGATATACAGGTTTCCTTCTTCTTCAATTTCACGTGTTACACACAAGTCCTTTTCTTTAATTAGAAATTGTTCGGCAAAGTTATATGATTTTCTTTCAAACGAATCCCACACCGAAGGAGAAAGCGAAACACCATTTTTCGTTGGATAAAGAAAGCCTTCATCATCGGTTACAAATCTTCTAATGTGTACACGTGTGTTGCTAAGGAAAAAGACAATAGACACATAATTATCGCCACCAAGATGAAACATGTTGCATGGTAAGGTGTCCTTTGTGTAAAACGTTTCTCCGGAATCATCCACTTTCATTCTTTTTGAAGCTCTGTTTTCCATTTCATTCTGAAGACGAAGTTTTTCATGCAGCTCATTTGCAGCTTCTTTTCGCATTCTGAATTCCAAATTCCAAATATCTGAACTAAATCTTTTCATTTTTTAAAACTTTGTTAAAATCTACACAAATATTTGAAAAAAAAATCCCCAATTCACCAGACGATGCTACACACTCTTGAGAATAATCTAAGCGACTGACAAATACAACTGATGCCAATTGTTGAATCAGAAACTTTTTTCAGAATCGGTTATAGTTAATCGGTTTTCTAAACAACTCATCTTGATATTTTGCTTACAGTTTAACCTTAAAAACAATTCAACTTGGCAAATGCTCCTCGTAATTGCTTGTCTAGGGTGCAATCATCACAGACGTCATATTCATATTCGAACATATTCCGTTTTTGACTGACAGGTGGACACCCCCCCCCCTTCTATCGCACTCCTATACGATCCAGTCACGTGACACCCTCCTTTTCCTCCCCCTCAAAATATCCAGCAAAAATCCACTCGACATCCAGCAAAAAAAAACAACTCAACGTTGAACCTCGTCCTCCTTATACGATCCAGTCACGTGACCCACCCCCTTTTTCGTCCCCCTCAAAATATCTAGCAAAAAACAACTCAACATCCATCAAAAACCACTCAACCTCCAGCAAAAAAACCACTCAACCTTGACCCTCGTCCTCCAAATACGATCCAGTCACGTGACCCCCCCCACTTCCGGTTCCGCCCCCTTTGATTGACAGCTGCCACGCCCATATGACGTCACTTCCGCCGCACGTAGACCTCTATATACTACTCTCGACAAGAATAACTTAACTGCAACGTAACAAATAGGAAAGAAAAATTAACAACAAAAATACTAAAGTATTAAAATTTCTATGCTTTAAGAAGTGTGTGTGTGTGTGGGGGGGGGGGGGGGGGTGACTATGCATTTTTTAAATTTTTTCTAATCTTTTTTTTTAGTGGAAGATAAAAGAATTTAGGAAAATCCTAAATTTTTAGCGAAATTAAGAATTTTAGGGAGAATGTAATCCCTGGTTAAATTATCAATATTCCAAGTTGAGCCTGGAGTTAAGATAATTGTATTTCTGGTGAATTAAGTAGATAACGATCCTGGTTTCATGTGCAAAATCTGTCTTGATGCTTTGCTTTTTATCTTTTAATTTATTTACTTTCTTTTTCATTTCATAGGTATTGACTACTTTAAGCGTACTTGGAGGGGGATCATTTCAGAGAGTTGTGGCCGACAACAAATGGACACATATATCCCAAGCGTCTGCCAGTCGCTTTGTAAAAAAAATATAGATGCAATTAATTCAATTGCCAAGAAGTATGTAACTTTCCCTTCAACACATGGGGAAGTTTTAGAAGTATGTCATGAGTTCTGTTAGAAGTTTGGATTTCCAAATGTAATTGGAGCTATTGATGGAACCCATATAGAAATTTATAGACCTAACCGGCCAGATTTCTTTGTCTACATAAATCGACAAGTGAGATTTTCCATCAATGTTCAGATGGTAAATATCTGTATCTTTATAATTTACAAAATACGGCTATATTAAAAATTTCTTATGCATCAATGATTTGTAAAATGTTCTAATATTATCTCTCAACTTTTTTCTATTTTGATAGTATCCATAATTTTAGTAACCTACACTTGATACCTTAAAATTACACATTTTCTCAGAACTGGAACTGCTTATTAGCATTCACTAAGGTTGGCAGCCCTGTTATAAAAATTCAAGAATCGGCTATTTAAAAAAAAAAAAAAAAATGTTGCAGTTTTAGCTCGCTACAAAAACAAGTTTTATTTTTAACTGAATCTAATTTTTATTTTGTTTACCGTACAGGGTTCCCAGCATCATGAAAAGTCAGGGAATATCGAAATATATAAGAAAATTCAGGGGATTTAAAAATATTTTCTAAAAAGTCATGGAAAAGTCTTGGAGAAAGAATTAAAAATGATGCGAAATTTATCAAAAATAGTCTCTCGGGAGGAAAAAATCGCAAAATTCATAAAACGATTGAAAGAAAAAAAAGTCGAGAAATTAGAAGAATGATTGCAGAAAAAAATAGTTAATTTTAACAAAGGATTGCGAAAATAAGTAGCAAATTTCGTTGTATGCCCGTTTGAAGAGGGAATGTTTTGAAATTTTATCAGGGAAAGTCAAGGAAATTTTTGCGATTTGGTCAGGGAATTTACCAGTAATGTTTTGCTGGGAACCCTGTCGGAATTTACGGAAGAAACGCTGCACCCTTGAAAATTGATATAATTTAGAAAAAAATTGGCATAATTGCCACACTCATCGTAAACTGCGCAGTAAAAAGGAGTGATTTTTTTTTTTTTTTTTAACACTGAATATTTATTAATACATGGAAATTATCCAAGAGAGAAAACATTCGCCTTGCATACAATATTTCAAATGAAAATCAAATTTCAAAGTAATTGCTTAAGAGGCGCAAAGGCCAACATAGTGAAAAAGATTCCATGCCGGGACTCGAACCCGGGCTAACAGTATAGAGCACTGACGTTCTACCGACTAAACCACATGGAACGATACCCAGCCTGGAAAATTTCTCACTATTATTCTCACTCTTGGATAATTTCCATGTATTAATATAGTTTCTATCGATGCTGGATTTAATTATGTTTCGTGTTCGCCTCAGGTCGGTGGCTCACGATAAATATTCCATATTGTGCTGTGTTTGTAGCTTGCCAACATATAATAGTGAGAAATTTTCCAGGCTGGGTATCGTTCCATGTGGTTTAGTCGGTAGAACGTCAGTGCGCTATACCGTTGGCCCGGGTTCGAGTCCCGGCATGGAATCTTTTTCACTATGTTGGCCTTTGCACCTCTTAAGCAATTACTTTGAAATTTATTTTTATTTGAAACACTGAATATTTAGCTCGAAATTTTCGTAAATGCCGCATTTCAGAAATTTTAACTTTTAAACACTGCAGAGTTTCTTCCCTAAATCACAGTACTTAACATTTATGAAAATAAGTAAGTTTCATATATTCAGAATACAAATAGCATAGGCATCATGAATAATAATTCTAAAGTAGACTATTACATTAAAATGTTATTATGTGAAGTATTTTGCTTCTTAAACTGTACAAAATTAATTTTATTTTAAGGTTTGTGATCATCAAATGCGTATTACGTTTGTAGTAGCGCTGTGGCGAGGCTGTACCCATGATGCTTTCATGTGGAAACACAGTGGGGCAAGAATGCTGTTGTCAAGTGGCGTAATTCCTCAAAAGAGGTTTCTTTTAGGATATAGCGGTTATCCCCTGGAGCCATGGTTGTTGACCCCGTACTTAAACCCAATCTCCCCACCTCAGATCTTGTATAACAGGAAGCACAGAAGTACCAGAAATATCACTGAAAGATGCTTGGGAGTATTGAAATCCAGATTTCGTTTTTTGCATCAGACTGGAGGAACGATTTTATGCGAGGTTGAAAATATTTGTGAACTCATCACCGCAGCAGCTGTTTTGCATAACATATGCTTACTTACAAACACACCGGTAGATAAAACCATTTCACACAGTAATGATGAAGAAAAAGAAGAAGAAGAAGAAGAAGATGATGATGATGATGATAACACCACCAATAATAATAAAATACCCTATACTGCCGCCCGGAGGATGAGAGACGAAATTGCAGCACGATTCCAAGCTGCAAGATAGATTTTTTTTTAAGTATAAAATCAGTTAAGAGATTAATGCAATTTTTTCCCCCTAACAATAATCATGACAATTAAGAGTCATTCCATATAAGAATCACCCAGAATTGGGGGTCTGTTATTAAATGGTAAACCGATTCATGAGATTTTTTTTCTCAGAGAGATGACCATTAGAAAGAAAGAAATCCAGAATATTAATGCCGTGGGACCATTGGTTTTCATTTGGTGGGGGATCAAAGGCCAGAGCGCCGCTTGAAAAATCGAATTTTTATGTTTTGCATAGTACTTCTCATAATATGCATTGAAGTTATCCCACAAAACAAATTATATGGTTGTATTATGTAAGGTTGGCCCTTTTCTATTCAAGAATAAAAAGTATGGGATATGTGTAATGTGGTGAGCTAAAAGTCTTCAAAAATTGAATTTTTTTCGAAATTTCACTATAGTTTTGACACATGCAGCTCTTTGCATTGAAATCATCCCATCATTTTTAACTGCTGAATGCTTCCCTATGATAAAATGAAACACAGAAAAGTAGGCCCCACCATGGGCAGACTTTAATTCATTCCTAAATTTTATGCCAAATTTCCAAAAAAACATTTTTGCCCATTTTAAGTTAGGTATATTAGACATGCATTAAACTCAGAAGCTTCTACAATAATAATAATAATGTAGAATAACTATTCACTTTTCAAAATCACCAAACAGAATCATGGGCATTAAAGCAGTTTTCATTGGGTAATGGAAATTGCATTGTAATATAATTAGGAAATACGCTACCACGACCATAGCCTTCAATCATTGCCAAGAATAAAAACGCTTACAATTATTTCTGAAATGCATATATTTTTTATTCTAACATGAATTTCCACATGTATAACAATAAATATTTTTACTATGTTTTTGTTACAGGCAGTGAAGATGCTTTAATGAAGTGAAAAGAAGCATGTAAACTAGATGATGATATAAGCATAAATCAAACACTTTGCGCGAATTTTGATACAAAAGTTAAAATCTTTAACAACGATTTAACGCACAAATACGTACAAACACGACACATAAAATCCCATACTATCGTTTCGAGGATTCCCGGATCCCTCGTATGGAGGGATCCTGCGCAGTGACTCCTTTTTTTTTCAATTAGTTCTGGTTCATTATGTCATTTATGTAGGATATATAAACTCTTGTTTCCACCTTTTCAATCATTCCATAAGCCAATACTCGGGGCTATAACCGAGGGGTTCTTGGAACTCATTTTAATCGTTTTTCCGACTCATTGGGAATCGCGGAATCCTCGAAACGATCGTATGGGATTTTTTGTGTCGTGTTTGCACGTATTTGTGCGCTGCTACAAGATCAAGTGGATTATTTCCAGTTTCTGAACTTATTAGGCCAAATGATTTGGCATGGTACTGGAAAAAAAATAAAAACAAACGTACCTCCAGAAAGTATTTCTGAAAAAGATCTCATAGGAAATCGAAGTGGAACTACCCTAGAACTTGAGGATATGATTTGTGCAAAGCACATATACGAATTTGGAACATTTTGGGCACCACCTCGCCAACATCCTGCATAATACTCCTCCAATTGCGAACGAATTAAATTCTGAGCACAGTGCTTCATATTTTAAAAAAATGTACAAGGTCTCAAATCCATGCCCTTTCTTACCCTTAATTTTATGATTAGGATGTTCGCAATAGCGAGGTGGTGTCCAAAATGTTCAAAATTTGTATCTGTGATTTGCACAAATAATATCCTCAAGCTCTAGGGTAGTTATACTTCGATTTTCTATGAGATCTTTTTCAGAAATATTTTCTGGAGGTACATTTTTTTTTTCATTACCATGTCAATTCCTTAAGCCTGGTGAGTTCAGAAACTGGAAATAATCTACTTGATTTTGTAGCAGCATATGTTCCACAAGCACATTTATTTGATAAATTGCATAAGGAATATTCATCCTTGTTTAAAATAACTTTTAAAAACAGTTTTACTTTCAAACAGACAGTATGCAGCAAGACTGAAGTAGCTTATAATCATTTGGTCAACATGCTTCTTTTGACTTCATTAAAACATCTTCACTGCCTGTAACAAAAACATTAAAAATATTTATTGTTATACATGTGGAAATTCATGTTAGAATAAAAAATATATGCATTTCAGAAATAACTGTAAGTATTTTTATTCTTGGCAATGATTGAAGGCTATGATCGTGGAAGCGTATTTCCCAATTATATTACAATGCGATTTCCATTACCTAATGAAAACTGCTTTAGTGCCCATGATTCTGTTTGGTGATTTTGAAAGGTGAATAGTTATTCTACATTTCTATTATTATTGTAGAGGCTTCTGACTTTAATGCATGTCTAGTATACCTCACTTAAAATAGGCAAAAATATGTTTTTTTGAAAATTTGGTATAAAATTTTGAAATGCATTAAAGTCTGCCTATGGTGGGGCCTACATTTCTGTGTTTCATTTCACCATAGGGAAGCATACAGCAGTTAAAAATGATGGGATGATTTCAATGCAAAGAGCTACATGTGTCAAAACTATAGTGAAATTTCGGAAAAAAATCAATTTTTTCAGCCATCTACTTCACTGCATTACACATATCCCATAATGTTTATTCTTAAATAGCAAAGGACCAACCTTACATAATACAACCATGTAATTTGTTTTGTGGGATAACTTCAATGCATACTATGGCAATTACTATGCAAAACATAAAATTTGAATTTTTCAAGCGGCGCTCTCACCTTTGACCCCCCACCAAATGAAAACTAATGGTCCCACAGCATTAATATTCTGGATTTCTTTCTTTCTAATGGTCATCTCACTTAGAAAAAAAAAAAAATCACATGAATCTCTTTACCATTTAATCACAGCCTGGGTGATTCTTATATGGTATGACTCTTAAGTATTATACCTTTTTATTAAATATTGCAGATTAACTGATATATTTAAACTTTTTTACTACTGCCGTTGTTTATAGAGGACATACATTTTAGACTATGAGGCAGCAGCACAAAAAATCACCTCATCGAGTTCACAGCTGAAATTCCAGAATGATTTAAAACTCGATTTGCATATTAAAATACAATTGGTCTGCAAATTCATTTCTTAGCGGAAAACACCTGAAAACCTGATTTTAGCAGTTGCCTTGTAAGGTTTACCATTGTATTTTCATGTTATATCCTCTTCAGACCCCAGGGTTTATTTTCATATATTTTTTTTACTTCAGTTATGAATTTATGTTTGCAATGTGATAAGTAAGAAAGATTGAAAAGCAAAAAAAAAAAATTACTTTTTTTCTTTTTTACATAAAATTTAATATATCATATATGACACATGGGACTCAATAAGTACATTTTCTGACAATTTGTTAGGATATTTTCTTTTGTTTTGAATGGAAAAAAAATAATGAAAAATATTAAAAAATTGTGCACTTAATAAATTTTTATTTTTAATGGGCTCTCCATGTGGTATTTTAACGTATAACAGAATTATTTACTTTTCGTTTTTGTATAATTCCCTCATTTTTGCTGCAAGTTATTTCCAAATCCCATTTTATGGCCGAAAAAAGCACTATAAGAAACAAATTGATATTTTGCTTTAGTTTGGCTATCTTTTAAGATTCCATTCACACCATTTTAATTTTTTAATCATTATTTATATACAGGGAAAAATTTGTAAAGCTGTGTATCCTATAGGATACTACAGGTCCGAAGAGGTTAAGTTTTCATACTTTTTGGTGCAGGAAAACACAGTTGTAAACCTACGAGTCAACTGCTAAAATCAGGTTTTCAGGTGTTTTCCACCAAGATAAGTGATGGCAGACTACTTGCATTGCTACTTGCATACTCTATATGCGAATCGAGTTTTAAATAATTCTGGAATTACAGCTGTGAACTCGATGAGATGATTGCCTGTGCTGCCGCCTCACGGTCTATTTTGAAAAACTTATATTTTTTAAACATTTACAAATACCTTTAAATTTAATTAGCTTAAAAAATAATTTTTAAAAATTTTTAAGTCTTGATCAAGCATACCATTAGCAAAAAGGTTAACTAGTTTTATTGAGATCAATCAATCCAAAAATAAATTATTTTATGATTCTTTTTAGTACACATATTAGAGCTGATTTATTAAATCTTTCTTAAAAGCCCACTTCAGTCAAACGAAAAGACGCGTACACTAATGCCAATCCTATGGAAGAAATTTATAAAGATATCTCGGTCACATTTCAATATTTTTAAATGATTTTTTTTTTTGCTTTGGATAACTGAGATCGATCTGTATGCAGGCCATTTTTTATTTTTTCGATTTTGATTTTTTTTATAAGGATGCTTTTACTTTCGAAACCGGTTTCGAAAATGAAAGTGTCCTCATTAAAAATACCTGTAAAGAAAATCGAAAAAGTAAACAACGGTCTTTGTCGGCTCACAGATCGATCTCAACTATTCAATGCAAAAGAAATCATTTAAAAATATTTAAATTCAAACGAGATGTCTTTATAAATGTCTTCCATAGGATTAGCATTAGCGAATAGGTCTTTTCTTTTGACTGAAGTAGGCTCTTAATTCTAAGGAAAAAAGAAAATAACTGAATAATATATAAAATTTTCGTGAAATTTTCTTTTGTATAATACTGTTTTATACAAGATATATCTGAAATGTTTTCCTTTGTAAATGATTAAACTGTTTTTTTTTTAAAATAACTAAAACATTTTTTTTTAATTAATATTTATTCAGCAGCTTCTTGTATTACAATGCCTTCTTTTGTAGCTATTAATTCTAGTAATTTTGTTATATTGTTTGACAAGTTACAAATATTTCCATTTGTAACTGTATCATAACTGTTCATCATATCTGTAGTATACTGGATCATATCTGTAAATCATAACTAGAATATCTTTAATTTCGTTTAATATGTTATTGTTATCTTTTAATGTTGCTAGAAGATTTTTTTGAGTCTGAATGACATCCTCTTCCATCGCATTGTCATTTTTTGAAAGACCATCCTGAGTTCTCTGCTTTTTCCTCCTTTTGCTTCTTCCGCTGATATCATCTATTTATAGATATACATAAATCATCACTTATCAATGTGATTAACTTTATTTCCAGGCTTATAGTAAAGTATCCATTGAAATTAATCATATGTTATCAGCTTCGTTTAAATTTTTATATCGGACCAGTGTTTGAAAAAGTGTTTTAATTCGTGCTTGGCGAAAATTGTCCGCTTTTTGCCAAGAAATAGGGTAGTAAGTAACACGCGAACCCTCCATCAATTGTATTTTCCCGTACCTCCCCCACTCTTGACCTTTGGGGAAAAAAAAGTAATTATAGCGGGCTGGCTGTAGCGTCACCCAACCTGTGGACCTTACTTACAATGGTCAGCAACCTGTGGACCTTACTTTTACGGTGACGTAAGGTCCACAGGTTGCTGGCCATTGTATGAAAATGTTAGGGAAAATTCTCTTTAATTTGTGTTTTCTTGGTTTTTCTTCTGACCAAAGAAAACACACAAATTAAAGAGAATTTTCCCTAACATTTTCATACAATGGTCAGCAACCTGTGGACCTTACTTTTACAGTCATCTATCTATTACAAAATCATACATTAAAAAAAACGGAAAGTAACAGTGCATCCCTGATATTTTAAATAGTTAAAAAAAATAATAATACATACGACTTCTTTTTCCAAATTGCCAAGATGAATTTGGCGTAGATGTTTGAATTTGACCTAAATGCAAAAAGAAAATTTCAACACTGTGAAAAGTGCATATTTAAAAATTGTTGTTAAAATATAAATTTTAGAATTTTACTCACTTATTTCCTGTAACTCAGATATTTCTGCTGAATTAGAAGAAAGGTCTTGTTCCTAAAAAATTATATTAGTGTTATCATAAACTTTTAATATTCTTATATGTATGTAAAAATATGCGGTTATTAATCCAGTCGGTTCATAAAATGTGTTAATATTGAATGCAGTTAAATTTTAATAAAAGACAGCTTTTTGATCCTAAACATATAAATGACAGTTTTAAAGTTTTTTTAGACGATTAAATGTGTAATTTGAAAAAAAAAATTTTTTTCAATACATTATAAAAGCAAAATTTAATTTTGGTGCAGTTGAAGCACTTTGGGATTGAAATTAAGTGATAAAAGTAATATTGTACCAGCTTTATGTAGTATTGTAAATATGTTGGACTGGCGAATTTCACACCGTTGTCTCTACTACAACAATGTACATGGTGTGTTCACAAAGTTTCAAGACTGGTCTGATAATTCAAAATTTATTCAACATTTTTGTACCGTGAACTAAAATTCTTCGAAATATGACCCTTGGGCATCAACACACTGCTGCCAGCGTTTTTTCCATAGTTCATAGGCCCCATAGAAGTCTTCGCACGAAAGGCTGTTAAGGGACCTCGTCGAAGCTGCCTGGATCACTGGAATCGTGTCGAATCGCTTCCCTTTCAGGTCTTTCTTGACCCGGGGGAACAAAAAAAAAGTTTCTGGGAAAAAGGTCGGGACTGTAAGAGGCTTGCAGAGCCAAACGAGCGATAAAATTCCTAAGACATTAACTCACAGAGCAGTAACCTCATCGGAGTTCTGAGTTGAGGGGCAAATTACAATGGGGTCCCGTGACCCGTGCTGGGTAAAACTATCCCTCGTAGGTATGTGCCATTGCTTTCGGTCAAGGGAAACCATACCCCTTATTGAAACTCGTTAGTATCGAGAAATTACATTTTTGTTTGTTCATAAGATATGCACCAATTGCGCAGTTTTTGTTTACCGACATATAAACATTTAAGTATCCAGTGTTCGTTGCTTATTTTTCTTTCCCATACCTTACAACACATATAGATCATATAACAGTAAACAAAGCATTTCCTCATCCGCAGTTTATATAAAAAATTATAATATCCCCTAATTGATTCGAGCTGTGTATTTATTAATTTTTAATAATCACATTAATAATTAGTATTTCAAAAAGAATCCAATCCAAAAGATGCATGCGTGTTACATTTGAGCGATTACAAAATATATAAAACAAAAAATAATGAAATAATTTTTATGTCTGCTATATTTAATTATGTCTGGAGTCTAAGTAACCAACATTTTTTCCTTTAACATTTATTAGGTTTTTTAAAAAACAGTTTATAGCTTAGTTAATCATTGAAAATTAATAAAAATTTGCATTTTCACATTTATTGGCAATGTGGAACTAAATGTATAATAAAATTATAGTTTTGCCATTGGAATTTTAAAAATTCACTTCTATTACTTGAGTGACCTATTATGCCAAAATAAACCACATACAATTATAATTATGAAGACCTTGTTGTGAAATAAAAGGTAGTTAGTTTATTTTCCCCTCTAATTATTTAGAACTGAAGTTATGGTACATTGTTTTATCATTTTTTTGTTTACATAATTTCGTATGGATCAGCAAAAATTAAGGAAATTTGTCAAGCGTGCCCCTACATCAATAAATTAAAGATTATTTTATTCCATGTCTTATAGATAACAATCAGGCATTTGAGAAAAAGAATTTTTTTTATTTAGATGTAGTTGGCAATCTCGTATATATATCCGAATTAATAATTAATTAATTAATAATTTCTAGATACACAACTCTATACATATTAGTTAAACTACATTATAGCCTTACATAACTAATTTTAATAAAATATATTTCTTTTAAAAATACAGGATAGCATTTCAAAGCTTTATTATTAGGTAAGTTTTGTCTGAAAGAATAAAACGTTACCATTTATCTCATAAGCATGTAATATATAGGCATAAGTGCCAAGCGTTATTTGTTTAATAAAACTATTTTTTTTTTTCATTTATCATCGATACTATACATATGTACGAATTTTTTTAAGCGGAATTCGAAAACCTTAACACTTTGCACCTATCTATATCGTAAAGGACAACCGCGTCTGTGCGTAACGCTGACATCATTTTTCGAATGGTAAAACCAGACAATTAAATTTAACGTGTATTATCTTTTATTTGAATTTTTTTAATTTCTAAATCCTGCACATTTTCAACTTTTACAGCGTCGAATAGAGAAAAAAAAATGTACTTTCGAACGAAATTTGTTTGAAAACTATATCGCAATTTGCTTGAAAACAGTATCCCAATTTACTGATTTTTTATTGTTTTAAAAATACTTTTCAAGCATGGTTTTTTAATCTATATCGCTATCACTTGGTGAAAGCCGATTACAAAAGATAAACATGGTTGAACTAAAATTATATTATAACTAAAATAGTTCAACATTTCTTTCCGGCTTATATTTCATAACGAAATAAAAACTTTATCAATCCATAAATAAAATAATAAAATATAAGTGAAACACACATTTAACCCTTTCAGGGGCATGGTACTTGTATTCGGAAAATATTGAAATAGTTGAATGACATCAGTATTTACAAGAAAATTTATTTGTAAACAAATAAATGTATATTTTCGCGTACTTAAATAAAGTGAAATTTTCGTTAGAAAATCTGGGTGCCAGTGTGGCAATCAGGGATTAAAATTATTAGACAGGGCGATGGCGGCACAAATGACTACGTCATCGAGTGACGGGATGAAATCGATATGCGGGACAAGATTTTTAGGAGTAGATTAAGGAATGACTGGTCTGCCTCGACGTTTCTTGGTACGATACGAACAGCAGCCGGCGCTAACTAGACATTTTGGCATCACTATCACGTCATCGAGTTACGGTATGAAACCGGTGCCAAATTAAAGGTAAAATAAAGTCTTTTAAGATTATTTTGTTCTGACTGTGCATATCCTGGTAGAAAACCCCGTCAGACTAAAATCTATAACAAAAAAATAAGTCATAATGTACAATTGAAACCCTACAAACATAATATTTTACATTACATTGCCATATATATTACTTCGAAACGACTTTCAAGATTAATAAAATGTTCAGGAAAATCTTATTAACAGTACATGATAAAATGACAGATTCGGCAATTTGGTACAAAGCGAGAAGAACGGGGCGCCAATTCCCTAATTTGACAGTACTATCACATCATCGAATTACGGCTTGAAATTTTGGCAAAATAAACATACCGATTAGTACAATACGAATATTTTAGTCTGTTTCGTCATATCTTGGTAGGAGATAAGCAGAGCGGGGCGCCAATTCTTATTTTTGGCGGTATAATCAAGTCATCGTGTAACAGCTTGAAATTTTGGCACATTAAAGGTACATATCAGTACAATAAGAGAATTTCAGTCTGCCTAGTCATATCTTGGTACGAGACGAGCAGACCGGGACGCCAATTCTTAATTTTGGCGGTATAATAACATCATCGAGTTACGGGATGAAATCATGATGGAGGACAAGATTTTTACGAGTAGATTAAGGAATGACTGGTCTGCCTCGACATTTCTTGGTACAATATAAGCAGCAGCGGCCGCCAACTCGTCATTTTGTCATCACTATCACGTCATCGAGTAACGGGATGAAACCGATGCCAAATTAAATGTAAAATAAAGACTTTTAAGCATATTTTGGTCTTCCTGCGCATATCCTGGTAGAAACCACTGGTAGACTAAAATCTATAACAAGAAAATACGTCATAATGTACAATTGAAACCTTATAAACATAATATTTTACATTACATTGCCATATATATTACATCGTATCTGTTTTCAAGATAAATTAAGAGTTTAGGAAAAGCTTATTAACAGTACGTGAGAAAATGACTATTTGGCATAACTTGATACAAAGCGAAAATAACGGGGCGTCAATTCCTTATTTTGACAGTACTACCACATCAGCGAGTTACCGCTTGAAGTTTTGGCACATTAAAGATACCGATTAGTACAATACGAACATTTCAGTCTGTTTCGTCATATCTTGGTGGGTGTTGAGCAGAGCGGGGCGCCAATTCTTAATTTTGATGGTATAATCAAGTCACTGAGTAAAAGTTTGAAATTTTGACACATTAAAGGCACATATCAGTACAACAAGAATATTTTAGTCTGCCTCGTCATTTCTTGGTATGAGATCAGCAGAGCGGAGCGCCAATTCTTTATTTTGGCAGTATAATCACGTCATCAAGTTACGGCTTGAAAATTTGGCACATTAAATGTACATATCAGTACAATAAGAATATTTAAGTCTTTCTCGTTATATCTTGGTACGAGACGAGCAGACCGGGGCGCCAATTCCTAATTTTGGCGGTAAAATCACGTCATCGAGTTTCGACGTGAAATCTTCATGTAGGACAAGATTATTAGGAGTAGATTATGAAATGACTGGTCTGCCTCGACATTTCTTGGTATGATATGAGCAGCAGCGGACGCCAACTCGTCCTTTTGGTGTCACTATCACATCATCGAGTTACGGGGTGAAACCGGTACCAAATTAAAGGTAAAATAAAGACTTTTATGAATATTTTGGTAGAAACCACCGGCAGACTAAAATCTATAACAAAACAAATTACCGTCATAATGTACAATTGAAACCCTATAAACATAATATTTTACATTCATTCAACCCTTAATTCATTTTGAAAGTCGATTCGAAGTAATATATATGGCAATGTAATGTAAAATATTATGTTTATAGGGTTTCAATTGTACATTATGGTTTAATTTTTTTGTTACAGATTTTAGTCTGCCGGGGATTTCTACCGGGATATGCGCAGGCAGACCAAAATATTCTTAAAATACTTTATTTTACTTTTAATTTGGCACCGATTTCATCCCGTAACTCGATCAAGTGATAATGATGCCAAAATGAAGAGTTGGCGCCCGCTGTTGCTCATATCGTACCAAGAAATGTCAAGGCAGACCAGTCATTCCTTAATCTACTCCTAAGAATCCTCTCCTACATGAAGATTTCATGTTGTAACTCGATGACATGATCATATCGCCAAAATTAAGAATTTGCGCCCCGCTCTTCTCGTCTCGTACCAAGACATGACGAGGCAGGCTGAAATACCCTTAATGTACTGATATGTGCCTTTAATGTACCAAAAATACAAGTTGATTCTCGAGGACTTGTTTATACCGCAAAAATTAAGAATTGGAGCCCCGCTCTGCTTATCTCCTACCAAGATATGACGAGGCAGACTGAAATATTCGTATTTCGCTAATCGGTATGTTTAATGTGCCAAAATTCCAAGCTGTAACTCGATGACGTGATAGTACCGTCAAAATAGGGGATTGGCGCCCCGTTCTTCTCGCTTTGTACCAAGTTATGCCAAATCAGTCAATTTCTCACGTACTGTTAGTAATATTTTCCTTAACCCTTAATTCATCTTGAAAGTCGATTCGAAGTAATATATATGGCAATGTAATATAAAATATTATGTTTATAGGATTTCAATTGTACATTATGACGTATTTTTTTGTTGTAGCTTTTAGTCTGCCGGGGTTTCAACCAGGATATTCGCAGGCAGAGCAAAATATTTTTTAAAGACTTTATTTTACCTTTAACTTGGCACCGAATTCATCCCGTAACTCGATGACGTGATAGTGACGCCAAAATGACGAGTTTTCGCCCGCTGTTGCTCATATCGTACCAAGAAATGTCAAGGCAGACCTGTCATTCTTTAATCTACTCCTAAAAATCTTGCCCTGCATCATGATTTCAATCCGTAACTCGATGACGTAGTCATTTGTGTCGCCACCGCCCACTCTATATGTGATGCCATAGCAGCATCACCGCGCTACTGAAATTATCAGAATAAATAAGGCTAGTGATCTTTAGCGATTTCTTCGACTGTTAAATCCTAGCACGAGGCCGATACGAAATTTTCGCTTTTAATAAATTTCAAAATTTTATTTTAGCAGATAATTTCTATTTTTCATATAAAAATTATTGATGGCATTGTTAGTGAAAAATCTAAATCTATATATATATATATATATTAAATGTAAAATATCTATTGCAATTTTCAACTAAAAAAGATATATATATGGTTTTCACCTATATTCTGCAATCCGGGAAGCCCAGGTTGGAACTCAAATTCCGCAATTGATTAAAAAAAAATATCGCAGTTAACCCTTTGAAAAAAATTTCAAAACGTTTTTCTCGCTTATTGCAACGCCACCTCCTGGGCTCAATTTTAGAGGTACCGACAAACCAAAAATATGATCTTAAAGATGAAACCGTCTTCTATCGAGGGTGTAAACATTTTTAGAAAATATCAATTTTAGCAATTTCAAATACATCGAGGATCTCGGAACACTTCGCGCCTCACGGAGACGATTTTTTATCTACGCTAAAAGTAACTAAATGTACGTATTTTAACACAATCTTTTTAGAGCATCTCAATAGACCAGATTTACATCACCTACAAAAACGTTTTTTGAAATATTCGGATGGGTATAAATATTTTATACAAAATAAAATGCGTGGAAATTTCGACGAAATCAGTAAAAACCTGAGTATTGCGTCGCGGTTTCACTCGATTTCGTTACGCACTTCAAAATTCAAATTACTCAGAAAATAAATTACCAAGTAGCATATACTTACAATTCAATATTTTTTCATTAAAAAATATAAATTCAGATAAATTGGAGTTAGAGATATAAAATCATAGAAATTTGATGTTCATTTAAAAGTCATTGATCACTGGCCCGGGCAAGGCCGGGCGACACAGCTAGTGCTTAATATGTCGAAAACAATCCATTTAAAAATTTATGTTTAATAAATTAAACGTTTCAGTAATTAAAATCTATATTCTTAAGTTTTTAAAATATAGCTTCAAACCTCTTACCTTTTTAGAAAACTCTACGTTTTAAATAATATACAACTAAAGAAATTAAAACAAATAAAAATACTTTACTTTGTTAATATGTATTTCAAAAACTTTTGAATGAGATTCTTGTTTATCCCTTATAGGGATGTACAATGGTAAATATCCATATAAACATTACACTCTGTTAAAAAAATCTTTCCAATAAATTATTTCTCATGAAAAGAAGCGTGTTTAATACTAAATATGCATTGATTTTGTGTATCCCACTTCATAAAACACAGCGTGAAATTAGCTAAGACAAAATCCGACTTTTATTTATATTGATTATGAATTATCTACTTTCGCAAGTTTGTGAGTTGCCGTAATGTTCAATTAAAAAGCCCCTGTGCTTAATATTGATTTTACTCTTTTCTAAAAAATAAATTGAAGCTAATAGTCACTGTTGCGTTTCATTGTAAACCATTTTAAACTTTATGAAAATTTTATTACGACTATGTAGAAATGTCTTATCTCATAACTGATAAAATTTTTGACTGTAAAATGCATCTCTACTTTAATCGAAAATCGATATATGAAATAAATTATAAGAACACATATTTAAATATCACAGTGGGTCTCATAAACTTAGAAAATTTTATTATATTAATATTCATTCAGTATTTCATAATTTATATATTTAAGCATCACAAAAATTGTTAACCATATATAATCTGATAAATCTGTATTGTATGTTTCAAAAACTTAAATAACTTCAGTAAAATTTTTATCATGTCACTATAATGTCAAGAATTTTCTAAAAGTTGCAGGAATTTAAATAAGTTTAATTTTTAATGCTCTTTATTGCATTTTAAGATATAAAAGTTTTCTCATTACATAAAACAATTTTTGGCGTATATTAAGAATCGTAAATCCTTTATGTACTAACATTTGTTATGCATAATTAATTGATTCCTAGTATTTTGTATTTTAATATGATTTTGTGACAGATCAATGTATAAGAGAAATCATTTTATTTTCATCGGCGCATAGTGTGCCAAAAAGACAAATTTCCACGGCAAAGGTGAAAGTTGTATATGTTTTCCTAAGGTTTGTCAGCTATGCAGAGTTGATCTATAACTCCCAAAGCATGAGAAACCATATATGCGGGGCTCACAACTATAGCAGACCAAGTCCATTTTCAAAAATAAACGGTCAAGTGCGAGTATTACTCGCGCTCAGAGGGTTCCGTACAGTAAATATGTGAATTATTAACTGTATTATAAAAAAAATCCCAGCCGACCCGGCCTACAAGTGGAGGTAGATTTCGAAGTTAAGTATACTAATTTCACAAACAAAAACTAAATCATGATTAGAGATAAACCCACTTTAACAATTTTATCTCGCCGCTTTTGACGAGTTTTTATTTCATTTTTATATAACAGGGGCGGATCCAGAGAATCGTTTTTTTTTTTTTTGGGGGGGGGGGGGCATACCGAGTGACATATAATCAACGTAGTCATAATTTCTGTTGCTGAAATCATTCCTTGCAGTTAATTTTTAAATGAATATGAAATAATTAATGCGATTTGAAATATGACAGACTATCGATTATCCGACGTCCGATTAACCGAAAAACTCGGTTATCCAACACTCTTATTATATAATCCCGCCCTCTCAAAATATGGTTTATTGTTACTTATTAGGTCGTAAAATTAAAAACGTTATAACAGAATTTATTTATTAAATGTCTTTTCTTTTTCTTTTTCTTTTTCTTTTTACTCTTGTATATGGTAATTATTTATCTTATTTTTTGTTCTTTTAGTTATAGTGAACAACATTAATAACACAAGCCTGCAATAATTGTGTTTTTTAACTTTTGATAATCGATTTTGATGTTTTTTTTAGCACTGAATCCAAAAATGACCTTCATTTTTAACCATCACGTGACGATTTTCGCAGATCGTAAATTTCAAAGTTAAAAAGTAAAAAAATAGCGAAAATCTCTCAAAGCAATTTATCAAAGCCTTAGCAAAAGAAGGTAAATGTTTTAAATACATCTGCCACAAATTTCCAAGCTTTATCAACCGCCAAAATAAAAGAAGATACCGAGATGAACCCCATAGAGAAGATTAAAAGAAAAGCGGAAAGCAGAGCATGAAAGGTTCAAAGAAACCTCCACGCATGGAATAAAATTATAAGTATTTTAAATAGACAATATTTTACATGTTTAACTGTAAAAATCCGTAGTATAAGCAAAAAAATGCATAATTTATTATGAAAAAATGATTTCGACTATTTAAAAATTTGCGATTTGTGAAAAATTCTGACGTGATGGTATGGTAAAAAATAAAGGTCAATTTTTGGATTCAGCACTAAAAAATACATAAGAACCAATCACCGAAAGCTGAAAAACATAACCATCACATCCATTTTTTAATATCAGATTTCTGAAAGAGGGTAATCTCTGACAAAGGATCCCCTTCAGAAATTTGAAGGGCCTTAACATCCTTGAAAGTCAAAATGTGTCATCTAAGTGGTGTGTATACCTCTTCACAGGCGCGGATCCCCCCCCCACCTTGGATCAAAAAATATAAATCCATCGGTTATCGTGAATTTCAACAAATGGTTGCCGAAAACAATCAATTTCGTCAATCGTTCGCAGATCAAAGGATCGCGCAAAAAACGCAAATTTTGTCAAAGGATAGCGCAAAAAACGAGAATTTCGTCAAAGGATCGCGGAAAAACGCGAATTTCGTCAAAGAAGTGTAGAAAAACGTGAATTTCGTTAAAAAATCGGGCATTTCGTTAAAGGACCGCTCGAAAAAAAGCGCGAATTTCGTCAAAGGATTGCAGAAAAAACGCGAATTTCGTCAAAGAATCGCAGAAAAAACGCTAATTTCGCCAAGGTATTGCAGAAAAAACGCGAATTTTGCCAAGCAATTGCGGGAAAAACGCGAATTTCTCAAAAGAATCGCGCAAAAACCGCTAATTTTGCGAATTTCGTCAACAGACCTCGGAAAAAAATGCGAATTTCATTAAAGAATCGCGAAAAAAATACGCGAATTTCGTCAAAGGGCCGCGGAAAAAACGCACAATCAGCACCAGGAGGACATTCCCTTAAGCTCACATCCACGGGGGGATCGATCGGGGCGGTCGCCCCCCAAGATATAAATCCAACGCATTTAACGGCAGTTTTCGCGGAACAGACAGACAAGCAAACGAAAAACAAACACTTTTTGGATATCAATGGTAAACCTCACTGACGTTTCTGCAGTTAGTGAACAAAATAGGATAGTCCAGTCCATAGATAAATAGTCCAGTTAAAAGGCATATAGCGACATACTTTTTGACACTATGGGTTGAGGTGGGGGGGGGGATGCCACTTCGCATACCTTTTGTTGAATCTCTACAACAGAAATTGACAACGTTATGCGAATCCCTTTAAAGTGTTGAAACTTTTTCGTTCTTTCAAGGCAGCTGCAATTCTAATTTCTGTATAACGATATTTTTGAGGAGTGCTTCATTGTTTGAGAAAGGAATGGGATTCATACAATTTCCAAAGAATGAAAGAAACAAGAAAAAGAAAGGTCCTTTGAAAAATTCAAGCATCTTAATGTTTCCTGAAGAAAGCCACTAATGTGTAAAAAATGTACTGTTATTGCCACCCACATTGGTAAATTTCAAGGATGTTTAATGAATGAACAAAAAAGGATTATGCGCTAATCCCAGTCAGTTAAAATGCGTATGGTGTGTTGATTTCTTTAAAACCAACTTGGTAAATTTGTTCTCCACTTCTTTGCCCGGATCGACCCCCCCCCCCCCCCCCCGTGGATGTGCGCCTAGGGGAATCTCTTCCCTATGCTAATTGTGCGTTTTCTCCGCGACCCTTTGACGAAATTCGCGTTTTTTCAGCAATTCTTTGGCGAAATTCGCGTATTTTTTCGCGATTCTTTGAAGAAATTAGTCTTTTTTCAGTGATCTTTTGATGAAATTAACGTTTTGTGCGCGATGCTTTTGAGAAATTAGCGTTTTTTCCGCAATTCTTTGGCCAAATTCGCATTTTTTTCTGCGATCCTTTGACGAAATTCGCGTTTTTTTTCTGCGATCCTTTAACAAAATTTGCGTTTTTTTCTTGGTCCTTTGACGAAATGCGCGATTTTTTGACGAAATTTGCCTTTTTTCCGCGCTTTTTTACAAAATTCTCCTTTTTTCGCGATCCTTTGACGAAATTCGCGTTTTCCCGATCCTTTGACGAAATTAGCATTTTTTGCGGGATGCTTTGACGAAATTCGCGTTTTTTTTGCGATCCTTTGACCTGCGAACGATTCACGAATATGTTTTTTTTTCGAAGAGCATTTGTCGAAATTTGCGATATTCGGTGGATTTATATTTTTTTGGGGGGGGGCGACCCCCCTGTGGATCCGCGCCTGTTATAATAACTGGTTTTATCAGAATCATGTTAAGGCGGTATTAAAAAAAATACTTTTCCATGCTCAACAACTCGAAATTTTCTGGCATAACTCCAGATTCATTTTTAATAGAAAAAATATGAAACTTGCTGACGTGATTTTGGAAGAGATTTATAACCGACCTGTGTTTTTATTTTTCGTTCAGTTAATTAAAACTTGATTTATAAAATATTATTTTCTCAGTAGGACAATATTTTTTTCGTTCCTAACACAATCGCTTCGGGAAATTCCGTTCAAAATGTCCACTTTGAAATCATTTTTTGAAATATATTATGCCTCTATCAGAAAATCGATCATTACGATACATTATATAGTTTCTGAATAAGCGAATCTACCAATTGGATGTGTTTGAGAGCAAAAATGAATTTAGAAATGAGTTGGAAAATAAGCAGTTTGGATTTGAGTGCACCCTTGATACAAAGTCCGCTTCGGGAAATTCGGTACAAAATGCTCAGTTTGACAGCATTTTTAAAAATATATTCTACCTCTATCAACAAATCGACCATTACGGTACATTATATGCTTTCTGAGTAAGAAAACGTACCAAGTCCCAACGTACCAGTTGTCACCTTTGAGGGCAAAAATTAATTGTAAAATGAGTCAGAAAATAAGCAGTTTGGATTTGAATACACCCTTACTAAAATGATTTTTTTCTTCAACCGCTATGCATTTTTAATTTGTTTTTGCTGTAAGAATCGGTCCTATCCAAAATTTGTCTATATAGATGTTGCAGACAATATTAAGAAGATATATGATAAATATATGGCGATTTTATATATTTTGAATTGACAGAGTTATGCATTTTTTTCTTCTTCAAACCCCCTTTTTGTTTTCGTTTTTAATTTTTTTTGCGGTACGAATTGGTCCTAGCAAAAACTTGTGAATATAAAAGTTGTAGATAATGTTAAGGAGATTTATAATAAAATTAATTGGATTTGATATCTTGAGAATTTACGAAGTTATGAATTTTTTTCTCCCAAAAACCCTATTTTTGTGCCCCTTGAGCCCATTTTTAACTTTATCAAAAATCTGTGTTACATAAATTATTGGCCCTATTTTTAGAAGTAATAAAAACTTTAAACTGATTTTATATTGTCAGGTTCTGAGAAACATCTGCTATTAGAACTGCGGTTCTATATTATTTTGTCTTAATATATTATATATTGCATGGTCTGTGTACTGGAATTTCAAAGTAACATTCTTTCCTTGTCTAAAACTGGATCTAAGCCGGTAAAAATGTACAGATGGAATGAAGGGAAAAAAGATGGTTGCAGCGGGGGGGGGGGGGTGGCCCGACCTTTTTAGATGTCTGTGGAAGATGGGGAGACAAAGGCATTCCACGAACGAAGAAAAGAGCTTGGAATGCGGGCAGGTAGAAAACCCCGAGCTGTTAGGTTGAGTAAAGGCAGAAGGTTGCTAGGGGCTGGCTCTTCTGCTGAGACAGTGAGTTGAAGGCTGGAGTGCCAAGCGCAAGGGTAGTTCCTTGGGTAGCTCTGAGAGAGAGCGTAAGGTTGGGTGAGGCTCGGAGAGCTTAGGCTTAGAGCCCATGTGTTGGGAGATTGAGATTGATCTCCGGAAAAGCTAATTTAACGCGTATAGAGTTAGAGTGATATAACGTAGTTTTAACAGTACACAGCCAGCTTTACTGTATTTAATTTAATGTTGAACTGGATCACCTACATCCGAGTTTTAAGTGTAAATAGTGTTTTGTATTGTGTAAATAGTGTGTAAATAAACTGTTAATTTAGTTAATTGAAAGCGTTGGTTTTCATTTAAACAATCCTCTCAGTGCGTGACCGATATCACGTAATCATATCGGTGGTGGTAGTATATAAATAGCACGGAATTTTTTCAAAGTTGTGTGGACGAAGAGAAAACTCCGACAAATTGGTGGCAGCGGTGGGATAGAATCGTCTCAGACTAGTGACCAGCGAGCCGTGTTGCAGTGTGTTAGTGCCGGAGCACTCAGTGGAATTCTTGCGTGGAAATGTCGGATCGTCGAGCGGAATTTTAGAGAGATAAAAACCAAGCGTCGAGCAGAAATACAGAGTGTGTGTGCCCTATCATCGTTACAGCGAACCGAACTAAAGTGTTGTGTCCTATCATCGTTACAGCGAACCGAAATAGCGTTTGTGCCCTATCATCGCTTCAGTGAATCAAATTACAGTGTATTACAGCCTGAGTGTTGAATATCATCAAAGTGACTTTAAAGTGCGAAATATTGAATTCATCGTGAAACTACGTGTGAGCAGCGGAGTACCCCAGCAGATAAAGTATAAGGTAAGGTGTTTTGATCATTTCTGTCTGCTGACATTCTCGAACCAAATGTATTTGTTGTTGTATAATTGATAGTAATTTAAGATAAATTTTCTAGATAATTTATGTGCAATCAAATAATTGTGTTCAGATAGGTAGGAGATATTAATAGCCATATTTACTATTGTTTTAAGAAAAGGTCATAATAACATATACTAATATTGATTTTCTATTTTTTTTTTTTTTTTTTACTAATAATGGTAGTGAACAAAATTAATGCATTGTGTTAATAATAGTTGGAAGGAATAATTGAATTTACTAAAATTTAAATTAATATTAAAGTAATATTTAAATGGAGCAATACTGTTTTAAGTTTGAAGAGATTTTAATTGGCTAGAAGTAAATTTCGGGGGGAAAAAAGGCTCACAGTGGAAGAAAAAAAGGGTGAAAATTTTGATAGTATTTGTTTTAAGTGTGAGAACCAGTATTGAATTTGGAAATATTTTATTGCGGATAATTGTAGAAATTTATATGTGTATGTTATACAATTTTTCTTTATGTGGATGTTTCTATTGGAATCACTACTTTCATTCAATTTGCAACGTATCAGTATTATTATGTAAATCGCATGTTATTATCTAATGTATAAATTGGAATCTGTATTGCAAAGTAATCAAATCGAAATTATTGTTTTACCTTTTGTTTTATTGGAAGTAAATTGTGTGATATTAATGGTTGAGGAAAATCAAGATTATACAGTAGTTTAAATTAGAAATATAATACATTGATTATCTGAAATGTATTAATTAGTATAATAAGTGGAGGTAACTGTACTAAGGTAGAAATTCAGGAAATATTAATTTGGTAGGTTTAAATATTATTGTAGAGTGGTAATAGTAATCGGTGAAGGTATGGCTTTCTTATTGAAACTAAAAAAGGTGGATTTTCAGATGATAGCCGAAGAATTGAGGGTTGAATTCACGGAAGATGATACCAGATTTCAGCTTAAGAAAAAGATAATGGACAGCGATGACTATGACGAGGGGGCTGTTATGGAATTATCTAACACTATTGTTGCAGAACGATTGGAGCGCGAAAAGTTAGAAAAACAGGAAAAATTAGAGCGCGAAGAAAAATAGGAAAAATTAGAGCGCGAAAAGTTAGAAAGAGAAGATAGGGCTGAAAAGTTAGAAAGAGAAGAGAGGGCTGAAAAATTAAGGATGGAACATGAATTAGAAATGGAGAGGCTAAGGGTACAAGGTTCGACAAAAAACTCAAATGGGTCTAGGGAATTTAATAATGAAAGTAACCTAGAAAAATTGATCAAAAGTGTTAAAACTCTGTCTATCAAAGTACCAGAAGGGACTGAGGGATGGAATTTATTTTTCAACAGTTTAGAAAGGGCATTCAAAACTAAAAATGTACCGGAAAACCATCAGGCCGAAATTCTACTAAATATGTTAGGACATAAGCCAGATAATTTGTTAATTTATACCACTAGGGAACAAATTGAGAGTTATGAGGAATTAAAGGAGTTAGTTCTAAGGGAACATGAGCCGACACCGAAGACGTGTTTGGAAAACTTTAAGAAGGCTAGGAGAAACCAGAATGAAACACATGTATTATTTGTATCGCGTTTAATAGCAACATGGAAAAATTATTGTAAGATTAGGGGTGCTGACTCATATGAAAAGGTCAACCAGTTAATAATTACGGATAATTTATTAAACATGTTAGATGAAGAAACCGCATCATATTTTGGGTTAACTCAGCAGAGTAAATGGTTAGAAGCTTCTAAAATTGCTAAAGAATGTGACAATTATTTTGACGCTAAACACAAGTCTTATGCCGTTACGCATAAAAGTTTTAAGGGTAAAGATAGGTATGTAAACAGTGAAAAAGTGAAACCGAGGGAGGATAGAAAATTTAGTGGTAATTGGAGGCAAAATGGAAGTAATGAGACTAATTCTTTTTCGGGTGGTAAAACTGATTTTAAGAAACCTAGTGATGATTCAGCTCTTAGATGCTTCAAATGTGGTTTAAGGGGTCAATACCAAACTTTTTGTAATAAAGTGGGTAATGAGGGAAATAATAATACTAGTAAAGGGCGTGAACAGAAAGCGGGTGTAAATAAGCTTGTCGTGAAAGGAAATAAAGAGTTACCTAAGGGAGCTATTCTGGCGAGGATATCGGCAAAGGCCGAACAGAGAACTAATGTTCTTGGTGAGAAGTTAAATAAACTGGAGAAAATTGAAGTTAGTGTAAATGGGCAAAAAGCAAAAGAATTGGTTGATTCTGGATGTGAAATTAGTGTTATTCATAAAGATTTGGTACCGGAAGAGAAATAAAAAGGAGCGGGTAGTATTTATTTACAAGGATTATTTGGTGAAGCAGTTAAATCACCGTTGGTTAAATTACCATTAGCTATTCCGCAATTCGGAAAAACTAATATAATTCATCAGGAAGTACTTTGCGCGGTGACCGACAATATTAATGAGCAGGTAATTTTACATCCCGAGGTGATTAATGGTTTATCAGGGGTTAATCGCGACGAGCCATTGCTAGAAACCCAAGAATTAGAAAATTCGGAAATTAGTATTGATAACTCGAGTGAAAAGAAGGATAGGAGCAGCGATAATTGTAATGCTTACGCAATAGAAGCGAGATCGGAAAATTTACAAAGTCAGAATGCAGAAAAAACGGAAGTGAAGGAAAATAATAAAGTTATCGTTAGTAATTCAGATATATTTAAGAAATCCCAATTGGAATGTAAAGAGTTAGAGAGAGCTTGGGAATTAGCTAAAATTGATAAAGGGGGGTATTATATTGAAAAGGACTTATTGTAGCATAAAGATAAATTTGTAGAAGAAGCTATAGCTCAATTGGTAGTGCCTAAAGTCAAAAGAGAAGGAATCTTAAACTCAGCGCATGTTTCTAATGAGGGAGAACATCACGCGGCAAAGAAAACCTTAGAGAGAATTAGGCAATTTTTTATTGGGAAGGTATGGCTAAAGAAACAAAAAAGTTGTGTAAATCGTGTCTAGAATGTCAATTATCTAGAAAAGTGAAAGTGCGTGATAGAGTTTTAGTTGAGATGGCGGATTGTAGCAAAAAGTATTTATATCAAAATAAAGGGGAATTTATGGTCAGGTGAAACATAGTCAATATTGTTTTTGAAGGCGATGAGGAGTTTGGAGAAGTTGGGGAAATTCCTATTTTAAACCGGGAGCAAGAGGTAGAACGGGACATGGAAAGGTTCGAAATAAAAGGGTTATCTAATAGTCAAGTCAAGGATATAAAGTCCATTTTCAGGGAGAATAAAGAGGTATTTATGGGTCCTGTGCGACCAGCTGAAGTAGGGGAGCACTGTATTGATTTGAAACCGGGTGTGACAAGGAAAAAACCAAAGTTATATAGTGTACCTGTTGCTTATAAAGAGGAAGTAGATAGACAGATTCAGGAGTTATTAGAATTAAATCTAATCGAAGTATAAAATGCAGAAATTAGTCATTCAATTGTTTGCGTGGCGAAAAAAGACGCAACTGTTAGGCTTTGCATTGATTATAGAGCTTTAAATTCAGTAATGCAGGTCCCAACATTTCCTATGAAAGATTCGCAGGAAATCATGTATACTGCGGGGGCAGCTAAATATTTATCTTCGATTGATTTATTGAGGGGTTATTGGCAGATTAAAATGGCGGAGGAATGTAAACATTTGACAGCTTTTACAACTCATAATGGGACTTATCAGTGGCGTACTATGCCTTTTGGTTTATCAGGGGCGGCTGCTACGTTCCAAAAAGATATGAATGAGGTTCTTCAAGGTTATCGGAGGTATGCACAAGCATATATTGATTATGTCATCATTTTCTCCGACACCTGGGAAGAGCATTGTGAGCATGTTAGGTCTGTCATAGAAGAACTCAAAAATATAATTTTTACGATTAGGCTGGATAAATGTAAATTTGGAGAGAAATTGACTAAGTTTTAGGTCATGTAATTGGGGGTGGAACGCATGCACCTGATGAGAAGAAAATAGGAGCAATAAGGGACTTAAAGAGACCGAAAACTAAAAAGGAAGTTAGATCTGTTTTGGGATTAATGGGATTTGACCTATCTTATATTCCGAATTATGCAGAAATTGCTATACCTTTAACTGAATTAACTAAAGAGAAGGTTAAAAATACTGTACCATGGGATGAAAAGGCAGAAGAAGCATTTAATACCCTTAAAGATGAGTTATGTAACGTGACGCGTTTGGTTACACCTACAGTAGGCCAGGAATATCAGCTTCACGCCGATGCTTCAGACCTGGCAGTACGATGTTGTCTTACTCAAAAAGATGAAAAGGGTCAGTTTAAACAGGATAGCTTTTGCCAGTCAGAAATTATCAGGGATTCAGCGTGCTTGGCCCAGTATAGAGAAAGAGGCTTGGAATGTTCTCTTCGGGTTGCGGAAGTTTGAAAAGTGGACCTATGGATCTCAAATTGAGATCATAACGGATCATAATCCATTAAAATTTCTCACTGAAACAACCCCAAGGTCCCCCAAACTCACTAGATGGGCTCTTGCCTTGCAACGCTGGAACCTGAGTATTTCTCTTCGTCCAGGAGCGCAACATTTGAATGCTGATGCAATTTCTAGGCTACATAGGAAGAGCTGGGAAGAACAGCCAGTTGCTAGCCCATGGGCATCAATGACTAAATAGTGGACAAACCTGAAAGGGGTGTCATCACGTTTCAAATTGTTTTTTTTATGTATGTGTAATTGTATTTGAATTTTGTGTTTATAATAGTGTATTAGCATGTGTAGTTTTTCTGTAATAATAATGTTAGTACATGGTTCATTAGAGATGTCAGTAAATAATGTTCAGACACCTTGAAATATATATGTAATAATAATAATGAAGAAACCTGCAAAGAGACTATTGAACTCTTCTGCGATATTACTATATGTTTGGGGAAAATTAGCCCCTAAATGGCATATTTTCCGCTAAGGGGGGGGGGGGGTGTCAGGTTCTGAGAAACATCTGCTATTAGAACTGGGGTTCTATATTATTTTGTCTTAATATATTATATATTGTATGGTCTGTGTACTGGAATTTCAAAGTAACATTCTTTCCTTGTCTAAAACTGGATCTAAGCCGGTGAAAATGTACAGATGGAATGAAGGGTAAAAAGATGGTTGCAGGGAGGGGGGGTTGTCCGACCTTTTGAGATGCCTGTTGAAGATGGGGAGACAAAGGTATTCTACGAACGAAGAAAAGAGCTTGGAATGCGGGCAGGAAGAAAACCCCGAGGAGTTACGTTGAGTAAAGGCAGAAGGTTGCTAGGGGCAGGCTCTTCTGCTGAGACAGTGAGTTGAAGGCTGGAGTGCCAAGAGCAAGGGTCCTTGGATAGCTCTGAGAGAGAGCGTAAGGTTGAGTGAGGCTTGGAGAGCTTAGGCTTAGAGCCCATGTGTTGGAAGTTTGAGATTGATCTCCTGAAAAGCTAATTTAACGCGTGTAGAGTGAGAGTGATATAACGTAGTTTTAACAGTACACAGCCACCTTTACTGTATTTAATTTAATGTTGAACCGGATCACCTACATCCGAGTTTTAAGTGCAAATAGTGTTTTGTATTGTGTAAATAGTGTGTAAATAAACTGTTAATTTAGTTAATTGAAAGCGTTGGTTTTCATTTAAACAATCCTCTCAGCGCGTGACCGATATCACGTAATCATATCGGTGGTGGCAGCATATAAATAGCACGGAATTTCTTCAAAGTTGTGCTGACTAAGAGGAAACTCCGACAGATATGTACAAAAATTAAGAAGTTATGGGGGGTTTTCGGTTTTCACAAAACCCCTCCCTATTTCCATCCCCTTGGTCCGATTTTGCCCATTAACTAACTTGACCGAGATTTTATGCCCCTTGATTTTATGTATCAGTTTGGAATAGATTGGTACAGAATTGTGGAAGTTATCGTGCCCAGAAGAAAGTGATATATATAGATAGATAGATAGATAAATAGATATATAAAGTTTTTTACTGAGGGTGGTTTTGGATTCTAGGGGTCATGATCGGTGTTGATATGCAAAACTTTTTCAGAAATTCCAACATAGGGGAGAATGTAATAGGTAGTATTTCATACGAAATCTACCTAAAACTCGTTGCTAAAAAAATAACAAGATTCGTAAGAAAAAAGAAATAATAACTATACAGCGTGGTGTTGGGTATATCATAAAAGTTCAAAGAGATATATGATGCCTAAATAATATAAAATATTGCTATTCTGTATAACTCTTTTTGCAATCTTATCCTAATCTGTTTATGATGAACTTAATTCGGTACTACAATAAAAGTAGTGCATATTTAAGCTTCATTTGTCATTTCATAAAACTAAATTCAGTGTAGTAATAATCTTTTTTTACAGTGTGGCTGAAACCCCTGTGGCTGCCCTTGTTCAAAGTTTAAATTTGGCATTGTGTTAAACGCGCTTCGAAAGGAGGTCGCAAAGTTGTAACACCGCCTTGGTCCGTGCCACATTTTCCCAGATAGGTTTTTAATTAGCTTTTAAAGACACAGGAGGCGTATTAGAGATCCACCCAATGCAAACGTCGCGAATCCCATAATATTTATGTGATTAATTCTAATTACATTAGTCTGTTTTTAACAATTTGACGATACATCATTAAAAGTTGTTATCTAAGCTTTAAAAGCCGATGGTAAATAGAGTACGCCACCACTGTCATTATGTATGTCCAAAACCGTCCGTGTCTTTTAGGGTTAAATATCTCGGAAAATTACAGACGATCTTTTTCGAAAATGATTATCAACAATGCTTTTATACTTCTGCTACGATAGGTACCCCTAGCGCTCTTCAACACCTTTGCTGAATGCCCTCAAATCGAAATTTGTGTGTAACGGAAAAATGCGATTTTCTCAAAAAACTATGTGACCTAGGGTAATCGCTGTAATTTTCCTGCAAGGTTTAAATTAAAGTCTTCAACCTCTAATTTTTTCATAATTTTAGTTTCAGTTGATTCGGAAATAGAGAGGGGGGGGAGGACATATTTTTGCATTATCTTTTTGACGATATCTCTGAAAATATAACACCTAAAATTAAAAGAATTTATTTTTGAGTTCTGCGTTACGAAAGCTTTCACGCGATACCCCTTATAATATACAAAGAAAAGATTTTTTTTTTTCAAATAACTTAATTAGCCCCTCTACATTTTTCTTAAATATATTTGCGAGTGTTTAATATTCTGTAAATATGTGGGTTAATATTCTTTATTACTTCCCCAAATTTGATCTTTCCACTTCCCATAGTTTACGAGTAAAATGGCTGTGACAAACAGACACAGAAATGATCTTATAAGGGTTCCGTTTTTACTTTTTAAGTACGACACCCTAAAAAGATATAGTCCATTTAAAAGGGGCATAAAATTTGTTTTATTCACTCACACAGTCAACCAAGTCTATAAACAGATGTCATATATGAGAAAGTATGTGAAAACAGGCTTGGATCACTGTGAGAATAAAGAAAACAGGTTTTATGCAACTTCTAAATGGGCTATCACATTTTTTTTTTTCAAAATGGACTTGGTCTACTAAGGTTGAGTACCCCTCATACGATTTTCCGTTACATAACGTTTAGCCCCTTTTTAGAAGGAATTGTATCGGAAAAGTAGGAAAAACAGATGAAAACCAAAACCGAGTAACTGATGAAGAGAAAAGGTAATTCCAATTTTTATATCCTTGGAAGTCAGTTTTTTCGTCTTCTGACCAATATTCCACGTGTTTTTTTTTCTTTTTTTTTTAATAAATTTTGTTTTGGTACCTATGTAATTCTTGAAATTTTTGCAATTTTTCAACATTTTTGTATTGTAAAGTCAAAATCCCACGTTTACGCTGCACAACTGGGTGGCAATTGACACAATCGTAATAAAAAATAGTTATACAAAAGATTATAGAAGCACCAACTCATGCGTTTCCAGATGCCAATCAGAGAACCTTCGAAGCCTGTTATTGCGAAAGTGTAAACAATTTTTGACTGACCCTCGTCGATACAGCCCGTCGCGCACTGGAGTTAAGTTTTCTTCCCAACAATAGCCGTCACCGTTTACATGTGTTGTATGTTTTTTTCTTAAAACAGTAACAATCGTGTTTCGTGGTAATAAGTGCAAAAATAGAGAAATAACGCACTTTTCAAGTACTTGTCTCATGTAAAGTTACTTTTATTATCACGTTGAGAGCCACGTCAGTCACCGGTGACTGACACTGAATTTTCCGTTTAGGTCGCGTCAGTCATCTGTGACTGACACTTATTGGTTGTGTAACGGGAATCTTATTTCGTGGCCCAAACAGAAAGACAAAGAAAATAGATTTGGCATTCAACGTGTTAAACAAAGATTTATGTTTTAATTAAGATTTGTAACTTCTTCTATCTCCATATGGTACCAAAAACCGCCTCGATCGATTCACTGTTCTGAAATATGAATACATTTTAAATTACTTTTAACTTGTATAGCAATATTCCATGATTACCTATTTAATCATCCTGGAGATAAACAATAAGGAAAAAATCGTTAAATTTGAACAGAAAAGCTTTATACACGGTCAGTCATTGGTAATTTATCTTGAAAAAAAAGGTAACATTTTATTAGTTGGTGATTACTTACTCTTTTGTGCTTATCATCTGACGAAGATTTTATCATTTATTCTTCTCCCTAATAAACTTCGGTAAATAGAAAAATCAAAACTTTTTTGTCCTTATTAACGAGTATGTTATTTTTATTAACAAACTTTTATTTTTTTTTCTTTAAACAGAAACAATATTGTCTTCAAAGTATTCTGTAGTATTAAAGAAAAATACGGAGAAATAAAACACATGTCTTACGTAAAATTACTTTTATTATACAAAGATTTATGTGCTTATTAAGTTTCGTAACTTCTGTCATCTCCATATGGTGCCAAAAACTGCCTCAAACAATTTGCTGTTCTGAAATATGGATACATTTTTAATGACTTAGAATTTGTATAGCAACATTGCATAACCCTCTATTTTATCAATTTGACGTTTAAAAATAGGGAAGAAATCATTAAATTTAAAAAGAATACAATTTTATACACCTAAACTGTATTTACCAACATATAATTCGCACTTTTGATCGCACTTTAAATGAAAATTGGTCGAAATTTAAGGGTGCGCGTTAAACGGTTATAAAAATGAATGATTTAAAATTTTAAAAAATATGATCACAGGATTTCTAATCGCAAGCAAATTTTTTTATAAAAAAAAAAAAAATAAATAAAATAATTTTCGTTATTAGATTACATGGAAATTAATAGTTATTGTAATTTACATTATTCTTTATTTTATTTTTAGCTATTTATCTTACGAAAATTTCTTTGCAAAGAAAGAGGTGCAGTTCATCAGTGGTATGTTCTATAGCAACATAGCCTATTTTATCAGCTGGAGGTTTAAAAATATGGAAGATATCGTTTGATACAAGAAAATTGATGGCTATTTAAAGGTGCGCGTTAAACTTATAAAAGTGAAAGATTACAAATTATTTTTAAAAAGATCATATGAACTAAGATTTCTAATTTAATGAACGCGAATTTTTTTTTAAATATATCAATATATGTCTTACGAAACTTTCTTTCAAAGAACGAGGCATGGTTCATATGTGCAGGGATGCAAGCGCTGCGCCACAAATGGCTGATTGCTACCACTAAATTTTTATAGCATTCCTTGCCTTATTTAATGACAAAATTTCTGAGATTGCATAAAGCGAAGAATACTATTAAAATTTAGTGGTGAAACTCAGCCATTTTTGGCGCAGCGCTTGCATCACTGTATGTGTTCATCAGTGGTAGGGGACACAGGGGGAATGGCGCCACTCGGGGTTATGCCGCCACCCCGCGTAGTTTAAAAACTAACAGCAGTTTGAGATAATGAATGCGCCTGCACTATAGCGGCCAACAATAGAAACAGTGTACCACTGGTGGGTCTCCGCTCCATCGAAAGGCGAATAAAAGGCGCAATTAACTCATAGGTTGGTGTTTTTGTACTAAACTTTTGTACAGGACTGTTATAATTAAAATTCACCTATTCAAAAGTCTCTGGTGATAATACTAAAGTTCCAAACGAAACAAAATTTCAGTAGTGTTTGTACTTTAACTGGAAGTTATAAATTAAACTATAAAAATTTGAAAAAAGCAGCCGTCTGTCAGAAAGGTAACATCAGTTAACCTCTTGATAGGCGGTGGGATTTATTATTCCCCGCCTAATTTTAATCATGATTTGCATCGGAAAGTTTTAATTAAATTTTACCCTTTTAACCTCGGTAGAAAAAAAGCTAAAAAATTGCTTTTCTTTATTTTGAAACATTTTTTTTTTTTCGAAAATTCCTATGTGAATGCATTATTGCAGAAAAACAAATGCTTGCCCCTTAAAGGGTTAAATGTTAATTAAATTTGAAATTTACCTAGTTTCGATTCCCCTCTAAACTTATTAAACACACTTGCAGTTCATTTAGATCCAACGCCCTCCGAATATCTTGCAGGAATATAGGGTAATCCAGCTAGTAGTTGATTAAATAAGGTCAGTGCTGCGGGGTTTTTATTATATTTCCTTCCTTTAAAGTTTTAAAAGTAAACTAAAAGGATTGCTACAATACTTAATGAATGTCCTATATCAGAAAAACAAATGCTTGCCCCTTAAAGGGTTAAATGTTAATTAAATTTGAAATTTACCTAGTTTCGATTCCCCTCTAAACTTATTAAACACACTTGCAGTTCATTTAGATCCAACGCCCTCCGAATATCTTGCAGGAATATAGGGTAATCCAGCTAGTAGTTGATTAGATAAGGTCAGTGCTGCGGGGTTTTTATTATATTTCCTTCCTTTAAAGTTTTAAAAGTAAACTAAAAGGATTGCTACAATACTTAATGAATGCCCTATAATGGGCAAAAACAAAATCTTCTGAAAATAAATAACAACAAAATTATAAATAAATAGTTTAAGTGCCATTTTCCCAGTAGTTGATCAATCGAAGAAATCAGTCGAAAATTTAAAAATTAATCTTTAAAATATCATGCTTGAGCTGTGATTAACAATAATTCATATAAAACTATTATTTGAAATAAGCATGATGGAAGTGGATTGTTTTAACTTACCGTAATTGTCTCCAACTAATCAAAAACAAAATTTTTACATTTTCTAAAACAAATTTGCATAAAATGGCTTCTCTTACAGAAGGCAGCTGACAACAATGTGACAACAGGTGCTCCAACATTCAAACAAAAGTATTATGTCTAGTGCCACGTGTAAAACTCATTTCCGCCTAAAATGGCGCAATATTTTTTTTAAATGATCATCTACTGGAAGGTTTTCAACTACTCGCGGGTCACCCTATGATATACCTATGCATATGAACAACGGTTCCATGAAATTTTATATAGGTGTGGCTAAAAGAAAACACTCCGAACGGCTTAAAGAGCATCGCAGTGACATTAAATATTATAAACAGTCTACAGCTCTATCTAGATTTTATATGAATATTTGCTGGTATAACTGATTTTGATAATGCAAAGATTATTGTACCGTGTAATACAGTTCAAAGAAATTTAATAAGACAATCCATTGAAATCCTAATGAGGAGGAAGGGGGTAGAAGCGTGCAACAATATTATGTCGTATAACATTTCTGGAATTTGGTTGAATTTATTGAAGTAATAGTTTATACCAGGGTCGGCGAACATTTTTACGTCGGGGTGCACAATTTTTTTCAAAAATGGTGTTACCTGGCCATGACGTGCCAAGAATAAAAAAAATAATTTAGTGGTTCAAAATTATTTGTTTCATAATTCTGTCGAAATTTCTGGATTTTTTGTTTATTAGGGTTTATTTATTGTTTATTAAAAATATGGAGTAACTTACATGTAATAAATGCTCTAACATATTTTATAAAGTAAAAAAAATGGCGAATGCGATTTCGGTTATGCCAAATATTAATATGGGGTTCAACCTAGTTACTTTTAATAAGATGCAGGCTGAAATCGACTCATCTGTCAAGAGGTTTCTAATATTTAAGATTTTTGTATCATTCATTTCTGAAAATAATGCCCCGCAGGAATAAATAGAGGGAACAATTGTGAAAATTGCAAATTTTATACAGAGTCGTTATAGTTTAATCATTATCAATTTTTCTTATAATGCCTGATATTTTTCTTTTTGATATTTTACAAACCTTCTCTTAATTTGATAACTTATTGAGGCCATATTGAAATAGTTTTGAAATTGTATTAGTTGGTTACTTCCAAGAAAAAAAGAGTAAGTAAAAGCCCAGCTTTTATAAATTTGCGTGTTTTAACTTCATTCTATTTTGTTTTAGGATCTCAATAAACGCCGTGCCAAAAATATTCTCTAACGTGCCAATTTTGGCACGCGTGCCATAGTTTCGCCGTCCCTGGTTTATACTAAAAGATGGCGCTTGCTGTGCGTTCACTTTTCAATTAACTTGATGCTGATTGATCGCTATTGATGCTTTGAATTCTCGAACATAGCGAAGTCGAAAAACATCGCGATTATTTTTTACTTTAAATTATGATGATGGCCCCGGAAGAGGGTTGAAATAGTTGATTTGTGTATTTTTAGTGTAATTTTAATATTTTTAACGTAGTACGTCATTATCAATGTGTATTTTATCACATTTTATCTAGTTATTTTCTTTATTTTATTTTTTGCTATTTATCTTACGAAAATTTCTTTGCAAAGCAGGAGGTACGGTTCATATGTGTTCATCAGTGGTACGTTGTAAAGCAACATAGCATAACCACCTATTTTATCAACTGGCTGTTTAAAAATAACGAAGAAACCATTAAAGAAATTTATATACACCTACAGTATATACCGGTGTATAATGCGCACATTTGATACAAGAAAACTGATCGACATTTAAAGGTGCGCGTTAAACGCCGGTTATAAAAATGAAATATTAAGCATTGTAAACGAGATCATATGAACAAAGGTTTTAATTTAATACACACGCATTTTTTTTTTTTTTTTTTTTTTTTTACAAAATAAAACAATTTTTGTTATTGGATTACATGAAAAGTAATAATTATAATTTACAATATTCTTTATTTTATTGTTTGCTATGTATCTTATGAAAATTTCTTTGCAAGGAAGGAGGTGCGCATTATACAGCGAATATACCTAAAAATAGGAAAATGAAGTTTGAAGGGTTTAGGTTTACGTAATACACCGGAATACATGGTATTTCTGCATTTATACCTTTGAAGGTTTGCGGACAATGAATACCCGTATTTTGTAATAGTAATCTTCCCCTTATTTAATCGCAGACATCCTCAATAAAATAAAGGGAATACATAAAGTTGGAGATGATCAAATTAAGTAAGAAAATCGTTAATTTTAATCGAAATTTTTTTTTGTGTAGTCGATTCTCGTAATTGAAAATCATTTATTTATCTAAGTATATATTTTTTCATCTAAGTAATATTTTTTCATGAATTCTTTTTAAGAGAGTCATTTTTTTTTTTTTTTTTAACCAGTTAGAATTTAAAAGTTATGTATTATGGACTAAGTTAAGTCTTTTTAACACTTTCCAACAAAGTTGAAAAGTGTTTATGTTTTTGGTTTGTCTGGCCATCTGTCTGTCCATGCTCTAACTCGCGTAAATATACTCGGATTTTCCTGCAATTGATATATGTTATTGATGTTTAACATGTCATGCTCGGTATTGAATAGGAAGTGTGTATCTTTAGTAATTAATTTACAGGGGCACTCAAAAGAATTTCGTTACATTATGATCAAAGGGGAAAAATCGTTTGCAGAGTAATTCAATGACATTACGCTATTTCAAATGTATTGAAACTGATATAAATCTCTGAATTTCACTACAAGATGATTACTAGAATAGATATTCATATAGCTAGCATTGGTATAGCATTTGTCGTTTATTTACAGGGACACACAAAATAAATTACAGTACTGTCTTTGAGCAATAATTCCTGGCAGTGCGTTTTCAATTTCTGTATGCGCTTTTAAATTGAACATTTTTTTTTTTTTTTTTTTTTTTTTTTTTTTTTTTTTCACGTTATAGTCCAAGAGCCGACAGCACAAAAACCTATGTTATCAAGCACAAGAAAAAAAACCTTTATTTTATGGGAGAGTAGAAGTAGGGGAATCTAACGATCCATGTCTGCCGGATGTGAAGTGGAAGAAGCCAAAAGTTAATACCACTAGTGGTTGACTCGTAGGTTTATCATTGTGTTTGTCCTACAAACAAACATATGAAAACATGGAGGACTGGGAGCAGGAAAACTCAGTGATAAACTTACGAGTCAAACACTGGTGGTGTTAATTTTTAACTTATGCACCACTTCACTTCCGGCAGACATGGATCATTAGATTCCTCCACTTCTACTCTTCCATAAAATAAAGGTTTTTTTCTTGTGCTTAATAACATAGATTTTTGTGCTGCCGGCTCTTGGACTATTACTTTGTGTGTAAATATTCTACACCTCGTATACAGGGCTGCACAAAAGAATTCCGGTTCTATTCGCTTGATTAGCAAAAATGCTGAAGGGGAATTTTCAACTGTGTTATTTATTTCCAAACTGAACTAAATTTTTGCATGCATGTAGTTAATAGATACAAATGTATGTATCCTATACAGGGCTGCTCAAAGAATTCGGATAATGTTCCGGCTGCAGGTTGGAATTGCTGAAATTGGGATTTCAAATATGTATACGTTTGCAAATTGTTCAATTAGACATCCTATTTTATCTCTTTAAACGGTGAAGTTTTGTTACATTATTCTGAACAGGCTGGAAAATGTTTCATAATCTGTGGTTGACGCATGATTTTTCTATCCTGTTTTATATTGTAAATATGTATATTGCTATGTTTCCATGTGCTTTAAATGACACCAAATGTTTGCTCACTTACTTTTTTCGTTTGGTGGGGTGAGGTGGGGGTATTTCTTTCTATTTTCTTTACTGCTACTTCCTTAAAATGATGTACACTATTTAAAAAAAAAAAAAAAAAAAAATGCCGTGAAAATAACAGTAAATGTACTGGCATCACAGTTGACGTCTATTCTTCGTTTTTACACGAAACTCCCGTTTTGTTATTCCTCTGTTTTCATAATGGAAATTTTCCATTTTTTAAGACGGGAAATTTCTGTTTTTAAAAATAAATGTGATCAATAGCGCTGTGTTTTTTATAAAAGATAAATAATTAATTATACTCTTCTATACTGATGCATAGTTACACTGAATCGTTATTTGTACTGAATATTATAACACCCGTTTTCTATCGTCTTCCTTTCATGACATTCGAACCTCAGTACTCAGTCATTAGACGATGAATTCTTTGTTCCCTTACACCAACTGGCAGGCATCAAACTACTTGGTTATAGGACAGAACATCAATTACAAAACTGAGCTGGAATTTTCAGGTGCGCGTTCGTAATTATATAAATACGTTGCACCTTTAGTCGTCATCTGTTCCGTCTGTCTGTCCGCATATAACAGCGCAAAACCTTCAAAAACGAATAGTTTGGAATTTACTATATATAATCGTTGCAGAATTTTGTCGAGTCATTTCAAATTTTATGAAAATCGAATAAAAACTTAAAACGCTATAAATAAGTTTTTTTTTTTGTTCTATTAAATCCTATCATACGTAATTCTTTCAATGATATCCCATGATAGGTAATGATTCTAAGTTGCCATGGTGATTACGTTATATTTAAGAAGTAATCATATTATTTCCGTAATATTGAATTTAAGCCCTTTGGGATGAACGACCGGTATACGTGCTAAGTTGCTCAGAATCCGTGATAATCCTCACCAGTAAATTTTTATTGTAAATTTTGCTTATTTAATCCGAGCATTTTTCCGATTCAATTAGGCCAAAATTTATGTTTTTAAAAACCAGTGATTAAAGATTAAAAATTCTGTAAAAGACGCTCGTCCCGAAGGGGTTAATATATATAATCGCATAAGTTTTGTATTCGTGTATTTTTGCATAAGAGTGCAACAGCTATTGCACCAAGATCTGAATATTTATAAAAATAGTTATAGTACGAACGCACCCCATTTGCCACGTTTGACGTACAATTTCCAACTTGTTCTTTCTTTCTCTCAATTGAAAAGATAGATTTCCGTTTTTAACGTTCAACATGTAAGGATAAAAATGAAAGTTTTCTTTTATTGCGGGAAGATTTACGATTTGCACTCAAAGTAGAATGTTCAGTTAAAAGTCGGAAAATTCGCGCAAAATTAACCGTATATATGCGGAATTTATTTTACGACGTAATCTTTCTGTATTATAAATTCTGTATTAATAAATTACAGAATTCATATATTTAGTTTCATACTTACACAGAATAACAAATTAAAAAAATAAACTTGCATATAAATCAGTTATTGTGTCTGATTTTTAAACATATTAATCATAACTAAAAGCAATTAGTCATAAAAATAAAACAAAATCATTCCTTATGCATAAATAAAAAAAATTTAAGGCAGTTCACAAATTCTCTGCTCAAAAACGTGACACTTTCTTATACATTTTCTGACTCATTTTTAACATAAAGGGCTAAAATTGGGAGATCTGACTACTGAAGCGATTTAGAATAAAATAGTTTTCCTTTTTTCGATAAATAAATTATTTATAAAGTTATAAATAATCCTTCTCACATAACAAGTTTTTCTCTCTTTCTCGTGCCGCAGCGTCGGAAATTCGCTTGAAAACACCCACTTTGACAATATTTTCTGAAAGATCTTCTGTCGTTATCAAAAAATGGAAAACATCGTTTGATTACATAGTTTTTGAATAACAGCACCTGTCAATTTCATGCGTTTACGAACAATACCTAGTCGGATCCGCCATTCCCAAAACTTTATTTCTCATACATGTTAATATTTTTAAACAAAATTTGCGCATGTTAATCTTTCCGTATTATTAGTTCAATGCTACACCAACTTTGATTTACATCTTAAGTTTCTGCTTCATTTTACTAATCGAAGTAAAAACGAGGTAATCTCTATCATAATATTAAATAAAATCAATATTCTTAGTGATTCTGCTGTGCATCAGCTGCTCGAAAATCGCCGGGTTATCTGGATGCGTATTGCCTGCCGCTGCATGAACATCTGATATACTGGGTCGATCGGAAAGTCGTGTCATGTTGGGAAAACCGATTCGTACCGGAAAATTCTGCCCGGTAATTATTAGACATTAGATATCGGAATCAATGTCTAATAATTAAATGATAGAATTTTCCGGTACGAATTTATTTTCCCAACAAGACACAACTTTCCGATCGACCCAATACAAAAAAACTAGGAAAAATCGCTATTACAGCGACCCCTTCAGGCGGAATATTTCCAAATTCAAGGAGGACCTGCTTTCCATAGCAAAAACCATATACATGAAATTCGGCTGAATTTTATGAACAATTTCATACGATTCTCGATGGTACAATAATGAAAATGGCACAAAAATCTCTATTGCAGCGCTCCCTTCCAGCGGAATATTTCCTAACTGAAAGAGAACCTGTTGGCCATAGCGAAAAACATACACAAAAATTTGGATCAATTCTATGCAAAACTTCATACACTTTTCGATGGTACAAAGCGGACATACGGACAGACAGACAATTTATATGAACACGTTTTTCGGGATCTCTGACCTCTAAAACGTGTAAATCCGTTGGAAACCGGAAGTAAAAAAAAAAAAATCTCGATTACAAAACATTCTTCTTTGGAAAGAAGAAAGTAATGAATTCAGAAATGTGCCAGAAAGTAGCTCATTTGACAATTGGCCTTAACCCTCTCGCTGCGTAAGTAATTCTCCGCGATGAGCGTCTTTTACATAAGTTTCAATCGTTTATCACCGGTTCTTTAAAACAGAAATTTTTGACTATTTTAATCGGGGAAAATGTCCTGATTAAATTAGACAAAGTTTTCGCTAAAAAATAACTGGTGGGAAAAACCAAATAGTATTAATTTGACGGGAAAATGCATGCAGGAGCATATCTCGGGCTGCACAGCGAGAGGGTTAACCTTTAAATGCATGATTTTTCATTTTGTTTCGAAAAAATTATGATTCTCAGAAAGGTTTATTACACATGAAAAATAATGAAAAAAAAAACAGATATACATTTTTCCTATAATACGTCAAACTTTTCTTATGCTGCACATCTACAATACCAAAATATTCCAAATTAATAAATATTTTAATAAGTATCAATCTAAATACCTTATTTTATATATTTTTTTATTTTTTAAAACTTAACCCTTCATTGTACGAATTATTCTATTATAATTGTGTTTTTTATTCTTATATTAAATATTAGATACCAGAAAATTTAAGACAGATTTTAATTTTATTTAGTAGCATATTTTTGTACTTTTTACAGGATTAATATTTCTATACAAATATAGTGATTACTAATAGTTTAAGAAAAGGTGATGCAGATATGCATCACTAGGTTAAACGATAAATATGAAAAATAAATTTAGAAAAAAATATGGATATGTTGTTTCAAAATTATTCTGTTTTTAACACAGTCTCATTCTTAAACATTCTTTATTCATAGCAGAATATTTATACAAAATGAATCTTTACCGATTAAGGTGTAGCGGTACCATATGGACGCAGCATAGTGGGCAATCCTCGACTTTTTTGTGTACCTCTATTTGTGTTGTTATTTATGACGGCCGATTATATGCATGAAGGATATAGGACCTAGGAGGAGTGACCTCCGTGGGGGGGGGGTGTCTTTTTAAGGGAACCTAACTGGCATTTATGTAAAATTTTGCAAAGTTTAAAGAAAACCACGAAAACTCCGAACGGTTTGGCTGACGGACGTGATTGGGTTCGATCACAGCACCTCCCGTCTACCAGCTTCGAGATCAGAACCCCTCAGCCACTGGTGGGGCACCTCTGTTTGTGAAGATAAATGGTCACTTTATTTGATACCAGGAATTCTATTTTAAAATAAGACTAAGATTGCTATTCTGAAATATTGGTATTAAATGCATTATGCTGGTAGTAAAAAAAAATGAAAGAGAAAAAAAAAATTCCGTCCTTTATAGGTTAATTAATTAAAACTACTTGAAGGGAAAAGTAAAATAGCCTAGTGATATCCATCTATGAACTTTTCAACAAAAAACAATTTTAAAGAGCGTCACATGTTCAAATTCATAAGTAAAACTCATTCTATTAAGTAGTTTTTTGAGCTGAGTTAAAAAGCTACCCGCATTGCGATCTGCTTTGCAAAAGTTAAAAATGAATATAACATTAGGAGTCCCAAATTTTTAATATTCATAATTCCTAAACTACTGGATAGAATGACTTCTCGTTTGGTATCCTAAAATAAAACTTATTGAATAATCCAAATATGATGTTAAAACTCGGTGTTAGTAATAAGTAGATTTCGTAAGAAATACTACCTATTGCATTTTCCCATATGTTGAAATTTCTGGAAACTTTTTGCAGATCTACGCCGATCATGTCCCCTAGAAAGCAAAACCACCCTCAGTTCAAAACTTTATCTCTCTCTCTCTCTCTCTCTCTCTCTATATATATATATATATATATATATATATATATACATACACACACACACACTATATGGCCAAAGGTGACCGGCCACTTACGATTTTAGACGTTTTGTTAAATATCTAGAAAAATACATGAGGAATTAACCTGAAACTGTAGGTGTGTAAACAGTCTACATGTCATATATTTCCGCGAAGATTTTTTCCCGAAACTCCATAGGGGACCGTCAACAAATTGAAAAAAACGAATATCTTTTGGGTAACCCTGTAAAAACGAATGTTGCAAAAGCGTTCGAACTCGAGATTATTAATTTATTGTAATATACTGTGTTTATTTTTTTGAGGATAGCATGTATACTCGTAGAGAAATTAAGATTTTTATAAAAATAGTCCCAAATTTCGCCAAGTTTTTTGTTTATAATTTGCAGAGTTCTTAATATAAAAAAAAAGTTCTTTTCAGAGAACATGACAAATAACATTGTACATAACACCCTGCAATCAGAAATTAAAAATTATAAAAAATAGATGAAAATGAGCAGGTTTACAAAAAAATATTTCACTGCGCATGCGCGAATGCAATCAAAATATAATGTGCATAATGTATTAGCTAAGTATATGGAGTAACCTTTATGAAAGTCTCAAAATCATAGCTTGTAAATTCTGAAAACTATCGTCGACAGAATAAGCTCGAAATCCATTGTTCCCAAAAGGAAGCAAAAAGATGAGGGGTTGTATCCAAATACAGTAGTACGTGCAATATTTTGTGCGCTATCTTGAATACAATCAACAGATATTTGATACAACCCCTAATTTTTGTGCTTCTTTTTGTGAACAATGGATTTCGAGCTTATTCTATCGACGATAATTTTCAGAATTCTCAAGCTATAATTTTTAGATTTTCACAAAAGTTGTTCTATGTACTTAGCTAATATTTTATGTATATTATATTTTGATTGCATTCGTGCATGCGCTGTGAAACGTTTTTTAGTAAACCTACTCATTTTTCATCTAATTTTTATTATTTTTAAATTCTGATTGCAAGGTATTATGTAGAATGTTGCTTGTCATATTTTCTGAAAAGAACTTTTTTTTTTTTTTTTTTTTTTTTTTAAGAACTCCTCAAATTATAAGCAAAACACTTGGAGAAATTTGGGACTGTTTTTATAAAATCCTTAATTTCTCTACGAGTATACATGCTATCCTCATAAAAATGAACACAGTATATTAAAGTAAGCCACTTATTAATAATCTTGAGATTGGACGCTTTTGCTACATTAGTTTTTACAGGGTTATCCAAAAAATATTCGTTCTTTTTCAATTTGTTGGCGGTCCCCTATGAGGTTCCGGAAAAAAATCTTCGCGGAAATATATGACCTATACTATACTGTTTACACACTTTCAGTTTCAGGTTAATTCCTCATGTATTTTTCTAGATATTTGACAAAACGTCTAAAATCGCAAGTGGCCGGTCACCTTTGGCCATATAATATATATATAATTTTTATGAACATGATAACTTCCGTAATTCTGCACAAATCTCTTCCAAACTGATACAAAAAATCAAGGGGCAGAAAATCTCAATCTAGTTCGTTGATGGGAAAATCGGACAAAGGGGGTGGAAACAGGGAGGGTTTCTGTGAAAACAGAAAACAACCCTAACTTCATAATTATAATACATATCAAATCAGTTTTAAATTATTATTACTCGTAGAGAAAGGGCAAAAAATTGATGTATGGTGGATTTTTGATATCATTAAAAATGGGCTCAAGGGGCAGAAAAACAGGGTTTTAGGGAGAAAAAAAGAATCAAAACTCCGTCAATTCACACGATATCAAATTCACTTAAATTTACTATAAATCTTAATCGTATCTACAACTTTTATACTGACAATTGTTTGATAGGACCAACTCTTACAGGGAAAAATAATTGGGATTAAAGAAGAAAAAAATTCATAATTTCATCAATTCACAAGATATAAAATCCGCTATTATAAATCTTCTTAATATTATCTACAGCTTTTGTATTGACACATTTTTGATTGGACCAACTCTTAAGGCAAAAAAAAAAAAGAAAGAAAGAAAGAAAAGAAAAGAAAAGAAAAATTAAAAGAAAAAAATAGTGGTTAAAGAAAAAAATTATCGTATTAACATGATACTGATAAAATCAACTCTTACAGAAAAATAAATTATAGACTCGTAAAAAGCGGCCAGATAAAATTGCTAAACTGCGTTTATCGCTAATCTTGATTTAATTTTTGTTGGTGAAATTAGTACTTAACTTCGAAATTTACCTGTGCCTGTAGGCCGGGTTGGCAGGAATTTTTTGCCAATTTGAAAGTTGGACTCCTGGAAGGTCCCTTTGTCCCAAGTTTTTCTAACCACATGAGATCCCCTCAAATTGTTGGATGCGAGTTTTACAATTTTTCCGACATGCAGTTTCGATATAGAATGGTACGGGTGGGACATTTGACGGAACTCTATAACTGAAAATTACGTACACACAAACGTACATTATATATATTATTATATAATATTACGCATAAATATTAGTAGAATAGATATTATATACAGTGGTGGTCACGTTATTTTGCATTATTTAAATGTAATTACACTGATGGTAAAATATAAATTAATGCATGGTTTCATAAAATTTGGAAAATTCGAATAGACGCATTTTTAGATGTGAAATATACTGCAAATTAATGAAATTAAAAATGTCCTAACACGATAAGTTTTTATAGTAAAAGAATGGGATTTTTTTGTTTTATTTATTAGAGCATGAAATACAGCCCGGCATAAAAAACAGAACACTTTAATTGTCATAGAAAAAAAAATCGTAAATAGCCATTAGACCCAAAATTGGATTTTTGTATAATTTATGTTACAAAAATAAGCGTAGAGGTCATCTTCATACTGAAATTATACCAAACGCTGAAATTTTTACTGCAAATACGCAATTTTGACATCGAATTTCGCTTTTCTCGGTACATTTTTCCTATGTATATCAATCGGGGAGTCATTCGATCAAGTACTTTAGAAATTATTAAGGCATAAAGTAGTGAAATCCTAATGTTAAATTCCTTTTTAAACATTCCAAAAGAGATTGTAATGCGGATAGCCTTTTGAGCATAACTTTATAACTATTTGACGGAATGATCTGTAATTTCGGATTCGCATCTTTGAAAGCTTTTAAAAATTGATTTTTGTTTTCATAGGTTAAAATTATATTCATATTTTATATTCATAGGTTAAAATTCATAATTTTTTTCGAAATATTTTTTCGAAAATATATATTTTTATTCATTTTTGAACGAATATGAATTGTAACTTTTAATGTTTTTAATAGAACTATATTTCTGTATTTCAATAACAAAATAAATAAGCAAGGTGGCTCACAAAAAAATGCGTTGGGGAGGTCACTTAGAGCGTGAACTCAGATTATTTCATAATAAATAATCTAAAAAAAATGTAATATAAAAATTTTATTGATAAACTGATAATACAAAGTTCAAGTTCATTGTAGTTCCTGGCAGAGAATTTACAATATGAAAAATATTACCTGAAATATTTTGGTGTAATTGAACTTTTGACTGGAATTGTCTTCCATATTTCTGTATTGTTTTCACATTGTTCATTACACGCAGATAATTCCTGTATGTCTACAAATGAGCTCTGAAATATAGTAACTTGGCAGTCTGCCTCAGTCCATGGTAAGAATTATACCATGAAACTATTCAAAATCATATTCTGATATGTAGTTAAGGATTTTTTTTTTTTTTAATATTATACCTAGTGGTGCAACAATGCTAATGGAGGTAAACTGGGAAAACTACATTGTAGGCCCCCTGCAACCGTATAATTACACGATTGTGATAATATCAAATTCATCACTAGATAAGTTTTGCTGCCGACAGTGAAAAAATTCTTAGGAAAACACTGTAAAGTGTTTGCCAAGAATCGGCAGTATATTTTCCAGCCTTCACGTTCATCAGAATATGAGTTTAAAAAAAAATGTGATCATGTCATTTGAGTGAAAAATAACAATTATTCAATATACACAACACAAATTAAAAGGCTTTATATTTTAAAAACAAAGATTTTTTAATAACACATAAACATGAGAATCTGATTACATTCAAGATATAGTTTTTGACGCAAAAACAACTTTTATCTTAAGCTTGTGCAGTGCTTCTTCGGAGATATACTTCCGATGAAGGCTTTTATTGATTATAATTTTTGTTTAAGGGGTTCCGGGACACAAAAATCTTAAAATCTTCTTACATTTTTTTATTGCATTAAAACTTTCTTTTTTCTGCTTAAAATGAAGTTTAAATCATGTTTCTATCTTAATTGGAACAGGAAATATTCATTTTTAAGTTTTGGTTTGTTTTTAAAATCTAGCTTTCAAGCAATGGTTGTCATAAAACGACTTTTTGTGAAAATTCGTTTCTCTTCATGATGAGTTTTTTCACCATTTCTCGTATTTAAATTGTTATAAGTTAAGAACCGCTAAAAATAAAAGGTTCAAATTTGGAACATATATTTTTCAATTCTTTTACTTTAATTTTGATTCAGCAAATTTGAAAAAAAAAAAATATTTACTTTTGAAAATATTATTTTTTTTTTTAATTACGCCATTTTTTTTTAAATATTTTTAATTTTTATTTAGTTAATATTTTTTTAAATAAAAAATATTTTTTTATTTAAAAAATATTTTTTTCTAAATTAAAACTTATATATTTTCTTTATTTAAATGCAAAAAAAAAAAAAAAAAAAAAAAAAAAAAAAAAAATGACAAATGATATTTCGAGTTATAACGATTTTAAACTACCCCACTTTTTAATAAAATTTAAATTTTAAATTAAAAAAAACATGGGAAGTTTTATCATGTGATTTTCTTTACAAATGATATGGTTAACCATCACAAAAAATTTCGAAATTTTAACTCACTAAATAAAAATTATTTGAAAATATGTCCCGGACCCCCTTAAATACAAGAATGAATAATTTTTTTGTTGTTGTTTAAACAGCAAAACAAAACGTTTTGTCTTTGTAATTAATGTAAATGTTCTTGGATGTATTCCATCTCTAAAAAAATATCAATACATTTATCAAAATAACTCTTTCAGGCATGAAATAATGAATGTAAAAATGATCCTAGTAAAAAATAAATGAGTAATTTAACGTAATACACAAATGTTGGGCATTTAATCTCATTTTTTAAAACAATCTCTGCCTAAAAACACACAAGACGTTCCGTTTTCTTTCTTTCTCTTTGTAAGAAGTTGCATGCTTTTTCCATTTCATTCATACAGAAAGACTTCAAATTTCAGGATCACAAAAAGAAGGTTTCACATCTAAGTGTATGAGAATGTGACTGTTTAAGTGACTCTTAGAAAAATCTGCTATTGCATTTCTCACAGAGAAAATAGAGTATGGGCCAGCCTGCGTCTATTTTAGTGACTTTTTAAAGAAAATCTGCTATTGCATATCTCCGTGGTAAAATACTTCTCTTTTGTATGGATTAGAAAGTGATTTTTTAAGTGATTCTTACGAGAAAATCCTCTGCTACATATATCACAAGAAAAGGTCTCTTTTGTATGAATGAGAAGAATAGAAAAGAAATCTATTAATCTACCCAATTGGCTATTCTGAGAAAATCCTCTGTTGCACAGTTCGCAAACAAAAGTCTCCTCATATGTATGGATACGAATATGCCTAGTTAAATAGTAGTGGGAAAATTTAATTTTTCATAATTCACAAACAGAATTTTTTTTATTTGTATGTAAAAACAGATCAATATTTAAGTTATTCTTGCAAAAGAATCCTTTGCTATATACCCCACAAACAAAATGTTTTTTCTTCTTACATGTGAGACAGTGATTTTTTTAATTGACCTTGCTAATACCTCCCTTGCTGCATATTTCACAAGAAAAAGAATCACTTTAGTGTAAGTGAACATGTGCCTATTTAAGCAACTTTTATGAGAAAAGGCTTTGCTGCATACATCACAAATAAAAGGTTTCTCTTTAGTATGAATGAACACATGTGTCCATAAACTACTTCTAACGGAAATATTTTGTTAGATTTCTTATTCCAATGAGCAAGAATTTGTCTATTTAATGAAGTTGTCGGTAAAAACGTCTGTTGCACATATTATAAATAAAGGCCATTTTTAGCATGAGAGAGGTAATGTCCATTTAAGCGTTCATTCCAGAAAAAAAAAATAATAAGCATTTCCCTTGAAAAACATCTCTCTGGTGTATCAGTATTAAAATGCATTTCTTTTTAAAAAATCAGATTTAAAAGTGAAATGTTTTCTAGGTTATCATGAAAAATACGTTATCAGAGGCAGCTTTTTCTTCACACTGGTGCCAAAATCTCTATGAATCTGAAATAAAGAGACATATTTTAATATGATAAATTTTACTTATGAGGACGTGAGTTACAAAATTTGCCTTATCCAAAATTTAAGAAATCGAGTTTTCTCTATTGATCTAATCTATTGGTGAACTTACAGCGAAACAACAATACAATCTGCAAAAAAAAAATAGTTTTATCGTATATTTCTGGCATTGTAAAATCTAGGTTTACATTGAAAGCCAATGGACGCATTCAGCAGATTTTCACGATTACCGAAAATTTGATTTTCTGTATAAGGCGAGATTTGAAACTCACGTGCTTATATCAATAATACATTATAAGAGAAATTGAACTTCGAAACACATTAAAAACCAGCAATATTATAGAAAAAACAAACTTGGAATATCAAATAAAATTCCCCTCAAGATATTCTTTTAAAAATGTTTATTGTATAAAACATATGTTATCCTAATAATAATGACGAAATTAACACATAGAAAGATTTATGACCCGTGCCTATGTTCTAAAAATTACGAGCCTGCAAATTTTCATCTTGAAAGACGCGATAGACTCCGAGATATGGTTTTCCACTCCCAGGGATGGGAGGGAGCATATGTGAAAATTTTAATTAACAACCCGTTTACACATAACTATATTCTAAAATTCGCCATTACAAATAGTTTCTACTATAAGGGCCCTCTAGACCTCTAGATACAGTTTTCCACATCCTGGTGGTCTGCACAGGCCGAAATTTCCAGGCCTGGACGAAAGTTTTATTAGCCTGGTTAAACGATGAAAGTTCGGCTCATCATTAAAACTAAAAGTTTGGCCCTGCTCATTCAGTGCAAAAATCAAAGAAACAAGGCATGTCCAAATCAATAGTAGGAGAGCTGATGAACATTTTTGAGTAGGTATTTGAGGCACCCTGAAAATTTGTACAACACTTCTTTTGTAATGCCTGAATACAAAATCGAATGTCTGGCTGAAGGATCGTGGCCCAAAAACTGTGCCAGACACGTGTCAAGTGCCATTTTTTGACTACCCAAAAAAAGGTATTTGAGGCACGCTGAGATTGAGACAGAATAATATTTATACTTAGAAAAAAATATTTTGAAAACGACAGACACTTTAGTCGGCCCAAAAACTGCGCCAGACACGTGTCAAGTGCCATTTTTTGACTACTTAAAAAAGGTATTTGAGGCACGCTGAGATTGAGACAGAATAATATTTATGCTTAGAAAAAAAATATTTTGAAAATGACAGGCATTTTAGTCGGCACAAAATCTGTGCCAGACACGTGTCAAGTGCCATTTTGCCAAAAATGGCACGTGTGCCAAAAATTGCACATTAACAGTTTACATCAGTTTACAACAGTTACACATCAGTTACAACAGTTACACATCTTAAATATAAATTGACTTTTTTTTTTTTTTTTTTCTGTGTTAACATACGTTAGACAAATGTGCTGTAATTGCTGTATGACAAAAAAACATGTTAAATATGAGCAAAACCGTAGCAATTTATTTAAAATGAAAGTATATGAATGAATGGACCCTTTTTAACTTATTCCGCAGTCCAGGGGTGTGGGCGTTGGGCCGTGTAAGCACATTTTTTTAATATAAGCTAAAATGTACTCAGTGACTGTGAACATTGAGAATTATATTTTGAAAGTTTCTAATAACAAATCAAATGTAAATTTTGTGATAATACTCAATATAGTTAACAATTCTATTAGATAAAACAATTCTAATAGACAATATCTATTAGGTAAAATAGATTTCGTTCCCGAAAATAGCAAAAACATAAACAAAACAAAAACTAAGAAATGATAAATCACAAAACGAGTCCTTGAGCTCAGTTTTCTTTTTTTCCCCCCACAAAATGCATGCCGCCTCACTTTCATGTCTCTCCCAAAAACCTACATAACAAGATTTTAGTGGCGTCATCTAGTGAGAAAATAAATTAAGTTTAAACAGTTTTTACACCTGGATGAATAGGAAAAAAATGTTAATTGTTATTGCAGACATATTCTGTATAGTCTTTTCATGACTACACTGCATAGCTGACCGAGTCTACATTTTAATATTTCATTATAACCTTCTTGCCCTGATGAATAACTAAACTTAACTCAAACTTGATTAAAAACATTTCACACGAGAATTTTACTTAAAAAGATTTAACATATTTATTTAACTTAGTTCTCTGTAGCTTTTATTTAACTTATTTTATAGGGAAATTTGTGGTTCTAATCAAATAAAATAAATTATAGAAACTGTTGACCCATTCAGGATAGGAAGGTTAACGCTGTCTTGCAAAATTTATTATTGCTTTCACATATAACTGAACCATCGTTTTTATAAATACTGAGAAATCGACACAGCGTGAAGATAGGGGCTTTGTAGATTTCTAAATTCTGTGGATTTCAGACCATTGCTTTGTTTACATTTTAAAAGCTCTTCAGAATAGCGGTATTTCTATAAAATAACTACATTATAAATATAAATTATAACGAAAATACAAATAATACATTAAAACCATAAATTGTTGCATGCAATTATTAATTATTTCGATAAATCACAATCACTATTATAAATAATAAATTCTGATGAATAGAAGCTTAAGAAACCCAGAATCTATAAATGAAAATTCCATTTTTCTGTTCTATCAGATTGCCTCTAGATGGCAGCACTACATAATTTCGTAGATTTTTTGACTGAGCTTACACCATAATTTTAACACAGCACTTCAATATGTGTTTGACATGTGTATACTTCAATATGTGTATTGCTGACAAATATATATTTTTTTTTAATATTTCAGTGTTAAAAATGCAATTTAGTGTACAGCAAATGTCAAGAATCTTTTTTTTTTATTTAGTCATTTTAGTAAATATTCCCAGGCCAAACTTTTCTTTCTTTGGTGCCATCAAATACTGCAAATTATATGTAATAATCATAGCGTTAACATTGAAACATTTACTATTAAAAAAAAAAAAAAAAAAAAAAAGGACGCAATTTTTCAATTAATACATTACAAGAGAAAAAAAGAGAATGTAAGCTTCCATAAAGCATAAGTGAATGAAATTGTTTCATAAGAAGTATAATATTTATTGATTAAGATATTTTTCAATATCGCAAAAAGTAGAAAAAAAAAAGGACGAAAAATGACTCTATATGTTTAAAGTCGTCCAATTTGTAAAGAATCAACTTTAAAAAATAAATGTTGGAAAAGCTCTTGAGAATTAAATGTACTTTCATAATTTGGCGCCTTGATTTGTTTCAGATGCCTGATGGCCGGGAGAAAACGGTTGCCCGATTGGAAGTTCAGGGCGCGCACCTGCAGATACTCCCCTTCGCACAAGGCCTATTATTTCTTTTTTACACACAAAATTTAAATATATAAGGTAAACGTCAATAAATCTAATGCAAAAATTCAGAAGGTGAAATCTCTTTTCTTTGTAAACGGGAAAAAAAAATCGAAAAAATCCCATGAATTTTTGCAGCAAAAATGTAATCATTTGATGGTTTTTATGTTATAAATGAAAATTCCATTTTTCTGTTCTATCAGATTGCCTCTAGATGGCAGCACTACATAATTTCGTAGATTTTTTGACTGAGCTTACAACATAATTTTAACACAGCACTTCAATATGTGTTTGACATGTGTATACTTCAATATGGCCTTTAATGTAATTTAGTACCTTTTTAGTAAATAAATCAGAAGTTTCATTTCGTATATTTTTCAACTGTAATTCCCTAAGGCAGAGTTTGGATTTTTTGTGAAGGGATTACTAATTTCTGCTTATAAAAATATATTTAAAATATCTGTGATAATCTCAGATAAAATATTAAATTTATAAAACCAAAGTTTTTTTTTCTTCACACGTTTAAAAAAAGACATTAAAAACCCCTTAGGATAAAAATTCAAATTATGAATAATTTTGATAAGTCATAATCAATATTATAAACAACAGAATTTGATCAATGGTATTTTGAGAAATCCAGAATCATCATATGCAAATCCTATTTCTTTTGTTCTACTACTTCGACTATAGATGGCAGCACTATCCAATTACCAAAATTACACAATGATTTTATGTCATACTAGAAAATTCAATTTTTTTTTTTTAAATCCCACTCTAAAATTATAAAATTATTTGGGGAATTATTATGAGATTGTTTTAATTATTTAATTAATATACACGGTGATAAATTCAAAACTGACACTTGAAATTAATATTAATGCGAATAAAGCCATTGAAATTACGCAGTGTAATGCGCAAATTGGAACAGTATTAATTATTTATTTTTTAAATGAATTAAATATACATAGATACGAGAAAGAAGGTAAAAGAGATTTTCAAATCATTAAATGAATTGTTAACTTTTTCTGTGAATTAAAAAATATAATACGAGAGTTTCAATTTCTTTAAAAGCAAAGAACTTAAATAATAATTAGAAATGCTATATATCTAAAATAAAAATAAAATAATAAAACAAAACAAAATGAATAAAGAAAGAAAAATTTCACAAGTAAATAAAATACGCGAGTTTACAGTATGTTGTTATAACTTTGAATAGATCTGGTGCCAATAGATTTATTTAGGTGTATATAAGGGTGTATTCTGATCCAAACTGCTTATTTTCTGATTCATTTTAAAATTCGTTTTTGCTCTCAAACGCATCAAACTGGGAAATTCTCTTATTTAGAAACTACATAATGTGCCGTGTTTCTCGATTTTTTAATAAATGCAGAAAATACTGTATTAAACGCTGTCAAAGTTGGCGTTTTGAACCGAATTTTCCGAAGCGGGCGATCTGGGAATGAAAAAAATGGTCATACTGAGAAAATAATTGTTTAAAAATCAAATTCTAATTAATTGAGCTGAAAATGAAATCACACGGCATGTTAAACATGTCTTCAGAAATCACCCCAGCAAGTTTCATGATTTTACTTTTAAAAATGAGTCTGAAAATGTCTCAGAAAATTTCGAGCTGTTGAAGGTGAAAAAACATTTTTTCGAATACACCCTTAAGTGATCCAAAAATCATCCACTGCCCTTCAAGGGGTTAACCCTTTGATTTACGCTCCTGAATGGGCGACTATTTTTTCTTATTCAATTGTGCCAACAGGGTTAAATGACTCCTTACCGCTGTTGCCAGTTTGGTTTCCTCTTTTATTCAGAAATTCCGAATTCAAACCAGAAACTTCGAATAGTAATTTTTACTTTTTTTAGTGAACGATATTTCTTGATAGCATAAATTAAAATTCTTCTTTCGTAATTTCCGGTGAAAATTCGGAATTTCTAAATAAAAAATATGGCCAAATAGGAAAACCCTGCCCGTGCTATGCTAATAAAATGACACAGGAAAAGATTAAAAGCGTAATGCATTGCTGACAACTTTTAAGCTTTTTTTGTACCATTATTTTTGACAAGAAAAAAATTAACTTATTTATTCCTAATTTTTCGGCGATTAAATATGTCAACTTTTCCTTCTAAAAAATAGTGATAGGAAAAAGTAAAACTTGGCAGCTAGGCCAATATATAAAATAATACTTAGAAGCACTTTATCGCATTTTTTCAAAAATCGTTTTTAATCTTTCATTATTTTAATGCATTTAGAATATTTGGTAAATATATATATCTATTCATCAGAAGTCTTGCAACGGAAAAAAGAAAAAAATAAAAATTGGTTCTTTTATTTATTCATAAAAGTATTTGAATTCCAAAAATCCTTTAACAAATCCTTTCTATTCTTATGGGATGCATACAGTTTCACATAGAGAACGAAATTAGAGTTTCCAAAATTATAGTTTCGCCGAAAATTCGTTTTCGGCAGAAATACTGTGAAAATTTGGCCTGACTGAGACTGTCTGTACTCCAAAAATCTCGTTTTTTCCTTCGGAAATTTTCAACATTACTTATTGATTTGAGCTTTATCGGCTCAAATGAGAAACTCTTTATTTATTGCTATGAACTTCGTTGTTTATAATTATCAGTCATGACTGAGTCAAGAAGTGAGTGCAAATTATAAAGCAAGCAACGCATATATGACTTTGAAGACTTTTTCATGTGCTCTTTAAAAGCTGCAGACTTAACAAATAAAAAAAAAAAAAAAAAAAAAAATCAGTTTGAAACCACAGAAGTGTTTCGAATTCTCTCTGTTAAAGTTTGGTATAACAGATGATCATGTACAAAAATCACTATAAAAGATAAATCGAGGTATGTATACATAAACCATTTTTTTAGTTAGATGAAATTCGTACAATTAGAAAACCAATTCTGTATCGTTGATGAATTAATTACATTTTATTTTATATGAAAGTAAAAAGTTTTGGTGAGAAGTCCAGAGAGCAAACTTGGGCGACACGCATAGCTGCCAACATCTTACACTCTTTTGTACCACAAAAATTTTATAGTAAATTTTACCTTTTTAAATTGCCGTAATCTGTCGATTAAATAACGTAAAATTTTCTATTAAATTTTTGCGGTACAAAAAATGCGGAAGAGTTGGCAGTTATGCACAGGTATATTTAATGAATAATTATGCATATTTAATAAACATGTGTAATTAATTAATAATCGATGTATGTATTAATTCATACCTGTCAACTAATGTTGCCAGTGGACTACTTTTTTTTAATTCAGATTTCTTGATTGCCACCACTTTTTTGAAACGGTAAAATTACCTTTGTTTTCGCCGTAATTAATATGTCATTAAATAAGGCGAATTTTTCCATGTCAAAAAAGTGATGCCAATTAGAGGTCTGCACGGGCCGGAATTTCCAGGCCCGGGCCCGGCCCGGCCCGTACGAAAGCTGTCTTGGCCCGGCCCGGCCCGTGTAAAAATTGGAAGTTCGGCCCGAGCCCGGCCCGGCCCGTTGTAAAAATTGGAAGTTCGGCCCGAGCCCGGCCCGGCCCGGCCCGTACAAAAATCAGTGAAAACGGGCCCGGCCCGATACAATTTCTACAAAAAAAAAAAAAAAAAAAAAAAAAACGTTTTTTTTCAACATACAATTAAGATTCTTTTAATGAATACTACATACATATTTATGGGAACATTTTACAGTATATTTTACATTACTATGATGTTTGCAAAACAGAAAACGCACAATAGTAAACATTAACGATTACTTACAGTCATCGTGTCTACAGACATTTCAAAATGGAAATAAAGATTCATTAAAAGATTAATGTAGTTCAGAATAAAGGATTAAAAACAAGATAACATTTGAAGCTGTATAATAAAAAGTAGATTTGTGAAAATACTTCTCTCATTTTTAAGACTTTTCTCAAATCCAAAGGAGCTACATTTCGACACAATTATGAAGTCTTTTCTTTTCGGAAACGTGTAAGATTGGCAGGTATTCTTATTCAAAAGCTATGTAAATGTCGTTTTTTTTCATAGATAAAAGTAATATATCTTTCTGAAAATACTGTCAAAGTTAGCGTTTTGAATCGAATTTCCGGAAGCGATAGCACAGGAAAGGAGAAAAACGTACAGTCACGTGACAGGAATCGCTGTTTTCTCTGTAAGTAATTTATTAAATATGGAAAAAGCTATTCGTTTCCAAATGCCTTCAATAGGCAGGCCTGTCAATTTTATGCCTTTATAGTTAAAGTTTTTGTCAGAAACATGTGTCTGAAAGCTTTGCATTGTTGAGCAGTGAATATGAGAACCACCTTAAGGTATATTTCCATAGATACTGTTAAGAGAAGTTCATTATCACTATTAATATTACAAAACAAAATGACTGTTCTACACATCCTGAGATCGATTAAGACCACTTCCTTCCAGGCACGAGTCTGCTGAAAAAAAATTAAACTCGGAATCAGACATCTTGTAACTGTACGATGCCAATCTCTACGATGGACACGTTACATTTCTGTATTGATGTTGTTAAACTCGCATCGGCTCGTGATGCACATTTATACTTCACGAGAAAATCATATTCATTGAAAATGGCTCGTATTTTATCTGCTTCGCTTAAATTCTTATATCGGGCCGACAGGCCCGATTAATTTTTTTGCCGGCCCGGCCCGGCCCGTTGAAAAAATTGTCCTAATTCTGCCGGCCCGTTTGAAATTTCGCCTTCATTCCGCCGGCCCGGCCCGGCCCGGCCCGCGGGCCGGGCCGGGTACGGGCCTCGGGCCAAGCCCGGGCCCGTGCAGACCTCTAATGCCAATAAAGAATCTGAATTTAAAAAAAGTATCCCATCTGGCAACACTGCCGTCAACTCTTACGTTTTTTGTGTAAGAAAAATTTAACAGAATTTTTTGCCTTAATTTATCAGCAGATTACGGCTGTTAAAAGGGGTAAAATTTTCTAATAAATTTCTGTGGTTTAAAAAAAGCGTAAGAGTTGGAATCTATGTTAAGTACTGAAAAACATTTTTTTTTTCGACATTTTCGTTGTCGTTTTCGCTTTCGGCTGAAAATAGGAAGACTACCGAAATTCGGTTTCGATTTTGGTTTCGGTCTTAAAAACCTGTTTCGTTCAATCCTTAGATTTACCGTACTTTTTTAACAGAAATTTCCCCTTTATTTAATCACAAATTTTGCGATTAATTTTGTGACGAATTTTGTGATTGAAATATTAAATAGGAATTTTCTAATCTGAAATAGTGGTGACAGGATATTCGGAAATTCCTAGGTGTGTAAGCACATTGTCTTTATTATACAATTTCTAATAAAAAATTATTTAACAGCAAAATATTATTGAATAATATATTACTTAAGAGTTTGAAACAGAACTGATCAATATTTCAAGTTGCCCCAGGTAAATTTAAATAACCAATCAGCGCACATCTAGGAATAAAAAGAAAAGTGAATAAAAATAGAATTCACTTTTCTAAAGAGACTTCCAATGTAATCTTAAGAAGATAATAAAAAAAAAAACACCCCCCCCCCCCCTCCTCTTATTGAACGAAACAAAAGATTTAAATAAGAAATAAATAATGAAAGGTTTTTGTCCGAAAGAAAAAGTAAATAATTCATGTCATTTTGTACGAAAGCATTTCGTACCTTTATAAATGTTGGCAATTTTATTTGAAAAAAGAATACTTTGATTATCCTAATGTCGTAAATGAATCAAAAGATATTCCTTTCATGTTTGTAAAACTCAAATTTCACGGATATAGCTCTCAGTTAATCAAGCTCCATTCAGCTAAAGCAACGGAACAAATTTTAAAAGAAAACTAGGGAATAAAATTTCAAGTGTATTATGCAAGAAGTTTTATAAGTGATAAATTCGGATTAATTCATGAAAGTTTTCATAGTCATGCATGAGATTAAAAATAAATTAATATCTTATAGCAAAATATTAAAAAGTGTTTTTTTTTTTTTTTTTTTTTTTTTTTTTTTTTTTTTTTTACTTTCTGAAAAGCTATGATAACTTATATCGAAAGAAATAAAATTATGAAAATTATGAAATAATGTTTAATGAAGACATTTGAAAATCTGAATGAAAATAACTACGAATGTTATAGGCATGCAGTAATGCCAGTTAACCCCTTAAGGGCGGTGGGATGTATTTTATCCTACCTACGATTAATGAAGAATTGCACCAGAAAAATTTTATTAAATTTTACTTTTCTAACTTCGGTGGAAGAAAGTAGTAAAATTGTTTTTCCTTATTTTGCAATGAATCTTTTTGCAGCTTCTGGTGTGAATTCGATATTACCGAAAGATAATTACTTGCCCCTCAAAGGGTTAATGATTATGCTAGATAAAGAAATTTGTAATGCAATAATTAAATGATAAGTTATACAGGGTGTTCCGAAAACATTGACCTCGGCTTTTATACCTTAAATATTAATCATAGACATTTATTATAAATTACAAAGTTTGTAAATAAAGGTGCAGAATTTTATGAAATCGATTAAAATATTCAGGGGGATAAATTTGAAGAAATACAAAGTTTAATTTTTTGTATGGCCCCAGTACAAAAAAAATGTTTCCAATGAGTAAAATTTGCCCATAAATTAATAAGGTCATGTACAAAATTTCAGCATTTTATCATAAAATGTCGCCGAGATATGAAAATACAACTGACCAATGCTGACTTAAACCACTTTTCAATGTCTCTGTATAGGAATTCTCAAAGAGGAAAAATCATATCGGATGATCGCATACCAGAAATCATACATAAATTACGAAAGAAAATAATGATTGACATCGAATTGAAAACATTTACATTTTAATTTAATAATTAACCTCTCACCAATTTTATTTAACACTTTCAAGGGTGGTGGTCACGCGGTATGATTAGATAATTTTAATTCCAAACTGACAAACGGCACCAAGAAAACTTCAGTAAAATTTTGCTTTTATAATGAAAGTTTATAAAAACAAGTTTTTATTTTCTAAGAAATTCGCCTGTAAATTCTGTTGTCACTCAGTCATTTCATCATTTTCACAAATAGAATTTTCTTGCGCCTGAAACGGTTAAACACACCTCTGCGACTTTTTATGATAAAATGCTGAAATTTTGTGCATGACCATATCAATGTATTGGGGCACGTTTTACTCATTGGGAAATTCCTTGTACGGCGACCCTATAAAAATTTAATTTTTGTATTTCTTCAAATTTAATCTCCTGAAAATTTTATTAGATTTCATAAAATTCTGTACCTTTTTTTACGTAACTTTGTAATTTATAATATTTGCCTATGATCAATATTTAAAGACTAAAAAAACGAGATTTGTGTTTTTAGGACACCTGTATACTTATTAACCTCTTAATTCTTTCATTTTTTTATATACAACAAATTAAAAATAAGGACCCGGCACCACTTTTTTTTTTTACTAAAATATTTGGCTTTGTACAATCGAAAAATATATGAGGCATTCTCACAATCTTTTGACTTTTGGGGAAAAAAATCTGGCGAAATTAAACTTACTAAAATATTATTTTAATCTGATAGACGAATGTCTTAATGATTCATAATAAAGAAAAAAGGGTCAGCAGCGAAAATGTTTTTATTTAACTGAGGTTTAAGTTAAATTTGCGAGTTTAATTTTCCTTACCGTCTTACCTCTGTAACTGTTCATTTTCTTCTAAATTTTTACTTATAATGAATTTGCATAGTACCCACAGGACATTCAAATAAGAAATAATAAAAATGTAGTTCTTTTAATGCAGAATTTTTGTATAACATTGTCTTAAAGGGGTGTTAAAGAAGGGACGGTAGAGTAAAACAAGTTGGAAATTCCTCGTCAAACGTGGCAAATGTGGTGCGTTCGTACTATAGCTAGTTTTATAATTATTTTTTGCACCCCATATTGTACTGAATGTATAGTTTTTTGCACTTCGTAAGTGCATAGTCTGTAACATCATTAAAATGCACTGTAATAATTTTTTCCCATTCCCTGTAATGAAACGGAAAAATTTTGACTATCCCTGTAATTAAGCTATACATCCGATTTTCATAAAATTTGAAATGGCTCGACAAACTTTTGCAACAATCATATATTTAAAATTTCAGACCTCTCGGAAGGCTGTAACATTATTAAAACGCACTTGCAAGCATTTTTCCTACTGCCCGTAATGTAAAGAAAAACTTTTGATTGTCCCTGTAATTAAACTATACATCCGATTTTCATAAAATTTTAAATAGCTCGACAAAATTCTGCAACAATGATATATTTAAAATTTCAGACCATTCGGAAGGCTGTAACATCATTAAAATGAACTTGCAATAATTTTTCCTACTGCCCGTAATGTAAAGAAAAACTTTTGATTGTCCCTGTAATTAAACTATACATCCGATTTTCATAAAATTTTAAATAGCTGGACAAAATTCTGCAACAATGATATATTTAAAATTCCAGACCATTCGGAAGGCTGTAACATCATTAAAATGAACTTGCAATAATTTTCCCCATTGGCCGTAATGTAAAGAAAAACTTTTGACTGTTCCTGTAATTAAACTATACATCCGATTTTCATAAAATTTGAAATGGCTCGACAAAATTCTGCAACAATCATATATTTAAAATTTCAGATCATTCGGTTGGGTAGTTTTTGCTCTGTTATATGCGGACGGACAGACGGACAGACGGACTGAACGACGACTATAGGTGCTACGTATTTATATAATTACGAACGCACCTAAAAAGGGGATGGTATAGGAAAAAAGGGACGAAATGGTAAAAAAAGAAACGGTAAGGATGGAAGGGTAAGGAAAATTACCACCTATTTTCAGGAAAATCATGTTAAGACTAAGTGATAGCCACAATGTTCATTGATTTTTAGAAACAGTTGTTTACATTGGATTAAATTATTATTTATTTTTTTTTTAATTTACCTCGAAAAGTGCAGGAATAAACCTTGGAGACAGTAAGGCTACCATAGCTGCCAACTTTTACGCATTTTGGCTATCACTAAAATTTTTAGGAGATTTTCGCCTTGTTTAATCATGAGATTTCGACGATTGAATGAGATAATATTTTCTATAAAATTTTAATGGTATGAAAAAAGCGTAAAGGTTGGCAGCTATGGACTACCAATAAAGGCACGATCTTGAAATTGATATTTAAATGCTGATTTAAATTCTGCAGTAAATTTCCTGTTAAAGAATTTTAGACATTCTTTCTCTAGCGTACTTCTACATGAGAAAAAACTTTAAAAAAATTCTGTGGCTGCATCTGAAGTGATTTTCTGTATAGGTTTAGCAAGAGGGTCGGTAAGGATGAAAAACCCAGGGACAGGGTTAAAAAAATATCAACCGTAAAAATGTATGCAGGTTAATTTTTTGCTACATATTTATATAAAACAATTGTCCCAGTTTCGGAAAAAAATTACATCGAATTACTTTTATTGAAACAATTTTATACAGACAGCTCCAAACTAAAAAATCAGCATCAGGGACACGGTACGGTAGATGAGTTTTCCTAGTATTTGGACACCCAACATCGTCCAAAACTTATTTATCTCGTTAATACTGTTATGCAATCATGAAATGGGATGTTCCCAAGTATATGAAATTTAAAAAAAACACAAAAAAGTGTATTAAATAAAAAATTATTATTCAGGGACATGAAAGTCAAAAGATTGTGAGAATGTCCCATATGCCATTTAACAAACAAAATATTACAGTCAAAATTAAATGGTATACAAAAGCTTTTAGTATCAAAGATAACAAACTCTTTTTACCCGAGAGGCACTCGGGCAAAACAGTTAAGGGGTTAAACAACGTGGGAAAAAATTATAGTCCCAGCATTCTTAAATGGTCCGTTTTTTAGTATCACTATTTTAAAACAAAAATCTTCTCTATATTTTGTTTCTTCAAATTTTGAAGAAATCTAACCCGGAACTTATTTCAATTGCAAATGTTGTAGAAATATACAACGAAATTTGTTCTTCGGAAATTCTTTATATGGGCCGTATAAAAATTTTAATTTTGTATTTCTTCAAATTCAATCTCCTGAAAATTTTAATCGATTACATAAAATTCTGTACTTTTTCACGTAACTTTGTAATTTATAATATTTGCCTATGGCCAATATTTAAGGTCTAAAAAACCGAGGTTAGTGTTTTGGGACACCCTGTATACTTTTTAACCCCTTAACTGATTACATTTTTATATACAACAAATTAAAAAAAGGACCCGGCAAGACTTTTTTTTTTTTTAACTAAAATATTTGCTTTTGTACAATCGAAAATGTTATACCATTTAACAAACCAAATATTACAGTTAAAATTAAGTGGTATCCAAAAGCTTTTAGTATCGAAGCTAGCAAACTCTGTTTGCCCGAGCGGTACACGGGCAAAACAGTTAAGGGGTTAAACAACGTGGGAAAAAAAAATATAGTCCCAGCATTCACTATTTTAAAATCAAAATCTTCTCTATACTTTGTTTCTTCAAATTTTGAAGAGATCTAACCAGGAACTTATTTCTATTGAAAATGCTGTAGAAATCTAACACTAAATTTGTTCTTCGGAAAAACTGCTATTGACAAAGTCAACCATTTGTAGTCCTACAGCATATAATCGAATTTAAATAAATTAATGAATTATATTTATCAGCTTTATATCACACTTTTTAGGCGATCTAGAATATTTGATAAAAAATTGATATATTTGTCGCAAGTCTTGCAGAGAGAAATGAAAAGTAGATAATTATTTCTTTGATGAATTCTTAGCATTACTTGAGTGTCAAAGTCTGGAAATAAATAAAATCTTTCTTTCATTATTATGCAAATTCTAGCACAATGTATTTTTTAACAGTAATTTCATTTTGAATAATTAAGGAATTGCCTGTATAGGTCCGAAAAAAGGGTGCTTTTTAGTAATTTTTTTCTTTAATCCTTATGTCCCCGACGATACTTTAGCCCTTTCCGGCACACTGTGCCCGTGTCGGGATACCTAATTTTAATGCCAAACTTACGGACGGCACCAAGAATATTTTAGTAAAATTTTGCTTTTACAGTGATTAAAGTAACGTGTTTTTAATTTCTGAAAAGGTCGTTTTAAAATTCCGGTGTCAGTCGATCATTTCATCATTTTACAACAAAAATTGCCGTGCCGGAAAGGGTTAAGGGTGTTCTTAAATCCAAAAGAGCAACTTTCTGACATAAGTTTTAATTCATTTTTGTTCGAAAGTGCATGAAACTAGCTGGTTTTGTTGTTCAGAAACTATGTAATTGAGCTGTTTTTTTTCCGTTTGTTTACAAACGCAATAGATCTTTCCGAAAATAATGTCAAATTGGGCGTTTTGAACCGAATTCCCGCGCGAAGGAAGAAAGAGACTCAAGAACGGGCGAAAAACATGTTTTTCACGTGATCAAAATTCTTTATAAATGAATAGGTAATTGATTGGTCAAAAAATGGAAAAACAGTTCAATTCCAAATCGCTTCCGTGGCCAGGCTTTCTAATTTTACACCTTTCCGTTAAAAAATGAATTCGTAAATATGTCAAAACGTTTTGCGCTTGTTGAGCAAAGCAGTTAAGAATAGCCTTAAAGTACCACTGTTTTCTATCCAAATTAAAACACACTCGTTGTATGCATTCGCAATGGTAATTTTGGGAAACAATAGTAAATACATTCTTTGACCATCATTAGATAGCAATATCACTTCCAGTAAGTTGAAAATTGTTTAGGAAGCTATTTGGAGCGTGTGTGTCTCAATTTTGCTTCCATTCTGGTGTCTGACATAGTATGCCTAACTTTTGCTTGGAAATATCTGAAATTTTAAACGTAAGGCTATCGTATTTTTTTTCTTGTTTTAAATAGATCCTTCGAAAATATATTATGCTATCAGTTTGTTTACTTTACGAAGCACTTTTCAAAGCGATAATTTTAAGTAGCGTCGGGATTACGTTGAACATGATTTTTACTTGGATTTTTAACTTTTTGAATACATATGGTAAATAGAAACGTATATACAAGGTAGAGGTCTGCACGGGCCGGAATTTCCAGGCCCGGGCCCGGCCCGGCCCGTACGAAAGCTATCTTGGCCCGGCCCGGCCCGTGTAAAAATTGGAAGTTCGGCCCGAGCCCGGCCCGGCCCGTTGTAAAAATTGGAAGTTCGGCCCGAGCCCGGCCCGTACAAAAATCAGTGAAAACGGGCCCGGCCCGATACAATTTCTACAAAAAAAAAATCCGTTTTTTCCCAACATACAATTAAGATTCTTTTAATGAATACTACATACATATTTATGGGAACATTTTACAGTATATTTTACTTTACTATGATGTTCGCAAAACAGAAAACGCACAATAGTAAACATTAACGATTACTTACAGTCATCGTGTATACAGACATTTCAAAATGGAAATAAGGATTCATTAAAAGATTAATGTAGTTCAAAATAAAGGATTAAAAACAAGATAACATTTGAAGCTGGATAATAAAAAGTAGATTTGTGAAAATATTTCTCTCATTTTTAAGACTTTTCTCAAATCCAAAGGAGCTACATTTCGACACATTTATGAAGTCTTTTCTTTTCGGAAACGTGTAAGATTGACAGGTATTCTTATTCAAAAGCTATGTAAATGTCGTTTTTTTTCATAGATAAAAGCAATATATCTTTCTGAAAATACTGTCAAAGTTAGCGTTTTGAATCGAATTTCCGGAAGCGATAGCACAGGAAAGGAGAAAAACGTACAGTCACGTGACAGGAATCGCTGTTATCTCTGTAAGTAATTTATTAAATATGGGAAAAGCTATTCGTTTCCAAATGCCTTCAATAGGCAGACCTGTCAATTTTATGCCTTTATAGTTAAAGTTTTTGTCAGAAACTTGTGTCTGAAAGCTTTGCATTGTTGAGCAGTGAATATGAGAACCACCTTAAGGTATATTTCCAAAGATACTGTTAAGAGAAATTCATTATCACTATTAATATTACAAAACAAAATAACTGTTCTACACATCCTGAGATCGATTAAGACCACTTCCTTCCGGCACGAGTCTGCTGAAAAAAAATTAAACTCGGAATCAGACATCTTGTAACTGTACGATGCCTATCTCTACGATGGACACGTTACATTTCTGTATTGATGTTCTTAAACTCGCATTGACTCGTGACACACATTTATACTTCTCGAGAAAATCATATTCATTGAAAATAGCTCGTATTTTATCTGCTTCGCTAAAATTCTTATATCGGGCCGATAGGCCCGATTAATTTTTTTGCCGGCCCGGCCCGGCCCGTTGAAAAAATTGTCCTAATTCTGCCGGCCCAGCCCGGCCCGTTTGAAAATTCGCCTTCATTCCGCCGGCCCGGCCCGGCCCGCGGGCCGATCCGGGTACGGGCCTCGGGCCAAGCCCGGGCCCGTGCAGACCTCTAATACAAGGTGAATCACTCTTGGGCAAAACTTTAAGGGGTGATAGCACACATCAAGACAAACAATATTAAATGGGAAACTAAGGGTCCCAAAGGTCTTCCGAAGGAGATAGGCGCCGTTAAAGTTTAGGGTCCAAAATTTCAAATGATTATAAAAAACGGAAAAATTGGTCGATTCGTTTGCGGTTTTCGCTAAAACTATTCTTTGTCACTATTTTCTTGAAAATAAATTTTAAAAATAAAGTTCAAAAAATGTCGTAGAGGGTGCTTTAGACTTTGGAGTGATGAACAACAATTTTTTATCGTTATTTTTTGTATCTCATTAAATGCTTTCAAAAGCTTAGACTTAAACTTAAATTTTGAGATCAAAATCTGAATCATTGGAAGTGGTTAAGTAGCGCCCCCTTCCTGAATACAGTTCAGTTTGCGCTACGTAACACTTAATATCTCCGAATTGAAAAATCACCCCCCCCCCCCCCCGAACGCCAAGTTATTTTAATATAGATAACAAGTTATTTTAATAGTATTTATAAGTACCGTCAGTAGATAAGGGGTTAAAGAAAAGGTTGTCCTTTTAAATCACAGAAATTTTCGATTGAATAAAACAATTTTTTTTTTTTACTAAAAAGTACTGGTATACAAAAAGTTGGAGTCTTGCAGGTCGGCCTACATCTATGAATAAAAATTTATTTAACGAAATAAAAGCGTCTATTCTGTAAAAGTTAGTAAAAGGAAATCTTTGTTAAAAGAACAGAAAAAATGAAATAACTCTTTCATGTCCTTTTTGTACAAAAAAAATATTTTAAAAAATTATAATGGTGTAATATTTTATTTCCTAAAGTGTTGGATCTAATTACCATATAAACGTAAGTGAATCATTAAAAATAGTATAAAAATTAAGAAAGAAATTCCATATTTTTTTAAAAATCAATTAAATATTGAATTGGTAAAATAAAATTCTAATGAATTTTATTACTATGATCAATCGTTTTAACGATAGCTAATGATAAATATTCATTAATTAAAGCCTTGAAATAATTTACCGAAGAAATTCTTAGTCATAGCAGCCAGCTTTTATGCTTTTTTCTTAGCAGTAAATTTTAATAGGAAATTTTGATCTATTTAATCGATCAAATCTGCGAGTGAATAAGGAAAAAATTCTATTAAATTTTAGTACTAACCCTTTCCGTTCGATTGTCGTTAAATAGCCGCACAAGCTTTATATACATGAAAAATACATATACAGTAAAAATACTAAACAAAAAAAAATGATGAAACTTTTCTGGTACCGTATAGTACCGCTAAGCCTTAATGAGTTAACCCTTTAGCGGGCGGTGTCATTGCCATCGAAATACCCAAGGCCTGAGAACAAGAGTTGTGACGTCATCACTAATCGACCGACTTCTCACTAGTGTTGGATTTCACACCGGAAATTTTTGAATAGCAATTTTCTTTTATTTCGTTTGTGGAATATCTATTATATTAAAAACAATAATAACTATTTAAACTTACTGGTGAGAATTTGGAAGGATCCAATAAAAAATCCGCCAGATGCGCCAACACTGTAGTAGCATTTCGCATCTGGCTGAATTTTTATTTAGGGATTCCGAATTGTCACCAGTAATTTTAAATAGTTATTATTTTTTTTTATAAGGTGATAGCTATTACAGGGGGGGGGGGGGGGGAAATTGCCATTCAAAATTTTCCGGTGTGAATTCCAACACTAGTGAGAAGTCGGTCGATTAGTGATGACGTCACAACTCGTGTCCTCTGGCCTTGAGTATTGGCAACGGCGGTGTCCACCAAAATGGATACCTAATTTTAATTCCAAAACTGACAATCGGCACCAAGAATATTTAATTAAAAATTTCCTTTTATAAAATACGGGAAAATAAGCAAACTTTTATTTTCTAATGATTCATTTGTAAATTCTGGTGTCAGTCCATCATTTCATCATTTTACAAACAGAATTACTCCACGCCGGAAAGGGTTAATACAGAGAGGCTGTGGTTTTGTTGAACAGCCCTTTCACATACTGTAATATGGGGAAGTTTTTTTCCTTACGAAGAAACCCTGCTTGAATTTAACAAGATTATCCTCTCTATAGCAACTAAAATTTCTGAGTCATAAAGAGAAAAACTGACCCGGATGTACAGGATTTCTCTGCACAAATTAAAATGGAAAACTGGTAGCATTGCTAACAGGACTTTTCTGTAAAATTTACAGGATTTTTTAAAGAGAGTTCGCCCCTTGATACTATATTATTTAAAGGCTGTTTTCTGAAGAAAAAAAAATAACAGTTTAATTTTGTCATCTTTCTAATGAATTTAGAATGTTGGGGGGAAAATCGATCTGTTTGCCAGAAGTCTTGCAGGGGAAAAGAAAATGTTGAAAATTGTTTTTTTTTTAGTCAATCTTACTATTATTTTAGTGCTAAAAAAGTATTCAAAGTAATTTCTTTCATTATTATTCAAATTCTGATCAAAGAAATTTATTTAAAAGTAAACTCTCATTGAATAATTAACTAATGAAACAGTTAAAACATGAATCATTAATATTTCAAATTGCCCCAGGCAATGTAAAATAACCGATCGCCTTACATCTAAGAATTAAAAAGAAATTAATTAAAAACTAAATTCGTTTTTTTTTAATTACTTTCTTTTTTAATTTTGAAAAGAAAATACATAAAAATATTTCCGTTTATTTTAAGAAACAAAAGAGTTTAGGTCTTAAAAAGACAGTGATTTTTTTATTTTATTTTATTTTTATTTATTTATTTATTTTTTTTTTTTAAAGAATGGATTAAATAAAATAATTCTTTCATACCCATTTTATACAGAAAGAATTATATACATTTGTGAACGTTGGAATACTTATTTGTTAAATGGATGAATTTAATCATCTTAATTAGGTAAACGACAATAAAATATCTTTGTATTTTCGTAAAAGTCAAATTACATAGAAATAGCTTTCAATAAATCAAGCTCCATGGATTCAGTTAAAGTAACGGAACATAATTAAAAAGGTAACTAAGTATTAAAGTGTTATGTAAATTACGCAAGACATTTTGCAAGTGATAAGTTCGTATTCATTCATAAAAGATACCTTAACCCTTAAATGCAAGATTTTTCTTATTTTGTTTCGAAAAAATGATATATGATTCTCAGAAAGGTTTATTACACAGAAAAAATAATGAAAAAAATCAGAGATACATTTTTTCGAATGATACGTCAACCTTTTTTTATGTTGCACATCTGCAATACAATTAACCCTTTCCGGCACGGGCAATTTTTATTGCAAAATGAGGAAATGATCGACTGACACCGGAATTTTAAAACGACTTTTTCAGATATTAAAAGCATGTTATTTTTAACTATTCATAGTAAAAGCAAAATTGTACTAAAATATTCTTAGTGCCGTTCGTAAGTTTGGAATTAAAATTAGGTATCCCGACCAGGGCACAGTGTGCCGGAAAGGGTTAACATGTTAAACGCCACGTCAATCACCAGTGACTGACACTGAACTTTTCGTTTAGAACGCAACATTCACCGATGACTGACAGATTAAAATATGATATAAAACTAAGAATAAATATATTGTTTTGAGGGGGCTCAGGGCTTGAAAACTTTTCAAAAAAAATTTTTTTTTTTTTAGTATCTATTTTGATTATTCAATTACTTCTGAACACAGTGCAAAAAACCGCATAAAAATATTTGCATTTTTAACGGAGTTATAAGCATTTATGTAACAATCACTTTCATAGCCGCACCCATTTAATTGCAACTTTAAGTTGCGTTTTCTCAAAACTTGATTTTTGACGACTATCCTTAAGATTAAAAAAAACTATTTGATGGAATGGCTTAATTTTTTTTTTTTTTTTTTTTTTTTTTTTTTTTTTTTGCATGTATATAACATCATTATCTATAGAATGAATTAATATATTTTAGATAGCTTAATATTTTGCGTATTTATAAGGGAAAAAACTTGTATTTTTTAGTGGTTTTTAAATTTTCAAATTTGAGAGTTTTTTTAATAAGGTTTCCTTTGAGTGGTAGTTATATCCTTAATTCATTCTATAGAGTAAAGCTTCCTGATCATTTTTAAGCAAAAATTAGGTTCTTATGTCAATTCAACGTTAAGATATCTTGCGGGTGGTGATATGACTAACTAAACTAAACTCTGTGGCTATACAATCCATTAAGGATCTGGGCCGACAGTGCCCATCTCTGTTTTCTTGACCCTGGGCCCCGAGGTGCTATGCAGCATGCGTCCCGGCCAGGTGGTCAACCTAACGCGAGACCCTCGGTGTTTAGTTCCCAAGCAAGCTTGGTACTCATTTTATCGACCCCAAAGGGATGAAAGGCTGAGTGAACCTTGCTCAATCGGGAGTCGAACTCTCGACCTGCGGTGCGGCAGACAGGCGTGCTGACCACTGCACCACTGGGCTTCAGGGTGGTGATATGACGCCTAAATTTTTTTTCGAAAATTGTGTTATATAGATTTTGCTGTATTTTTTCTTTTATTACATTGAAGTACTCCATTTTATAATTTTATAAGACTACAAACGTACCTTAAAAATATCAGAAAGTTTAAATTAGTTACATTTAATACTTATGTTTTTATATGGATTCGAAGCGAGAGCTCTGTTTACATGTTTTTAGGTATCGATCAAGCCCTGAGCCCCCTTAAGTAATTATTGAAAATATATTTAAAATTTACTTACCTTTTATTTATTACAGGATTATACTTTCTTAAAAATTACTTAAAACATTGTACATTTTTCAGCTTCAGTGTCAGTCACCGTGGCAATCAACGTGTTAAAAACTACTGTCATAACTAAATTATTGCAAATTAGTAAATAATTTAATAAGTATGAATCTAAATACCTTATTTTATATAAGTTTTTATTTTGTAAAACTTAACCTTCAAATGCATAATTTATTCTTTTAGAATTGTGTTTTTTATTCTTATATTAACCCTTAAATGCCGGGTGTTGCTTTTCGGCAACATACCCAATTTAGGCTTCTAAAATACTATTAGAATAATATTGAAGCTATAATGCCTGATGTTGCCAATAAAATACATTCTGAAAATATTATTAAATCGATTTCCAACATGTATATGGCAACACATATGCTGTTTAAGAATAAAGATAGATTTATTTTTTCAATTGTTGCTACTTCTTCTTTTTGTTTTGTTTGGAAGCTTGCGAAAAATACCCTATTTTGTTCTGCAGTGAGCAAGTAAAATTTATTTCTTATTATAGTTCCTAAAATTCTTGTGTGTTTAATATTATAGAATTTTATCAAGGAAAATTATTTTTTCAATTAAAGACCAGTATTGCCGATTAGTAACAAACTGTTTTTTAGCCATAAACCATACTTAAAACAAAATATGATTTTTTTAAGTATTCTTTTCTTTTATTTGTGGTATATCCATCATCTTATAAAACAATACCAACTATTTAAACTTACTGGTGAGAATTCTGAATCCCTAAATAAAAATTCACCTAGATGCGGAATGTCACAGTTTTGCCCCATCTGGCTGATTTGTTATTGAAGGATTCCAAATTCTCACCAGTAAGTTTAAATAGTTACAGGGCTCCCAAATGGTCCACCAACTGAATACCAATATTATTTTAGAAAAATTTTATTTTTAGATTTTTTTTTTACAAATCGCCCTGGAATCACCTTTGAAAGTTAATTCTAGTGCAAACTTACCATAAAATTTTCTGTTAAAATTTATTGGTATTCAGTTGGCGGACCATTTGGGAGCCCTGTAGTTAGTATTGCTTTATAAGAGGATACATATTCCATAAATAAAATAAAATAAAATTGCTATTCAAATTTTCGGGTGAGAATTCCAACAGTAGTGAGAATTCGGTCGATTAGTGATGACGTCACAACTCGTGTCCTCAGGCCTTGAGTATTTCGATGGCAACGATTTGTCACGTGAACGAATTCTTTTATAACTCAATAGGTAACTGATTGATGAATATACGGAAAAACAGTTCAATTCCAAATCACTTCCATGACCAGGCTTTCCAATTTATATCTTTCCGTTAAAAAATGAATTTGTAAATATGTCAAAACGTTTTGCGATTTTTGAGCAGAGCAGTTAATAACAGCCTTAATGAAATCGTACATTTCATAAATGATATTTATTATGTTAATCTTTAAAAAATAAGTTTTGGAAACAAAACACTTTTATTAAATAGAAGAACTTTATCAGATGAAACTTTATCAGCAGAAATTTTTGGCTGTCGTAATCGTGGAAGATGTCCTAATTAAATCACACTAAGTTTTCGCTAAAAAATAACGGGTGGGAATAACCAAATAGTATTCATTAGACGGAAAAATGCATGCCCGAGAATATCTCGGGTTGCGCAGCGAAAGAGTTAATAAAACGGGGCAGATCGGAGGTCCACATATGTGGACGCAGGGAATGAAGAGGCTATTGCGTCTCGAAAATAGGGTTGACAGTTTGGCCTCAGTTTTTATTTAATATTTTAGAGTTTACACCAGAAATGAAGAATAGTATTTTATGCTTTAGTTAATGAGAGACATTTAGCGATCACATTATTTGTCTTGGGATTTTTAAAGATTCAAAATTTTCAAAATTTTAATTTTTTTAGAAGGTAAACTCCTATTTTTTCAGAACATTTTGATATAATTGTTTCCTTGAAATTCATATTAGAACAGAAGTTATGGCTTTTAGAATTAAACCTACTCAATAACTGAAGCGTCGCGTCGTTTCCGCAACTTTGTAAATATTTTTTCTCAAAATGACGATTTTGGGCATAATGCGCAAGATATCTGAAAAACTTCTGAAATTGTCAAAACATAAGTTTCATGTTAATCTGTATAAACTGAACCTAAAATTTAATTTAATTTTTTTTTTTTTTTTTTTTAGGTGATTATACTGCTGAAATCTTAAAAATTTTGTTTTAGTTAAATACAACTTTGTATTAAAACTATAAAAATGCTTTAAATACAGGTTTATTTAGGTTCAGTGTAATGATTATAATCTTATGTATAATTAGGCACAAAAAATTTCATTCTAGTTAAAATTTTATTTTGTAATCCTGCGCGTAACATTTTACAATGATTTTCTGCTCGAAAAATGCCTGACAGTTTGGAGCCTTCTGTAAATACTAATTCTGCATCTTGCAATTTTTAAAATAGATGAAATGAAACTGAATGAATACTTATATCTTTCATCTCAACAAAAATTTGTGTTTTTAACCCTAGAACTACCGAAAATTTTACTCAAGTTTTATAAAAACATTCTACACCAGAATTTTTACTTAAAACTATTTAATTTGTTTATTTAACTTATTATTGTCTGATTTATAAATTTAGTTTGTTTTGAAGAAATTTCTGGTTTGAATAAATATTTTGAATGTACATGTCGGGTCCATTGGACCCTTCTGGTAGACAGAGGGTTAACCTGTTAATTCTCGCTCCCGTGATATTCACAGTCTGTGTCTTTTATTCAGATTGTTTGATTCCCACCAGTTTTATAAAATAGTGTAATTGGCTTTATTATTGTATCATTTTACCTGTCATTAAATAAGGCGAATATTTTTTTTTTTTTTTCAAAAAAGTGGAGCCAATAAGCAATTGGAATTTTTAAACCGTAATTTAATGCGACCGTTAAGGGGTTAAATCATATACATTTTAACTCCTTAATTCTCGCTCCCGTCATATTCACGGGCTGTCTCTTTTATTCAGATATGTTTGATTCCCACCAGTTTTATAAAATAGTGTAATTGGCTTTATTATGGTATCATTTTACCTGTCATTAAATAAGGTAAATATTTCTTTTTCAAAAAAGTGGTGCCAATAGGCAATTTGAATTTTTAAACCGTAATTTAATGTCGCAAAATTTTTAACGCCTTTAGCGTCGCGCCCAATAAGTGTAGGCTACTTTTTTAAAAATTCAGATTGTTTGATAGCCACCACTTTTTTGAAGTAGAAATATTTACCTTATTTAATGGCACATAAAATGATGCGTGAATAAAGCCAATTACACTATTTTCAAAGACAGCTGGGAATTAAACAATCTGAATTAAATAAAAGTAGTCTACACTGCCCCTGAAAGTCACGGGCTCGAAAATTAAAGAGATAACACTTAAAAGGTTAATAATAATTACTAATCAACTGCAATTACTGTATGTCTAAGATATCCGTAAGTTATTTTCATTCCGATTTAAAATATTTTGATGAAACATTCTTTCATAAATTTTATAATTTTAATTGTTTCTGTATAAAGTAATACATTTTTGCAGTAACTGGAAAAAAATCATCTTCCTAATACCTTCTTTAAGAAATTAATTTGAATTTATCTCATACATTATTAACTCTTAAATGCCGGGTGTTGCTTTTCGGCAGCATACCCAATTTAGTCTCTAAAATACTATTAGAATAATATTGAAGCTATAATGCCTAATGTTGCCAATAAAATACATTCTGAAAATATTATTAAATTTATTTTCATCATGTAGATGGCAGCACTTGTGCTGTTTAAGAATAAAAATAGATTTATTTTTTCAATTGTTGCTACTTGTTCTTTTAGTATTGTTTGGAAGCTTGCGAAATACTCTATTTTATTCTGCAGTGAGCAAGTAAAATTTATTTCGTATTACAGTTCTTAAAATTCTTGTGTGTTTAATATTATAGAATTTTATCAAGGAAAATTATTTTTTCAATTAAAGACCAGTATTGTCGATTAGTAACAAACCGTTTTTTAGCCGTAAACCATATTTAAAACAAAATATGATTTTTTTTAAGTATTCTTCCCATGATTTATTTAAAAAAGAAAGCCGAAAAACATTATTACAATGATTTTTGAAAAATCAGGCATTTAAGGGTGTATTCGAAAAAGTATTTTTCCACCCTCAACAGCTCGAAATTTTCTGATACATTTTCAGACTCATTTTTAAAAGTAAAAACATGAAACTTGCTGGGGTAATTTCTGAAGGCATGTTTAACATGCCGTGTGATTTCATTTTCAGCTCAATTAATTAGAATTTGATTTTTAAGCAATTGTTTTCTCAGTATGACCATTTTTTTCATTCCCAGATCGCCCGCTTCGGAAAATTCGGTTCAAAATGCCAACTTTGACAGCGTTTTTTACAGTATTTTCTGCATTTATCAAAAAATTAAGAAGCACCGCACATTATATAGTTTCTAAATAAGAGAATTTCCAAGTTTGATGCGTTTGAGAGCAAAAATGAATTTTAAAATGAATCAGAAAATAAGCAGTTTGGATCGGAATACACCCTTAAGGGTTAAGGGAAGGTTCTACTTCCTCAGCATAAAATTAACGTGATTTTTAAGATTTATTTTCTATTACAAAGAAAAAAGTGTCACCTTCTTGAAAATTGATTATTTGATTAATTCTTAGCATTATTTGAGTACCAAAGACTGATTAAAAAATCATTATTTCATTATTATGCAAATTCTAACACAAAGTAACACATATTTAATAATTTGAATAATTAACTATTGAAGTTTTTGAAACAAAATTTTTCATATTTCATATTGCTTCAGGTAAAATAAAATAACCATTTGCCGTACATTTACAAGTAAAACTAAAAGTGAATAAAAAATATAAATTACTTTTCTGGAATGGCTTCTATTTAAATTTTGGAAGAAATGCGTAAAAAAAGTCCTAACTTTATTAAAGAAAACAAAAGGGGATTGAGTTTAAAAGTAATAATGCAAATGAAATGATTATTTTATACGGAAAATATTTCATAAATTTGTAAAGGATGTAATGTTTTATTTTTTTAATTCATGACTTTAATTACCCTAATGGCGTAAATGAATAATTAAACAAATCCGTTTATTTATCTAAAATCAAATTACGTAGAAATAGCTTTCAATAAATCAAGCTCAATGTTCAGCTAAGCAACAGAGCATGGTTTAAAAAGATAACTAAGCAATAAAATGTCAGGAGTATTGATATAAGTAACTTTTGTGTTAAGAGATATTCCGATTAATTCATAGAAGGTATCTCAATCTACTCATAAGATAAAAAAGAGAATACTTTCTAATAATTAAATTATTTAAAAAAATCCCTTTTCTTTCTCCTTTCTTTTTTTCTTTGGTTTTAGAAACGATAGATTAACCTTTAAGGAATCACGTTTAATATTATCAAATTTATGAAAGAAAATTTCCTAAAAACATTTTTTAACCCTTTCAGGGGCAAAGTACTCTTGTGTCTAAAATGATTGAATGACACCCGTTTTTATGAACATATTTATATAAAAACAAAGTAAAGGCATTTCTTAGCGTACATTGTATAAGCAAAATATAATTCTTTTATTCTGGTACGAATGTGGCATTTGGGAATTAAAATTAAGTGGTATATAAAATATGCCGGTGCCCTTCAAGGGGTTAACGCATTAGCGACTGTCAGTTTTTGTCCTTTAACCCTTTCGAGATGGATGATGCATACATGTATCGTCAAAAGGTGCATGTAGAATTTGTTTTTAGCACCATTAACACGTTCACGCCGGCGCGGTGGGTCACACTCGGCTGTCTCAGAGCTGCAAAGTCTCCGGTTTTATGGATACCAGTATTTTAATACAGAAAATCTTGTTTTATTTAATTAGAACAATTGGGTGAATTAAAGGAACAACATTTTCTCTAAAATAATAGTGGTGTGCAAAAAGCCGAAGACTTGATCTCTGAGGCAATCGAGTGAGACCCACCACACCGGCGTGAACGTGTTAATGAATAAATGTAATATTTGTCATTTTTAATTAGAGCATTGTTTGATAAATACATTACATATTGAGTTATAAGCGATTTTGATCACGTGACAAACACGTTTTTCAACCTTTCTTGAGTGTTTTTTCTCTTTTCGCGCGGAAATTCGGTTCAAAACGCCCACTTTGACACTATTTTCTGAAAGATCTATTGCGTTTGCAAAGAAAACGGAAAAAACAGCTCGATGACATAGTTTCTGAACAACAACACCAACTAGTTTCATGCATTTTCGAACAAAAATAAATTAAAACTTATGTCAGAAATTTGACCTTTTGGATTTGAGAACATCCTTAAGTGTAATTTCAAATTTTTTAAATTAAATTATTTTGCATGACACAAAAATTAATATTCATATTCATACCTTGACTTGTGGAACTTTCAGCATCGCTTATTATTAACTGACCTGGATCATAACTCCCCAGTCCAAGCCATTCCCTTACTGTTTTGTGTGCTGATTTCTAGAAAAGTACAAAGAAAAATTAAAAAAGCCTTTTAAGAATTTTATGCAGCACGTGAATGAAGGAATGGTGTAAATGTTTTCAGATTTGTGCATTATAATTTTATTTTCATTACAAGAGATAAATCATTTTCATTCTGACGACACAATTTAATCTTCTCAATATTTTATTTATTTTTCATTTGTGAATACAGTCGGCGCTCCTTATAACGACCTCTCACGTACAAAATAAAAGGGTCGGTATAGTGGGAGGTCGCTATAACGAAAGTGATAAAAAAATAATAAATTCTAATCAGAGGCAAGAAAATTAAAGGTTTCAAAGGAAATTCTATAATACAAAATTACTACAAATTTTTGAATGATCGTAAATAAAGTGCTTTTTGGCAAATTAAATGTTTTAGCAATTTCAGATTTAAGCATCAATTTTTAATCAACCGCTGTCAAAACTTTTAATTTTGTATACAAGGGAATCGCATTTGGTTTGTTTGAAACAGTGGAGAAATGCACACATCCAACAAACTGAATGCACGTGCGAACGAGTACTCGCATGCGCATATGCTTATGGCAAAGAGAATCAGGTTCAACCGAGTCATTACTAAATTTCACCTCAGTAACAAATCTATTCTTTCAGTTCCCTTCAGGCCTTAATTGTGAACTCGGCAATTAGTCCTTGGCTAAAGAAAATGGAAATCTTTTCCTGGAAAAAAATTGGGAGGAAAGATCCGTTCGGTCGTTGTATTGGAAAATATGTTGCTGGCCGTTCGTTTTATTGGAATAAAAAAATAACATAGCATAAAGGGGATATATTTCGGGGCATTTTGCATTTGTCGTTATAATGGAATGGTCGCTGTAATGGGGGATCGATATAATGAGCGTCGACTGTATTATGTACCTTAATACGCGTATCCGCCGCATCTTAGATAACTCGATTTCGTACCAGAATTAATTTTAAATAAAATGTGACTTGCGTCTGTTTTGCACTTACTTGACTTCTTTTTTTCAATATAATTTAAGGTTTGAAAAAGACTTAACCAAGCTGCGGGGGATACGTGGGAAATTACTGCATTAGGAAACAATCAATTTCATAATCACTGTTTGAAAGTTTATACTTTTGTCTTACACCGCTTTTGCATTCTATTAAAAAGTATGGTTGAGCATTTTAGAAGCATGAAATAGGCCATTTTAAAACCTCGACATCCATGGCTCACAAATGTGTATGACCGCAAAATTTCCCGGACGCCATACCACCGCGAACTGAGTACTAGGCCTGAACGCCGCTGACACAAGAATGGCAACTGACGTTAGCGAATTTTTTTAAGCGTTTGTAGGGTCCCCTGAATTTTGACACCAGTATTTTCTAAAAGTTTTCTTTGTCTTATTCTATCTCAGAAAAACTCGTCGGAGAAAACTTTAAAATTTATCGTATTCAAATTCAAGGGACAGTGCTGAAAAATATCCACTTACACCAGCCATCATTTTTCTGTCAGTGCGTAAGCATAGTATTCAGCAGCCTGTGCCCATTCTCTACAAATACGTGTGCCTCAATAATTTCATTGAAGACAATTTATTGCAATGAAACTGGGCTATTGAAAGTTTATTACCATTTAATAAAAATTAACCCCCCCCCCCCCCTTGGCGTGTTTAATGATTTGATTTTGGCATTCAACATGTAAAAATAACTACAATTTTATACTTTTTTTAAATAAAAAGTACATAAAATTAACACTTTGTTTAAAATTAACAAACATTATCGAAGTTTGGAATTGTAAATCGACTTGATAAATACGAAAACCCGCTTTATATAAGTATTTCTGATTGCCTTCATGCAATATTTTTCATAAAACTATTGAGGGATGAGATTTCCAACAATTTTCATATTAGTATAATCTTAGAGAAAATGTTATTCTATTTAATCGGAACATTTTTATGATTTAAGAGAGCAACATTTTCTCTAAAATTATACTGGTATGACAAAAGACGGAAACCTCGTCCATGACTATTCTATTCTAACGAATCATTGTTCCCAGTTGGGCTAAATTTTATTATTCAGATAACTTGACTGCTGCCCCTTTTCTGAAATAAAATAATTCTCTTTATTTTCGCCTCATTAAATTTATCGTTACAAATTAATATTTCTAAGAAAAGGTTACTATCAAGCATTATGAATTTTTAAAAAAGTAGCCAACTGTCAGCAACAATGCTAACAATTGCAACATTTCTAAAAATCCATTAATTAAAGACATTTAAAATAAACAATGAATAAATTCTGGAATTCACAGTCAAATTTAGAAATATTTAAAGTAATTTTATAGTCAGTAATTGTTTTAAAATCAGAATGCTTAGTTTCAAATTTTACTAATCAGAAATTTTAACCCTTAACTACAAGATTTTTTTATTTTGTTTCAAAAAAAGTATATATGATTCTCAGAAAGGTTTATTACACAGGAAAAATAATGAAAAAAATCAGAGATAGATTTTTCGTATAATACGTCAACCTTTCCTTATGTTGCGCATCAGCTATTTATTAATTAAGCTTTTTATTAATTTTCATATAAATTTGTTCATAAAATCTAGCACCATTCAATTATTAAAATATTTTTAGAATAGAAGTACTTTGCCCGTGAAGGAGTTAACTCCTTGAAGGGCATCCCACCTAATTTTAACCAATATTTGTACCAGAAATGTTTAATTGAGTTTTACTTTTAAAGCTTTGGTGGAGTAAGATTGCTTTTCCCTATTTTGAAACAAAATATTTCGAAAATTCCGGTGTGAATTCAACATTACGGAAACACAATTACTTGCTCCTGAAAGGATTAATACAACAAATACATTATAAATAACATACAGTGTGTCCACGTATAACCTGACCGACCTTTATTTTCGCAACCGTTGGCCCTAGATGAATACTTCCAATTTAAACAAGTTGGAAATTGCTCGTCAAACGTGGCAAATGAGGTGCGGTCGTACTATAACTAGTTTTATAATTATTTTTTGCACCCCATATTGTACTGAATGTATAATTTTTTGCACTTCATAAAGCGCATAGTCTGATACATCATTAAAATGCACTTCCAACATTTTTTTCCCATTCCCCGTAATGTAACGGAACACTTTTGACTGTCCCTGTAATTAAACTATACATCCGATTTTCCTAAAATTTGAAATAGCTCAACAAAATTTTACAACAATTATATCTTTAAAATTTCAGACCATTCGGAAGGCTGTAATATCATTAAAATGCACTTGCAATAATTTTTCTCATTGGCCGTAATGTAAAGAAAAACTTTTGACTGTCCCTGTAATTAAACATACATCCGATTTTCCTAAAATTTGAAAGGGCTCGACAAAATTTTGCAACAGTTATATCTTTAAAATTTCAGATCATTCGGAAGGCTCTAATATCATTAAAATGCACTTGCAATAATTTTTCCCATTGGTCGTAATGTAAAGAAAAACTTTTGACTGTCCCTGTAATTAAACTATACATCCGATTTTCCTAAAATTTGAAAGGGCTCGACAAAATTTTGCAACAGTTATATCTTTAAAATTTCAGATCATTCGGAAGGCTCTAATATCATTAAAATGCACTTGCAATAATTTTTAACATTGGCCGTAATGTAAAGAAAAACTTTTGACTGTCCCTGTAATTAAACTATACATCCGATTTTCCTAAAATTTGAAAGGGCTCGACAAAAGTTTGCAACAGTTATATCTTTAAAATTTCAGATCATTCGGAAGGCTCTAATATCATTAAAATCCACTTGCAATAATTTTTTCCATTGGCCGTAATGTAAAGAAAAACTTTTGACTGTCCCTGTAATTAAACTATACATCCGATTTTCATAAAATTTGAAATGGCTCGACAAAATTTTGCAACAATCATATATTTGAAATTTCAGACCATTCGGTTTGGTAGTTTTTGCTCTGTTACATGCGGACAGACGGACGGACGGACGGACAGACGGACAGACGGACGGACAGACGGACGGACTGAACGACGACTATAGGTGCTACGTATTTATATAATTACGAACGCACCTAAAAATGGTCAAAATTAGGTGCAGAGTTAAGATAAAAAAAAGTTTGAAGCGAAAAAAACAATTTAGTAAAGAATTACAGAATCTAAATTTTTTTACGGTCCCCCGGTCCTATAAGTTATATTTAGTAAAATTTTCTTGTTACACTGGCAAGTAAGGCAAAAAAAGTCCCGTTATTCTACGATTAAAATTGGCCGAGTAATAGCTGTTTAAAGTTGGAGCAACATTTTTGCTGCAAATTAGGGGTCATTCACAAATTTAGTAGAAATATAATTTCGTCAGATATATTAAAGAAATGGTTGAGAGTAAAATTAGCATTGCAATATAAATTTGAAATCTTTAATCATTGTGACATATTACTGCAAAATATACAATTTGTACTGAACATATAAGAGGATAAAAATAACAGAATTTTTGTTAAATAAAAGGATGAAAAACAACAGCTTCAATTCTTTACAAAAATGATACATATTTTAAAATGCTGTTAGATTACACCGTCTTTCAAATTTTGGGTTGTGACATGTTTTTTAGCTTTTGAAAATTGATTCACATGTATTTTTTAGCGCTGAATCTGAAAATGACCTTCATTTTAAACCATCACGTCAGAATTTTTGTCAAATCGCAAATTTAAAGTTAAAAAGCTCAAAGTTAAAATTGATCACCCCCTCCCAACCTCAACGGACCCTTGAGCTGTTTAGCTGTAAGAAACCCAGTATAAGCCACAAAATTGAATAAATTATTGAATTAAATAAAATTAAACTGAATAAAAAGTCTTACATCTATTTTATAGTATCAGATCTTTTGCTATTTTTTAAGCTTGGAATTTACGATTTTCGAAAAATCTTGACATGATGGTTAAAAGTGAAGGTAATTTTTTTTTTTATTTAGCGTTAAAAAATACATGAAACGTAATTATAAAAGTTAAAAATCACAACCATCGCAGGTTTTTGTTGTCTAATCTAAAACCATTTTTTAAACTTGTTAACGGTAATCTATCCGAAATTTTTGTGTTATCCTCTATTATAAATATGTATAAGATGGTAAGCGTCGAAAATCATAATAATATCACATTGTAATCGGATTTAAGTATGTATGCAAAATTTTAACTTCGATCGGACATTTGGAAGTCAGTTAAAGTTCGAGTATAAATTTTAAACTGGAAAGACGATCGTTGCAAGTTAAATAAAACGTTATGAAAATAACATAACTTTTGTTAAGAAAAATCCTAGCCTCAAATCCTTACAAATTACAGCGTATGCTAAAATACAATTATTTTAACTAATCTGAAACTTGTAATAAAGTTAACTCAATTGTAATAGTTGTACGGTTTCTTTCAAACCGCAGATACCTTTAAATAAGTTTAAGTACTTTATATACGACCCCTGAAAGCATGGTCGAAATCATCTGTTTTGATTTGCAAAAATGTGGTATAAGTCATGCATTTCAAAGTTCCATAACTCGGTCAATTTTAATGTTAGATGAATGGGACTTTTTCTGTCTTACTTGTTAGTGTCACAGTAAATTTTTACTAAATATCACTTATAGGACCGGGGGACCGTATAAAAATTTAAATTTCGTAATTTTTTAATAAATGTTTTTCTTGACCCAAATCGCTTTAAAATCAATTCTTGACCTTATTTAAACCATTTTTGTAATTGGAAGTATGCATCTACGACCAACGGTTGCGAAAATAACGGTCGGTCAGGTTATACGTGGACACACTGTATAATACAATAATATCGTGTATTAAACATAATTTTAAAGATTGATTGATTGGTTGGTTTTTGATGGCCAAATCGAGGGATATAGGTCCTAGGAGGAGTGCGCTCTGTGGGGCTCTTTCTAGGGGAACCTAACCCGTATTTACACAAGGTTTCCCAAGGTTGGAATAAAACCACGAAAACTTCGAATGGTTAGGCCAACGGGCGCGATTGGGTTCGAACTCAGCACCTCCCGTCTACCAGCTTCGAGAGCAGAACCTCTCAGCCACTGGTGGGGCCATAATTTTAAAGGATTGACAACACATATTGTAAACCGGTGCACTGGCAGGTTTCGAGCGTTATGAACCATCCTTGCCGCAACTGTAGGATTTTTTATTTAGAAATATTGAATTCACACCAGAAAATTTTGGATAGCAATTTTCTTTTATTTTATTTATGGATTATCTATCATTTTATAAAGCTAAAATAACTATTAAAACCATAGAACTATTAATAAAGAGGAAGTAACATATCCTTAAAATAGTGAAGCTTAAACTCTAACCGCTTTCGCAAGGGATGATTACCTCCGGTAAAAACTTCCACCAGTAAATTTATATAGAAATTTTCAACTTATTTAAACACCCTATTATTGCAAAATTTCAGTCACAAATAATGGCAGAAACAGATTTTCATTTTTACTGGTGTAAGTTTACTTCCGCGATAGTCAATCTCTGTGTTCCCCCCCCCCCCCCCATAGTCTGACAATATATCCGATATTCATTATATCGTAACTTCTTCCTAAATATCACGCAAGTAATTATTAAACTGCCATACATGTGTAAAAAATATCAAACATTGACTAAAATTAATTTTTAATCATTTAAGCATTTCAGCGTGTTTGATTGATTAGAATTGCTACTTGAACACATTTAATAATGGAGTTATGAACAAAGAGGGGGAGGCATAGAGTACATTGACAATCAGCTGCCAGTGAAGTAACTGAAGAGGTTGTCCCAAGATGGCGGCTGCTTTTTTAAAATCAGATCTACAGTTTCAAAATACAGCCAGAACAAACTTTCCACCAGTAAAATTCAATATAAATGTTTATCTTTTTAAAGCGTCTTATTCGTGTAACTATTTTCTCAAAAATTTGGTAAAAAATTCTATTTGTTTTTACGGGCGTCAGTTTGACTGGTAAAACTGTCAGTTTGTTTCACCGGTTGTCACAGTATGGCAGAAATGCAGGACCTGACTACCGCAAAAGTAAACTTACACCAGTAAAAATGAAAATCTATTTCTACGATTATTTATGACTAAAATTTTGTATCAATAAGGTCTTTAAATACGGAGAAAATTTCTATATAAATTTACTGGTGGAAGTTTCCACCGGAGGTAATCAGCCCTTGCGAAAGCGGTTACAGTTGAAGCTTCACTATTTCAAGGGTATGTCAGTTCCTCTTTATTAATAGTTAATTTTATTAATACATGAAAATATACATCGTTCCAAAGTAGTGCTCTGTATTCGGTGAGTTCCAATTGGGATTGTCTATTAGGTGCTACTCAAACTTAGTCAACTATTACTGGGGGTTGCTACTGAGAACAACTCATACAGTGGAACCACAAATTGAAATCAAAATAACCAAAATACTGCAGAAGTCACGTAAAGGTGATTTTCCAGCACTTAAACGATAGATCGCATGTCTCAAAAACGATGAAGAGAAACACACTGAGTATTACTCAGATGGGATGTGGTACCCGACCCGCTTTATTTCCCAGATCTTGCTCTTTGTTTTCACCCATTCAGAATCATGTTTCTGAGCAACACTCCTTTGATTGTATCTAAAAATGACTCTATTCATGAAGAGTGACAAAAGACAAGTCTTTCTTTATCCGAGAAATTCGGTTTTTACCAAAAAGGTGAGAAAATGATGTAGCTACACTGTAAAAAAAAACACGGACTAAAAAACTGAGATTCTACTGGCAATTGAGACGCCAGTACTATTTCCGTATTTCAACGGAAATCCCCCCCGCCCATAAATTCCAGAAATCCGTATTTTTACAGAAAATTTTCCTCGTAAATTACAGAAAATTTTCCGTTTTTCTGGAATTTACGGGGGAAAGTTTTCGTTAAAATGCAGAAATAGTACTGGCGTCTCGATTGCCAGTAAAATTTCCGTTTTTTTTTTTTTTTTTTTTTTTTTTTTTTTTTTTTTTTTTTTTTTTACAGTGTAACGATGGACAATACCTTGAATAACAGGTATTTACCACTTTATTTTCTAATAAACGTTCATTGTCATAAAAAAGAGCTTTGAAATTAAGTTTATCACACAATAAATTACATAAAATAAGGTAAACATACCTTCATTTTCTTAAAATATTCTACTTGTTGCCTCGTAATAAGACGATGACGATTTTCTTCGGATATCTAGAAATAGACAAAGAATTAAAAAAATGCTTTATTCCATCTTCTACAAACATGGCATAATTTAATCTTTAGTGTTATCTAAATTTTGAACTTTGCGTAATATTTTATAAATCATTAAACTGAATAATTTAATTTGCATTTAATTTGGAAATTCTGGGCAAATTCCTGGATTGGAAATTAATTTACAAGCAAACACTACTCAGTATAGATAAAGATCAGATGAAAAAAATAATGTGCTTTTATTAAAACGTTATAATAAAAATTATAATAAACGTTCATTGTCATAAAAAAAGAGCTTTGAAATTAAGTTTATCACTCAATAAATTACATAAAATAAGGTAAACATACCTGCAAGCGCCTAATATGGCTCGCTTGTTGCCGCATAATAGGACGATGACGATTTTCTGCGGTTCTCTAGAAATAGACAAAGAATTAAAAAAAATGCTTTATTCCATCTTCTACAAACATGGCATAATTTAATCTTTAATGTTATCTAAATTTTGAACTTTGCGTAATATTTTATAAATCATTAAACTGAGTAATTTAATTTGCATTTAATTTGGAAATTCTGTGCAAATTCCTAGACTGGAAATTAATTTACAAGCAAACACTACTCAGTATAGATAAAGATCAGAAAAAAAAAATAATGTGATTTTATTAAATATTAATAAGGAAAAAAGAGGGCACGCTGTAAAAATTAATATTGAAATATAAAAATAAGTATGGAAACGTTTCTCAATTTAAAATTCCAATTTATCTCATTTTCCATTTTATAGATCATGTTTTATACATAATGGTATAGGGGAAATGTACTTTTAAATACTATTTTTTAAACTGTGTAACAATTTACACTTTTTGTATAGTTTTTAAATAATTTTCAAGCATGGATTGTTTAAAAATCTACTTCTATTTCTTAACCCTTGAATGCATAAGTTATTTTTAAATATATTTCTATTTCTTAACCCTTAAATGCATGAGTTATTCTTTGAGAATCGTATTTTTTATTCTTATATTAAAAATTAGAAACCAGAAATTTTAAGATAGATTTTTAACTTTATTTAGTAGCATATTTATGTGAAGTTTAAAGGATTAATATTTCTATATAAATATAGTGGTACCGAAGAACTTCATTTATTTATTAAAAGTTAAATAAAAAGTAATGCAAATTTCTATCACTATGCATTTAAGGGTTAATTATCGTTAATGAATCTTCTCTTCTTTACTTTTTGGGACACATGTATAAGAATAATTTTTTCGAAAAGTTTTTCTTTAATTCTTATGGTTTTATTTGGAGCTGCGTGTACATACAAGGATATGTCTTTCCCAGTAGAAACTGTATTTATTCATAAGGAGTATTTTTACTAGTACACAATTTTCTATTTGTTATGAACTGAATAATATTGTTGTTTTAATGTTCAATTGAATGAAAAAAATAATAACAAGCATAATAAAACATTAAAAATATATTTAATTTTTATTTCAAACAATGAATAATGAAAAACCTTGCATTTAAATGAAAATTTATTTATTTAAGCGTAACGAATATATTAAAAGCTATTAAAATATTAAAAAAAAAAGTATCAACTTTTACTAGAATAAACGAATAACATTAGCTGAATAAAATATCACAAAATATTTGCTAAACATTATTTAAATGCATGGAGATATAGAAAGTCTGATAAAATCCTTATATATAGATATATATTTACATATAAAAAATCATTATAAAACAACACAAATTACCATATATTTATTTATTTATTTATTTATTATAACTATGATTTGGAGTCGTGGCTGATGTAACTACTTCAAACAAAATATTCGTGATTAGTTTTTTTTTATTGAGCTTATAGTAACATCTTACAGCGGAGACCGCAGTAATTGCAATGTTAACCTTCCGTACTGTGGGATCAATTCTCAGCAGTTCCCGACACCCGGAGGAGGGAAAATCCCCTATTTCCTGGTCTTCATAATTTAGTGCACGTAATGCCGCAGTGCATGTTCAGAGGCAGCCCTCACCCTCCCCGTTCATCCTAATTCATAATGTCATATATCCTATTTGTTGCAAATTTTGTCTAGTTTCTGAATTTCGTAATGCTTTTCCCCTAAAACAATAAGAAATTTAAGTTAAAAACAACTTTTTTTTTTGGGGGGGGGGGGGGGATCGGTGGGGATTTTTGGGGGAAAGTTAAACATTCGGATTCAGCGACCCAAAAATCTTAATGTAAACTTTATAGAGAAAGTTCGGAGGGGAGATGGGAGGACGAATGTAAACGTGTGAGTGGTTAAGTGGAATTGCGCAACTTAGTTTACGGAGCACTGCGCGCATGTTCCGAGGCAAATCCCCCCTTCCCCTTCATCCTAAGTCATAATGTCACATATCTAATTTGTTGGAAATTTTGTCTACTTTCTGAATTTCTAGATACTTTTCCCCTAAAATAATAAAAAAATTGATTTTTTTTAATAAAATCCTTTTTTGAAGGCTTTTTACCAAAATTTGGCGGGTTGCCGGGGGAAAATTTGGTGGGAAGTTACAAATTCGGATTCAGCGACCCCAAAAACATCTAGAAAGCCGATTTCCAGTACTACCATTAATTTTGCTAGGTAAAATTCCCTATTGCCTGGACTATAAGTAATATAAAACATAGTTTCACATTGGTGAGAAATAATTAATTAGTTCGCTTTTTACACAGTCGGGGTTTTTTATTTTTTAAATTTAATTTTTACTTGTTAGGTGCTTCCGTAATTATATAAAAACGTAGCACCTATAGTCGCCGTGTGGTTCGCCCGTCTGTCCACATATAACCAGTGTTGTCTGAGGGCTATTTTTTTAAAATACACATTTCTTGACTGACGCCTCTTTTTTGAAAAGGTAAAATTCGCCTTATTTAATGGCATAATAATTAAGGCGAAAATAAGGGGGATGGTACCATTTCAAAAAAGTGGTGCCAACTAAGAAATCTGAATTAAAAATAAGTAACCCACTGGCAACACTGCATATAACAGCGCAAGAACTAAACAACCGAATGGTTTGGAAATTAATATATGTGTATAATCGTAGCAGAATTTTGTCGAGTCATTTCAAATTTTATTAAAATTGAATTAAAGTTTAAAATATATTAATAAATCTTTTCTTCATTCTATTAAATCCTATCATATGTAATTAATTTTTTGATATTCCATGATAGGCAATGGTTCTTAGGTTGCCATGGTAATTTCGTGATATTTAAGATGTAGTCATATTATTTCTGTATTATTGAATTTAATATATATAATCGTAATAAATTTTGTATTTATGCATTTTTGCATAAGATTGCAACAGCTATTGCACCAAGATCTGAGTATTTATAAAACTAGTTATACTACGAACGCACCTCATTTGCCACGTTTGACGTACAATTTCCAACTTGTTTCTTTTTTTGGCGTACTATACAGTTATTTATGATGATTCAGCTTTCAAGATATCCATAAGATAGTTGTCAAGGATATACATTATTTAATTTTTTTAATCTCGGGTTTATATCGTTCGAGTTACATTTTATCACCGTGTAAAATAAAATAAAAATAAATCAAAATATTTTTAAGTCAAATTATTACATATACCTGAAATTTTCTTTAAAAAATGAAATCAAATTAGTACAAAGAAGAAGCAATGCACATTGGTATATAATTATATTAAGACAGTTCTCAAGTTCACTGCTCAACAAGCGGGTGAAAATTTTGACGCATTTACGGACTCATTTTTAAACGTAAAGTCACAAAATTGGCAGGGTTGACAATTGAAGCGATTTGGAATCGAAATAAGTTCTCCGTTTTTTGATAAATAAATTACTTATCGAGTTACAAGCAATTTTGATCACATGACAGCAGGTTTTTCTTCTTTCTCTGGCTGATTTTTTTCCATTCGTCCGGAAATTTGGTTCAAAGACATACTATTTTTTGAAAAATCTTTTCGTTTACCAAAAACTGAAAAATGTCTTTCGATTACATAGTTTCTGAATAACAACACCTGCCAATTTCATGATTTTCGGAACAAAAATGAATTTTGTGTCATAATGTCACCCCTTTGGATGGGTGAACAGCTTTAAACACATTTTATGGTTCTTCATATGATTTTCTGCTTGAAAAAAAACGGAAGGCTTGCAATAAATTAAAAATTAACCTACAAAAAGCAAACAAACTTACTGAACGCGTCCAGTATCCAGCACCGCGTACCCTAGATGATCTGTTTCGTCTGCGGCAACTTGTATTCCGGCAGCAATTTTCGCAGATATCGTCTTCGCGAAAATACTAGAAAGTGACAAAAAATTAATAATTTACAAAATGTTAGGTTTATCGCTTAAATTTTCTATAAATGTATACAAGCAATTAATGGTGGAATAAATATTACTAATTAACAACTTTCTATTTTGGCTGTTTGAGTTTAACCTCAATAATTGACATTTTATTGCAGTGGTGTAGCGTTGGGCGGGGGGGGGGGGGGGGGGGGGTCAGCAATTTTACTACCAGCATTACTGTATGCTAACTTTTGCTTTGTTTAATCGTATAACGTTCAATGATTAAAGAAAGCCAAATTTTCTATATAATAGTGCTGGTAGTAAAATGATCGACCCCCCCCCCTCACATACACGACCTAAAAACTACGCCACTGTTTTTAAGTATTGACAATATTAAGCGACTTTAAATAAAGAATTTCTGTTTTTAGCCGTAGTCTATATGTATGTGTATGTATACAGGGTGATTCAAAAAAAGATGGGAAAAATTTTAAGAGGTGATAGTACACACCCAAACAAACATTTTGTATCAAAGAATGCATGGTCGAAAACTAAACGTAAAAAAGTTAGAGGGCGCCAAAAGTTATGTTCTTATACGAGGCAAAAACACACAATGAACGATTAAGTTAAGTTACGAAAACAAATTTATTGGCATTTGATTACAATAAGTGCTCAAAACATTGACCGGCAGCTTTTATGCACGCAGTACAACGGCGAAGAACAGATTGGCGAATTTTCTGAAGCACACCAGGCATATCGCGAACTTCCCCTACAGCAGCCGAAAGCTTGGCGACAAGTTCTTCTGCGGATTCAATGGGAGTTTCATACACAAGAGCCTTTAGCTGTCCCCACAAAAAAAAAAAAAAAAAAAAATCGAGACATGAAAGATCTGGCGAGCGCGGTGGTGCCTGGTGTGTTTCCGAAAATTCGCCAATCTGTTCTTCGCCTTTGGACTGCGTGCATAAAAGCTGCCGGTCAATGTTTTGAGCACTTATTGTAATCAAATGCCATTAAATTTGTTTTCGTAACTTAACTTAATCGTTCATTGTGTGTTTTTGCCTCGTATAAGAACATAACTTTTGGCGCCCTCTAACTTTCTTACGTTTAGTTTTCGACCATGCATTCTTTGATACAAAATGTTTGTTTGGGTGTGTACTATCACCTCTTAAAATGTTTCCCATCTTTTTTGAATCACCCTGCATACCATAATATATACGGGGCATTCTCATAATCTTTTGACTGTTAAGCCCCTGAATAATAATTTTGATTTTAGTACATGGGCGATTCTCAAAAAGTGGGCACTGGACACACGTCATAACTTTAAACCTTTCAAACATAACTTTAATTATCATTGACTTTATTATTATTATTTTTTTTTTTTTTTTTACACTGAGTTTTTAATTCTATTCAGAGACAGAAAATGACATAATTTATTGTAAAAGCTTTGTATAAATATCTTAAAATTGTATTATTTTATGCTAAAGAGGCCAATTTCGGACATTCATAACGTTAACTGCTCCAATGTACCACCAAGAAAAATAGTTTTAACTTTTTTCCAGGTGGTTCTAATGGTAAACGACGAATGCATAAAGAAAACGGATGCTTTTTTGATAATTTCGTTAAGAGATGGCAGGCTGATTTATTGTTTTTTTGAAGATAGAAGGACTTTTCTATAAATAATTTTTCTGTATTTTGTTATGTCAGAAAGTAACGTACGTAACAAAGCATTTTATTTTATTATTATTATTACTGGATAACAAAAAGTTATTTTATACATATATATATATATATGTATACACATACAATTACTACATTCTTAGTCTTAAGAATTTTTTAAATACTAAGCGCAACGTCCAAAATCTGTAACGTACGTGCGAAAAAATGTCCAAAATTTGTAACGTACACAACTGCTAATTAAATGCTTTAATAATTAATTTTCCAGAATAGTTGCTGTCTTATAATGTTTGTGTATAATTTTGTAGACATACTATTAAAAATATTTATGTATTATATTTATAGACAAAATTTTAAAAAATTGGCCTTAAATTTGAAAATTTGAAAAATTGCATATAGTTAACGTTTAATGATCCCACCTTTTGAGAATCTCTCATATATTCTTGTGGTTTTATTATTATTATTATTATTATTATTATTATTATTATTATTACGTATACTGGGAAACATCCCATTGCATGACTGCATAACAATATTAACGAGATAAATAAGTTTTGGTCTATTGTGGGGGTCAAAATATCCAGGAAACTCCTATACCGTCCCGTGTCCCTGATGCTGATTTTTAATTTTGGAGCTATCTGTATAAAATTGTTTCAATAATAGTAATTCGATGTAATTTTCCCCAGAAACTGGGACTATTTTTTATATAAATATGTAGCAAAAAATTAACCTGCACACATTTTTACGGTTTTTATTGTTTTTTTAACTCTGCCCCTGGGTTTTAGATTCTTTATCGTCCCTCTTCTAAAATTATACAGAAAATCACTTCAGATGCAGCCACAAAATTTTTTGAAGTTTTTTCTCATGCTTGAGAATGCTAGAGAATGAATGTCTAAAATTCTTTGACAGCAAATTTACTGCAGAATTTAAATCAGCATTTAAATATAAATTTCAAGCATCGTGGCTTTATTGGTAAGTCTTACCGTCCCCAAGGTTTATTCCTGCACTTTTCGAGGTAAATTATTATTTTTTTTTAATCCAATATAAATAACTGTTTCTAAAAATCAACGAACATTGTAGCTATCACTTAGTCTTAACATGATTCGCCTAAAATGGGTGGTAATTTTCATTACCGTCCCATCCTTACCATCCTTTTTTCCCCCCTTACCGTCCTTTTTTTTTCTATGCCTTCCCCTTTTTTACCTTACCGTCCCTTCTTTAACACATCTTTAAGACAATGTTACACCAAAATTTTGTACTACAAATATTATATTGCTATTATTTCTTATCTGAATGTCCTGTGGGTATTATGGAAATTCATAATAAGTAAAAATTTAAAAGAAAATAAAAAGTTTTAGTGTAAAATGGTAAGGAAAATTAAACTTGCAAGTTTAACTTAAACCTCAGTTAAATAAAAAAAAATTCGCTGCTGACTATTTTTTCTTTATTTTGAATCATTAACACTAGAACGCCCGAAAGTAGTCGATCCGACTCCGACCATATGATTAAACGTCAACTTGAACCAGAAATTCTTTCATAAAATAAGTTAAATGAAAACCACTCAGATTTATATTAAATAAATCAGTCCAATAATTTTTAATAAGAATTCTGGTCTCAAATATTTTTATGAAACTTTAGTAAAATTTCCGGGCGTTCTAGTGTTAAGGCATTCGTCTAACACCTCTTTAACTCTTTCTAGGGCAAGGTACTTGTATTCGTAAAATGTTTAAATAATTTAATGACACCAGCATTAACAACAGATTTTATTTGTTACGAAGTAAACGTAAATTTTCGCGTACTTAATAAAGAAGACATTTTCATCATAAAATTCCGGTGCCAATGTGGCAATTTGGGATTAAAATTATGTGATGCCGTGACGGTATCACCGCCCTTTAAGGGGTTAAGTCAATGTTATACCAAAATTTTGTACTACAAATACTACATTGTTATTATTTCTTATTTGAATGTCCTGTGGGTACTATACAAATTCATTATAAATAAACATTTAGAAGAAAATTAAAAGTTTTAGTGTAAAATGGTAAGGAAAATTAAACTTGCAAGTTTAACTTAAACCTCAGTTAAATAAAAAAGATTTCGCTGCTGACTATTTCTTTATTATTTTGAATCATTAAGGCATTCGTCTATCAGTTTAACCCTTAAATGCGCGATTTTTTTATTTTGTTTCGAAAAAATTATATATGATTCTCTAAAAGGTTTAATACACAGGAAGAATAATGAAAAAAAATCAGGGATACATTTTTAATATAATACGTCAATCTTTTTTTCTGTTGCACTACAACTAAAAACTGCTGTCGTGTGGCTGTTTTACGCTACAATATTCTAAATTAGTAAATATTTTAATAAGTATGTCTCCAAATACCTTATTTTATATAATTACTTATTTTATAAAGCTCAACTCGTTAATTCCCATGATAGAATACGTTCTAGAAATTACGTAGTTCAGAGAATCTGACTTTACACCAGAAAGTATCAGTGGTTAATTTTGCTTTATTTAAATACGGAATGTTTGTTATTAATTAAAGCATATATTGCTATTTTAATTTTCTCGTGTGAATTAGGTATATACGAATAAAATAAAATCTATTCAATTCAAAACACTGTTCTTTGGATACATGCAAAGATACTCACTAAAATGTTAAATTGATATTTTAGCAAGTTTAATTTCACCAGATTTTTATTCCTGAAAGTCAAAAGAGTGTGATAATGCCCCATATATAGAATACATACAGTATGCATGACCAAATTTTTATGAAAAATCTCTGAGCGAAATGAATGTAACTATATATACTACATTTTTAGTACACAGGGGAAAGTTTAAAGCTAAAAATAGTAGCTGTTTTATTTTTTAGGGATATGTCAAAAAATTTAATTCAAGTTTCTCGATTGGATGTCAAACATGAGCGTTGCTGACAAGTAGAGTGTTTTATAAACAAGTAAGTGGAACGAGCACACAATCAGGGCAAAAGCCTCATAAAAGACGGGTTTTTTTCTTTTTTTATGGGGCTACAAAGTTATTTTCCTTTAATTTTTTTTAATTGGTTAAAAAGAATATGAAGATTCGCAACGGTGTTTTTGCGCATGCCGAATGATTCATTTGAATATCAAAATAACTACAAGGTGCGTCTAAAAAGTTCGGTGAATGGATTTATATCTCATAAACAAAGCGAGTTAAAAAAAAAAAATGCGTCCCTGCGCATGTGCAGGTAAAGACCAATGGAGAGACGGTATGTAGCAAGAAGCGCAAGAAACCAAGGTTGAATAGTCTGCTATGGGCAGTCGAACGATGTATGTTTGAAAATTGAATGAAATGGAGCAACGGATAAATATCAAATTTTGCTACAAATTGGATAAAACCGCCACCTAAACGCATGCAATGTTGGTCCAAGTGTACAGAACTGACGCAGTGAGCAAAAAATACGTGTACGATTGGTTTAAACGTTTTCGGGAAGGAAAGGAAACCGTGGATGACGAAGCACGCTCAGGTCGACCCTCAACAAGTGTGACGAAAGACAACATCGAGCGGGTGCGACAGATGCTGTTAACACGTTCACGCCGGCGCGGCGGTTCACACTCGACTGTCTCAGTGTTCTCAATCTCCGGCTTTTTGCACACCACAATTATTTTAGAGAAAATATTGTTCCTTTAAATCACCCAATTGTTCTAATTAAATAAAACAATATTTTCTGTATTAAAATACTGGTATCCAAAAAGCCGGAAACTTGGCAGCTTCGAGACAGTCGAAGTGTGACCCACCGCGCCGGCGTGAACGTGTTTTAAACAATCGCCGACTGTCTTTCGATGGATATCGGAGGAATTGAGAATCAGCAAGAACGTGTATCCGAAGACGTGTGACATCTGTGCTTCGGTCGTTCCAAAAAGAGGACTTCGCTGACTCATTCCTGCAGCTTTTTTCAACGATGTCATAAGTGTATTGTGGTCAAAGGATCTTACTTTGAGGGTGATTAAAGGTATTTTGTTTTCACGTTTTTTTTTATTTGTCATATACTTCCATTCACCGAACTTTCTAGACGCACCTTGTATTATGCCTATGCCTACTTTCTAGAGCCTTATCAATGATAAGTAAATTACTTTATTTAATAAATTTTTTTAATATATTATTAGTCAAAATTCCCTGATATCAGGTCAGTGATAGTAAAAACTTATTTTCTAATGCAGCGAACGACAATTACTTTATCGAAAATATAACTAACTACAATTACAACTATTAAATCATCAGATATGAAACCACTGCCAACTGAGTGCTGACACAAAAAATGGCGACTTTCAGAGGCGGATTTTTTTAAGCGTTTGGACGATCCCCTAAATTTAGACACCAGTATTTTCCAAACGTTTTCGTGGAGTTAATTAATCTCAGAGAAATAAAAATGAAAAAACTTTGACATTTTATTGGCACTCAAGTTCAAGGAACAGTACAAACTCTGCGAAAAATCCACCCACGACAGCCGCCATTTTTTGTGTCAGCGCTCAGGTCTTGTATTCAGGGTTAGTGGTGAAACTTGTGATTGCAAAAGAGACAGATTACCAACGGGGTAATATTCTACCAGTAAATTTTAATATAAATTTTCATCTTATATAAACGCTATATTCGTGAAAAATCACTGTCAAAAATTTACATTATTTTTTACTGGTGGAAATTCGCCCCGTTGCACAGTGTGGTATTTAGCCCCAAAACCTGACCAAAAATGATTATTTCAAAAATAGTTTTCCTACCCTGCTTTATTATTCCTCATGATGTTAAGTAGTTTCTGCATCTAATTGCGAAACGCTCAATGCGCTTGCGTGCCACAGCGAGTCACGTGATCAGTCGGAAGTTGCCGTTCGCCTACAGTGGTCGTGTGATTTTCCGATGCTCTCAGATTTTAGTGTTTTGAAATCTCTTGTAATTTTGCGTCTTAACAAGTTGGTGCTTATTGCTGTGATGGATTGTTCTAAACAAGGTATGTACTTTATAAACACTATATTTGCGTGATAAACATTCAGCTGTTTTTTGTCGTTATGGTCGATAACTTAGATGTAATTAACAGTGTCATAAATATAATTATCTGTAATATTTAGAAAGAATTTTGTTATATTTCTAAACATATCTAAGCTATGAAAACTATTGTGTAGCATGCAGTACTTAGTATACAAGATAGTTATAAAACAAATCAGCCGCCCGAAACCGCCCCCCTATTTTTAACGAATTTTTTTGTTAGGTTCTACAATTTCTGACATAAATTACAGCAATTTAGTTTTTTATTTATTTTTTTAACAGGGCCTTTTGGATTGAGGTCTATGACTCGAAATGAGTTGTATGCCATCATGAAACACTCAAATGAGTCAACGTTTGATGGAAAGCTTGAATTTATGGAGGAAGATTTATTAAGAAGTTATTCTGAAGGTGATCTAAGGATAGCTGAGATGAAGCAATAGCTCTCTGTTATTAAAAACCAATTCAAGCAAAAATGGTTAGCTGCTCATAAAACAAGGTCAAGATTCGAAGAAAACAATGTCGAATGGTTAAACGGCACTATATTGCTGCCAATTGCAGGTACGTGAAACACAACAGATGCAAACCCTTTACTTTATTATTACTGTGTGCTTCGTTTTTTGCTTATATTTCGTTTTCTGTGCAGTGAAATGAAACTTGTTTCTATTATTAGAAATATATTTAGTAAGTAATTGTTATTGTTGCAGGAGGCAATCGCGGTCGTCCTCAAAAATCTTTTGTAGAATCAAGTGAAAGAAGCAAACGCCGCAAAACCAAAGACCTTCGATTAAAAGACGTGGAAGTATTGACCTACGCTACCCAAATGAAATTGCGGGAATCAGGCAAAGTACATGCTTCTAATATCGTAAAAGATCTTACAAAAAGTTCCCGAAGAACAAAAAAATATGTAAAGACCATGAGAAAAAGTAGTGAAGAACAAGAACAACCTCGCCAGTTATCACCTTTACATGCTTTGTCCATGTATACAGAAGCAGGACTTACTAAAGCCCAATATGAGAGAATACGAGAAACGAATAAAAGCTTTTTTCAGTGTTATTCTGTTCTTCAAAGAGTAAAAAAAGAATGCTGTCCAGAAATTCACAGGGTGACGTGTGCCGAAGTAAAAGTGCAAAAGTTGATGGATCATACTGCAACGCGACTGATTTTACATCTAAGAGAAGTTGTAGAACCTTTGAGTGATGACGAAAAACGTTCTTTAATTTTAATAAGTAAGTGGGGTTGTGACGGGTCACAGCAGATGCAATATAAAACAAAGTTTTAAAATGAAGCCGATTCTGACTCCAATATTTTTCAAAGTTCTGTGGTTCCTCTTCAGTTACTTTACGGGCCCGAAAAGAAAATTCTCTGGCAAAACCCAACACCATCATCACCTCGCTACTGTCGACCTATAAGAATTCGATTCATCAAGGAGACAAATGACGTTACAAAAGAAGAAATAAAAGATATCAAATCACAAATCACAGCACTTACCAGCACAGAAATTGCCGATGTGTCCATAAGACATAGAATGTTATTCACCATGGTGGATGGAAAAGTATGCAATGCCGCAACACACACAAAATCTACGATGAGGTGCTACATATGCGATGCTACTTCATCTGAGTTTAATGACTTATTAAAGAAGAGGGAGTGTAAGAAAGAAAATTTAAGTTTCGGGCTTTCCTTGCTACATGCTCGTATACGATTTTTCGAGAGTATATTACACGTAGCATATAGATTACCTGTAAGAAAATGGAACGCCCGCCTTTCTTCTGAGGAGAAACAAGCGGTAGAAAATAAAAAAAGAGAAATTCAGGATAATTTCAAACAACAACTCGGGCATTAGTGGATATTTCCAAGGCAAATTTTGGGAATACGAACGATGGAAATACCAGCAGAAGGTTTTTTGAAGACTATGAAATATCGGCAGCAATAACCGGAGTCGATAAAATTTTGATATATCGATTAAAAGTGATATTAGATACATTGTGTTGCGGATATAAAATTAATACAGATGAATTGGAAAAATATTGCCAAAAAACTGCTGAAATGTATGTGACGCTATATGGTTTTTATCCCATGTCTCCTACAATGCACAAGGTACTTTGTCATGGAGCAGATGTCATAAAAGAAGCTATTCTGCCATTAGGTCAACTAAGTGAAGATGCTGCAGAAGCTCGCAATAAGCATATTAGGTCGTTCAGATTAAACTACACAAGAAAGTTTTAGCGCGTTGCCTGCAATATGGATGTCCTGAATAGGCTTCTTTTAACTTCTGACCCCCTAATAATGAGCATGAGATGCAACACAAACAAGAAAAGAAAGCCCTTATCTTCTGAAGTTTTAAATTTGTTATCAGAAAGTGATATCACAAATGTTAATATTCTTGATGAGAGTAATAGTGATGAAATTCATGAATAAATGTTTTGATTTATAAATAAGACTTTGTTTTACCATTTTTACTCCATAATTCAAATAAAAAAGGCAGATCTGTAGCTGTTAGAGAAAAGGAATAATTTTGGGCAGGTTTTGGGGCTAAATACCACACTATCCGCTCTTCCAGCAATTATTGGTCATAGACTTCAATAGTTAAATTTATTCTTCAGTCAAATTCTTTTGTGTGTCCCTGTAAATGAATGATATATTCTATGCACACTATATTCTACAATAAATGCCTTAGTACACCTTAGGGATGTATATAAATTTCAGTACGTTTAAAATAATGTAATATCATTAAAATACAGGGCAAACGATTATTTCCCCATAGACCATGATGTAAGGAAGCATTTTGGTTGTCTCTGTAAATGAATCGTAAATGCTATAGACTTCATTTACAATACCAAACAGGCCATAGTGATACCCAATAACATCTAACAATTGCAAGGCAATCGGACTTTATTTACATAGAAAAATATTTTTGGCCAGGATTTCGGGTCAAATACTCCATTGTGCGTTGGTACCGTAATTTTCGGCCTATAATTCGCGGATCAAACAATCATTATTCGACCCAGAAACTTCTAAAAATAAAATATAACTTGTCAGATCGCGGCAAATATTTGGCTTCAATTACTAAATAAAATTTCTGGGTCCAAACAGAATTGTTTGATCCGCGTATTATACGCCGGAAATTACGGTAATCTGGCCCTTTTTTAATCACAAGTTTTATACTTTATGACCCAATGCTTGGTTTAAAACGACCTTTACAAAAAAGTCGCTACTTAGCTACTTTCGTAATTTATAAAAAGATTCAATTTATATATGAAATGGGAGACACGGATTAAATAATACAGTGATCCCTCGTTATATCGCGGCTACCAACATACAATTAAATGAGTGCTATATAAACAAGGACATTACAAGATACATTACAACTAAGGATATTACAACTAAGATGCAGCATACAAAATAATATACAAGAAAATGTGTTCTGTTTTTCACCAAAAAGTTAGTTTATACACACCTTAAGAATTTCTTAGAAAATTGAGAGATACTATATACATAAGACAAATAATATTCAAATACAATCACATAAAAAAAATATGGAGTTACTCTAATTAACATTTCAAACTTTTTACAGAATACTGTGGATTCAGATAAATAGAAATAATAAATGAAAATTTAGATACTAATTTTACTTGGGGAGCTATGGGGATCTCAAAAAGTAAGGAAATTTTAATGTATACGCATACATACATAAGAAATCACTGTAAAGACACCTAAAGCGTATTCCGAGCACCCTAAAATGTGAAATATAACAAAATTTACATAATCACGTTTTAATCCTGATAAAAAAATGGAGTTATGAATTAAGAGGAGAAGTCATATAGTGTACAATCTACCCGTTGCGAGTGAAGTAACTCAGGAGGTTGTCACAGGATGGCGGCTGATCTTTTACATCGGATCAACAGTTTCTGATTACAGCCGAAGCAAACTCAACTAGTAAGTTTTGAATGGACTATGTCGTCTTATTTCAGCGGCTTATTCATATAAAATTTCTCTCACAAATATGGCAAAAAATATTCTATTCGTTTTTACTGGTGGAAGTTGGCCCGAGTATTATAATCTCTTTCACTGATACTAAAAGAGGTTGTTTAGATTGTCACAATATGGCGGAAACACAGCGCGTGACTACCACTAAGGTAAATTTCCAAGAGTAAAAATAAATGTCTGTTTTTGATCATAATTGTGACTAAAATTCTATATTAATAAGGCGTCAAAATAAGGAGAAGGTTTGTATCCAAGTTTAGTGGTGGAAGTTTGCCCCGGCGGTAATGAGGTAATTCAAAACCGGTTACAGTTGATGCTTCTCCATTTTGAAGGTATGTCACTTCCTCTTTATTCATAGCTCCATAGCTGCCGACACCTTACCCTTTTTGTACTAAAAAAAATTTATAATACATTTTACCTTTTTAAATCGCTTTAATTTGCCTATTAAGGATGGCAAAAATTTCTTTTAAATTTTTGTGGTACATAAAATCGTAAAAGTTGGCAGCCATTGATTAAAATACTACACTTATACAGTTGTAAGTGTACACTTTAAGTACTGAAAATAAAAATGAGTTTAATCTACAGCTTATTTTTTTGGGAGGCATGAAAACAGAGCTATATATATGAACATTCGATATAGCGAGTGTCTATTCTTGTATATAAGATATTTATTCACAATCATATTACAGTATAATTTTTTATTTAATATTTTTACCGTAATTATTGCATTGGAATATAAAATTACCATTGACATGTATTTATAAATAGATTTGTTTACTTAATTCCCAAACACACTCTTAATATGTTAATTGCATCGAGCTCTCTTGAGAGTAAATTATATTGAATTATATAATTTTATATTATAGAAAACTACAGAAAACAACTCTAAAGGCAAACAAAAAATAAATCAGCAAATAAAACGATTCTGAATAATCAGAAAACCAGGTCGGCCTCTATTTTTATTCAGAAAATATGAATACACACCAAAAATTAAAAATAGTATTTTTTGTTTTGTTTAATGACGGTCATTTTGCGATTATTTAAAGAAAAAAAATTTCTTTCGAAGTTTTCGGTATGAATTTGAAATTTCAACATAAAAATGGAGACTGCACTGGCAACCCTGATGAGAACTATTTCTGAAAACATGCTATAAGTGTCAATGGGAAAAAAAATATGACTTCCTATGACGAACTGCTATGCATTACATACTTACCTATGAGATTCATTCGCGAATTGCGGAGCAGAACAATTTTTTCACAAAAGAAACGTTACGAGTATGTGACTTGTAGAATGGCATATTTTCCCTACTTGAAGTAGCGTTAAAGTTAAAAGTAGCGTCAGTTAAATAAATAATGATTTTTTTCATCGCGTTATTTGCTACACTACATTTTTCAAAAAGCTACAAATACTACAAACTACACAACAAACCACATTAAAATGTAGCCACTACTGTATTTTCACTATTTGTTGCGCGCTATTTCCGATCTCTGTACAAGGTTATGTTATTTAGTTTTGTAAAGCACACCGGTCCCTTTCCCACCATACCGGAAAGTGTTAACGCTTTCCAGCACTGTGGGTCTTCTGTCCCACCTATTTTTAATGCGCAAATGCAACAACGGTACCAGACTTTTGAAAACATAAATCCTTTTCTTATTTACCGGAAGAAAATTGTTTACTTCTTTCCAAATAAATTTGTTCGCAACATCTGGTATCATTCAATAATTTTAGTATTTTAGCAATGTAAGTACTTTGTCTCTGAATACTGCTTAACCCATTGGGGACGAGCGACCGGCATTCGTGCCGCGCAAGACAGTGTTGCCATAGTGGACTACTTTTTTTAATTCAGATTTCTTAATTGGCGCCACTTTTTTGAAACGGTAAAATTCACTTTGTTTTTGCCTTAATTAATGTGTCATTAAATAAGGCACATTTTACCATTTCAAAAAAGTTGTACCAATCAGTATTGCCAGATGGGCTATTTTTTTTTTAAATCAGATTCTTGATTGGCACCACTTTTTTGAAATCGTAAAGTGCGCCTTATTCAATGACATATTAATTAAGGCTAAAACAAAGGAAATTTTACCGCTTCAAAAAAGTGGGGCCAATCAAGAAATCTGAATTTAAAAAAAAGTAGCCCACTGGCAACACATGTGCCAATCAAGAATCTGATTTTTAAAAAAAAGTAGTCCATCTGGATACACTGGCGCAAGATGCTTAGAATTGGGAATTATTCTCACCAGTAAATTTTTTCTTATTTAATCCAAGCATTTTCCCGATTCAATTAGACAAAAATTTCTGTTTTAAAAAACCGGCGATTAAAGATTAAAAATTCTGCAAAAGACGCTCGTTCCGAAGGGGTTAAAAGCAACGTAGAAAATCATACAGACGTAACTTTTGTACAAACCACCGCCCCCTGAATAATAGGCCTGAGCGCTGACACAAAAAGGGCGGCTGCCAAACGGATTTTTCTTAGTGTGTGTACGCGTCCCTTTAACATTCGTACCAATAATTGTTAAAAGTGTTTTCCGTTTTATTTTTCTGAGATTAACCCTTTCCGGCACAGAAGAAATCTGTTCATAAAATGATGAAATGATTGATAATGGAATTTGCAAACGAACGTCTGAGAAGGTAAAAACTTGATTTTTCATGCTTTCATTATAAGAGCAAAATCTTATAAAAATATTTTTGGTGCCATTTGTAAATTTCGAATTAAAATTAGGAGGTCCTGCAGTGGGATTACTACGTCGGAAAGCGTTAAAGAAAACAAAGAAATCTTTTATAAAATATTGGTGTCAAAATATAAGGGACCGTACATACGTAAAAAAAAAAAATCAGCCGACGAAAGCCACAATTTTTGTGTCAGCGCTTAGGCTTAGTATTCAGGGAGCGATGTACAAACACGTATTTTTCGACTTTTGAAATCGGAACTTTTAGGCCTTTTTTGCAATTATTATTAAAAGGCAGTAATATTAATTTTATTTTATCGCTTAATTACTGTGATTTATGTAGACATAAATTTCCGTTCTGAAACGGTACTTACAATAAATTATAATTTAAAAAAATATTTTTTAAAGACAAGATTTTATTAGAATGTTTTAAAAAGATAAAAAATGTAGAAGAACACTCGTTTCAAATGAATTCCTTTAAAAAGAAAATTAATTTTCGAATGATTTTTTTTTTTTTTTTAACCATTTTAACACTTTCTAACGTAGTTGAAAAGTGTTTATTTCTTCGATATGTCTGTCCGCGCTCTACCTCTTGTAAATATAATCGGATTGCCTTGAAAGTTTTGTGTGTTATCAATACTTACTATAACACTATCGCTATTAAAATTGAATTGAGTAGTATTTGTAGTTCATTTACAGGGATAATCAAAATATATCGTTACATTGCAATCAACGAAAAAAAAAATAGTTTCAAGTGCATTTTAATGATGTTACACGAGTTTAAACATAATGAAATTGATATAAAATATGCATTCTGTAGACAATGGATTGCAAAGAACATATTTATTTATAGGGCCACACAAAAGAAATCCGTTACATAATGATATCGGGGAGAAATTGTTTACAGAGTATTTCAATTATGTTAAAGTATTTCAAATATGATGAAATTGACATACATCACTACACACTATGTGGTGTGTATAAATTCTACAGGTTATAATCATCTAACATAAAAAAATTCGTAAAGGTTACTGAGTTTGAGAGTAAATTTAAGTTTTTATACCCTAAATTGTTAATAACTTGATCCCCTTTTATCCGAACTTCTTCGTTATAATGCCCTTTCTCCAATTAGTTATTCCCACATTTCCACATTCCAGTTAAGACCCTGGATCCCTGAGGCCCGATACAGGGCCATTTGAATTTTTTGTGCATTAATTTTTGTAAAATTCCCCCCCTTTCATCCGATTTTCTTTTTCGAGACCTTTTTTCCATTTAGTTATTTCTCCGTTTCTACATTTCAGTTAAGACCCTGCCCCCTAGGACCTGACTGGCGATCCCTTTAAATTATTATGCGCCATGCATTTTTCATCCCCTAATTGTATCACCCTCTCAATGCGTAACTTTAAAGTTTAGTCTTGGATACTTCTCCATGGGCCAGCACCCTCATATTTTTATTCGGACCCTAGGGCTTTTTCTTAAGCATTCCCCCATTTTTGCGCATTTCTGTAAAATTTTATTCAAATGAATAAAACCCTATGCTTAATTTCGATTAATTGAAGATATAAAGAGCTAAGTACTAGGACCTTTTAACAGGTTTTCATCTTAGAGACTTACTCTCAACTATCATTTGACCCCTTTTTGGGCTCCTATTACAGCTCTTTTAAAAATGGTCTGATTCACTAGCTTTATTTTTTTTTTCAACAACTTCTTAGTTCCTCCAGCTTCTACATGGACCAAAAAATGATTTCTCAGACTTCAGCTACCACCAATTTTGATTGTTAATCGACTTACTGGGGTATTTGGTGCAGCTTCTTTAAAAGTTATCCGTTTTTCTTGCAATTTTCTTTAAAATAGTTAAAGGGTCCTTTGCCTACTTTATGATCTATTAAAAAATTTCTTTGTACTCCAGCTACCACCTGTTTTGAATATAAATCTTCTTTTTTGGCGCCAATTTACGTTTACTCACAGCAGAAGTAAATTAAAAATCGCGTTACTATTAATGGTAAGCGGTTAACTTTAGAGGAGAGGGTGGGGGAATTTCATTCTTAAATTAAACCTCGCGTTAACTTTAGAACTAATTCGTTAAATTTACAGGAGGCATCTTCCACCGCTTGGGGGCGCACCTCAGGTTCTATGGGCCCGATTTCAACAGGAATTCATTCATTCAACTTATATTACGATTTAGCTACTTTCTGCATTAGTAAAGTTTATCTTAGAATTCAGTTACCAACATTTTCGAACATTAACGGTGCATTCTTTTCTCGGGTACAATGGGACCGATTTCAAATGGAATTATTCCATTCAACTTAGCTTACGATTCAGCTACTTTCTGCATTATGAAAGTTTATCTTAGACTTATGTTACCGCCATTTTGAACATTAACGCAGCATTCTTTACTTGGTTTCTATGGTCCCGATTACTACAGAGTTTGGCTCATTCAGATTAATTTTCGACTGACTCTGGCACACTCGCAACACTTCCGATATACGCTGCCTTAAGCAGCGGTAAATCAGATCACAGGCTCGTTCAGAAAGTGGTTTGTTGGGAACTCGAGACGCTGAAGAAGACATTGGGCCTATCTCAGACAATTGAAGAAGAATCAGAGAATTGGGGAAATTAAGTTAATTTGAAACACTCTATGCTGCCGAAGTCGGTGAGGCCCCCTGAAACTAGGTTCATCTGAAACACGAGGCGTGTTTTTTAAGTAAGGGCTGTTTTGTTGTATACAATCGTAGGTGGCGCGCGCCGCAACGAGTGTTTGCGTCTTGTCCTGGCATTTTTTGGGAACAACTGTGCTCGATTGCAGCTGTGTAGGTAACCTGTACGGTCTGTCTGTGTCTGTAAAATGTTCAAGATTATGGAATCGCCCGACCCGTGTGAGGTACGGTCAGTGATACGCTTTTTGCTACGCAGAGCGATTCAAAACACGGCCTGCTTACAGAGGAAATTTTGTTACTTCATGACAATGAAAGGCCTCATACTGCAGCTCAGATCCGAGATTTAATGGGCTAATTGTTTAGGACCGCCACCCCGACCTTGCGCCGAGCGATTTCCATCTTTTCAACTATCTCAAACAATCATCTCGGCGGCAATCACTACAACGACGACGAAGACGTGAAAACAGACGTGACCTCTTGGTTATCGGAACAGGTGGCAAGTTTCTATGAAGAGGGTATTCAAAATCTAGTTGTAAGGTATCATAAATGTTTAAGGCTGTTCTTAACTGCTCTGCTCAACAAGCGCAAAACGTTTTGACACATTTACAAATTCATTTTTTAACGGAAAGGTATAAAATTGAAAAGCCTGGCCACGGAGTGATTTGGAATTGAACTGTTTTTTCCATTTTTTGATCAATCAATCACCTATTGAGTTATAAGCGAATTTGATCACGTGACAAACCCGTTTTTTGCCCGCTCTTGAGTGCTCTTTCTTCCTTCACGCGGAAATTCAGTTCAAAACGCCCACTTTGATACTATTTTCTGAAAGATCTATTGCGTTTGCAAAAAAATGGAAAAAACAGCTCAACTACATACTCTCTGAACAACAACACCAACTAGTTTCATGCATTTTCGAACAAAAATAAATTTAAACTTATGTCAGAAAGTTGCCCTTTTGGATTTGAAAACACCCTTAAACAAACTTGGCAACTATGTTGAAAAATAGAGAAATGTATGTAGAATCTGAAAATAAATTTGGTTTTTGAAAACATTCTTTCGTTTGGTTTTTATTTTCAAACCGCCCTTACTTAAAAAACACCTCTCGTATTTTCCGAAGAAATGAAAATCATACAAATTGAGTTTCCTTTAAGTTTATTATAACGGGCCCGAGCAGCCTCTGACAAGTCACCTAGTGCATAGTGAAGTAACTTAAAATAAATTCATAATTTCCTTTAAATGCTGACTGTTATATTTTTAAAAATAATTTTAATAAGATATATGTTTCAAAATAATTACCAAAATAAGCAATCATTAAAAAATTTGCAGGTAATATATATATCCAAAAATTAACTTGGTTACACACACATACACACACACATACAAAAAAAAAAAAAAAAAAAAAAAAAAAAAAAAAAAAAAAACTTACTTCGTCTTTATCTGCGTAATGCCGCAGACAACAGCAGTCATTGTCATTGCAAAATCTGTCGGGTCTGTGGGGCCCTGTTGTTTCCTAAGAATAAGTAAAATGTAAATAATTGAAGAATATTTGTAGTTTTTCTTAATTTTTATGTAATTGAAATGTATGTGATTGGGAAAAACAGAAAAGTCGTCTATATAATATATTTTGCTTGTCTATATAACAAAAATTTTATTTGTGAAATTTTGACAAATAAAAATTATTTTTGATACAAACTAGACATGTTCATGTGAGTAGAACACAGCGGTATTTAACTGGTTATATCAATTTTATCCTAATTATATTTTGTAATAAAATAATTGGAAGTATTAAGGAAAATTTGCTCTGAATGTCACAAGAGTAACAATTGGACGTACCCTTAGACAAAATAAACTTACCGCATTATTTGTGGGGAAACATCTTTCACAGCAGCATCGGGAATCATGAGATTCACTTTTCATAAGTTCCATTTCCTAAAATAAAGTAAAATGAAAATTTGATCAATATTTCTAGTTTTTCTTAATTTTTATGTGTGTGATTGAGAAAAGCAGAAAAGTTATAAATAAATGATGAACAGCTGTAGTCTTTCATAATTTTTAAGTGTATGATTGAGAAATACGGGCAAGTTATAAATACAAGGTTACCATAATTAAACTGACCGTACTCAGAGATCTGTAGCGCAATCTAATAGAGAGAATGACGCCAAATTTTGTAAGAAGATTAAGCAAGTCAGGGGACGTAGAATTCCGCGAAAACAAATAGTTCCAAAAGTCACCGCTAGGGGATATGTGGCGCTGTGTAACAGAAAAGATAGTTTTAAAAATACAGAATCAATACTAAAATTGTTAAATGTGCTAAATAAAAGATAATTTTATTTCAGTATTGATTCTGCATTTTTTAAGCTCTCTTTTGTGTTACACAGAGCCAAATATTCCATTAGCAGTGACTTTTAGAACAATTTTTTTTTTTCGAAGAATCCTTCGTCCCCCGTTTTGTTTATTCTTCTTCAAAATTTGGCGTCATTCTCTCAATTAGATTAAGCTACAAAACAATCTGACAAGGAAGGTCTCCATACTGGGCATACTCAGAATATTTTGAAAAAAAAAAATACCAATTAAACTACTTATGTATGTAATAAAGGATCAGTCAAATTTAGCGGCGGAATTACAGTAGAAAGTCTGTAAAAATATAAAATACTTTCGAGTATTTGGCGCGAAAAGACGAAAGCGTCACGCGATTTGGCGAGCAGTACTTTTCCTCGCCAAAAGCAAACGATTTTAATGCATCTGAAAATTGTTTGTTAATTGATTTTTAGAATGCGTGTAAAAAGTATTTAATGAGGTTAAACATAAACAATGAGAGAGTTTAATAAATACATTTTTTCGTATTACATATTTATGTTGCTTGTTACTTAATTTTATTACTTTAAAAACAATTTCATCTATAAAAAATACTTTCATATATTTAAGCGTATTCCAAAATAAAGACAAGATTCATTTAGCAGTTATTCATTTCAAACCAAGGAATTCGTTATTTCCATAGCAACAAAATTGAACCGACAGTGCTCAATTGGACTTAATTTTGAGATATTGAAACAATTTTAATTCATAAAATTTGATATTTAACTTTCATTATAAATACATATATGACAAAACTATAGCTAAATCAAACAAAAACTGACAAAACTACAGTTATTTAAGTTAAATTTATTTAAACAAGTTCAATATGAAATAATTTTATCTTAAAGAATATTCGACATGAAAAAGTATTTTTCGAAATTTCATTTCATTGTCAACCGATGATAAATCGCCAAAAAAACGAAAATTTCATTATTTTTTTACGAACGTTCTATCGGGGTTCCGCCAAAAATTTTTTTATAAACATATATATCCACATGAGACGAATACTCTGTAATTTTTTCAGATTTTTCTGAATATGCCCGTATGGAGACCTTCCTTGTGAGTACTGTCAGTTTAATTATGGCCACCTTGTAATAAAACAGCTGGCAACTTTTATTCTTTTTTTGTTGCAAGAAAATATCCTAAGAGATGACATCTATATTAGTTCATGTTATTACAATTTTTTTTTTAAATATTCTTCAATGTAGAGGGTGCATAATAAGATGACAATTTCACAAACATTACTTTTAAACACAAATCTTTGTGGAAGTTTTTTTAAGCTTATGCATAGCTGCCAACTCGTACGGATTTTCGCTACCGCTTAAATTTAATAGAAAAATTTGCCTAATTTAATCACCGAATTGCAGTGAATGTTGATAATTAAATAAGGCAGAAATTTCTGTTAAATTTTAGTGGTAGCAAAAATCCGTACAAATTGGCAGCTATGCATGTATTAGAAAACAACTGCGGAGTTTATTGTTTAAAATTAGTGACTTCGAAATAGTTGCCTTGGTGAGAAACTCATTTAACCTTTGTTCATAATGCGATCTACCTGAGCAATTTTCAATTTTAAAGCATTTTTAGTTATTTTGATTCTAAGTAACATAAATATATGCAATTTTAATCTTTATTTGCTTTTACTTAGTCGTTCTAATACTGAAGCAATAATTCCTTCACAATCTTCATACATAAAATTTGTATGATTTATATTAACAATAAATCATAGAAAAATGACAGTACTCGCATTTTATAAATTAAAAAATGGCAACACATTCTAGATGATGCATCTGAGGTTTAATTTTATGAAGACAATTTATATGTTATGTTCCTTATTTTATAAAATAGCGGAAATCTACACTAAAGTTTATCACCTTTTCTGCATTATTTTTTATGATATAGCAACAGTAGAGCAACAGTCTCAGAGCAACAGTCTCAGAGCAACAGTAGGACATCTAATAATAATAATACAAAATGAGATGTCTTACTTACTGCTATGAATAACTGTATTGGCATCTAGTGGAACAACTTATGAAACACAAAGATATGTTTAACCCTTAAATTCGCGATTTTTTATTTTGTTTCGAAAAAAATTATATATGATACTCTGAAAGGTACAGGAAACATAATGGAACACAGGAAAAATAATGAAAAAAAAATCAGAGATATACTTTTCATATAATACGTCAATATTTTCTTCTGTTGCACATCTGCAATATAAGTAAAAACTACTGTCGCGTGGCTGTTTTACGCTAAAATAATGCAAATTAGTAAATACTTTAATAAGTATGTCGCTAAATACCTTGTTTTATATAATTATATATTTTATAAAACTTAACCTTTAACCTTTTAATTCACATAATAGAATACGTTTTAGAAATTACGTGTTCAGGGAATCTGACTTTACACCAGAAAGTTTGAATGGTTAATTTCGCTGTATTTAAATATGGAATGTCTGTTTATTAATTAAAGCAAATATTGCTATTTTAATATTCTGGTGAGAATTAGGTATGTGCGAATAAAAAAATGTATTAAATTAAAAACAGTTTTGTTTGCTTATATGTGCGCGCTCCGCACTAAAGGGTTAATACTATATCTCAGATGTGTTTTATAAAAATTCCCTACTGTTTCACTAGATGCAGGCACTGTTTTTCATAGCTGTAAGACACACATCTCATTTTCGATTATTACAAGATGTCCTACTTTTGCTCTGGAACAACAATATACTGCTCCAGAAAAAGGAAAAATGTCTTCATCATTTGTTGCTTGAGTTTCCCTAACTTTCCGGGGGATAAAATGAAAAAGTATTGGGTGCAACTTCAGTGATTTAATAAAAAGAAAAATGTTTTAAAAATATTAATTGACTTATGAGAAATTTTTAACTATTTTACTTTGTGACAAAAAAATGTGAAACGTGTAGTTTACTTATTTAACCATTAACTTCTCAACCATTGCGCCCGATAAGTACAGGCTATTTTTTTTTTAAATTCAGATTGTTTGATTGACACCACTTTTTTGTAGTAGAAATATTCCTTTTATTTAATGGCATATAAAAGGATGCAAGAATAAAGCAAATTAATCTATTTAAAGAAGAAAAAAACTGGTGGTAATCAAACAATATGAATAAAAGAAAAGCAGCGAAAGTTATGGACGCGAGAATCAAGGTTGCCAGTTTTGCCTCCAATTTTAATCAAAAATTTCAAATTCACACTGGAAATTTTGAAAGAAACATTTTCACTATGTATGATCGCTAAATTTCTCTCATTAAATAAAGCATAAAATATTATTCTTTATTTCTGGAATGACAACGAAATTTCTAAATAAATATGGAGGCCAAACTGGCAGCCCTGGCGAGTATTAAGGGCTATACTAGTCATAGATTTTTTTGAAGCAATATCGTCGATACCATGTCAAAATATACAATATGAAAACAATGTTGCCAGTAAGCTACTTTTTTTTAAATTGAGATTTTTTGATTGTCACCACTTTTTTGAAGTAGTAAAATTCCCCTTATTTAATGATATGCTAAATATGGCAAAAACAAGGGGAATTTTACCATTTCAGATTAGTGGTGCCAATCAAGAAATCTGAATTTTAAAAAGTAGCCCACTGGCAACACTGTTTACCTGTTGGATAGTTTGACATGGTACAGACGGTATGGCGGATCGCATTTATAACTACATAGAAAGGATTGTCTAGATTCAAATGACTGAAAGATAACTCTTCCAATTAGGAAATGGATTCATTTTAAAAGATATAAAATCCCCATGAATTTATCATATATCTTCTTAATATTGTCTTCAACATTTATATAGACAAGTTTTTGATTGGACCAATTCTTACACCAAAAACAAAATAAAAATACATAGCTGTTGAATAAAAAAATTATCTTATTAATGGTGTGTTCAAATCCATACTGCTTATTTTCTTATTCATTTTTAAATTCATTTTTGCTCTCAAACGCGACCAATTGGTAGATTCTCTTATTCAGAAACTATATAATGTACCGTAATAATCGATTTTTTGATAGAGGCAGAATATATTAAAAAAAAAAAAAAAGATGTCAAAGTGGGCATTTTTAACAGGACTTCCCGAAGCGATTTTGTTAGAAACGAAAAATATTATCCTACTGAGAAAATAATTGTCTATTAATCAAGTTTTAATTAATTGAATGAAAAATAAAAACACAGGTCGCTTGTAAATCTCTTCAAAAATTACGTCAGAAAGTTTCATATTTTTTCTATTAAAAATGAATCGGAAAATGTGCCAGAAAATTTATAGTTGTTATTGAGCATGGAAAAGTATTTTTTTTAATACCGTCTTAACATGATTCTAATAAAACCAGCTATTATATAAAAATGAAATAAAACTCGTCAAAAGCGGCAAGATATAATTCTTTAAGTGGGTTTATATCTAATCATGATTTAGTTTTTGTTGGTGAAATTAGTATATTTAACTTCGAAATCTACCTCCGCCTGTAGACCGGGCCGGCAGGGATTTTTTTTTCTTTTTTTTTTGCGGTACGAATTGGCCCCATCAGAAACTTGTGAATATAAAAGTAGTAGATAGTATTAAGGAGATTTATAAAAAAATTAATTGAATTTGATATCTTGAGAACTGACGAAGTTATGAATTTTTTTCTCCCAAAAACCCTATTTTTTGCGCCTCTTGAGCCCATTTTTAATTTGATCAAAAATCTGTGATACATAAATTTTTGGTCCTATTTTTAGAAGTAATAAAAACTTTAAACTGATTTGATATGTACAAAAATTAAAAAGTTATGGATTTTTTCGGTTTTCACAAAACCCCTCCCTATTTTTATCCCCTTTGTCCGATTTTGCCCATTAACGAATTTGACCGAAATTTTATGCCCCTTGATTTTATGTATCGTTTTGGAAGAGATTTGTGCAGAATTGTGGAAGTTATCGTGTCCAGAAGAAAGTGTGATATATATATATATATATATTTAATTAATGGTAATATATATATATATATATATATATATATATATATATATATATATAAGATACCAATTAAGGAATAAATAATTCACAATGAATTGTTGCATTCAAAATGATAAGCTATAATAAAAAACGTCATAAAAAGCTGACATTCATAATTACATGCGCAAATGCAGCATAATAATTTGAATGCTAATATAATATGAATTGACAATAAAAATGGATGCCACATTGTGGCATCCATTTTTATTGTCAATTCGTTCACAATAATGCGGTTTTTGATGATGGTCGGTAATGTTTAATTAATGGTTATATATATATGTATATATATATATACTATATAACGTTTTTTACTGAGGTTGGTTTTGGGTCCTAGGGGTCATGATCGGTGTAGATCTGCAAAAATTTTTCAGAAATTCCAACATTGGGGAGAATGTAATAGGAAATCTACCTAATAGTCGCCTGTGGCAGCCCTGGGTATAGATCTAAATTCCGGCGTAGACATTTACAGTTATAATCATAGTCGCCAACATGTTACGCTTTTTTGTACCACAAAAATTTAATAGTAAATTTTAACTGTTTTAACAGCTGTAATCCGATGATTAAAGGAGAAAAAAATTTCTATTAACTTTTTCTGGTACAAAAAGCGCTGGTGTTGTTGTTCAGAAACTATGTAATTGAGCTGTTTATTCCTTTTTTTTTTTTTTTTTTTTTGCAAACGCAATAGATCTTTCAGAAAAGAGTGTCAAAGTGGAAGTTTTGAACCGGATTTCCGCGCAAAGGAAAAAGTACTCAAGAGCGTGGGAAAAACGCGTTTGTCACGTGATGAAATTCGCTTATAACTCAATAGGTAATGGATTAATCAAAAAATGGAAAAAACAGTTAAATTCCAAATCATTTCCATGGTCAGGCTTTCCAATTTTATACCTTTCCTTTAAAAAATGAATTTGTGAATGTGTCAAAGCTTGTTGAGTCGAGTAGTTAAGAACAGACTTAAGAGCGAGCAGGAAGTGAAATGGGAGAACTATTGCCTATCCTTGAATTTTAAAATTTATCTATTAAATTTTCTTCATGTCTGATTATTTAAAAAAAAAGATCAAATCCATTCTTGTATGTGACATAGAATAATTAAACGCTAAAAGAAACAGGAACTAAGAATTTTCCGTCAGGTAACCCCCCCCCCAAAAAAAAAAAAAAAAAATACCATACCTAAAACCCTAGTAGGACATAATTTTTTTTAATTCTGTTTTCTTTTAAATGTTCATATGTCCATAATTTCTGCTAAACGGGTGTAGTATGTGATGGGGAGGGGGACGGTAGGTAGCGTTTCATTTATTTTGAAACTGCTGTTACAGTACTAGAGTACCATAGCTGTGAAACTGAATAACTGATATAAAATGCCGTCCCCTAAATTATTTTAAAGTTTTTTTTCTTTTTTTAACACCTACATTTAGAAGATGCCATTTTTTAAGATTTACACATTTATCTATGTAGACATAATAATGTTAAATTACAATAACACATCAACTTGTATAAATGTAGGCATTTTTCACCATGAATTCTTTAACTAAAACAATTGTTAATTCTGGCTAATTTAGCTGAAAAGGGGGTGGAAGGGGGCACAACTTCTTACAAAAGAAAAGGTAAGCATTTTAGTTCTTTATTTTGAAAGTGTTGTTACAGTACTATACTTATGCAACGGAATTACTGATAATAAAAGTGCACCCATGAATTATATTAAAGACAACCATCCCTTTTTAAAGATCTACACACTTTAAGATTTACACACTTAATTATGTGTAACATTCCAATTCGTGTAAATCCAGGTACTTTTTTCATTTACACACTTGACTGAGTTTATCAACCAATAACAATTTACAGAGTTAATATCATAAACTAAATACACACAAAAACAGATAATTTTTTGTACAAAATGTGTAATTTGTATGACATGTGAGTGATTTTAGAAATTTACACACTTATCTGCGTATATATAATTATGGGAAAATTACAATAACATACCAATTCGTGTAAATTCAGGCATTTTTCTACATGTACACACTTATTTGTGTTTTTCAAGCGATAACAAATTACACACTTAGTTTCATAAGCTAAATACACATAAAAACAGGTAAAACTTTGCAAAATGTGTGTAATTTTCACGGCAAGAGTGTAATTTTAGAAATTTACACACATATATGTGTAAATTTGACTAATTTACACATTTATTTTTTAGAGTGTATATATATATATATATATATATTTTAAGCAAACCTTTTTTGTAAAGATGCTAATATGCAATGCAATGAATTTACTTTAAGTGAAATTAATGTGTATTTTCACGTTCGTAATCAAATTGTGTTGCTGCTTTACGTTTCTCTACACTCGAGTTGCAATAGTCTTCTATTAAAAAACGCTGATTCCGTGTATAATATATATTTTTTTTTAATTTTCTGTAACTTTTTATTAATTTTCCTCAGAATTATAATTGCTTAAAAAATACATTTTTTATTTCAGTGAATCTAAAGCATGTTGTGTACACATTTATGAAGAGTGCTATATTTTACTGACACAAAACACTTTCGAGATATTTTTTCTTGTAAGATTACATTAATGAATTTGATTAAATAAAAATTAATAATAATACAATTCATTTTATTTGAAATGTATCCTGTCAAAATATGTAAGAAAATAATAGAGAAATGTGAATGTAACAACTTTTAGAGGTAGATATTTTGCCTGATATTTGTATTTTTACTTTCTTCTATCTTCAATTGAAGAAAGTATTGCAATCGAAATTTTTTTCCATTTAACATGTTTATACAAAACGTCTCTCTGTCCGTGTGTCGCCATTGTACCATCAAAAGTGTATGAAGTTAAGCATTCAAATGAACCAAATTTTTTGTGTATGTTTTTGGCAATGGCAAGAAGGTTCTTCCTAAATTTGGAAAAATTCCGCGGAAAGGGGGCACTGTAATAGAGATTTTTGTGCCGTTTTCATTATTGTGCCATCTAAAAGTGTATGAAGTTATGTATAGAAATGAACCAAAATTTTTGTGTATGTTTTCGGCCATGGCAAGTAGGTCCTCCCTGAATTTTTCAAAATTCCGCAGGAAAGTGGCGCTGTTATAGCGATTTTTGTGCCATTTTCTCTATTGTACCATTGAAAAGTGTCTCAAGTTATGCATAGAATTTAACCATTTTTTGTGTAAGTTTTTAACCTAACAGGTTCTCCTGGAATTTGGAAATATTCCGCCTGAAGAGGGCACTGTAATAACGATTTTTGTATAATTTTCTCGAATTTTTACAGTTCTATTGTACATCTGTGCTTCATTCAGTGATGGAAACTTCGCACCTTGCTAAGCCGGCTGCATCCGCAAACAGCTGATGTAGAACAGAATAACGGAAAACTATTGATTTTAATAAATGCCATGATCGAGATTAACCCCCCGTAAGGCATGGTGACATAACGGCGACGTCGTTCTGAAGTCACACTGTGACTTTGTGACCGTCGATGTGACGTCATAGTGACTAGAATGCGAAGTCGTTATGGCTGTTTTAGAGGTCGTTTGTGACGTCCCATTGGGACCACTCTGTGAACTCACGGTGGGACAAATTTGTGAAAAGTGCATCATTTGTGACTACTTTGGCATTAATTTTGTGATGAACATCTGACGAAAGCGACAATACTTTGAAGTCACATTGTGACCAATTTGTGAAATATGTGTCATTTGTGACGAAATTGTCACAAACACTATGATTTCAAATGAAACTCAAATTTCAAATTAATTGCTTAAAAGGCAATTTTAATTTGAAATTTGATTTTCATTTGAAATACTGTATGCAAGGCGAATGGTTCTCTCTGGAAAAATATCCAAGTATTAATATAGTTTCAATCGATGCTAGATTCAATTAAGTTTCGTGTTTGCCCCGTGTCTGTGGCTCAATATAAATATTCCATCTTGTGCTGCGTTTGAATCCTTGCCAACATGTAACAGGGAGAAATTTTCCAGGCTGGTTATCGCTGCATTTGGTTTAGTCGGTAAAATGTCAGTGCGCTATACTGATGGCCCGGGTTCGAGTCCTCGCATGGAATATTTTTCAGTATGTTGCCCTTTGCACCTTTTAAGCAATTAATTTGAAATTTGATTTTCATTTGAAATATTGTAATGCAAGGCGAATGTTTCTCTCTGGAAAAATTTCCAAGTATTAATACTGTCATGATTCTTGTCATAAACACTGCGGAATTTTAAAGTAAAGTTTTGTTTGAAATATAAAATCTTATCTTTTTACCGAAATATCGCTATTTTGGAATCCGAATCTTCTAAAATATTTTTAATTTTTCCATTTAAATAACAATGCTTCTCAGCTGGCATCTTTTTTTATAAATTTCTAAGCTTGATCTTAAATTCAAGTATGTTATTAAGAATGTGTAAGTTTTTTAATGTGTTGTAATTTGTCATTGCTTTATTAAGTACGAATATGGAGTCTAACGGATATTAATACGCTTCTTATTTATAGAACATGATAAGCCATATTTATTTTAATTTTTTATTCCCGTGTATATTGTATTTTGTGAATATGAGCTAAATAGATTTGGTATGTTTTATAGGAAAAGACTGATCTGGGAAATAGTAAAAACAAGTAAGAAAAATCATGCGTTAAGCATAGATTATAAAGCACTTTCCAACACTTCCTGAATGCTTTAATGGTATTTGTATTTGTTCGATCTAAACGTTTAATTTTTTCCAGTTCTTTCTAGAAAAATGTCAAAGAAGAGAATTAAAGGAAATGAAATTCGTTGCTATAAAACTCAAAAATAATATTTCTGAAAATACTTGGATTGTTTTTATTTCCATTTCGTGACATAAAATCTTGATCTTGAATTCAAGTTTGTTATTAAGAATGTGTAAGTTTTTTAATGTGTTGTAATTTGTCAATCGTAATTTAGGGAAATAATGTAAATAAGATAACTAAGTAAACATAAAAACGCATAAAACATTTGACAAACTGATTTCAGCAGTTACCATCCATAGCCAAATATGTTTTCCAGTTCTTTTGAACAGCCCTGTATTTGATCTGTAGTGATTAATTTATATCTACAGTATATAATGGAAAAATTTAGTTTATCAAGAAAACGCATAACAGGTCTAAATTCTCTTTCAGCAATTTATACTAATATATGGAAACATACTTAAATACTTTTGTACAACCCTGTATTTTTCCTAAAACCGTTATTACACGCCACTATTTAGTTAAAATTTAATTCAAACTAAAACACTCTTATAACTGCTGAAATCACATTTCCAGAAATTATAATTTATAGACTGCAACGTATCCAATACTTTGCAAGACCTTGTATATATTTTTATCTATATTCTACAAACGGTTCTTAGTAAAATAATACTGTTCAGCATAAAAATGCATAACTCTTTTAAAACCACCTTTTAGCAATTTCCTCCCTTACCCACAGTAACCCTTACGAATACTTTTGTGTAGTCCTGTATATGAATTATAGCATATATATACACCATATACTCTGCATAAATATAGTGAATCATAAAAGCGTATATCATAATTAAAAATGTATTTCCAACAATCATCGCTAATGAACAGTACTTCGGATACAATATAATATCGGAAATATTTTGCGTGTCCCTGTAAATGCTATATACACCTCGTATTATACATGAAATAATTCATAGTATGTAAACCTCAACGACGTATATGAATTTCATTATATATCAAATAGATTAACATTATTAAAGTACGCCACAAACAATTCCCTCCATCCCTATATCATTATGTATTTGAATTCCTTTTTTAGCCCTGTAAATGAACAACTATTCTTTGCATCACATATTCTACAGAATGCACATTTTAGTGCGCTTCAAAAATGTATATCAATTTTATTCTGTTTGAAAGCGTGTAAAATCATTAAAAATCATTTGAAACGATTTTTCCCCTCAGGCCGCAATGTAATGGAATACTTTTGACTGTCCCTGTAAATGAAGTAAACATGCTACAAACTTCATTACAAATAGGGACCGTGCTACTGTAAACGTCAATAACATCCAAAAATTTCAGGGCAATCCCAGTATATTTACGCGAATTAGAGCTCGTACAGACGGCCAGACAAACCGAAGTCATAAACACTTTTCAACTTTATCGGGCATGAAAAGCACTTTATTTCAATGCTTAAATATTATATTTTATTTTTTAATGCCAATAAAAAACTAATGCCAATAAAATAAATGCATCGAAAACGTAGAAAATGTGTTTACAATCGAAGAAAACTTAATAACTGATTCTGAATGTCCACAATTAAATGTTTGATTAAAAAAAAATGCTTACATACAATTTAAAAAATAAATATATCAATTTGAAAAACACCAAATAATTAGTATTTATAATTGTACTATTAAACAACAACAAACTAAAATAGATGAATTAAATGCATTATTAGATTTAACAATTTCTCAAAAATCTTTCCATATGTTATAAGGAATTCCTATTATTTTATAATTTTGGTAAATGTTAAATCGAAAAACATTGGTATGAAGATTTAGCATTTTAAATATTAATTTAAAATATTATTAGCAATGAAAAAAAATCTTTCAAAAGTTTCACTACTATAATATGTAAAAAGACATTTCCCCAGTATAATGTTAATTTCTAAATTGAAACAGTTTCGTAATATCATTATAATCGAATATCACATTTAACTCCAAAATAATAATGACGATAAATACTATGTTAGAATCAGTCTATGCGTCAGACTTTTTTTTTTCTAGCGATGGCAGATTAAGATATTTTACAGTATCGAATCGGAAAATATTGCTTCTGAAAAGAATTCCAGACCAGTCTCATAGTATATAACGTAAAACTATTTAACTCAGGATAATCTATAAAACAGGAATAAAAGATTTAAATTAAATAAGACATACCTTTTATGCTCTTAAATACTTTAATAATATCCGTGTTTTGTTCTAAACTGTCAGACATCTTTCTGTTATTTAAAAAAAAAAAGAGTTTATCTAACTTCCGGCGTCAAAAGTTCTATGATCCTTATCTACGGTCGAATTAAGGGTAGACGATTTTGAGAAAGCAGGTGTTTCTAATGTATTATTATTATTTTTTTTTTTCGCATACAAGATATTTGGAGTTTAAATGTGCAATAATTTTATCTTTTTGAGAGTGTCTATAATTAAAATTTTCTATTTGAATGAAACACCTCCCTTTTTCTCTCTTTTTTTTAAGTAAAGTTAGTTTTACATGTAATAAATACAAAATACGTATCTTCTTAATAAATGAAAATGGAGTATAGAGGATAAAAAAATTTTCTTTGTCAATCTGTCATTCTTTTCATATTCATTTTTTGTAGAATAAAACAATTTGTGAAACAACTTTTTTTAAAGTAACTCTAAAACACAAATGTGAAATACGAATAATTATATCATGAGTTTTGTATAAATTTTGTATATATATTTTTTCTGAAAATGCTAATTTTATTTAAAAAGTCTGGAAGAAGTAGAATTTTTTAAAAAATAGTAAGAAGTAGAATTTTTTTAAAAAATAGTTACTTAAAATAGTTAAACACTAACAGGAAAAAATATGATTTGAATGCAAATTCTAAAGCAAGAAATGCATAATGCATAGCTGCCAACCTCACGCTAATCTTCCGTAATACGTAGGTTAATTTGACCTAGGTTAACGACATTACGAACCAGGAAATTTATTTGATGAAACTTTATTTGTTTAATTTGGGGTTTCTACGTGGAATTTATTTAATTGCATTTCTTGAAAAAAATTCTGGTTCGAAACGTGTTAAACCTGGGTCAAATTAACTCGGTTATTACGGAAGATTAGTTCGAGGTTGGCACCTATGATAATGACTAAACTCTAATGCAGTGTTGCCAGTGGGCTACTTTTTTAAAATTCTGATCTCTTGATTGCCATCACTTTTTTTGAAACGGTAAAATTACCTTTGTTTTCGCCTTAACTAATAGGTCATTAAATAAGGCGCCATTTTACCATTTTAAAAAAGTGGTGCCAATCAAGAATCTGAATTTTAAAAAAGTAGCCCATCTGGCAACACTGCTCTAAGACTCTTTATACGTGCTCATTAAAAGCTGCAGGCTTAACTCTAATAGAGAATTTTTAGTTTGAAACCACAGAAGTGTTTCGAATACCACTGATCGACAAAAAAAATAAAACAACTTCCTCCCTGCAAACTCAATATGTAAAGTGTACAGATTTAATATTCCTAATTCTAAATATGTTATCCAAATTCCTCCAGCACGTACCATTTTCCCGAGAAACACTTTTACAATAATAACAATCAGTGAAGGATTATTATATTAAATTGCAACGGTAGATAAAATTGAAATCATGAAAAAGTATACTTTCACTGTCTTAGATAACAAATTGATAAAATATAGCATGAAAATCTAGTTTGTTTGTTGATACTTGTACCGTGCATTTTCCTTTTTATACCCCCTCCCCTCTTTTCGTGTCCGAATTTACAATTTGCTATCCAATAATATACAGTAGCGCTCAAAAGTATTTTGACAACCTTATATTCTCGCTTATTTTATTTAATATAAAAATGTAAAACAAAATATATTCCCTATAACTGAGAACACTATGACTGCAGTTATTCAAATGTATCAAGTTTCAAATTGTTTGTTTACATTCGGCGCCACCGAGGAAATATGACTCCTCCTTAGCTCAAAAGTATTTTGACAATTAGTTTTCATTTAATTGTTGAATGTGTCAGCGACGCTATAGCTTCGATTAGTGTTTATATCGACTTATTGTGATTATTTTTAAATGCCGAAATGTAAAAAATATTGAAGTGATCCTAGAAAAGCCGCTGTAAATGCACTTAAGAAAGGTAGACTGCAAGCAGAATTAGCTCGTTCTTTTAACGGGTCTCGGCAACTTGTTATTACATGGAATAAAGTTTTTAATAAACAAAATACATCGAAAATAAGCCTCAAAGTGGCCATCCGAAAAAACAACTTGCAATGTTGACTGTATTATAAAAATGATATCTACAAGTGATTGTCGTAAGTCCGCTGTAATAATAAAAAATGAATTGAAAGAAAATTACGGCATAGAAATACAGGTTTCATCAGTCAAACGACGCCTAAACCTCTATGGTTTACAAGGCAGAAGACCAGCAAAAACACGTTTGTTATCTACTAAGAATAGGAAGGCTAGAGTTGCATTTGTAAAACGGCATAACCCTTTCAGGGGCAAAACAATTCCATTGCTAAAGTGTTAAAATTAATGATTGACACCGGAATTTTGGTTTAAAAAAATTAGGTTTATTATGTGTGTGAAATATAGCTTTTCTTATTTCCAAATAAATTTGTTTTCAAATTCCGGTGTCACTGATTAAATTCAACACTTTAGCAATGGAATTGCTTTGCCCCTGAAAGGGTTATGCCGTTTTACAAATACGACTCTAGCCTTCTTATACTTAGTAGATAACAAACGTGTTTTTGTTGGTCTCTGCCATGTAAACCATAGAGCAGGGTAGGCGAACCTATGGCACGCGTGCCACTTTTGGCACGCGAAAGAATAATTTTGGCACTGCCCGGCATTGATTATGTCTCTAAATCAGGATACAGTGATTTTACACAAAATACACAAATTTAGACGACCTAATTTAATTCCAAATTCGATTAATTAGAAATTGAAGAATTTTAATCGTATTCAAACGAATTTATAAAACGAAGAAGGTATTTTTAAACTACCAAAAAGGAAAGATTATTATATGTATTAATAAAAATACCGATGGTAAATTATAGCAACTTGAAAATTAATTTGAAAACTATTTAAATGTAAACTGCCTTTTTTTATTTTAATAATTTTCCCTGTTATTTTCACCTGTGAGTCATTATTTTCTCAAATGAATAATATAAAAAATCAAATAGAGAGCATTTGCCAGATAAATCTATTTTATTTTGCATTCTGTTAAAATAAACTGAGCATTAAAATGATATTAATTATTTTTCATCCAAGATGCAACACAATTAATCACTTTTATTTATTAATTTCTAAAATATAAGTATTTCTATAATTATTTCAGTGTAATACTTACTACATGTATGTTATCTATATTAGAAAAAAATCTTAATAAGTAATTTTCAAGTAGTTTTGATTCATTATTTTTCAATCCACTAAATTTGTTTTATAGTTGGCACGTCAAGATTATGTAAAATATTTTTTGAAAAAAAAAATGGCACGCGACAATAAAAACGTTCGACAACCCTGCCATAGAGGTTTAGGCGTCGTTTGACTGATGAAACGTGTATGTCTATGCCGTAATTTTCTTTCAATTCATTTTTTATTATTACAGCGGATTTACGACAATCACTTGTAGATATCATTTTTAAAATACAGTCAACATTGTAAGTTGTTTTTTTCGGATGGCCACTTTGAGGCTTATTTTCGATATATTTTGTTTATTAAAAACTTTATTCCATGTAATAACAAGTTGCCGAGACCCGTTAAAAGAACGAGCTAATTCTGCTTGAAGTCTACCTTTCTTAAGTGCATTTACAGCGGCTTTTCTAGAATCACTTCAATATTTTTTACATTTCGGCATTTAAAAATAATCACAATAAGTCGATATAAACACTAATTGAAGCTATAGCGCAACTGACACCTTCAACAATTAAATGCAAACTAATTGTCAAAATACTTTTGAGCTAAGGAGGAGTCATATTTCTTCGGTGGAACCGAATGTAAACAAACAAGTTGAAACTTGATACATTTGAATAACTGCAGTCATAGTGTTCTCAATTATAGGGAATATACTTTCTTTTACATTTTAATATTAAATAAAATAAGAGAGAATATAAGGTTGTCAAAATACTTTTGAGCGCTACTGTATTTTCATTCCTTATGCCGCTGTAACTCGGGCCTGTTTAAAATACTTCTGTTCATTTTCAAAGATTTTTGTAGTTCATATTTTTGTCATACTGTGATTTACAATATGGTGGTTTCTTTCCTTCACATATGGGACGTGACGTACGTTACGTGCAGTGACATAACAGTGACGTCACATTTTTTTTTAATTGCCAGAAAATATAATTTTATATAAATAACATGTTTTGAATATTTTTTGTAATTTTTTAAAGTTTTCTGAGAAGTTCACATCTCAGTCACAATGTGACATCAATGGGTGGTGACATTTTGGTCACAGGTGTGACGTGACCACAGTGACTTACAATGACGTCACAACGACGTCACTGTGACCATGCATGCTATGAGGGCCCGTTTAATGGACTGAGGCAGGATTTAAGATGAAAATCAAAGTTGGTATAGTATTGAACTAATAATATTGAAATATTAACGTTTGCAACTACTGTTGGAAGTATTAACCCTTTGAGATGCAAGCAATTGCGTTTATTTAACCCCTTAACCCCTTGAGGGGCAAGCAATTACGTTTGTGAAATGTTGAATTCCCACCGGAATCTTTGAAAAATTCTATTTCAAAATAAGTAAAAGCAATTTTACGGCTTTTTTCCACCAAAGTTAGAAAAGTAAAATTTAATAAAATTTTTCTGGTATAAAACTTCCTTAATCGTAGATGGTATATAATATATACCGGTGCCCCTCAAGGGGTTAACTGTCGCATTAAATTACGGTTTAAAAATTCAAATTTCTCATTGGCACCAATTTTTTTAAAAAGAAATAATCACCTCATTTAATGGCAGGTAAAATGATAGCATAAGAAAGCCCATTAAACTATTTTATAAAACTGGTGGGAATCAAGCAATCTGAGTAAAAGACACAGCCTGTGAATATGACGGGAGCGAGAATTAAAAGGGTTAATGGTGAATTCACACCGCAAAGTTTGAAAAATTATGTTTCTAAATAAGGCAGTGGTGGAAAATTGGCGCAGAGGTGGAGCCTATTGACACCACTAAATTATAGTAGTATTTTGCCTCTTAACTAATGATCAAATTTCTGAGTTTTTATTAAACTGAATAATACCATGAAAATTTAGTGATGTCAATAGGCTCCACCTCTGCGCCAATTTTCCACTACTGAAATAAGGAAAAGGAATTTTACGACTTTTTTTTTCCACAAAAGTTAGAAAGGTAAAATTTAATAATTTTTTTCTGAAATTAATTTTAATAAAAATCTTCATTAATCGTAGGTGGGATAAAATATATCCCACCGCACCTCAAGGGATTAAGATGCATGAGATAGAAGAAAGTTTTGATATTTGCATTTTTAACTACACTCATGTCCAAAATTAAGGTCACAAACATAAAATCTGAGAAAACTGATGAACTATTCACTGTGTTGCCACGAAATTTGGCAAAGAAGTATATTACAATAGGAGAAAGAATATGGCAACGTAACAATATGGAAAAGATTTTAATTGTGAATTAAGATACAGGGTATATCAAAAAATGTAAAATCATGAATCAGAGATAATGCATTTATCTCTGGAAAAGTCTGTCTGATATGAAGTTTGACCACTGTGCCTTGCTATACACGCCTCACAACGAGCTCTCATACTGTTTATGAGAGTGCCAAGAAAATTTTGTGGCAACACAGCCCATTCTTCCAAAAGCGCAGCTTTTAGCTCATGGCGGGTCCTGGGAGGGGGATTACGGCTCTTCCTAGATCATCCCAAACATCTTCAATAGGATTGATGTCCGGAGACCTCGAGGCCTAATTCATATGGCGAATATCCTCTTCTTCAAGAAATTCACCAACAATATGAGCTCTGTGTAGCTTTGCATTATCGTCCATAAATATGAAGCCCGGGCCTACAGCACCCGAAACAACCTCACATAGGCTTCAAGAACCTCATCACTAAAAGGATGTGCGCTGACAGTACCCGCATCGAAGACGTGCAGTGGTGTACGGCTTCCCATATTATGCCGCCCCAGACAAGGATTCCTTTGCCACCAAATTTGTCAATTTCTTTTGTGTAGGAGGAATGATGGCGAGCTCCACGATCTCTCCAGATGAAGATTTGACGAGAATCACTTTTCGTGGTGAATCTCGACTCATCACTGAAAAGAACACGCCCCATTCTTGATACGTCTAAGACTGATGTCTTCGGCTCCACAATAACGCGGCTCTCATGTTGGATGCAGTGAAAGGGACACACAAGACTGGACGCAGCGCATTACGGATGAGGTCCTAGAAGTCTATGCGAGATTGTTCCGGGTGCTGTCGTCCCGGACTCCATGTTTATAGGGGATAATGTGAAGCCACACAGAGCTTACATTGTTGATCATTTTCTTGAAGAAGAGGTTATTCGCCGTATGAATTGGCCATCGAGGTCCCCGGACGTCAATCCTATTGAACATGTTTAGGATGGTCTAGGAAGAGACATTGTACGGCATAATCCCCCTCTCAGGTCCCAACAGGAGTTAAAAGCTGCGCTTTTGGAAGAATGAGTTTTGTTGCCACAAACATTTATTGACACCCTCATAAACAATATAAAAGTTCGTAATGAGGATTGTATAGCAGTGCGCGGTGGTCACACTCCATATTAGACAGATTTTTCCCGAGATAAATGCTTTATCTCTGATTCATGATTTAACACTTTTTGATATACCCTGTATCTTAATTCGCTATTAAAATCTTTTCCGTACTGTTATGTTGCTATATTCTTTCTCCTATTGTAATAAACCTATGTGCCAAATTTCGTGGCAGCACAGTGAATAGTTCATCAGTTTTCACAGATTTTATGTTTGTGACCTTAATTTTGGACATGAGTGTAGTTTAGTCTTGCAGAGACAGTACACACATTTCGGTTAAAGTATCACTTCAGATAAATACAGAGCTTTTGTTGAACCATTTTTTTCCTACCTGATACCATTATTTTTTTAAAGAAATAGTCGATTTCTTGATTCGCAAAGATTGGATGATTAGATAAGTCAGTGATTTCTGTAAAATTTCAGTGGTATCAAGCGGGCCAAAGTTTGACACACCTGCTCTAGCATGTTATTCAAGAATTGCTCTTTTATGGGACATAGTTGTTAGAAAGCTTTAACTATCTGTATCAGTAAAGGTCGAGGTTTATTTCGGGTGCAGCAATATTAAAATTTGCGATGGCTTTTCTAAATTTATAATTCTCGTTTTTTCGGATTACATTTTCTCAACCTGTAAAAATAAATCACCAATAAGTCAGTAAATACATATTTTGAGCGAGACGGTTTCTTTAAAGAATGAAATCAAATTAGCTCCACGAAAGAGCAAGACACATTACATTTATTTTACATAACTTTTACGGTACTTTGCATGTCTTTGTAAAGTAGTAAAAAATGAGGTGTTAAAAAATTGACATACAGAATCGAAGAAAACTTACTTTCATCTCTCTTTCAATTTCTTCATTAATGGCTTGATTAAGTTGTGTGTTTGCATCTTTACATCTGTCTCTTATTTGGCAGTTCTTACAAACTTCTTCGAAACGGAACTCCTGCAAAAGAACAAAAAATGAAATTACCAAATTTTGGGTTTTCTTTTAAATTTGATGTAAATATATATGAGAAAATGGACAGTGGAAAACGCATCATTAATCTTTTCAGCTTTATGCTTTTTGGTTTTAACTCATTTAACCCTTAAATGCATGTATTTGTCTTTTTAGAATTGTCTTTTTTTATACTTATATTAAAGATTAGACACCAGAAATTTTGAGATAGATTTTTAACTTTGTTTATCACTCCCTCTTCTTAGATTGGTTGCTACTTTTGATTAGCTTTGTACTGATTATTGATACTGATGATTTTATGATATTTTTTAACATTTTTTAGAGGCTTCAGGGTGCTATGCTGTCAATCAACAACATTTACTTACCATCCGTCGCTCCTTAAAATAATAAAATTTAAAAAATCCAGGTTCACACGCTCATAAGCCACGCCCCATATTGTAAAGATTCATCCACCAGTAATCACATAAAACTAATGGAGTTATGAATGTCCTGAATAAAAAGGAGGTGACATAATGTGCTGTCTACCAGATGCGAGTGAAGTAACTGAAGAGGTTGTCATAAGATCTCGGCTGTTTTTCTTTATCGGATCAACAGTTTCTGATTACTGCCATGCAAACTACCCACCAGTAAATTTCAAAAGAAAATTTCGTCTTATTTAAGCACCTTATTAACGCTTTCCGGCTCAGAAAAAAATTGTTCGTAAAATGATGAAATGATTTACTGACACCGGTATTTACAAATGACTATTTTAGAAATTAAAAATTTGTTTGTTTAAACTTTCATTCTAAAAGCACAATTTTATTAGAATATTCTTGGTGCCATATGTAAGTTTGGAATTAAAATTAGGTGGGCGCGTCATGGGACCACTGCGTCGGAAAGGGTTAATGGAAATATATTTTTACCGTCAGTGGTGTAGTCGAGTGGGGACGCGGGCGGACGGCGTCCCCTCACTTTTTTATTTTATCTCGAGCGGTCATTACTTTATATTTTCAAGGGGGAAGCTAGAGACGCGGGAGGACGCAACATTCAAAACTTATTAATTTTAAAAAAAATGAGTACACCATTAAATTAACAATTTTAAGAAATAAGGTATTGATTTTTCAAGAAACCAAAGTGGGCATCTTTACATGCGATTGAATTTCCAGGGAAAGCTTTAGCAGCCACGGCGCTCTGGGCTAGATTTTTTTCACCGCTTCTGCGAATAACATCGTTTAGATTTGAACCAAATATTTTGAATATTTTCACTCCTTTAGCCTTGTAACTCCCTCCTCCTTTAGAGCCGGCCCCGAATGCACCCATGATTGAAACCGTGTTTTTTGAAAACAACTTGAGAAAAGAAATTTAAATATCAAAAGGCAAAAAACTTTTTGTGGGGATTTTGTTGTTGATTGGAAAACATGATCTTTCTTTCTTTCGCCAAATTTGACGACACTTGTGGGCTTACCATAAAGACCTTGAAGGCTGTTTTTAATAACTAACTTCTAGGACTGTTACGAGGAGCCTGGGACAAAAGTCCCACATCCCCAGGCATAACAACTGGAGACTACTTGAATTCAGTGCACATAAGCTGGTGATAAAAGTAACTCACTGTGAGATGACGTAAATGGCCAAGGAAGTTTATTATAAATTTAAATTTTCTGTATAATTTTACTGGTGTCTAATTGAGTATTTTCGGTACATATTTTGTACCTTTATTTTATATTCCGAAATTTATGGATAAACCATAGATGCCAACATCTCTTAATTATTCCGGAGTCCGATCCAAAATTTGCATGTTCAAACCGGAAAAAATATATAAGAAAATGTGACTTCTTTCTATGAGGTGTGTTTTTGTTTCGTTTTGAAATTTTTGGTTAAATAAAATTTCCGATTGAAAACATGTTCATCTTGGATCAGATTCCGGAATAATTAAGAGATGTTGGCATCTATGGATAAACCCTAACACTTTTTGTTTTATAACTGCATTAAAATTTAAGAAAATTATATAAAACTATACCTCTTTCCTGGTTGGAAAATATTCAAATAGCGTGTCAAAAGTGGATGTTACCATTCGAAAAATCAACATTCGTGCACACTTTTCGATGGTACAATGGCAACACACGGACATACGGACAGACAGACATTTTGTATAAACATGTTTTGGGGATCTCTGACCCCTAAAACGTGTAAATCTGTCAAAAACCGGAAGTTCAAAAAAAAAAAATTCGATACAATACTTTCTTCTTTTGAAGATAGAAGAAAGTAATATGTAATTGAAAGACGTTTTCCATTTCATCGTAAAGGCAGAAGATCTTTCAGAAAATACTGTCAAAGTTTGCGTTTTGAATCGAATTTCTTAACGCAACACCATGAAAGGAGGAAAACTGCTTGTCATGTGACCAAAATCGCTTATAACTCGATAAATAATTTATTTATCAACAAATGGAAAACTCATTTCGATTCGAAATTGCTTCATAGTCAGATCGGCCATTTTTTATTCCTTTACGTTTGAAAATATGTCAGAAAGTTTTACGTAGTTGAGCAGGGAGCTTGAGAATCGCCTTAAACGCTTTTGCATCTGACATTGCCTACTTATCTTCACCAAGTAAAAAATTAGAGCGTGTTTCTATTTTTTGAAGTCTTCGTCGAAAAGATTGTCAGACTTTTATTACCAACTTTGTATTTTTAGAGACAAAATTTGGCGCTTTTAGTTTATGATAGTAATTTAATTTTAATGAATAATCTGTTTACTCTTCTAATGCTAATTATTAACGGTTCATCCTTATCTAAGTTAAAACCACATTTTTGCTCAAAATTTTGAAAATGAAAATCATAGAATGGCTACTGACTCAAAATCTTGAAAAGTATAAAGAGTTGAGAACTTTTATATGATAACAAGTATTTCTGAAAATATTTTTGAGAGAGGAAAACTAATACTTATTGTTAAACTGTGACAAAATTAAATATATCGCTGTTGTTTTAAATCCATTTTTCACTTATTTTTAAATATTTAATAAATAAAAAAAATTAATTTGCGCCACCTTTTTATTTTATTTTATAAACATCAAAACTAATTTATTAGGATAGCGCTACTTAAATGTCATGTTGTATAAATATAAGTGTTATTTGCCATCAAAATTCTATTTCAAAAAGGAAGTTTAGAAAATTTGTGCTTGACTCGCTAAACACTTTATAGAGTGCCATGCATTAAAAAAAATTATGATTAGAGCATACTTCTATGCCTGTTGATAATGTGGTAACATTCATTGCGCCGATTTACACTAATTTTAATCAAATTTTAATCCTATTTCATTCTTTCAATGAGAATATCTAAGTGTTAAAAATAACTTCTATGTCAAATTTAACCCTAAGTAAAAAGTTCAAAGTTAAAAGCATAAAGTTTAAAAGTTCTTAGACCTAATAGTTGTAGAAGAATAGCGATTGATTTTAAAAAGTATTCCGCTCATTACTAATTTAAAGTTTCTATCTCAAGTTTTTCTACAGCAATACGTGTCACCTCTTTAAAATTCGTATTTTTAAAAAATCTGGTTTGGACCAGTATTTGAGTAATAGACGCATTCTGCGAGCCAATGAAAAGCATCTGGCAATTATCTTCGGCCTCGGTCACATTTTTTGGCAATTTTTCCCACATAAACAGTACTTATTTGTTACTTCTGGTCAAAAAATGTCTAGATGCGAAACACGTTGTTCAATTTGTCCAAAATTAGAGTTTGAACATTGGCATATAGTCTCAAAATATTAAATAGCCTATTCACCATGTATAACCTGCAAAATTTGAACTAATTCGAAAACACCGTTTGAGTGCTTTCATGTTCAAGCATATACACATATTGACTCAATGTAAAAACGGACTTTGGGATTCTGAAAGGATATATTAACATACATGCATGAATACGCATATACATAGAGAATTGTTGTAAAAATAGGCGAAGCGAATTCAGGGGACTTCAAAAAGTAAAGATTTACCAAAATTTCATAGTCTTTTTTTTTCTTGCCACGATTAGAATACTTTCCTTATACTATGTGTCCATAAAGTAAAAGTGCAATAATTTTCAATGTTCTCAGTGGGCAACATTTATTCTATAACTATTTCCAAAATAAATAATGCAAAACAAATGCTAACAAAAATTTTGTTGCGTGAATTAGTGTATTAGTATTACTGAATTACAAAATCTATTACAATATTTTCTGACATGAAAAAAGATTCCATATTTTTAATTCTATAGCAAGCTTTTTACCATCCAACAAAAAAGAAACTTTAATTAAATTATTTTAAATTAAATTAAATTTTTTTAATTTAAATTTAATTTTTCATTTACATTTCTTTTCAGTTGAAAATGAAAAGCAAGATTGAAAATCAAGTATGCCCTATGGGTGATGCAGACTCTAATGTTCGAAATTACGAGCTTCGCACCACTTTTTTTTTCAGGACTACACCACTGCTTACCTTAATATGCTCACAATTTCTATTTGTTTTTACTGGTGTCAATTTTCCCAGTAATTATCTTTTGCACTGATACTGACAGGCGATTGTAAATAACTTCCACCAGAAAATGTGCTGTTTCTGTCATTGTTTTTGACCGAAATTTTCCATTAATAAGGCGTTTAAAGAAAGAGAAATTTTCTATTTAAATTTACTGGTAGAAGTTTCTCCCAGTGGTAATTAACTCTTATGGAAACGGTTACAGATGAAGCTTCATTATTTTAAGGCTATGTCTGTTCCAGAGTTGCCGTTGCCAAGTCTCCGGCTTTTCGCACCCCGCTATTATCTTAGAGAAAATCTTGTTCTGATAAATCACCGAAATGTTCCAACTAAATAAAACAGCATTTTCTGGATTAAAATACAGGTATCCAAAAAGCTGGAGACTTGGCAGCTCTGCAGTTCCTTTTTATTAACAGTTCCATGATAAAACTAACTTCTAGCTAATGAATCGTGAACTCATTAGGAAGAAAATTATCTTTATGGTATACTGGTGGTAGAATCGATACAAAATTGGGTGTGGCTTAATAGCGTGCGGACCCTGTAAATTTGCTCAGAAAAAATAGCCCCAAAATAAGTGCTACATTTGTGGAAAGTAAAAGATGAGAATGTAAATACTAAGTTGTGATAATTTTAATCGCAAATAAAACAATTTTAATTGATATTTAAGGAACTTCTTGCACAGAATATAACTTCGGGATTATCTGCCGAGTTTCGCGGAAGAAGATTTTAACGAAGTTTTTCCTTATTGCGACGGGTTATTTTGTACGAGTTGCCTCCGTCTGACATCATAATCTTTTCCATACATATTTGTAAAGTTAAAAATACATTGTCAATCTTTTCTTCTTCTATATTTTCAAAAGCGACTTCAACAGCATCAATTAAGTTGACAATGTTCTTTCTGGGCATCTGATACTGAAATAATTGTATTGTATTAAAAAAACCCGAGATCAAGCACACTTAAATCCGGACTATTTGGAGGTTGACATTGTAGTTGCAAATTCTATCCATCTTCTAAGTATTCTTCTGTGATACTGGGATCATCCACTGCCAAATGAGGCTTGGCATTGTCCTGTTGTATGTATATAGGTCTCGATTTTTCACTAATTAGAAATTTTTCACGTATAGCCGGAAAAGCTTTTTCTATAATTATTTTCGGGTTTCTTCTTGTTAACAATTTCTACAACTTTTGGCACAGCAGTTCCTTTTGCACGGTTTTTTTAGTTTCTTTGTGCATTTTCTGAATAATCAAAAGGCCATATTCTAATTTTTCCATCAAACATTTCGTTTCTATTCGAATCCCATCTTGGTCTTGCCACCGCTGCAATAAACATTTATTTGGTAATAAACCTTGCTACAGATTCCATATACATATTGGCGCGATTTTTTTCCGACGCCAATTAGGCGAAAAAATCAACAGCATTAACAATAACATCCGGGTTTATCATAAAAATCAAAATAACGACACTTTGGCGCCAGTTAAATAGCCCTTGCGTACATGACACCTGTGCCTGAACCTTTTGCTTTTACTATGTCTCAAACGTTCAGTTTCATCTAGTGTACTGTAAAACGAATTTCTGGTTTTCGTAATATAAAATGATTTTTCATCGATATAAATACGATTCAACATTTCCGAAAAGCATCCATTAATTCGAACATGCTGTAAACAAAATCGAATTCTGTCGAGCGTATTGTTTCCTGTTAGACTTGGCTTAGTGGTGGATGAAATAAGCTTAAAAACTTTTCCCTAACTGAGAATCTTGTGTGTGTGTAGTGTTGATTTAGGAATACTCACAGCACATAATAAACTCCGCAGTGATTGTCTTCGTTTTATTAGGACATCTTTGATTTTGCTCAGTTGCTGAAAAAAATCTCTTTTTTGTTTCGTCCGCATTTACTGATTATTTGCGAACTTATTTTTTTTATGCCTAAAGATGAAGATCACTAGATCGCTAGGATCCGGTGTGAACTTAAATTGTAAATTGTATCATCATTTATTTTTGACGACTTTGCTTGCTTTCACAATTTTGTACTACGATGAACATTAAATTTAATCACATTAGCATTTTTAGCCCCACGGCTTAATTTATCATTTTTTTTTAAATATTGCAGTAAAAATAGCAATACAGCTATACGCTCTGAGAAGAAATATGTAGTTTTTAACTGTATACGTTAAATGCAAGGGACATTTATTTAAGCAAATTTTCTGGTTCAAATCATTTTTTTTTCACTTTAAAAAAGCCGCAGGTTGGCAAGTTATACAGTTATCGTCGCATTACTTCACATTCAAGATAGCATTTCATCTAACTCCTAATATACCGCGTTATATTCTTTGTAGCATAATTTTACTGGAGTCGATCTACTAAACGACATCGGAAGTTATTTATGACTCCACCCAATTCAACCCCATAACGGTCGCATTAAATTATGATTTAAAAATTCAAATTTCTTATTAGCACCACTTTTTTGAAAAAGAAATATTCACCTTATTTAATAGCAGGTAAAATGATACCGTAATAAAGCCAATTACACTATTTTATAAAATTGGTTGGAATCAAACAAACTGAATAAAACAGACCATGAATATCATGGGAGCGAGAATTAAGAGGTTAAACATAAATGTTTCGCTTGAAACAGACCAAGGCCGAGTTTCGTCCAACCGAGGTCCGTCGAGTTTCGATGAAAGAAAATGTTTAACCCCTAAATGGTCGCATTAAACTACGATTTAAAAATTCGAATTGCTTATCGGCACCACTTTTTTGAAAAAGAAATATTCACCTTATTTAATGATTGGTAAAATGATACCATGTAAAAGCCAATAGCACTATTTTATAAAACTGGTGGGAATCAAACAAATGTGAGTAATCTGAAAAAAAGACACAGCCCATGAATATGTCGGGAGCGAGAATTAAAGGAGGGTTAAATGTAGAAACTAATCTGGGACAGTGTTGCCAGTGGGCTACTCTTTTTTAATGCAGATTTCTTGATGAGCACCACTTTTATGAAACGGTAAAATTCACTTTATTTTTGCCTTAATTAATATGGCATTAAATGAGGCACATTTTACCATTTGAAAAAAGTGGTGCCAATCAAGAATCTGATTTTAATAAAAGTAGCCCATCTGGCAACACTAATCAGGGACAAAATTATCGCCCTAAATGTAGCAACTAATTTGGGACGGAGGGAGTAACATGTTTATGTGAATTTTACAGGATTAATATTTCTATACAAATATAGTGGTTGCGAAGACCTTGATTTATTTATTAAAAGTTAAATAAAAAATGTTGCAAATTTGATAAACTTTGCATTTAACCCTTTATGTCCCAAGTTATGAATTCATGAAAATTTCATCTTATAAAGCATTTTTGTAAATTTTTGAAACTCCATTAGAAGATTTACGCAATCATTTAATAAATTTTAGAAGGATTTTGGCAATTAAAATTAATTAATTAAAGTTTATAAGCAGTGGTGGAAAATTGGCGCAGAGGAGGAGCCTATTGACACCACAAACATTTTATAGTATTCTTCAGCTTAATAAGAACGCAGAAATTATGTCATTAGATAAGCCGAAAAATACTTCTAAAATTTAGTGGTGTCAATAGGCTCCTCCCCTGCGCCAATTTTCCACCACTGTTATAAGGATTTTGTGCAGTATTTATAACTCCACTGAAACCTTTTATTTAAAATATTTTTTTACTGTTTAATAGAATAAGGAAATGTACAAATATGAATACAATAGAAATATTTCTATATTTCCTAACTGACCCCTTCCCCCCTCAATCTTTCAACATCAAGAAAGCTGAAAAATGCAAATGAAAAAGAAATCGTCCTTTAAAAAATATTTTTGATTTATGCAACCAATAATTCTTTTGGAACAAGATAAAATAAAGTATCTATAACCCATTCTAAATTGTATTACTATTAATAGGTGTATTAAATGAATTTTATAACAAGTTACTTTACTAGTACATTAGTGTGCCGTCGGGGCATAAAGGGTTAAAGGAGAACAGATTTTTTTATGTGCGGAAAATGTTTAGTAACTTTAAACAAAAGAGATTTTTTCTTTTCAGCTGCTTTGTAAGTGTGCTTGTATATGTATGCATTCATGGGTGTCTAAGGCGTTATTAACAGAAGTTACATTTTTTACCAGTAAATAATGACATATCTTAACCTTAAATGCATGATTTTTTATTTTGTTTCGAAAAAATTACCATAATTTCCGGCGTATAATCCTCGGATCAAACAATTATGTTTGGACCCAGAAATTTTATTTAGTAATTGAAGCCAAATATTTACTGCGATCTAAAAAGTTAAATTTTATTTTTTAAAAGTTCTTTGTCGAAAAATAATTGTTTGATCCACGGATTAGATTCTGGAAATTGCTATATATATGATTCTCTGAAAGGTTTATAACACAGGAAAAATAGTAGAAAAAATTCAGAGATATATTTTTCGTATAAAACGTCGATTTTTTTTATGTTGCACATCTGCAATACAAGTAAAAACTAAAAATAGAGATACAGTTTTAAATTTGTATTTTTTGCAGGATTAATAATTCTATATAAATATACTGGTTGTTAAGAATTAAATAAAAAGTGATGTAGATACGCATCACTATAGATTTAAGAAAAGCTTTTACTTATTTTCAAATAAATTTGTTTGTAAATTCCGGTATCAGTCATTCATTTCAGTATTTTACTACTAGAAGTGCCTTGCCCCTGAAAGGGTTAAGCAAGAAAATGAAAACAGGTTTTTATAGGTTCGTGCAGAAATTACTGCTCGTAGCAGAAATTTCCTAAATAAGAAAATTTCTGGTGATGGTCTGTAACTTCTGGTGTCATTCAATCATTTCAGCATTTGCAGATTAACGCGTCTATTCCGATCAAACGCCCGCAAAGTTGTGAAAGCTATTCCGCAAAAGGGAGGGTTTACGAGAGAAGGGGGAAAAGAACTGAAAGTCGCTATTCCAAACAAACATCTTTCACCTTCCGCAACCGCTGATGTCACGTACGATTTAAGAATAAGAGAATCGATTTTTAATCGAATATTAGCATGTATTAACCAATGAGAGTGCATCAACAACTTTTAAAGGGACAGAATATAATGTTTTGAATAATAGCTGACCAGTTGAAGAATATTTCTTTTAAATGTTAAATTTAAAAATACTTAATATCAGAGTATTATTTTAATAACAAGCTCATGAATGTATCATTTATTTTCCTATCAAATTAAAATTTATTAATTTAAAATTACGGACTATGTTAACCTTTTACTTTAGCTTTAAAGCCTCAGCTTTTCTATGATGGTATTTTTTCTCACAATTAAATACATTTATGAAAAATAAAGAACAGATTGATACATTTCAGTAAGAATAGATTTATAGATTGGAACTTCCAAAAAAGCAATCAGGAGCAGGGCTGTAAAATGACTTAAATTGGTTCTGGATGCAGGATGCATGAATGTCATTCACGCTAGATAAGCATATACTTTGCTAAATAAAATATTTAAAAAATATTATACGAATTAAAAATCGAGGTACCACATATAGGCGCCATAATAGCTGCAGTTTTAAAGTATATGTTGGTGTATATATATATACTATATTATAGCCAGTTTTATATATATTTGCATTTACAAGTTCCTATGATTAACTTTTGTATTGTTTTTTCCCTTTGATTTTTAGACATTCGATTTCATTTTAAGTATATATATATATGTATACTGGCTAACTGATGGAGGGGGGAAGGGGGCATTAAGAGTTTAAAAACCAGAGAGAGCACTTAAAAACTGATGACATACATATGAAATTTTTTTTGTTACGATAAATACGTGATATTTAAAAATCAACGCAAAGAAAAGTTGAAATATTTCGAGAAATTTTTTCTTGCATTTATTTTAAAGCTTCCTTCTTTAGTGCCAAAAGAATGATACAGAAAATGGGAAATGATAGTAGCAGAGTGTGTTATTGTTATTCCTGTTTTCTCTCTTTTTTTATTTTTATTTTATCACTATAGAAGGGGCGGGCTCCTTTTGCAAAGTTTTGAAGCAGCTAAATGTTAAATTTATTTTGGTTGCTTGTTCTTTTCATTCATCTTATTTATACTAGACTCTATTTTTACAATTAGCTGTATCACAAAAGTTCTTTTATACTAATTAATTATTATTATTAATTTATACTTCTTAAATTGAATTTTATAACAAGAATAATGTATATAGGCTCAAACCGAAACAACATCTACTTCTATGCAATTGTATTCTTTCACAAGAGCCCCCCCCCCCCCAATTTAAATCAATTTTAACATTTTTGTCACTTTTAAAAATCACTTATTACTTGGGCTAACTGTACATATATTTTTATATAACTGAAAATTAAAATACAAAATATTATTGAAATTGTTATTTTTATTTATATTACACAATTTTATTTCATATTATTTATAATGATTAAATACAAACGAATGGGGGGAAAAAATGTACGTTTATGCTACGTGTAGAGTTTTTAAACATCAAATTTCATGATAACATGTTTATCAATGTCTCTTAATTAGTATCTTTTCCAATATATTTAGCAATCTTGAAAAGCTCAGAGCTTTAAACAAACTGTTTAGACACTGTTTAGAGTGAAAAAGTTAGAAAACTCTTAAAAGCATTATACCCATACTTAATATAGCAAGCTTTTGCTATAGACCTATCAATACTTCATTTGCACTGACGAAATTTATACTAAATTAAAAGTTGATAAATTATTGTGTAAATTAATATAGGGTAGATGTGCTAGTAATAGACACCCTTCAATGTTTTTGGTTTATAAAAAAAAAAATAACCAATAAAAATTTAGCTTTTATTATTTGTTTCATAACTTCCTCTTGCATATTTTATAATCTTGCATTATTATTAGTCATTTTCCAGTAATGGACACCCCGTGTAGACATTGCTAAAAATGCAATTTCAGTAATGTTTATATTACATAAAATATTGACTTAACTGAAGACCTAAATAATAAATTTAATTTTTAAATTACACTTACCAAAATGTAATATAACCAAAACTTTTATAAATAGCTGCTTTTAAGTTATTTTATATGGTTAATAAAATTTCAATAATTTATTCTTTTTTTTTTAATGTATATAATAACTCTGACTTGCACTTTTTATAATATGGCAATCAAACCAGTCAAGAAGCAAAAAATATAATTTAAGGGCATAGTCAAACAGGGGCTCATAGAGCTTAACCCTCCCCATTTAAATAAAAACAATTAAGTTACAGAAATTGTTAAAAATCTGTCTTAAATGTTCCCTTATTCATCTCTGAAAAAATATATATATATTACTGTAATGTTAATTAAAGTTATAGTAATCATGAAACTAGTAAATCTGCAGATCAGTGGCCTCAAACATCAATTCTACAGTTTTATTTTGAGAATTATTTTATTTAGTGTTTAAAATATCGAACTCACAGTATCATTTTTTTCATATTTGTAATATTAATTATTACAAGTAATATATAAAGTAGTCTCTGGAAGTTGTTAAAAATAGTGAGACAAAGCTATTGCTATACACTAATACTCAAAACTTTTTTTTTTTTAAATTATTATTAACTTTTAAATCTCCCACTGTCTCAATAATCTGACAGCTGTAATTGCTTGATATTTAGTATTTTAAACTATCCATCTAAAATAATTAAAATATCTATCTTCTGATAATTACAATAATTGATGCAAACAGTGAATGATTATCACAAATATTTTATTAAATACTGGCATCCTAATTGTTAAATTTATTTCAAAATCAGTGTTTTGTTTCATTAGTATGCTTTCATTAAATTCTGGTTCTAAATAGTCATAAAAACAATTATATCTGTTACTTTTTGTGGGATGTCTATTACTGAAACAGAGAGTGTCCATTACTGGACTTTTGGGGTGTTTTGATACATTTCTGTTATTTAAAATTGAGTTTTTATTCATATTCGGAAATGAAACTATCAGAATGGTTAAATATTGTTGATAGATTAATATAATATTGAAAAAACTGGAATATAATGATTATAATTTATTAATAAAAAATAATTTTAAAAGAAATTTCTTAAGGGTGTCTATTACTGGCACATCTACCCTATTTGAGAAATGTACTATACAGCAGGATTTTCTTTTATTTTTTTTTAAGCCAACAAGTACTAGAGAAATAAATACCAATTAAGATGTTAATCTTAATCCAAAATGTTGAAGTCATTTAACTTAAAAACTTAAATTTGTTAATAAACATCATTAAATTATAACTTTCAGCTAATTAGATTTTTTCAGTTTGAAAATAATACAGACATTTGTTATCTGCAAACTGACTAGTATTTATTATCATCTTTACTATTAATATTATTTTGTCTTAGATGTAATGCAGATAGAGTAGTTTATCCCCCCCCCCCCCCTTAAACTGAATAAGTAATAATATTTGATCTCTGTGAATTAAATACTTTCACATAATAAATACTCAATCATACATCCTTACATACTCTCAACCAGTCACAATGTGAAATGTTTTCAGTGTTTTATTATTATTAACATGTTGTATTATACTGAAGAGTAAAAACAATTTTCAAGATAAGACATATTTATAAATGTCACAATATAGTTTCAAGAATTATGATTTAATCATTTTTAAATAATTCATAGTATGTAATCATAATATATTTTTACTTCTTCATTGCACGATTACAGATAAGCTTTAAAAATGAAAATCTGGATGATAAACAGTATTTAATTAATAAAAGAATCTTTACAAATTTATATTTTATCAATTTTATTTCTTACGTGTGCATTTAAAATTTATTTCAAATTAACATAAAATGCTGAACAAATTAATACGTTACAGTTATCGAAAATAACTTATCCACAAGTCATGGAAATTGTTGCTTACTGCAGAAAAATAAGAAATTAAACTTATTGTTTAAATACAGCAGTTCATGTGTCAGCTTTATTATTATTATTATTATTATTATTATTATTATTATTATTATTATAAATCATCAAATCTAATTCTTAGGGATTAGTAACAAAAAGATATAAAAACTTCATTACTAAATTATTAGAAACTAAATAAATATCATAATTTTTCAAAAAGTAAACAAATATTTTTTTAATGGATGCGATAGTATTTCGCTTTCACGAGATAAAAGTCAAAACTGTCAATACCAAGATTCTAATGATCTATGACTTATCTTGGTAATAACTAAGAAAAAAAGTAAAGGTTTTATAGTAGTAAAAAAAAAAAAAAAAAAAAAAAAGCTATCTTTCACGATAATACAACATATCAAAAGGTACCGTAACACTGAAAAAAACATTTCACATACCTGTATTTTAAATGAGTATTCCCCTTATGTTTTGTTTTGATGTTAGCTCCTATCTATAACAAGTGATTTTTAAAATCTGTGTTATTTATTTGCAGCACAAAATTTACTATAACAGCATTTTGCAAGCATCACATGGTTCTTTGCACGCTATGCTACCAAAAGTCCGCCATCTTTTTTTACTAATTACGAGTCTTTTGTACCTCCCGCAAATAGTTATCACGTGACAACCGCAGTTGCGATTGCTCTGCGAGAGTGAAACCGTCCGCACGTTTGATCTGTTTCGTGATTTCAGACGCTCCTCGCAAATCCACGAGGAAAGGAGAGTTACGGGAGAAAAGCGTTTGATCGGAATAGGCGCGTAAAAGTGTTTTACCCATGTATAGATTAATGATATGCTGAAAATCATACTTTTGTGGCGTCTACATATTTACGATTGGACAGTCTTTCATTTTACAAATTGTAATTTTAAATTTATCTGAGTCCATAGCTGCCAACATCTTACTCTCTTTTTGTAACAAAAAAAAGGAAAAAAAAGGTAAATTTGACCTTCTTAAATCGCCGTAATCTGTCAATTAAACAAGGCAAAAAATTCTATTAATTTTTCTTAGTACAAGAAAGCGGAAGAGATGGCAGCTATGTGAGTCTCTTAGATCGAAGTTACCCATAAATATATACAGTTTTACACTTTGTTTCATTTTTTATACAGTTATTAAAGAAAATGTGTTAGTGATTTGTCCATAATCTTAGAAAAATAAAAATAAAATACTGGTTATATACCAAGAACATTAAACAGGGTCCCTGCAGGTCAGGAAGTTTACCTGACTTTAGGTCAGATAAACACCATGTTCTTGGAGAAAACTGAGCTTTTGCAATCACGTGATTACATAATTCATGCTTTTATACATAAAAATACTGTTGTTTCAACTGAAACTGCAGGAACCCTTTGCCAGTAGAAATCAGAACAAAAGTAAACATAAGAAGATAACATAAAGTACCAACTTCTAAAAGAGAATTTTTTCTGTGTACTCAAATTTTTTTTGTAAAAATATGCTTCAGTAATATTAATTATTAAATAATAATGTGGATATTAAAAAAATACTCTAAGAGGATTGTAGAAAATCATAAACAAGTAACTTTGGAACTAATGCTTTTCTGCCGCTACCCCTTTTTGTCGCTACTATTTGAACGGAGGTGTTCTAAATTAGTAAAGAAATTAGCGGACTGTATACCAAAAAAAGTTTAATGAAAGCTAATGGCGGCTTGCTGCCGCAGAGTTTGTTACTCTTACACTACTGCGTACTCAACCCGTGATCCGGATTCAACGAAAGGGTTACATTAGAGGATTGCCAATTAGCATAGATGCGAGGGTGGTGTTCCGTCGGTTACAGGTACGGAACATCCCGCCTGGCGTTGAAATAAAGAAGGAGAGTTCAGCGCCAGCAGGTGGTGGTGGTGTGTGTGGATGTGGGTGGAATCCACCTTGTGGGTGGAGGAGGAGGGTGGAATCCACCTGGGGGTGGTAAGGGAAACTTATCCTATAGTAGGAGGGGTTAAATGTTGGAGGGGGCTTAATTTTTGAGAGGGGCTTATTTTTTTTTTTTTTCGAATCGACTTAGAGTAGAGATGGAAATATCATACTATAACATAGGTCTTTTCCAGAGGAAGTATGAAGACACTAAATTTTTCGATGGGCTTAATTTTTGAGGGGGCTTAATATTTTTTTTTTTCGAATTGATTTAGTATTAGAATGGAAATATCATACTATAACATAGTGAGTTAGGTGTTTTCGAAAGGGAGTTTGAGGGGGTCTAAATATTTTAGTGGGGCTTATTTTTAGGGGGGCTTAATTTTTTTTTCTTCGAATCGACATAGAGTAGAAATGGAAATATCATACTAAAACATAGAGATGTAGGTATTTTCGAAAGGGAGTTTGAGGAGCCTAAATTTTTTAGAGGGGCTTATTTTTTAGGGGGGCTTATTTTTAGGGGGGCTTAATTTTTTTTTTCTGAATTGTCTTAGAATTTGAATGAAGATAAAAATGTCTTATGTTTTCTGAAAAAAATTTTGATGCTGCCATCTGTATGCGGTAGTGCGAATATATTATTGAAAATAGTATTTTATTTTTGAAAAGTTTTGAGGAAGGTTTGAACCTGCATAATAGTCTCTTGGCTCGATGATATGTTGAAGACTTAACTAATCAAGCCAAGAAACTATGCCTATATGTTTATATTTTATATGTTTCAAAACAAAAAATTGTATTCCCCCTTCTGTATGCGCAAAGAGAGGTTGGTTTCTTAAGATAACTCATTAATACCTATTTTAACTGCTCACTCTGCGAATTCCTTTAATGTATATGATTTTTATTTTTAGTTTAACTGATTTTATCGATTTTACGTACGATAGTTTAATTATTTTACGCACAAATGTATGATCATTTTAGAAAGCCGTGGTTTCGAACCTGCGAACTCAGATTCAAATTTCATTTTTTGTAACTGATAAGCTATCCACTATTCAAACCGCGCCCCAATATTTTCTAAGTTACTTTTGAACACTCTCTCTCTATATATATTTTTTAATACCTACCTCTCCCTTTTTCTTATACTAGGGAAGTTAATACAATTTATGTTTAAATAGAAGAAATGATTAATTTTTTATATTTCTTTAGTAAGCAAGTCATTTTTGTAGATCGATTAGAAGGCTACCAAACGATTTGAATTAAACATTGTTTTTACCAGTATTAATCCACCTAAGTTTAGAATTGTACTTTTTCTTGTGAACCATATCATATTCATTTAATCGTCCGAAATTTCAAATAGACTTCCTAAACCCAATTATCAACGTTTCTCACTATCTTTCAGATTTTTTATTTATCAATTATTATAATTTCAATCAACTCATAGTTTGTTATTGCAATAGATAATTATTTGATGATTCTACACTAGTTCTAATGAATTTTAAAACTACTACTTCAATTCAACTCATTCTTTTATACAGTTTAATAAATTTAGTATGAATTAAACCATTGGTTTGTCATATATTTTACTGAAATAATAAAATTAATTTGTAAAACCTTAGAATGACGAATTCAAAAACGTAACAATTATACTTTTTTGTGAACCATATGTTTCATCTGCTATTTCAAATCGACTTTATACATCACCCTTCCAGCAGATGCTTACTGACTTATACAAACATTCGACAAGTAATCAGCTTTTCAACACAAAATAACTAATATGTAAATAAGGATAACTATTGGTTTTAGGAGAGATTATTACACTTAGACACAAATTTCAACTATTCGAAAAAGTTTGGTAAATCTTTACTTCCGTTTATAAACATGATTAATCTTATCAGCAGATATCAACTGTCTTTGTTATACATTTGATAAGCGAATACTATTTAGGAAAATGTTATCTAATTCGTTTTAATTGTCTTTTTCGTGGGAAATGTAACTGCTTACTTCATTCTACAATTATTTACTCGGATTTTTCGAAGAGATTTCAAACATAAACTTATCGACTGTCTTTCTTAATCATGTAATAGGTGAATGGAATCTTTTTATCAGGAAATAGTAATTATTTCAAAAGTGAAAATGATTTTTGGAGATATTTTAATAGTTTTTAACAAATTCTACTTTCAGAAAAGATAGCATTTTTTTGGATTGTAACACAACCTTTTAATATACTACGTGAATTGAAATATTTTATTTTCTGCATTTAAGTGACCAAAACTTTCAATTTTAATACATATATTTTAGTTTTATAATTTTTTTTTATTTAGAAGGGATTTTCGTGAATTCTTATCTTTTAACCGGAAATGACGAAATCGATAATTTATCATTATTTTCACATTCATCATAGTAAAACTATTTTAATTTTTAGCATTTTAATAAAGAGGAAAAAAATGATTGTTTATTACCAAAGCACTACTTATTAGAATTTTTTTCTAGAAATTACTTTTTGAAGGTTTTTTAGAAACCCATTAATCGATTACACTAAAGGCGATTTTTTTTTGAAGAAACATTGTTTGATTTGCTAAAAGTTAGGAATAATTTAAAATCAATTAGAATAATTTCATGTAAGTTAAAGAATAATAACTTATGTTTTTTACACAAATAAGTTTTTTTTTAATCGAAAATTACTTTTCTGAAATACAGCACTCCTTATTTTAACCAAACTTGATACTTTTAAAAGAAATATATTTATTTAGAAATTTGTTTAACTGTTCTTAGAATCGACCAACTTTTGCTTGTGAAACACAAATAACATTTAGAGAGAGAGAAAAATTTGTGAATCAGCATAAACTGAAATTCGGAAAAATCCTAGTCAGGTTTAAAACTTCCTTGTTGAATATCATGAAACACAATATTAAAATATTTTATCATAAAAAATGTTAATTTTTTAACTCTACTTTCATAATTCGTTACACTTTTTAAAATTGTTCAATTTTATTTTATTTTTTGGATTTGAATAATTTCTCAATAATGACATTTTTGAAGAAAGAATTTTTTGAAATAGGGCATACTCAAGTTTTTAAACAATAATTCATAAACATTAAAATTTTATCACATAATATTTTAGATTATTTCAAAACTGTACTTACATAATTCACAAACTTGCTGAAACTCTAACCCTTTGATCCAATTTCTTAATTTAAAATGAAAATTTTCTAAGTTCTTATCAGCTAGTTTCCCCTTAATCACGTGATATCCCCAGTGACCACGCGTTTTCCTATGTAGTTTCGTTATAAGTGATTTCACTTGCGTTATCGCACCAGTGATTAGTGATTTCACAGTGATCTTTTCACGGAGGTTTCTCTTTCCGATTAGGAAAGTTTTATCTTGATAATGTGATATGGGTTAGTATAAATGTACGTCAACTCAACCAAGTGAATGTATCATTCTTTTTCGCTTAGTTACTTCGCCTTGTCTTCTCGATTCACCCCTCGTTTTACTACCTTTAAAAAATGTCTTTTTTTAACAAGAGTGAAAATGAAAAGGATGTTTATTGTTTAGGGGTAAGACCAGAATGTGCATCTTTAGAAGAGGAATGGTTCACCCGAACGTTTCACGAATTGGATGCATATATCCCTTTTTGTGAGTGTATTGGTGAGGAAACACTCGTTGAAGTGATCATGGTGCCGAAGAACAGCGAATTAAAAGTTTATATTCGAAAATATAAAGAGGATGTGGATACCGGTGAATTTTTTCCTACTTTAGAAGGTGTCAGTTTTTCCTCTGCAGCATTTGACTTTCTTCAAAAGAATATGAAAAACTTTCATTTTTCATCAGAGAAAGACACTTTTGTAGCCAATAATGAAGTTTTAATAGTTTTTGTAGATGACCGTTCATGCCTATTTCAACAATTAATTAAGACGGATGAGATTGAATATTCACTTAAACCGAACTCTCTTCAGCTAACCAAAGAACAATTTAAAAATCTTGAAAAAATATGTTCTGAGGTTAATGATGTCTTGATTACAACCATCCTTACAAAGGTTATCCCCATTGAAGTAATGACTCATCTTAATGACTGTCCACATTCTCACTTAAGTTTGATTAAAGCCAAAGAATTTTTCATTTCGTGTTTTACACGGGTATTACAACAATCTGTGGTTCGTGAATTTCATTGCACTTCCTGTGTTCAAGGAGTTTCAACTGTTAGTCCTCATATATGTTTGCAATTGAACCTACGTCAGAAATTCGATTTTTGTAGTGACAGTGCATTGCTAAAATTTAATATACAAAAATTTCTTTTATACTTGTCAGAAAAGTGTTCATGTGAGTATACTCATTCTTTCTTTGCATCAATGAATTTAGATATGTATTTAGATTTTTTGGTTAATGTTTTCGCCATGTAATTCAATGCAATTCTTATAAAACTCCATTCAAAGCTTTGAATCGTTTTATGTGTTATTTTAATTCAAGCTTTTTTAATGAATTCAAATTCATTTTCAAAATATTTTATCGTTGTTTGAAGATTTTGTTTATTAAGAAAAATTGTAATTTTTGAATAAATACTTTGTTTATTTATTTTTAACTTTTCTCTGTTTTATTTAATCACCTATTCTTTTTTTCAGCTTTTTCAATTTTTAGTGGGGAGAAAGTAATTGTTTCATTTTGAGGGAGGAACTTAGAAATGATTTGAGTGTTTTTAAAAACATGGTCTTTTACAGATTTTCAAATTAATCAAGAATGAGTTTATTCTTTTATCATGTTGAATCATATAATTTGTTTAATTGCTTTCACTTTGTTTGGTTTTTAAGTCATTTTAAAAAATAACATTTTTTGTTTTAGATATGAAATTTAAATTAAGTTTATTTTTATGAAATCATAATTTTTACTGTTAAGTCTTATTATTCAAAAATCATAAAGAAAAAAAAATCACAAGTTTTATTTTTTGAAGTATATTATCCTCGCACCAGTATTATACATTTTTAAACTTTGATAATTATGTAAAAGCAGTGGTTTAATGTTGTTTTTTTTGTTTGTTTGTTTTCAACAAAGTCTGATTTATAATAACATAAAGATGCTTATCTCATGGAATATTTTTGAAAACAATGTAGCACTAGTTTTTTTTTTCTTGATAATGAGATTTAAAATTTGTTTTTATCAAATGAGTTAGAAGATGTATGCTTACAACTAGCATGAATTTTCTGAAAAAATATTTTAATTTAATTTGAGATATAAAACTTCCTGATTTGTTTCTTTTTAAGATGATATTAGTATTAAATTTTAATGATTTCATCATCTTAAAAATTTTAAGAATTATTCTCACTTCAACTTAAACGAGTATCAATTAGAGAAATTTCAAGAAAAAATACATTACTTGAATAAGAAACCTCTTAAGCATGTATGTAACACATATACTCAATCGTTTAACAATTTGATCAACTAAAAGAAAGCCTCTTATACATTTCGATTTTGTTATTTCATCGTTTTTTAATGAAGGTTATTGTGATAGTGAAATAGAAACCATCTAAAATGAATTGTTTTAAATAATAATTGTCTTTTGAACTTTTAATATAGTGTTAGAATTTAATTTGTTCATGTATAACTTAAGAAATCATCAATTCTCTAGCAATTAAAAGTATAACATAAGCATAAAAATAATAATAATAATAAAAAAGTTTTTAAAATTAAAATAATAATAATAATAATTTATTTTAAAAGTTTTCCAAATTAAAAAAAAAAGTTTATAAATAAAAAAAAGTTTTAAAAATTTAAAAAAAAAGTTTGCAAATAAAAAAAGTTTTCAAAATTAAAAAAAAGTTTGTAAAAAAAAAAGTTTTCAAAATTAAAAAAAAGTTTGTAAATAAAAAAAATAAGTTTTCAAAATTAAAAAAAAAAGTTTGTAAAAAAAAAAGGTTTCAAAATTAAAAAAAAGTTTGTAAATAAAAAAATAAGTTTTCAAAATTAAAAAAAAGTTTGTAAATAAAATAAGTTCTCAAAATAAAAATTAAAAAATTAAAAAATTAAAAAAAAAGTTTTCAAAATTAAAAAAAAAGTTTATAAATTAAAAAAAAGTTTTCAAAATTAAAAAAAAAGTTTATAAATAAAAAAAAGTTTTCAAAATTAAAAAAAAGTTTATAAATAAAAAAAAGTTTTCAAAATTAAAAAAAAAAGTTTGTAAATAAAAGAAAGTTTTCAAAATTTAAAAAAAGTTTGTAAATAAAAAAAGTTCTCAAAATTTAAAAAAAAGTTTTCAATATTAAAAAATATAATTTTTGAACCTTGAATCATAATAAAAAAAATTAGAAAATTAAAAAACTTTGAAAAAAAGTTTTCAAAATTAAGTTATTAAAATTTAAAAAAAAAATAAAAAACTTAGTAAATTATGTTATCAAAACTCAGTTTACCTATCTGTATATACAGGGTGATTCAGCTCGTCGGTGACAAACTTTAAGGATCGATAGAGCACACCTAGACGAACATTTTTGAATAGGGAATGCAGGGTCCCTGACGCGATGGTAAGGCGCTAGGCGCTTTCGAAAATTTGGGTGCCGAAATTCGAAACGTCATAAAAACTAGGGAAATGGTTAGATTTTCTTGCTTGTTGCGTCGAAATGATTCTGTTTGTTTAGACTTTCTTCAGTACCAATTTGATAAGCGTATCTCTTAAAACATGGATAGGGGGCGCTGCAGACTTTGGAGAGCTAGACAACAACTTTAAGCCCGTTATTTTGATAATTTAACACATGCTCGCCAAAGTTTATACTCTAACTTAAAGTTTGAACCCAAAAGTAGAGCCCTGCAAAAAGCGTAAGAGCCGGAATAAAATGTCAAAGTACAGGGTGGTCGAAACTCGAAGGCTCCTAAGAGATAAACAAACAGATTTCTTGACTTATGGCATGCATTTTCATGATTCTGTTTGCTGGGGCTCTCTGAAACTCAGTTGAACGGTACAAAAAGAAACATCGATAGGGGGCGCTTTGGGCAAAAAACATAATTCGTTGACATTTCGGACGCTAACTGGAAACGGGGCGCTACGATCAGTTAGTAATAATGAAAACACATTTTCTACCTCTGCTCAACACTTCTGAATAAATTTAGACCAAAAACATCAATGATACTGGAAATTTATTTACAAAAAATAACACTACAGAAGATGCTCGAAATTTCGACCTTGGGCCATGATGCAGGCTTCGCACCTCCGTCGCATTGAGGAGTGTGTGTTTCCAACAATGCCAGGAGTATCTCTGATCTGCCCTGCAGCTGCCACAATGCGCGCCACAAGTTCTTCAGCACTGCTGACAGGTGTATGGTATACCTCGGCCTTCAGGTAACCCCAAAGGAAGAAATCCAAGCTGGTGAGGTCTGGTGATCGGGCAGGCCAGTAAACTGGACCCCCACGCCCGATCCACCGCTGGCCATACCTTGCGTTTAGATGGAGACGCACGTCGTTCGTGTAATGGGCCGGAGCTCCATCGTGCTGGAACCACATCTGGCGACGCGAACCTTCGGGTACGTGCGCCTCATCCAGAAGCTGCGGCAGCACTTGATCCAGGAAAATCAGGTAATTTCCGCCTGTCAGCCGTTCAGGTAACAAATAAGGGCCAATGAGGCAATCCCCCAGAATGCCGGCCCACACATTTACTGAGAAACGCTCCTGGGCTGCTCGGCTTCTGGTTTCATGTGGATTTTCATCACACCACACATGACTGTTGTGGGCGTTCCACATTCCCTCCCGGCTGAAGGTGGACTCGTCCGTAAACAAAATGCTGTTTACAAAACGGGGATCCCTGGATCTCATCGCCAAGTACCATCTTGAGAATTCCACTCGAGGGCAAAAATCCTGCTCTCTGAGCAACTGCACCCGCTGGATGTGGTAGGGGTGCAGATTCCGGGAACGTAAGATGCGCCACGCAGTTGCTTGCGAAATGCCAACATGTCTGGCGATATCTCTCGTGCTAAGACCTGGGTTGTCCTCAACCAGGTTAAGCACAGCCTCTTCGTTGTCGGGGGTGCTCACTGATCGCTCCCGTTCAGGCCTGCCTCCGTCGAAAGATCCCGTTGTGGACAACCTCTGGTGTACTCGAGCGAAGAAGGCATGGCAGGGGATTTGCCTGTTGGGGGTAACGCTCGGCGTACAACCGCTGAGCGGCTCGTCCATTACAACCAGCAGCGCCATACGCCAAATGCATGTCAGCCAATTCAGAGTTTGTGTACCGTTCCATCCTACTACCGATCTGCAGACAAGTAACCCGAAGCTTAAGTAGGTACCGCACGTTCAAAAGACGTGTCTGCGCATACAACTACGTCATCTCGCGTTGTCGTCTACGCATTACGTATCTTTTGCATATCGATATGGTACGATATCTTTTGCATAAATCAGCAAAAAGCACCTTATGTAAATTTTATTGCGCGCATTGTGCATGATTGAAACCAGCTATGTTTGTTAAAAAAAACAAACAAACTGCAGTTTTAATAGCTTCTTATGATAAGTAAATTACTCTCTTGTTTTGTTTCTAACTGATCGTAGCGCCCCGTTTCCAGTTAGCGTCCGAAATGTCAACGAATTATGTTTTTTGCCCAAAGCGCCCCCTATCGATGTTTCTTTTTGTACCGTTCAACTGAGTTTCAGAGAGCCCCAGCAAACAGAATCATGAAAATGCATGCCATAAGTCAAGAAATCTGTTTGTTTATCTCTTAGGAGCCTTCGAGTTTCGACCACCCTGTACTTTGACATTTTATTCCGGCTCTTACGCTTTTTGCAGGGCTCTACTTTTGGGTTCAAACTTTAAGTTAGAGTATAAACTTTGGCGAGCATGTGTTAAATTATCAAAATAACGGGCTTAAAGTTGTTGTCTAGCTCTCCAAAGTCTGCAGCGCCCCCTATCCATGTTTTAAGAGATACGCTTATCAAATTGGTACTGAAGAAAGTCTAAACAAACAGAATCATTTCGACGCAACAAGCAAGAAAATCTAACCATTTCCCTAGTTTTTATGACGTTTCGAATTTCGGCACCCAAATTTTCGAAAGCGCCTAGCGCCTTACCATCGCGTCAGGGACCCTACATTCCCTATTCAAAAATGTTCGTCTAGGTGTGCTCTACCGATCCTTAAAGTTTGTCACCGACGAGCTGAATCACCCTGTATATGTGACTTTCAGAATTAAAAAAGTTATCAAAAAGTTTAATTATATAGCAAATACAAGTATACAACCAATCATATATCAATCAATCGTACCAATTAATCAATCAACCAATCAATGATATCAATCATTCATAAAAATCAATCATATTAATGAAACCAAACAATAATATCAATCATATCAATTAACCAATCGTTCAAATCAGTCAATCATATTAATCAACCAAACAATAATATCAATCAACCAAACAATAATATCAGTCAATCATATCGATCAACCAATCATTTATATCACTCAATCATATCGATCAATCAATCATTCATATCAGTCAATCATATCAATCAATGAATCACATTAATCATATCAATCAAGATATCAAATACAAGTATTCATACAAATCAATCATATCAATTGCAGTTCAAGTATTACAAGTTAGTATAATAACATTATAAGAAAGTTTTGAATTAATACAATGATTAACTACCAACATTTTGTAACAGCACTTTTACAAAAGCAATGTATTTTTGATGATTATATTTTTTAGTTTTAAAAAATATTTAAAATGCTTTTGAAAATTAACAAAATTATTTTTCAAAAGTGTTAAAAAATATTACAAACTGCTGAAACATACAATTTAACAAGAATGAGTTGATCTAAATTTCATTTCTATTTGCATTTGAGTATATGTGTACGGATTCCTCCTTTTAATTATGTTCTGTCGTATACACTTAAAATATATATATATAAAACATTAAATTAAAATATTCTTTAGTTATTAAAAAATTTAAAAAATTAGCATACTTTTATAATTTATACTAGTATTTAGTATATACTAGTACTTAGTAAAAACTAGTATATATTCTAGTATAAAGAGTTTATAAAAGTTTAAAAAACTTGGTTAATATTCAAACTTGAATTCTATGAATGATGCAATAAATACTTCCGTTTTTATAAGAAATTTAAGTTACTTCTGAAAATATTATTATCCAGTTAAATAATCAATGATTATACTGAAACAATATGAAAATTAATCTTTGTTCACAATTGTGAGAAAGATTTTAATAGGATTTTATTTGCAAATATCTGATGTCATGTTGCTGAAGATTCCATAAAATAAAAGACTTTCAAAAAAATATACGACCTACATATTCGATGACTGAAGTGAAAATGGCTAGTGTCTTGGTATAGACTCATATCAGTTAGATCACGTGATTGATAATACAATCTGATTGTAGATAAGACAATCAAAAGGCACGAGGAAGACACGTGATATCTAATTGATTACGTCATAATCTATCACGTGATAAGCTCATCATCTCTTTTCTGGGTTCAAACATGGTAAGTTCATTATTTTTATATAAATGTTTAATTATGTATGTATTAAAATTTTAAATTGATGAATTTAATAATAGATTGTTTATTTTATTTTTCGTTTCGATATGTATAACTGTAGAATAAAATGTGGGTAGGATGGTAACATAAAGAAAATTTATCTTATTAAACGCATATATAGAGATAGGCAGATTCACTTTTAATAAATTACAAAATAATTTTTGTTATCTTATAATATTAAAAAAATTGCTAATTTTTTAAATTTTTTAATAACTAAAGAATATTTTAATTTAATGTTTTATATATATATATATTTTAAGTGTATACTACAGAACATAATTAAAAGGAGGAATCCGTACACATATACTCAAATGCAAATAGAAATGAAATTTAGATCAACTCATTCTTGTTAAATTGTATGTTTCAGCAGTTTGTAATATTTTTTAACACTTTTGAAAAATAATTTTGTTAATTTTCAAAAACATTTTAAATATTTTTTAAAACTAAAAAATATAATCATCAAAAATACATTGCTTTTGTAAAAGTGCTGTTACAAAATGTTGGCAGTTAATCATTGTATTAATTCAAAACTTTCTTATAATGTTATTATACTAACTTGTAATACTTGAACTGCAATTGATATAATTGATTTGTATGAATACTTGTATTTGATATCTTGATTGATATGATTAATGTGATTTATTGATTGATATGATTGACTGATATGAATGATTGATTGATCGATATGATTGAGTGATATAAATGATTGGTTGATCAATATGATTGACTGATATTAATTTTTGGTTGATTGATATTATTGTTTGGTTGATTAATATGATTGACTGATTTGAACGATTGGTTAATTGATATGATTGATATTATTGTTTGGTTTTATTAATATGATTGATTTTTATGAATGATTGATATCATTGATTGGTTGATTGATTAATTGGTACGATTGATTGATATATGATTGGTTGTATACTTGTATTTGCTATATAATTAAACTTTTTGATAACTTTTTTAATTCTGAAAGTCACATACATATACAGATAGGTAAACTGAGTTTTGATAACATAATTTAATAAGTTTTTTATTTTTTTTTAAATTTTAATAACTTAATTTTGAAAACTTTTTTTCAAAGTTTTTTAATTTTCTAATTTTTTTCTAATTTTTTTTATTATGATTCAAGATTCAAAAATTATATTTTTTAATATTGAAAACTTTTTTTTTAAATTTTGAGAAATTTTTTTATTTACAAACTTTTTTTAAATTATGAAAACTTTCTTTTATTTACAAACTTTTTTTTTAATTTTGAAAACTTTTTTTTATTTACAAACTTTTTTTTTAATTTTGAAAACTTTTTTTTTATTTATAAACTTTTTTTTTTAATTTTGAAAACTTTTTTTTTATTTATAAACTTTTTTTTAATTTTGAAAACTTTTTTTATTTGCAAACTTTTTTTTTAATTTTTTAATTTTTATTTTGAGAACTTTTTTATTTACAAACTTTTTTTTAATTTTGAAAACTTATTTTTTTTATTTACAAACTTTTTTTTTAATTTTGAAAAATTTTTTTTTTACAAACTTTTTTTTTAATTTTGAAAACTTATTTTTTTTTATTTACAAACTTTTTTTTAATTTTGAAAACTTTTTTTACAAACTTTTTTTATTTGCAAACTTTTTTTTTTTAATTTTTAAAACTTTTTTTTATTTATAAACTTTTTTTTTATTTGGAAAACATTTAAAATAAATTATTATTATTATTATTATTATTATTTTAATTTTAAAAACTTTTTTTTATTATTATTTTTATGCTTATGTTATACTTTTAATTGCTAAAGAATTGATGATTTCTTAAGTTATACATGAACAAATTAAATTCTAACACTATATTAAAAGTTCAAAAGACAATTATTATTTAAAACAATTCATTTTAGATGGTTTCTATTTCACTATCACAATAACCTTCATTAAAAAACGATGAAATAACAAAATCGAAATGTATAAGAGGCTTTCTTTTAGTTGATCAAATTGTTAAACGATTGAGTATATGTGTTACATACATGCTTAAGAGGTTTCTTATTCAAGTAATGAATTTTTTCTTGAAATTTCTCTAATTGATACTCGTTTAAGTTGAAGTGAGAATAATTCTTAAAATTTTTAAGATGATGAAATCATTAAAATTTAATACTAATATCATCTTAAAAAGAAACAAATCAGGAAGTTTTATATCTCAAATTAAATTAAAATATTTTTTCAGAAAATTCATGCTAGTTGTAAGCATACATCTTCTAACTCATTTGATAAAAACAAATTTTAAATCTCATTATCAAGAAAAAAAACTAGTGCTACATTGTTTTCAAAAATATTCCATGAGATAAGCATTTTTATGTTATTATAAATCAGACTTTGTTGCAAACAAACAAACAAAAAAAACAACATTAAACCACTGCTTTTACATAATTATCAAAGTTTAAAAATGTATAATACTGGTGCGAGGATAATATACTTCAAAAAATAAAACTTGTGATTTTTTTTTCTTTATGATTTTTGAATAATAAGACTTAACAGTAAAAATTATGATTTCATAAAAATAAACTTAATTTAAATTTCATATCTAAAACAAAAAATGTTATTTTTTAAAATGACTTAAAAACCAAACAAAGTGAAAGCAATTAAACAAATTATATGATTCAACATGATAAAAGAATAAACTCATTCTTGATTAATTTGAAAATCTGTAAAAGACCATGTTTTTAAAAACACTCAAATCATTTCTAAGTTCCTCCCTCAAAATGAAACAATTACTTTCTCCCCACTAAAAATTGAAAAAGCTGAAAAAAAGAATAGGTGATTAAATAAAACAGAGAAAAGTTAAAAATAAATAAACAAAGTATTTATTCAAAAATTACAATTTTTCTTAATAAACAAAATCTTCAAACAACGATAAAATATTTTGAAAATGAATTTGAATTCATTAAAAAAGCTTGAATTAAAATAACACATAAAACGATTCAAAGCTTTGAATGGAGTTTTATAAGAATTGCATTGAATTACATGGCGAAAACATTAACCAAAAAATCTAAATACATATCTAAATTCATTGATGCAAAGAAAGAATGAGTATACTCACATGAACACTTTTCTGACAAGTATAAAAGAAATTTTTGTATATTAAATTTTAGCAATGCACTGTCACTACAAAAATCGAATTTCTGACGTAGGTTCAATTGCAAACATATATGAGGACTAACAGTTGAAACTCCTTGAACACAGGAAGTGCAATGAAATTCACGAACCACAGATTGTTGTAATACCCGTGTAAAACACGAAATGAAAAATTCTTTGGCTTTAATCAAACTTAAGTGAGAATGTGGACAGTCATTAAGATGAGTCATCACTTCAATGGGGATAACCTTTGTAAGGATGGTTGTAATCAAGACATCATTAACCTCAGAACATATTTTTTCAAGATTTTTAAATTGTTCTTTGGTTAGCTGAAGAGAGTTCGGTTTAAGTGAATATTCAATCTCATCCGTCTTAATTAATTGTTGAAGTAGGCATGAACGGTCATCTACAAAAACTATTAAAACTTCATTATTGGCTACAAAAGTGTCTTTCTCTGATGAAAAATGAAAGTTTTTCATATTCTTTTGAAGAAAGTCAAATGCTGCAGAGGAAAAACTGACACCTTCTAAAGTAGGAAAAAATTCACCGGTATCCACATCCTCTTTATATTTTCGAATATAAACTTTTAATTCGCTGTTCTTCGGCACCATGATCACTTCAACGAGTGTTTCCTCACCAATACACTCACAAAAAGGGATATATGCATCCAATTCGTGAAACGTTCGGGTGAACCATTCCTCTTCTAAAGATGCACATTCTGGTCTTACCCCTAAACAATAAACATCCTTTTCATTTTCACTCTTGTTAAAAAAAGACATTTTTTAAAGGTAGTAAAACGAGGGGTGAATCGAGAAGACAAGGCGAAGTAACTAAGCGAAAAAAAATGATACATTCACTTGGTTGAGTTGACGTACATTTATACTAACCCATATCACATTATCAAGATAAAACTTTCCTAATCGGAAAGAGAAACCTCCGTGAAAAGATCACTGTGAAATCACTAATCACTGGTGCGATAACGCAAGTGAAATCACTTATAACGAAACTACATAGGAAAACGCGTGGTCACTGGGGATATCACGTGATTAAGGGGAAACTAGCTGATAAGAACTTAGAAAATTTTCATTTTAAATTAAGAAGTTGGATCAAAGGGTTAGAGTTTCTGCAAGTTTGTGAATTATGTAAGTACAGTTTTGAAATAATCTAAAATATTATGTGATAAAATTTTAATGTTTATGAATTATTGTTTAAAAACTTGAGTATGCCCTATTTCAAAAAATTCTTTCTTCAAAAATGTCATTATTGAGAAATTATTCAAATCCAAAAAATAAAATAAAATTGAACAATTTTAAAAAGTGTAACGAATTATGAAAGTAGAGTTAAAAAATTAACATTTTTTATGATAAAATATTTTAATATTGTGTTTCATGATATTCAACAAGGAAGTTTTAAACCTGACTAGGATTTTTCCGAATTTCAGTTTATGCTGATTCACAAATTTTTCTCTCTCTCTAAATGTTATTTGTGTTTCACAAGCAAAAGTTGGTCGATTCTAAGAACAGTTAAACAAATTTCTAAATAAATATATTTCTTTTAAAAGTATCAAGTTTGGTTAAAATAAGGAGTGCTGTATTTCAGAAAAGTAATTTTCGATTAAAAAAAAAACTTATTTGTGTAAAAAACATAAGTTATTATTCTTTAACTTACATGAAATTATTCTAATTGATTTTAAATTATTCCTAACTTTTAGCAAATCAAACAATGTTTCTTCAAAAAAAATCGCCTTTAGTGTAATCGATTAATGGGTTTCTAAAAAACCTTCAAAAAGTAATTTATAGAAAAAAATTCTAATAAGTAGTGCTTTGGTAATAAACAATCATTTTTTTCTCTTTATTAAAATGCTAAAAATTAAAATAGTTTTACTATGATGAATGTGAAAATAATGATAAATTATCGATTTCGTCATTTCCGGTTAAAAGATAAGAATTCACGAAAATCCCTTCTAAATAAAAAAAAATTATAAAACTAAAATATATGTATTAAAATTGAAAGTTTTGGTCACTTAAATGCAGAAAATAAAATATTTCAATTCACGTAGTATATTAAAAGGTTGTGTTACAATCCAAAAAAATGCTATCTTTTCTGAAAGTAGAATTTGTTAAAAACTATTAAAATATTTCCAAAAATCATTTTCACTTTTGAAATAATTACTATTTCCTGATAAAAAGATTCCATTCACCTATTACATGATTAAGAAAGACAGTCGATAAGTTTATGTTTGAAATCTCTTCGAAAAATCCGAGTAAATAATTGTAGAATGAAGTAAGCAGTTACATTTCCCACGAAAAAGACAATTAAAACGAATTAGATAACATTTTCCTAAATAGTATTCGCTTATCAAATGTATAACAAAGACAGTTGATATCTGCTGATAAGATTAATCATGTTTATAAACGGAAGTAAAGATTTACCAAACTTTTTCGAATAGTTGAAATTTGTGTCTAAGTGCAATAATCTCTCCTAAAACCAATAGTTATCCTTATTTACATATTAGTTATTTTGTGTTGAAAAGCTGATTACTTGTCGAATGTTTGTATAAGTCAGTAAGCATCTGCTGGAAGGGTGATGTATAAAGTCGATTTGAAATAGCAGATGAAACATATGGTTCACAAAAAAGTATAATTGTTACGTTTTTGAATTCGTCATTCTGAGGTTTTACAAATTAATTTTATTATTTCAGTAAAATATATGACAAACCAATGGTTTAATTCATACTAAATTTATTAAACTGTATAAAAGAATGAGTTGAATTGAAGTAGTAGTTTTAAAATTTATTAGAACTAGTGTAGAATCATCAAATAATTATCTATTGCAATAACAAACTATGAGTTGATTGAAATTATAATAATTGATAAATAGAAAATCTGAAAGATAGTGAGAAACGTTGATAATGGGGTTTAGGAAGTCTATTTGAAATTTCAGACGATTAAATGAATATGATATGGTTCACAAGAAAAAGTACAATTCTAAACTTAGGTGGATTAATACTGGTAAAAACAACATTTAATTCAAATCGTTTGGTAGCCTTCTAATCGATCTACAAAAATGACTTGCTTACTAAAGAAATATAAAAAATTAATCATTTCTTCTATTTAAACATAAATTGTATTAACTTCCCTAGTATAAGAAAAAGGGAGAGGTAGGTATTAAAAAATATATATAGAGAGAGAGTGTTCAAAAGTAACTTAGAAAATATTGGGGCGCGGTTTGAATAGTGGATAGCTTATCAGTTACAAAAAATGAAATTTGAATCTGAGTTCGCAGGTTCGAAACCACGGCTTTCTAAAATGATCATACATTTGTGCGTAAAATAATTAAACTATCGTACGTAAAATCGATAAAATCAGTTAAACTAAAAATAAAAATCATATACATTAAAGGAATTCGCAGAGTGAGCAGTTAAAATAGGTATTAATGAGTTATCTTAAGAAACCAACCTCTCTTTGCGCATACAGAAGGGGGAATACAATGTTTTGTTTTGAAACATATAAAATATAAACATATAGGCATAGTTTCTTGGCTTGATTAGTTAAGTCTTCAACATATCATCGAGCCAAGAGACTATTTTGCAGGTTCAAACCTTCCTCAAAACTTTTCAAAAATAAAATACTATTTTCAATAATAAATTCGCACTACCGCATACAGATGGCAGCATCAAAATTTTTTTTCAGAAAACATAAGACATTTTTATCTTCATTCAAATTCTAAGACAATTCAGAAAAAAAAAAAAAAAAAAATTAAGCCCCCCTAAAAAATAAGCCCCTCTAAAAATTTAGGCTCCTCAAACTCCCTTTCGAAAATACCTACATCTCTATGTTTTAGTATGATATTTCCATTTCTACTCTATGTCGATTCGAAGAAAAAAAAATTAAGCCCCCCTAAAAATAAGCCCCACTAAAATATTTAGACCCCCTCAAACTCCCTTTCGAAAACACCTAACTCACTATGTTATAGTATGATATTTCCATTCTAATACTAAATCAATTCGAAAAAAAAAATATATTAAGCCCCCTCAAAAATTAAGCCCATCGAAAAATTTAGTGTCTTCATACTTCCTCTCGAAAAGACCTATGTTATAGTATGATATTTCCATCTCTACTCTAAGTCGATTCGAAAAAAAAAAATAAGCCCTTCTCAAAAATTAAGCCCCCTCAAAAATTAAGCCCCCTCAAAAATTAAGCCCCCTCCAACATTTAACCCCTCCTACTATAGGATAAGTCTCCCTTACCACCCCCAGGTGGATTCCACCCTCCTCCTCCACCCACATCCACACACACCACCACCACCAGCTGGCGCTGAACTCTCCTTCTTTCCCTACTTGCAATAGAGATAAAAAAAAAACACAACATAGTACAGATTATAAGCAAAGAAATAAACACAATCAATACACAATGAAACACAATTACAGTTCAGGTTTTTGAAAATTGTCAATTATAGGTAATACACTTAATTTTTAAAATGACCGTTTAAAAATGCCCTTAGCTGTGCGAAGTTCGACTACTCTGACCATTCTGTCAGCACCTGGGATTACCTTAGTAATGCGGCCTAGAGACCAGATGAAAAGTGGGAGTTGTGTGTCCTTTAATACGTTCACGCCGGCGCGGTGGGTCACACTCGACTGTCTCAGAGCTGGTGAGTCTCTGGCCTTTTGGATACCAGTATTTTAATACAGAAAATGTTGCTTTATTTAATTAGAGCTATTGGGCGATTTAAAGGAACAATATTTTCTCTAAAATAACAGTGCTGTGCAAAAAGCTGGAGACATGACAACTCTGAGACAGTCGAGTGTGACCCACCGCGCCGGCGTGAACGTGTTAATAAGACTGACATGCCTGGCAGAATATTTGTTTTTTTAAACATCCATTTGCTTCTCTCCTGTAAATTACAGAGATAATTATTTTGCCAGCGCTTCCAAATCGTTTAGGTTAATCTTTGAGTCCTTTGCCACTTGTTAAGCAAGTTATTCTTTACCTCAGTCAAATTAGATTCAGGAATTAAATTAAGAGGCCTGCCTATGAGAAAGTGGCCTGGAGTCAACACCTGAAGGTCGTCAGCATCTGTGGATAAGGGACAAAGCGGCTGTGAATTTAAAATCGCTTCGATATGTGTTATTACGGTTTGAAATTCTTCAATCGTGAGATGAGCTGAACATACTGCTCTTTTTAAATGGTATTTGAAGGTGTTAACTCCTAACTCCCAAAGGCCACCAAAGTTGGGTGCTCTAGGAGGGGAGAATTTCCAGTTAATTCCTTCTGAAGCTAAAAAGTTACAAACTTCATCACTGGCTACAAGTTTACGCAAACGCTTCAGTTCTGCTGAAGCCCCAACAAAATTTGTAGCGTTGTCACTAAAAATTATCGAGCTCCTCCCACGACGAGCGAAGAATCTCTTTAATGTTGCTATTATCGCCTCGGATGACAAGTCGGAGACAAAATCCAAATGTACAGCTTTAGAGGCCATACACACGAAAATAACAACGTAGATTTTTTTGGAAGGTACCCTTTCTCTGACCCTTATATTTTATTTCAAAAGGCCCATACAGATCTAATCCTACTCTTGAAAATGGTGAACTGGGTATTATTCTCCCAGGAGGGAGATCCCCCGTTACTTGACTAGCCAGTATAGACTTAATTTTAAAGCATTGTACACATTCATGCACTAGCTCGCGAGCTGTGTTTCTGCCGCTAAGAGGCCAATATTTTTGGCGCACAGTGTTCAAAAGAGCCTGGCGCCCGACATGAAAATCTCTTAAATTATAGTATTTATTTATTAAGTTCGTTAAGCGGCAGCTCGCTGGTAGCAAGACAATCTACACCCCACTCTTATCAAGCCATTCGAATCAACAAAGGGTTTCAAAAATTTAAACTTACTTGAACTATGCGCCGAAGATTCCCCTTTCAGGGCAGAGATTTCCTTGGAAAAATACATTACCTGCACATGCTTAACCAAGCAAATTTCTGTCCGCATTAATTCCTCCAGTAACAGAGGGCCTGTTGCCGTTGCTACTTTTTTACATCTTAAGAAATACATAAAACTATATGCTACAATTCGAATCAATTTAAGAAAATTATTTGTTAAAGTAAATAAATTATCAAAGAAATTAATGTCCATGTTATTCATTAAAGTCAATTGGCTACTGGCTTTAAGTTCACTAAAATAATAACTGTTCGAGCAGTCAGTAAGACTAGAAGTAGATTTTGCTACTGATTCATTAAGAATTTGAAGTGGAGGCCTATTCCACGATAGTTTTCTATTCCACCAAGGTTTTTTATATCCAGTCCTCTGGATACCAGGTCTGCTGGGTTATACTCCGATGGCATATGGTGCCATGGAATGTTCCTTGAAATGTCCTTTATTTGCACTACACGGTTGCCGACGAATGTCTTTAATAAGGGTGGAGCAGAGTCCATCCAAGCTCAGGCAATGGTAAAATCTGAAAATGGTCGCACAGCATTCACCTGTTGGTTTAAAGCATCTAAGACCTTACAGGTTAATTTTGCAAGAATAATACACGTTGACAATTCCAAGCGGGATACGGTTATCACCCTTGTAGGGGCCACTCGCGACTTGCTACAAAGAAGGTGACTAACAGTTTCGTTGGAGCTAGATATAGTTTGCACATAAATAACTGCACCGTATGCCTTTGAAGAAGCATCTGAAAAGCCATTCAGTACCACTGATTGGACGTCCACATTTAAGAAGCATCTCGGTACCTTGATGGACTCGAGTTCTGGCAATGTCGCAATAAAGGTTCCCCATTGTTTGGAAATTTGAGAAGGTAAAGTATCATTCCATTGTAATTAAAGCAACCACAATTGTTGCATGAATATCTTTGCCTTTGCAATCACTGGCCCTAAGAGACCAAGAGGGTGATAAATGCGAGCAATTTGCGACAGCACCTTTCGTTTGGTGAAAGTACTTGTTACTGTAACGTTGACTTTGTATGTAAATGTATCGCTAGAACTGTTCAATAGCATACCCAATGTTTTAACAGTTATTTCTTCTGAATTTCTATCCAAGGGAAATATCTTATTGTCAGTAGATTGGACCTCATTTGTACACCATTTATGCAAAATCATTCCCCCTCTCTGAACGAGTTGTGTTAATTCCGCTTGCATTAAATTAAATTCCTCTAAATTGGATGATCCCGACAAGCAATTATCCATATAGAAATCTTTCAGCACAATATTGGAAGCTAACGGAAAAGCACTTTGTTCCTCTGTGACGAGTTGTTGCAAGATCTTGGTGGACAAAATTGGGGCGCAAGCAGTTCCATATGTGACAATTGCTAATTTGAATACCTTAACCGGGGATGATGCACTGTCTTTCCACAGAATTTTTAGGAATTTCTTTTGGGACGGATTTATCTCTATCATTTTAAACATTTGTTTGATGTCGGCGGTAAATGCATAAATGTGCTTTCTAAATCGAACCAATATCGAAAAGAGATCGTCCTGTAGCACACCACCCTTACATAATAAATCATTCAATGAATATCCATTACTAATTTTTGTGCTTTCGTCATATACGACGCGTAATTTAGTCGTCGCTTTAGATGGTCGTATAATTCCGTGACGGGGTAAATAATAGCCGTCCTCAAATTCATTAGTTTCGGTATTTCATGCATGTAATTAAGGCACTGATATTCAATAAGAAATTGTGTGTATAAATTGCGCATTATAGGGTCACGATCTAGAAGTTGCCATAGACAATTTAATCTTTTCAATGAACGATTTTTGAATTTTCTAAATTGGGCCTAGAAAATTCTGGTTTTAAAGGCATTTCTACGACGTATCTGCCATTTGAATATCTAAAATGCGTTTTATTGAAGTGTTGGTTGCAATATTCTAACTCTTTACTATCACAAGTTTTTAAATTTCCCACCTCTTCAATCTCCCAGAAAGGTTTTAATGTTCTAAAGCTTCTAAATTTTTCATTAAGAAGCAATATTTTTTCTTATTGTTTACAGCATTGTCAAATACACAGCCAGAAATTAAATAACCAAACACGCTTGCTTGTAAATATAAGTGCTTACCTAAATTTATTTTGTCTGCCTTTAAGAATTCAAAGAATACTTCAGCACCTAATAAGACGTCCACCTTATTTGGAATAAAAAACTGTGGGTCAACTAAACAGATGTTCGACGGAATGTTTAATTCCTCGATATTTATTTCCTTTCCAGGAGTGAAATCTGTTATTCGCGGGATAACAGGGTTGCCACGCTTCAGGGAATATCCAGACCAGGAAATTCTTCGGCACCAATACTTTCTTACAGAGGATCTTTCTTTAAATAAGATGAAATTTTGTGTCTTTAATCTAGATATATTTTTCTATAAACAATTACTGATATTTCGACTGGAAAATACCCTGAAGCGTGGCAACCCTGAATAATCAATAAATACAAATTCCATCCCAAGTCGCCTAGTTTATTATTAGAGACACACGCCTTCACTTTAGATTTTAAGGACAGTGGTCAGTTATTAAGACCAGTTACGGGAATGTTAATAGATTGTTCTTTCAAACCTAAAGTTTCAGCTGCTCTTAAACTTACAAAATTAGTCTGTGTGGCACTATCCAGGACCGTACGAAGAGGCTGATTTATTCCATTAATGTCTGCTATATAAACAATCGCAGTATTTTTTAAGACCGATTTATGGCTCTTTTCGTATGAAAAAAATGAATAAACTGCAGTTTCATTTTGCGCTGAATCTTCGGAAGCTAAATTTCTATTAATTGCCTCTTCCGCAGTCGAATTGTTTATTGATTTTGAAGGCTCATAAATTCGAACGTCTGGTGAGGAATAATTATGCAAGGGGGTATGGTGTTTGGAGCTGCAAACGAGACATCTACTTTTTAAATTACATTGATGAATCATATGAAAATAACTAAGGAATTAAAGCAAAGCTTATTTTTCTTTACAATATTTGGCCAATCGCTTAGATTCCTACTTTTATACTTCTCGCAATGATACATGGGGTGGCTTTCTGTTTTACATAAAATGCACATTTTATTTTGTGGTTTGGTGGTACGGATAAATAACGATTTATTAGTGGGTTTTGAAGCACTAGCAGAAGTAATACTACTTAAAATTTGGCATCTACGTTCTAAAACTTCTAAAAATTCATCAAAATTAGGCATTTTTTATCCTTTAGTGTTAATTCAAACTGCTTACGTGTCTCTCGATCTATTTTTTTTTTAATAATATGTTCAACAAAATAGCGTTTGAAAAGGCGTTTCTATCGAATTTTAAGACAATTAATGCTCTCAAATTCTTTTTCACCTGATCTAACAGGCTTCAAAGTTCTGTAGCCGACTCTTGTTTCATCACATAAGGATTTAAAATGATTTTTATGTGACAATCAACTATAATTCTTTTATTTTCATAACGTTGTTCAAGCTTTCTAAAGAGCTAAAAGTGTCATTTGAAGTTTGTAATTTTTGGGATCACCCGTTAATGCTCCTCGTAGATAAAACAGATTTTCTTTATTTTTTAAATCTGGGTTATTATTGATCAATTCGTTGAAGGTGGTCTTAAATGTAGACCACTCTTTAAATTTGCCACTAAAAATATTGAGTGGAATTTTAGGGGGCTTTATGCTGACACCTCTGGCATTACCTTGATCATTAACATGTGATCTTGATTCAAAATTGTTGGAAGATATATTTATGTTTTCATAATAATGTTTATTAATAGAGGATTTTAAGCTTACCTCTAACTTCTGAATGTCCTTATATAGTTGAGTAAATTGTTGTTCTGTGTCATGCAGTTTATCTTCATCTACAATTTTGTAATATTCCTGTTTAATAACTTAAAATTTTTCTTCCACTTTAACTAAAAGTTCCAAATGAGCTTTCCATTCAGAGACATCAAATGTCTTGCCCTCTGTGGCATTCAAAATCCTCGTAATTTGCGCTTTGATGTTGCCTCGCCGACGGTTTAGAGCTGTGATATCCGAGTCTGACATCTTTTCGTCTTGTTGACGAAATTAAATTAAATTAAATTTGTTAGTGCTGGTCTTACCTCCGGGTCGCTAGGACCAAAATGAACGGAGGTGTTCTAAATTAGTAAAGAAATTAGCGGACTGTATACCAAAAAAAGTTTAATGAAAGCTAATGGCGGCTTGTTGCCGCAGAGTTTGTTACTCTTACACTACTGCGTACTCAATCCGTGATCAGGATTCAACGAAAGGGTTACATTAAAGGATTGCCAATTGGCATACAGTGGCGGTCAAAAGTTTCCGGCCAGTTAGTTTCTTTGATTTGTTTCACAGAACGTTTTAGCGAAGAAGAAGTTCAATTGCTCCAAAAGTTAGGAATAAGCAAATTACCCCTGACCACGTGATTGTTTTGATTGGTTACTTAATATACTTGATACAAAAAGGAGGAATTCAAAATTCGCGCGTGCAAAAGTTTCCGGCCATTCATCATTATTAGTTTTTGCTATCGCTATAGTGCATTTTTGGCCATGTTTGTTAATTAATCAACATGGATAATGTATTTTAAATTCTAAAAGGAAAAGTTTATCAATTTATTGTTCCTAAATGAGTTATTGTTTTGTCGCTAAAGGGACAATCCTCTCGTGAGATTGCGGCAAAATTGTCGATCGGAAAATTTGCTGTAAAGGATATTTTTAAGAAAATATAAAGATGGTCATGGCCTTCGGAACTTGTCTCGGTCCCGGGGGACCCCGGAAAACGACTATCCTTGAGAACAGAATTATCAAAAGAAAAGCAGTTGATGACCCGCGTAAAAATGCCGCTGCAATTCCACGCCATTTATGGTCTTAAAAGCGATTTATGGTGTTATGCTTATTGCTGAAACAAGTCTATCTACAGTGTCAAGACGCTTATGTGACGTAAAACTTTATGGAACAGTCGGTGTTAAAAAACCTTTCATAAGTAAAAAAATTCAGAGGGCCCGACTGTCGTTTGCCAAGGAATACAAAAACTGGTCAAGTGAAAACTGGAAAAAAGTACTATTTTCAGATGAATCGACGTTCAATCTTTTTGTGAGTGATAAAAAACATTTCAACCGACGACCTAAAAACAAAAGATAAGATGCAAGATATATTATTCCTATAATGAAGCACGGCGGAGGACACGTTATGCTGTGGGGAGCATTTTCTGGAAAATGCGCCTGTCCGTTATTTGAAATACGCGGCATGATGAATAGTGCAATGCATAAGGATATCTTACAAGATCATTTGCTGCATTATTGGAGGAAAATTTGGTCGCAATTATTTTTTTTCATCATGAAAACGACCAAAAAAATACATGCAAGCTCGTTAAGCAGTGGCTTTCGCACAAAAAAACTTCTCTTTTGAAATGAACAGCCCAATCATCCAATCTGAATATAATAGAAAATCTTTGAAATTAACTTGAAAAATTGTGTGGAATTATATATATTTCAATTTAGCAGCATTTTCACAAAAAATTGCAAGAACCGTGGACAAAACTTAACATTGATGATCTACAACCGTTCATTGAATCGATGCCACGTTACTGCGCCACAGTACTTATTGCTAAATGTATGAATACAAAATACTAATTGTAAATGTTGTTGATCACTGTTATTTTCTGCTTTAACACCATTTTTTTCCAAATTTGCCAAGTTGGCCGGAAACTTTTGAGAACATGTGTTTTCTTTTACAATTAATTTTTGTCAATTAAATTTATTAATATTTAATTTTTATTTCATAAATAAGTTTATAACTGTTATGTCAATAAAGTGTATGAGTATCACTTTGAGATTCCTCTTTATATGGGTATACTTACAAATTAACCAAAAATTTTATGCTGGCCGGAAACTTTTGACCGCCACTGTAGATGCGGGGGTGGTGTTCCGTCGCCAAAGGCGAAATTACAATGATAGTTACGGGTACGGAACACAATTAAAGAATACAAATTTATGCATTATTTAATAGTAGAATTTATTTGGGAAAATAGGGTAAAAATTTGTATTCTTTAACTGTGGTTACAAAAAAAGCTGGAATGATATCAACTGCATGAGTATCGTTCTGATTTTTTTAATGAATTACTCATGCATTTAAATAATTATATAATTAAAATAAATTCGCACTTTCTTTCAAAAGCGAATTATTATAGTTTTTAATAATTTTAATAACATACATATTTTAAAATAATGTCAAACTTAAACATAAAGTACCAACTTTAAAAAGACAATTCTGTAGAACTTTTCCTGTCTCAAATGTTCTTTAATACAAAATCTAAAGGACCATCAAAATAATTTTCCTTTAAGGCTGATAGTTGGAAAACGTTAATATTAAAGAACATTTGAGAGATTTGAAGTAGAACCGGCCAAAAACAGCCTTGTCAAGACTTAACCAGAAGCAGAATATACAAGTTAATTTCAAAGATACAAAAATTATATGTCCGTTAAAATATTACCATGATTTAATTATCCGTGAATCAATAATACCCAGAATTTGGCTCAGTTTGCTTAACCCCTTAATTCTCGCTTCCGTTATATTCACGGGCTGGGTCTTTTATTCAGATTTGTTTGATTTCCACCAGTTTTATAAAATAGTGTAATTGGCTTTGTTATGGTATCATTTTACCTGTCATTAAATAAGGTGAATATTTCTTTTTCAAAAAAGTGGTGCCACCAGACAATTTGAATTTTTAAACCGTAATTTAATACGACCGTTAAAGTGTTAAAGAATCATAAAACACGTAGTATTCCACTTACACCGATATCAATATTTTTATTTTCCCAATGTTTTCCGGATCAAAAAATTGACTTTCACTTTCACTCCTTTCCATACAAACTACGCGAAATTTTAAAATAAGACGCTTGTATTTCGTGTATTCTCTGACGAAGACTATGTGTATAGTTGAAAGTACTACGGATATTAAAATAGTGTAACACCTTTTTATATATTCGACATCTTTTAAGTAATTTTCACATAATGTAATTTTAAGTTTAATATTTTAAAGATGAATTTAGCATTATATTTATTTATTTGTTAATAATATGGGTATTTAAAAAAATACTCTAACAGGATTGTAGAAAATCATAAACAAGTAACTTTCGAACTAATGCTTTTCTGTTGCTACCCTTTTTTGTTGTTAGTATTAAAGAATACAAAATTATGCTTTATTTAATCACAGAATTTATTGGGGTACATAGGGTAAAAATTTGTATTCTTTAACTGTGGTTACAAAAAAAGCTGGAATGATATCAAATGCATGAGTATCGTTCTGTTTTTTTTTAATGAATTATTCATGCATTTAAAAATAATTAAGATAAATTCGCACTTCAAAAACGAATTATTATAGTTTTTAATATTTACAACATACATATCTTAAAATAATATCAAACTTAAACAAATAATAAAAACAAGAAATAAACATCATGCGTCATGAATAGATTATTAAACACTTTCCAACACATGCAGAGTACTGTAACAAAATAAACGCGGTTAAAAACGTGCAAGATTATATTTACGCAAGCAATTTAGAAAACGCATAAATACCGTAATTTCCCGCGTATACGCCGCGGCTTAGTTAAGACTTTTTCATACCGGAAATTTTATTTAAAAAATGAAGTCAAATAAATGCTAAGCAAAAGCAAATCACATTTTATTTAAAACGAATTCTGGTCGGTAATAGAATTATCTGAGCTGCGGCGTATACGCGGAAAATTACGGTAATTTTAAAATACAATTACGGCAATTCCCATCTATAGTCGAAAAATAAGCTTTTTTTGAGGGCTGCCACAGACGATTATTTTTTTATTCTATTTCACGCCTCTTTTTCAAAACAAAAATATTCTACATACGCATTAACAACATTTGCAAGAGAAATATACTACAAAATGTATTTTTTTAAGTGGTGTGAACAGAATATAAAAATAGTCGCCTGTATTGTATGTGATTTATATAATTATATATGAACAACACACTATATGATAAAATTTAGTTCTAGGATACACATAACACAATTGAAAATTAACTTTCAGCAATTTCCGTCACTAAACAGAAATGTACTCGAATTCTTTTGTGCATCCCTGTGTACAATCTACAGAAATTATATAGACAAATTAATATTCCATTAAATAGTTAAATTTAAAAACGAACACCACAACTAAGTCGCACTTCCAGCAATCATCACTCAGAGGCAGCATTTTAACAGAATTTTTTGTATAAAGGAATGATAAATTTTATGTACACCTCATTTTATAGCAGGGGTGTCAAACTGTGGCCCGCCGGATACCAGTGTAATTTTAAAGAAATTGTCGACAAGTTTAATCGCAGAAATTCAACGATTAGATAAGGCAAATATAACTATAAAATTTTACTGGTATCCGGCAGGCCACAGTTTGACACCCCTGTTTTATAGCAAGATTCTTGTAGTAACCCCATTCGTGTGTCTGAATTTCAAAATGTTTAAAATGGTGTAGCATCCAGTGTTGCCAATGGGCTACTTTTTCAAAATTCAGATTTCTCGATTGGCACCGCTAAATGGTAAATTGCCCCTGGTTTTCGCCTTAAATATTACTGCCGCTGTCTCAAATTAGTTGCTATATTTAATTACTTTTGTGCTCATTATTGATACTGGGCTAAATCCATGAAAACTTGTCATGTCTGTCACATACTGCGATTTTCGGCTACCAGTAGTTTAGAACAGAAAAATGTGACTTATTTTATCGGAGATATCTCATCAATTGAATAAGGCGAAGTAAACTTTTCGAAAATAACGGTGGCCCACAAGCATAGCGATTTTCAGCTGTGTGACAGATATGACAATTTTTCATGGAATTCGCCACTGATGATTTTATGATTTTGTTTGAACATTTTTCAGAGATTTCAGTGTGCTATGCTATCAATCAACAACATTTACTTACCAAGCATTCCCTCCGTCTCTCCTTAAATAAGTACTAAATTAGTTTAAAAAATCCTGGGTTCGAATGCTCTTAAGGATGTTCTCAAATCCAAAAGGGAAACTTTCTGCCATAAGTTTTAATTTATTTTTGTTTGGAAATGCATGAAACTAGCTTGTTCAGAAACTATGTAATTGAGATGGGGTTTTTTTTTCTTTTTTTTTTTTTTTTTTTTTTTTTTTTTTTTTTTTTTTTGCAAACGCAATAGATCTTTCAGAAAATTGTGTCAAAGTGGGCATTTTGAACCGAATTTCCGCGCGAAGGGAGAAAGAACACTCAAGAGCGGGGGAAAAACGTGTTTGTCACATGATCGAACTCTCTTATAACTCAATAGGTAATTGATTGATCAAAAAATGGGAAAACAGTTCAATTCCAATTCGCTTCAATGGCCAGGCTTTCCAATTTTATAGCTTCCCGTTAAAAAATGAATTTGTAAATGTGTCAAAACGTTTTGCGCTTGATGAGCAGAGCAGTTAAGGGTGTATTCCGATCCAAACTGCTTATTTTCTGATTCATTTTAAAATTCATTTTTGCTGTCAAACGCATCAAACTTGGAAATTCTCTTATTTAGAAACTATATAATGTGCGGTGCTTCTTAATTTTTTGATAAATGCAGAAAATACTGTAAAAAACGCTGTCAAAGTTGGCGTTTTGAACCGAATTTTCCGAAGCGGGCGATCTGGGAATGAAACGAATGGTCATACTGAGAAAATAATTGTTTAAAAATCAAATTTTAATTAATTGAGCTGAAAATGAAATCACACGGCATGTTAAACATGTCTTCAGAAATCACCCCAGCAAGTTCCATGTTTTTACTTTTAAAAATGAGTCTGAAAATGTCTTAGAAAATTTCGAGCTGTTGAGGGTAGAAAAATATTTTTTCGAATACACCCTTAAGAACAGCCTTAAGCCAAGCCCCATTTTGTAAGGATTCTTCCACCAATAATCGCATAAAACTACCTTCTAACTAATGAATCGCTAATTCTTTAAGAAGAAAATGCCCTTTATGGTATACTGGCGGTGGAGTCCTTACAAAATGGTGTCGATCTACTAAACTGCATCCAAAGCCATTAAATAATGAGCCTTATCAGTTGAATGGAAGAAATTTCGCAAGTTGACGGTAGCGTCCTCTAACGTCTGGTGTACTTTTTGCATACAGTAAAATGAAAAGTTGACACCAGAAAAATTAAAAAGAGAAATTATGAAATATTAATCCAAAATTGTCTTGAAATATGTAGATGAATCGTGGGACTATGATCAAAAACTAATGTTGTGCTAAAGTCAGGGTGTAATGGAGTATGTAATCTAAGATTATGTTGTAGCCGTTGCGTTTCCTTCCGCGGTTTTTTATTGATAACTCGTGTTAGGAGAAGGGAGTGGAACTCATGCATCCGAACAAAAAAATTTACATAATGTACGTTTGTAGGTCATTTCTATTTTGCACACCGGCCGCAAGGAGGCGCTAGTGTGCGCTAACAAAATTAACACGCATTGAACACGCTCAAAGTATAATCGCTCTGACTGCATCGGAAGTTATTTACTACCACCCGCTTGAAATGTAGCAACTAATTTGGGACAAAATTTTCGACCTAAATTTCGCAACTAATTTGGAACGGAGGGAGACTGTCGTCAAGTAATACTAATTTTAAATATTTCAAAAAACTGGGGCCAATCAAGTAATCTGAATTTAGAAAAAGTAGCCCAATAGCAGCACAGATAACATCATGAAAATACACTGCAAGCGATTTTTCACCATAGGCCATAATATAATGGAATTCTTATGAGTTTCCTGCAAACGAACTATGAACGCTAGGTGCTTCATTTTCAACGCCAATAATTCTTCTGTATACCTCAATAATATACATATTACTAGGTTGAGCAAAAGGTTCTCGGAAATTTGTACTCCTATATACAGTGGTGGAAAATTGGCGCAGAGGTGGAGCCTATTCACACCACTAAATTATAGTAGTATTTTGCCTCTTGTCTAATGATCAAATTTCTGAGTTTTTATTACACTGAATAATACCATAAAAAATTAGTGGTGCTAATAGGCTCCACCTCTGCGCCAATTTTCCACCACTGCTATATACAATACAAATTCTGGTAACTATTAGATTAAACATTTCCCAGAACATTTTGCTTAACCTAATACATGGCTATTAAATATGTTTACTCGATCTATAACGAAGACAGACAAAAGAGTCCAGTAATATCGAATTCATAAAACTATGTTGGAAAGTGTTAAGAAAGTATGTAATGGCTATTTCCATGAGTACTTGTAGTGTAAGTCACATGCTACGATTTTTGGCTTACGAGTATTTTAGAATGATAAAATGTGACTTATTTTACGGGAGATATCTCGGTAGTTGAATATAAGGCCAAGCAAAATTTTCGAAAATAACGGTGGCCAACAAGCATAGCTGTTATCAGCTACTACAAAAACCCATGGAACTAGCCGTAATATATGTAAAAAATCTAACTTAGACAAAACAAGTCAAACTTACCGGCTCCCTGTCCGGGTGATGGGCAACACAAACACATTTTTTGATTATAGAAGGAACAACTACCTAAAAATAAATCACGTGAAAATAACTAATGAATATTTGCATTTTTTATCAAATGTTAAATGCATACTTGCCAACCTCCCGCTTTTTTAAAATCAACAAACCACACTTTAAACCAAAAAAATTATTTGAAAAATTCAATCATGTCGGTTTCAAGTGACTGCCATGAAGTAACATTTACTTTTGTGAATTTTCTGGTTGAATTTGTGCTTTGTCGTTTTTAAAAAGCGGGAGGTTGGCAAGTATGTAATATATGTGTGAGATCAATAAAAAGTTTTCAATATTAAATATTATTATGGTTTTTATATTCCTCTAGCTCAGCGCCATGCACGGGTCTTCTTATAACCGACCTGAGCCAAAAATTCCATTTAAAGGCAATCCGCAAGTTGACCCAAGCCAGCCAAAAAGAAAAAAAAAATGCATCAACACGCAACCCGAACCGAACCCGAGACATTTCGCGTGTGGCAAAATCCCATCAAAATGTATTTGATGGTTTGCTTTATGCGGAAAAATGTTTTGGCAAGTTGAATGTCACTGATATGAGAACAATGAAATCAGCTATAACTAACTGGTAACTTAAAGTATCAATGAAATCACAATGTTTAAAATTTCTGCGAAATACGAATGCAGCTGGTTTCAAAAACAATAGGGTAAAGCGCCCATATTCCGTCCCCCAGTCACTTTTAGGCCCTAAATGTAGCAATTTTCAGTGAAAACCTACTAAATTTGGATTTTACATAGATTTACTACCCACGCACATAGAAACATAGGCAAATATCGTACAAAAAATTTTTAACAATGCGAAAAATTGCTGTCTCAAAAGAATCTAAAAAATGCAAAAGAAAAAAAAAATGGTCCCAATTTCATGCCCCTAAAAAATCCAATAAGCCGAGGCTTAACTTATAACTAAATCAAAATTTATTTCTAAATGAGTAAGTAATTTAATTTACATTAAAGTTAGGCACAGAGAAATGTACTAATTATCAGTGGTAGAATAAAATAACGAAACTTTAGCCATTCATACATGTGGAAAAAATTGAAAAAAATTGTCATGAAAAAGCATTCCTAATTTCGTCCCCGGGACGAAAATAAGAACTGCAAAGAGGACGAAATTGGGACCACGCTACTCCCCAATATGGCGGAGCTCCAGTCCCCGTAAGATGAACTGAGCGTCCTAAAACTCACCGTATGTTACTGTCAGCATCTTACCTACGTAAAATACATGCAATGAATAAGAAATAAATACTTACAGTGCAGTATCTAACGTTCTACAAGCGACGTAATAAGAACTCAGGTCTTCTAAAAATAGAAAATTCGGTGTCTTTAATTAATGTATGCGTCTTGGCGAACGAAACTTTCAAAACTGACCCCTTTTACCTTACGTCCCCTGTCGCTTGCGTCATAAGTGGCGCCACTTTCGCAGAAGCGGAGAAGTTAAGGGGGACGAAATTAGGAAAGGGGACGAAATATGAGCACTTTACCCTACATATTGCAGTTCTCCTGACAATAAATTATTTCTTATAATTTTTATGCGCAATGTGTTTTTTAACACTATAGTTCGTTGTTTCGGGTTTTGCGTGTATGTGTGATTTTTGCAATTTTTTCTAATCTTGGGGGCTGTAACGTCACACAGTGGAACGAACACCATAAAAGGTTGGATAGTGATTATTATTTTTTTTATTATAATTGACAAAATACAATATGGTCAGAAAATGTATTATCATAATTAAATTAATTATGAGACATTTTCCGCTCGCTCGAATATTTTGCCTAAATGGAATGATGGCAAAGGGTGTTTCAAAATTCACGTAAGATTTCCATTTTGTGCCATTTGTGTGATAAAGTGTTGTAAAAAGAAAAAGAAAGCATGACAGCCTACAGCAGTGTTGCCAAATTGGGGACTTTTTGTCCTCAGATTGTTGATTGTCACCGGTTTTTTTAAATAGAAATATTCGACCTATTTAAAAATAGGTTAAAAATTCTCAAAAATAAGGCGAATTATACTATTTTTAAAAAGTGGTAACAGTCAAATAATCTGAATTAAAATAAGTCCCCAACCTGGCAACACTGACTTACAGTTAAAGTACAGTCGTGTAAAAAAAAGTAAACACCCCCTACTAACATCTCAGCAAATTATCGTAGAAGAAAATTACTGGTACCGGACGAATGGAAATAAAGTCTACTTTAAAACGACGTATATAATTTTTTCTTAGATGACCATCTACAGATTAAAACGAATCCAAACTTCATTTTTTTTTCAATGGCAATACTCTATTTTAAAAAGATATTTCAAATCTTCGGTTCAAACTATGCCTAGACACCAAATTTCAAGTCATTTGAATGTTAAGTTTTTTAATTAGAAACATTCAAAATTTTGTGCTCTTAATGTTAAATTACATTTTCATATTTTTATTAATATCTCCTGAAATTATACTCATTATGCGCTAATTTTGTGTAGCAATAATACTAATATACCCAAACATAAATACGTTGAATTTCCAATTTCTACATTTTTATGATATGAATTATGAAATTAATATTCGAAAAAAATATGAATTGCAATCTACAATTTTTTTGATGGATTTAGATTTATTATGTCCTGCTTTGTGGAAATCCAAAATTTTACATTTTTCTTCCGAATAGTTTTCAAATTATGTTTAAACAAGTAAGAAAAATCATGCGTTAAGCATAGATTATGAAACACTTTCCAACATTTCCTGTATGCTTTAACAAAACTTCGTTATTTAGGGAAATAATGTATATAAAAGAACTAAGTAAACATTTTAGAAAACGCATAAAACGTTTGAAAAACTGATTAAAGCAGTTACTATCCATATCAAATATGTATTCCAATTCTTTTGAACAGCTCTGTATTTGATCTGTAGGTTGATATATATGCTATATAATGGGGAAATTTAGTTTAGCAAGAAAACGAATAACAGGTTGAAATTTCTCTTTCAGCAATTTATACTAATAGATGGAAACATACTTGTATACTTTTGTACAATCCTGTAGTTAACCTAGTACCTTTATTACACGCCACTATTTAGCTAAAGTTTAATTCAAAGTAAAACACTCTTAAAACTACTGGAATCACATTTTCAGAAATTATCATTTATAGACGGCCATGTATCCAATTCTTTGAGTGACGCTGTATATAATTTTATGTATATTATCTATGTATATTATCTATTATATATTATCTATGTTTTATAATTTTATCTACAAACATTTCTTAGTAAACAAAATGCAGTTAGGCGTAAAAATGCATAACTCATTTAAAAACCACCTTTTTACAATCAGCAATTTACAATCATACCCAGCAACCATTGCGAATTCTTTTGTGCAGCCCTGTATATGAATTACAGCATTTATACACTTCATATACAATGCACAAATATAGTGAAACATAAAAGCGCATAACATAATTAAAAATTCATTTCCAGCAAGCATCGCTACCGTACAATATTTCGGATACAATATAGTATCTGAAATCTTTTGTGTGTCCCTGTAAATGCTATGCACTTCGTATTATACATGAAATAAGTTATAGTAAACCTCAGTGATGTATATAAATTCCATTATACATGAAATAATTTAACAGAATTAAAATACGCCGGAAAAAATTCCCTCCAGCCGTATATCATTATGTAACGGAATTATTTGTGTGGCCGTGTAAATGAATAATATTTATTCTTTGCAGCGCATATTCTACGGAATGCATATTTTAGTGCACTTGATAAATGCATATCACTTTTATTGTGTTTGAAAGCGTGTAATATCATTAAAAATCATTTGAAACGATTCTTTCCCATAGGCCGTAATGTAAAGGGAAACTTTTGACTGCCCCTGTACATGAACTAAACATGCTACAAACTTCATTTGCAATAGGGTTCGTGCTGTGGTAGAGGTCACTAACATCCAAAAATTTCAGAACGATCCGAGTATATTTACGGGAGTTAGAGCGCGTACAGACGGACAGACGGACAGAAAAACCGAATGCATAAACACTTTTCAACTTTGTTGGAATGTGTTAAAAACGGTAAAATGATGGTTTAAGGGGCTGTCTATGATAGAAGTGACTAGATAATTTGAAATTTCTTATACTATCCTGTATAAGAATACTGCTTGAGTAGCGCTTAAGATGCCTTGATCAAGAAGTGGGCGCTTTTGGTCAACAATCGAGTACCAAACTTCAATTTGGATACAGCCCCTAAAATACGCTCGTTTTAAAAAAATTAATTTCTCGGAAACTTATCGCACGAATTGCATGAAAATTTGTTTTTAGGTTAATTAAAGGGTGTAGAGTTCATATATGCTGTCAGTGTGTACTGCTATTAAAAAAAAAAAAAAAAAAAAAAAAAAAAAAAAAAGTTATGATTGGTTTTAATATATAGATGGCCCTCTAAGCAAGTTTTATATACATAACTTAAAAGTAGACTTTATTACCAATTGTGTGGTACCGGAAGCTTTCGTCTACGATAATTTTTTGCACAGTTAGTAAGGGAGTTCACCTTTTTTTTCACGACTGCACAGTGTCTAGAAGTAATAATGTGTAAATCGCGTCTATAGGTATTGCTTTTGAATGTATTAAAAAATGTACATTTTCTTAAGCGGCACTGACGTCGAATCTATTGTTTGAATGTGTAAAAACTAAAAGTTATTTATAGCATCTAAAAATAGGCTTTGCGAAATGTATTTAAATTGTTATGTAACTAAGATATGAGACGTTCCATTTGAAAGTGTTTTTCTTTTTTTTTTTTTTTTTTTTTTTTTAGAAATTCCGAACTGTCACCAGAAAGTATTAATAATATCTTTTTTTTTATATAAGATGATAGATATTCCACAAATAAAATAAAAGAAAATTGCTATTAAAAATTTTCTGGTGAGAATTCAGGATTTCTAAATGAAAAAAAAAAAAAAAAAAAAAAAAACGCTTTCAAGTTGAACGGTTCCTACTTAATTACCTAATATATGCCTGAATTTTCAATTAGTCCTAATGTATTCCGTATGAAAACATAAATCTTTTTTATTCTGTTGTTTAAATAATTTATTTTTCAAAAATAATTTTCGAGTTTAAATTGTATCTTAACTATCTAAAAATACACTGGGGTTTTAATCATTCGTAGCAATAAACTCGATTATAGCACTCTCTGGTGAAAATGTAATATTTTGGTTACGGATACGGTTTCGCTTGTTGATTTACGCACTATGAACTTTTATACACTGTAGTTTCGTGTTATTAAAAATTGGGCGCTACCCGAAAGAACAAAGCGTTCTCACAGTTCAATTACTGTATAAGTCATTTCCTAGTCATGTTATTTCCAGTTTTGGTGATCAGAATTGGCAGCCCAGATCATGTGATTTAACGCCGTTGACTTTTTTCTTCTTTTTTTTTTTTTTTTTTAATCTAAGTTTTGTGACTACAAACCCACGACCACTCGCACCTTGAAGTAGATCATTTCCTGAACATGTTTTTTTCCAGTTTTGGTGATCAGAATTGGCAGCCCAGATTATGCGATTTAACGCCTTTGACTTTTTTCTTTTCTTTTTGTTTATCTTTTATGACTACAAACCCACGACCACCCGCACCTTGAAGGAGGAAATCGAGTGCTTATAGATTAAATTCAGTTACACTTACTCTAAATGGTCATGGAAATTTTCAACAAAAGAGTGCGTAAGCACCAGCAAAGTCGTGGAGGTCATTTACCAGATATACTGTTCCATACATAACCTTATAATTTATACTTTGGAAATCAATAAAATTTACCATTTTTAACTATAAACCTGTGTTTTCTATCAAAATTACTTCTTGATTGAATTTTGGTACATCCTTTAGATTTTAATTTTAATGCCATGTTAAATCATTAAAAAGTACTTTTAAAAACCATTATACATTTTCAAACACGGTATGTCACTGACAGAGCCACTGGCCCGTGTGCTGAAAAACAATAATTTCTAAGAGAAAAATTCGCATTTGGTTTTTGCAACAATAGGAGCAAAAACGCCTTTCTAGGTAAGTTTCGACGAAAATTATAAACGAGATTTTTCTTTGAAAAAAAGAGGCGTTCAAAAACATTGACCGAGAGGAAACCGTGCACTGATGAAGCTAAATAAAATTTTGGTAAAAAATGTTAGATACATGTACCTTTGTTCGTAAGATAATTTTGTCGTAATTTTCTCGATTACTTCAGCGAAGACGACTAAGGTTTCGTCATTTACTTAAAACAGGGATGAGATTTCAAAACTCTTTGCATATCAGTATAATCTTAGAGAAAATGTTATTCTGTTAAATTTTAAAAATATTCCGATTAACAGTAGAATGACGGCGAGGGGCCATTTTGGCTCCTACCAAATGAATATATTTCGATTCGAACCAGAAATTTCTTTACAAAATAAGCTTAAAACACTTAAAGGAAAAAAAAATGGGTTAATTACATAAGTTAAACACTTTTAAATAAAAATTCTGGTGTTAAATATTTTTATAAAACTTGAGTAAAATTTCCCGTCTTTCTTGTGTTAAACACTAAAATGACGCTGAGGGGCCATTTTGGCTCCAACCAGATTTCGTTTCGAATCAGAAATTTCTTTATAAAGTCAGTTTAAAAGATACAAAGGAAAAAGGGCTAATTAAATATGTTAAACAGTTTTAAATAAAAATTCTGGTATTAAATAATTATTTTAAACTTGAGTAAAAATTCCCGTCTTTCTAGTGTTAAAAGTAATCTTAAATTTATTTTAAAGCAAAATTTTTAACAGTTGTCTCCGACTAAATAAGGTGACGATTATTGTTTGTATTTATTGGTGATAAAGTAAAAACATTCATAAACTGAGTATGCGAGCGTTCTCCCAGGTTAATGAAAAAGAAATATATCTTCTTAAATAGCCACTAGTACTTTACGAAATTTCTAGTACTAAAACACTTAACATCCCCTGAATCTCTTGATGCGTACGAATCATGAAGAAAGATTCATTCCCTAAATCAGTAGCTTTGCATAATCATATGCACCTCAATAAACATTCAATTTATAATCTTTATAATTGGAATTACTCTCTAGGTCGCAGGTGGTCGCAGGTTATATTGACATATTTTTCAAACAGGAATGCAATTAGATTTAAGAAGAAAAGGCGAAAATTTGGGCAAATTTTACCATTTTAACAGGGATGAATTTTCCGACTTTTTGCATACCAGTATAATCTTAGAGAAAATGTTATTTTAAAAATAGTAGTAAAGATAGGGGTACTAATTGCAAAAATCCATATACGCACTCTGAGTCTATCAGGCCCGGCGCGCGTCCTCCCGGCTTAAATAAGGCAGATATCACTTTACAAAAATTCTGGTAAAAGATGCTTGAAAGTCTTTGAAGCGTACGAAACTTGCTCTTAATTTTCTTTTTTCCTTTTAAAATTTAAGAATTTTTATCAATTTTGAAAAGACTTTGTGTGCTTACATTGCTAATTTGTATAAATAACATTTTAAATACCACAGATAAAATTATTAGAGCAAGTCAATGGAAAGCCGTTTTAGTCATTATAATAAAATTTAAAGATGATTGTATCGTGTGTTTAATTCACTGCTCCCATAAATAATTATGGGAGTAATTATGGGAGATTATGGGAGTAATAATGGGAATAATTATATGATTATCCCATAAATTCACCGCTCCCATAAATGTCAGCGCCTGAGCGCTGACACGAAAATGACTGCTGTCGTAGGCGGATTTTTACGCATTTGTACGGTCCTCTGAATTTAGCCACCCGTATTTTTCAAAAGTTTTGTTTGAGCTATTTAATATCAGAAAACTAATCTGAAAATACTTTAAAATTTTCTTGTATTCAAATTGCAGGGGACTGTACAAACGCTGAAAACAATCCGCCTAAATGGAGTTAAGAATAAAGAGGCGGAGACATATAGTGAATTGTCTAATCGTTGCGAGTGAAGTACAGGGATGAGAATTGCAAAAAAAGCAAAAAGACTGAAACCACGCGCAAACAAAAAATTGTACCACATTTTATCCGTGAAACATACTTTAAGAAATAAAACCAGGGTCTGATTTCCGGGCAAATGGAGAAAAGCGCACAAGCCTGTATACTACATTACAGGAGTGAAAATACCCAAATTACACACAGCTCTTAAAACATTGAGTGTAGGTCATATGAAATGCTCGACTTATCAGAATCATGACCACTCCTGAAAATGAAATAATTTAATTAAGAATATAGTTTTTGTGTGTCATAATTTTAATAAATTTTTTAGCAAAAAATATGAAAAACTTAGTGAAAAATCACAATGGTTAGCTATTTTTTGTCACACGGGCTAACTGGACCAGGACCTACAGCTAGCTTAATGTGAATTCTGAATCAGAAGTGATTCTGAGCAACAACAAAAAAATTTGAAATTCACAGCAAATTTTCTGAAAGGTTACAAAAAGAGGGGGGGAAGGGGAGATACACTAAACGCACTAAATACATGTATTTTTCGCGTCATCTTGACGAAATTTGCCTCTTTTTCGCGATCTTTTGACGAAATTTGTAGCTTTTTCGCGATCTTTTGATGAAATTTGAAGTTTTTTCGTGAACTTTTGACGAAATGTGCCGCTTTTTCGTGATCTATTGGCGAAATTTACCGTTTTTTCGCGATCTTCTGATGATATTTGTAGTTTTTTTCGCTATCTTTTGACAAAATTTTCTGCTTTTTCGCGATCTTTTGACGAAATTTTCTGCTTTTTCGTGATCTTTTGTCCGAAATTTTCTGCATTTTCGCGATCTTTTGACGAAATTTGCCTTTTTATCGCGATCTTTGGAAGAAATTTGCCGTTTATTCGCGATCTTCTGACGATATTTGTAGTTTTTTGTGATCTTTTGGTGACATTTACCGCTTTTTCGCAATCTTTAGACAAAATTTGCCGCTTTTTCGCGATTTTTTGACAAAATTTGCCGCTTTTTCGCTATGTTTTGACGAAATTTGCCGTTTATTCGAGATCTTCTGACGAAATTTGCCTTTTTCCCATCACCTTTGAATGTTTTTACGAAATCGGAAGACAAGCGGAATCGATAGGAAAGTGAAAGTTTCGGAAAATAACAAAATTTTGCAGGAGAAAAAATACGGAATCTTCGGAAAAAAGGCGGAATTTCGAGAAAAAAAAAGCGGAAATTCCTTGAAATAACAAAAAAAGTGGAAATCCGCCAAAAGACGGAAAATTCTCATCCCTGGAAGTAACTAAGGAGATTGTCACAAGATGGCGGCTCATTTTTTACATCGGATTAACAGTTTCTAATTGCCACCGCAGTATATTTCCACCAGTAAATTTTAAATAAAATATTTTGTCTTATTTTAGCGGCCTTTTTTCATGAAAAATTTCTCTCACAAATATTGTTAAATTTTGTATTTGTTTTTACTGGTGGCTGTTTTCCCACATATTATAATTTTTTTTTTCACTGATATTAACAGGAGGTTGTCTAGGTTGTCACAATATGGCATATACGCAGGGCGTGGCTACAGTCAAATTAAATTCCCACCAGTAAAAAGGAAAAATCTGTTTTTGCCATTATTTAGGACTGAAATTTCGCGTTAGTAAGGCAAATACTTAAGGAGAAAATTACTATTTACTATTTTCTGGTGGAAGTTTTTCCCGCCGGCAATCAACACCTGCGTAAGTGGTTACAGTTGATGCTTCACTATTTTGAGGATATGTCAGTTCCTCTTTATTAATAGTTCCATTTCCGCCCACGGAGCCGCCATTTTTGTGTCAGCGCCCCAGGTCTAGTATTCCTGAAGCGGTGGCTTAATTTGAGTATTTCATTTTCTGTCTATTTTCAGAATATTATTATAAAATGAAATTGGTTTTTTTTTAACCCCTTAACGGTCACATTCAATTACGGTTTAAAAATTCAAACTGCTTCTTAGGCACCACTTTTTTGAAAAAAGAAATATTCACCTTATTTAATGGCAGGTAAAATGATACCATAATGAAACCAATTACACTATTTTATAAAACTGGTGAGAATCAAACAATCTGAATAAAATACACAGCCTGTGACTATCACGGGAACGAGAATTAAAATATAATGTATTTTATCCGTTGTTCAAAACTTTTACTGTAAGGTCATTGTGCTTAACACGCTCACGCCAGCACGGTGGGTCACACTCGACTGTCTCAGACCTGGTAAGTCTCCGGCCTTTTGGATACCAGTATTTTAATACAGAAAATGTTGTTTTATTTAATTAGAGCTATTGGGCGATTTAAAGGAACAATATTTTCTCTAAAATAACAGTGGTGTGCAAAAAGCTGGAGACTTGACAACTTTGAGACAGTCGAGTGTGACCCACCGCGCCGGCGTGAACGTGTTAAATAGAATGCAATTTCACATGTTTGTCGTATATAAAGTATAATTCGCACTTTATTATATATAAAATCCCAAATATAAGTGAAAAAGTGTTATTTATTATGATTTTAATTCAAAAATAATCTTTTTACAAGAAATTCATTCATTGTGTGTCATGTAAGGGAAAACATATCTTTGTCACATTTAGGATATTTTTGTCACGTTTACAGAAATCAAAGCATGAGATGGCCACAGTACCTGAATGGAACAATGCCTGTTATGTATGTGAGTTAATTTTAGTTTTATTTATTTATTACTATCAGTTTTTTAAGTACTTAATATAGCACTAGAATTAAGTAATCAATAATTTAGCATTCATACTTAAAACATTTTGAACTTTCAAAATAAATAAATAAATATAACAAAAGAAAGACCACTATCAGGGTTATTACGGGTCCTTGAATTTCCAGACTAAGAAATTCTTCACTACCAGTATTTTCTTATGGAAAATCTCTCCTTAAATAAAGCGAAATTCCGTCCGATTAAACTATATTTATTTTTCTATAAAAAACTACTGACATTTGGCCTTGAAAATAACGGTACCCGTACGAAACCTAACTATGCCATTAATTTTACCAAAACTATGTTTATTACCATATGTTCTGCAAAATTGTTTTATAAATTAAATTTTTTATACCTAGAAAATTTTGGAGTTCTTTAGTTGTTTCTGGAATTGGAACTGCGGCAATGTAATCCCTGCCAACCATCCGTGATTTCTTTTTTTATATTTCCCTTTTTTACAATTTAAATAAACGTAATTTAAATTTGAAAAATTACGTAATGAAATGTTTAACCCCTTCGGGACGAGCGTCTTTCACAGGATTTTCAAACTTTTGTCACCGGTTTTTTTAAAACGGAAGTTTTTGCCTCATTGAATCGGGAAAATGCTTGGATTAAATAAAGCAAAATTTACAATAAAAATTCACTGGTGAGAGTAATCACTGAATCTGAGCGCCTTACGCGGCACGAATACCAGTCGCTCGTCCCCAATGGGTTAAATTTTCTACTATTAATTAACTTCTTTTATTTTATAAAATTTCGCATGTAAAAAGTTTTGTCACAGTTTTATACTTAATCGTGTTCGTTGTAATTGGAAATCTTCTTTGAAGAAACGCTTTAATCCTTTCCGGCACAGTGTGACCGGGTCGGGATACCTAATTTTAATTCTAAACTTACGATCTGCACCAAGAATATTTTAGTAAAATTTTGCTTTTTAAAATGAACATTTAAAGTAACATGTTTTTAATTTCAAAAAAAGTCGTTTTAAAATTCCGGTGTCAGTCAATCATTTCGTCATATTACAACAAAAATTGCCTGTGTCGGAAAGGGTTAAATGTCGTTACATGTTTCACGTTTTGTTCCTGAAATATAGAGATTTGATTATGTCACATTTATTTACGATTCTGGTGCTAGGAATTTAGGTATGAGAACTTTGACGGATTTCATCTTCACCACATTAACCCTTAAATGTATAATTTTTTATTTCGTTTCGAAAAAATTATATATGATTCCCAGAAAGGTTTATTACACAGGAAAAAATAATGAAAAAAAATGAAAAAAAAAAATGAGAGACATATTTTTCGTATAAAACGTCAACCTTTTCTTATGATGCACTTCTGCAATACAAGTAAAAACTAAATTATTGCAAATTAGTAAATGTTTTAATAAGTATGAATCTAAATACCTTACTTTATGTAATTTCTTGTTTTGTAAAATTTAACCCTTAAATGCACGAATTATTCTTTTAGAATTTTGTTCTTTATTCTTACATTAAAGATTACACACCAGAAATTTTAAGATACATTTTTAACTTTATTTAGTAGCCTATTTTTGTTCTTTTTACAGGATTAATATTTCTATATAAATATAGTGGTTGCAAGAGTTAAATAAAAAGTGATGCAGATATACATCACTATGCATTTAAGGATTAAGGTGCATTAGCCTTATTCTAAAATATAATATACATTAGAAATGAATTTTCAACCCTTAACCTCGAAGTACTCCTCGCAGGCCCAGTCATCTCTTACACGAATTTATTCGTTTTGCACCACTTTTATTTTAAAGAAACATTTTTACTTGTACTTTGACAACATGTGCAAGAGATATTTTCAATAAAATTTACTTTTAAAATATAGTGGTGCGAATAGAATATAAAAATAGAATCATGTGTATAAAGCTACTGTTCGTTAAGAGTTGAACTACCCTTAAAACGTCACCTTCAAAGGTCTAAATTCACATACAATGGTAACCTGTAACATAATAATATGGTGCACATTTCATTAAAAATAATTCGAAAATTAAAAAAATTATTTAAAACGTTACCTGTGTAATAATTATGCTTTCGTCATCTCTATCACCACCTGGATAAACAACATTCACTCTTGGATAAAGAGTGACAAAATTTAAACAAGTTAATGTCGATTCTGCTTCAGGTTTGCCTAATAAAAAAAAATATTCAAATTATAAATAAAACAATGAAAAAACACTAAAAGAACGAAATACAAAGAGCATTGAGCAATGTTAATTTAAAATGTAGACAGTAAAATTTTACACGTTATTATAGCTATATAAATAATAATGAAATCATGGTGCGCCTTTTTTGTATGAGTTTTTTTTTTTGCCTGTAAACTCATCTTCTCACAAATGGCCAGAAGTCCGGTGTCATGACCAGTACACCCAGACTCAAAAAATTATGGGGAAGTCCAGTATGGGTACAGCTTTAATACAATTTTTGAATAGAATTTATTAACATACTTAATCTCCAAAACATATAGAAATTCTGCGATTAAAATATTAAACAAAATTTTCCATTGTGAAATAGTAGTTCTAAATTCCTTCGAAATGCTAAGGAATGTGCGCCCTTTAAAGTTATTTTGCCCTTTCTCAGAGTTCCTACTGGTCTGTTTTTTGAAAACTGGTATTTTTTCAGAAAAAGAATTCGCTGTATGTATTAGCAATAAATACAACAAAAACGCCCTTCGTAGCAAATTTCTATGAAATTTATAAAGAAGATTTTTCTTTAAAAAAAGTGGTGTTAAAAAAACGGACCGAATGGGAACCCTGCTTTCTCGAATTCGGGGGATACAAATTAGTGGAGATATTAATTACAAAACCCTCCAAATATTATTGTCTCTCTAATCAAATCTATATCGTCGGTAGAGGTCTGCACGGGCCCGGGCTTGGCCCGAGGCCCGTACAAAACCGGGCCGACAGACAAAATAAACGGGCCGGGCCGGGCCGGCAAAAAAATTAATCGGGCCTATCGGCCCGATATAAGAATTTAAGCGAAGCAGATAAAATACGAGTCATTTTCAATAAATATGATTTTCTCGAGAAGTATAAATGTGCGTCACGAGCCGATGCGAGTTTAACAACATCAATACAGAAATGTACCATGTCCATCGTAGAGATCGGCATCGTACAGTTACAAGATGTCTGATTCCGAATTTAATTTTTTTTCAGCAGACTCGTGCCGGGACGGAACTGGCCTTAATCGATCTCAGGATGTGTAGAACAGTCATTGTGTTTTGTAGTATTAATAGTGATAATGAACTTCTCTTAACAGTATCTTTGGAAATATACCTTAAGGTGGTTCTCATATTCACTGCTCAATAATGTAAAGCTTTCAGACACATTTTCTGACAAAATGTTTAACTATAAAGGTATAAAATTGACAGGCCTGCCTATTGAAAGCATTTGGAAACGAATAGCTTTTTCCATATTTGATAAATTACTTACAGAGATAACAGAGATTCCTGTCACGTGACTGTACGTTTTTCTCCTTTCCTGTGCTATCGCTTCCGGAAATTCGATTCAAACCGCTAACTTTGACAGTATTTTCAGAAAGATATATTGCTTTTATCTATGAAAAAAAACAACATTTACATAGTTTCTGAATAAGAATACCCGCCAATCTTACGCGTTTCCGAAAAGAAAAGAATTCATAAATGTGTCGAAATGTAGCTCCTTTGGATTTGAGAAAAGCCTTAAAAATGAGAGAAATATTTTCACAAATATACTTTTTATTATACAGCTTCAAAAGTTATCATGTTTTTAATCCTTAGTAGAAGGAAAATGACAGTTCTGCCTCAGCCGGTGGAGCGTGGAGCCAAATCCTTCTGTTAGAGTACGATGTGAAAATCGTGGGTTGAAAAAGTAGGTTGGGTGTACTATAGGAGAGTGGTTTTTGAGCGGAAGTGTGTTGTAGAAGGGGTTAAATTTTTGAGGGGGCTTAATTTTTTTGGGGGGGGGGCTTATTGTTAAATATCGTACTATAGTACGGTGTAGCAAAGAGTGAATCTTGCGTGTTGAGATGGTGACTCCTGCATGTTGAGATGGTATGTTAGAGTAGAAGGGTCCCCCCCCCCCCTAAAAAATTAGATTTTTTTTATAAATAGTGTCGCCCTCGTTCGATGAGAATATTATTTAGTTGTAAGTTTTTATTGTGCGTGTTTCGAACCCGCGTTTGCAAAATAGCTTCTTGGCTTGATGATTTGTCATGGATTTAACCGATCAAGCCAAGAAGCTATGATTCTTTTATTAGTATTTAAGAAGAGATGACAGGTTGCAGTTGCATCATTTTTCAAAATGACTTCGGGAGAAGAAGTGATTAGCGTTGTTTGCTTATACGTGATAATTTGTATTATTTTTTCATTAATTTATGTATTTACTGGGAGTGAAAAGTTTGCATTCGATTTTATTTTAAAATTAAATGATACGGGAAATTTATCTTTTTCTGTTTGATTAAGCTTGTATGATGCAATGAAGGAGATTTATCAGAATCCAAGTCACGCTGGAAGTTTTGGTGGTGTCAATGTTTTGCATTCAGCAGTCAAAGGAAAAGTATCCAAGAAAACCATACAAAAATGGTTAAGCGGGGTCGACTCCTACACACTGCACAAACCCGTGCGAAGAAAGTTTCAAACGAATCGTGTAATAGTGCATTCGATCGATCAACAATGGCAGACAGATTTGGTGGATTTAAACAGTCTTCAAAAGATTAATCGTGGATTTCGATACATTTTGACTTGTATAGATATTCTATCTAAGTATGCATGGGCAATTCCCCTCAAAACGAAGCGGGGAGAGGATGTTGTGAAAGCCTTTCAATCTATTTTTTCAACGAGAAAACCCAAATTTTTACAAGCAGATGCTGGAAAGGAATTTAAAAATCATCTTTTCCAAAAGTTTTTAAAAGAAGAAGGAGTTCGATTTTTCACGACGAATAATAATACGAAAGCGTCGGTGATAGAAAGATTTAATCGTACCTTAAAAACCAAAATGTGGAAATATTTCACACATTATCACACCTATGATTTTATCGATGTGTTAGACTCTTTATTACAAAGTTATAATCATACTCATCATTCTAGCATTAAGAGAGCACCCATAGAAGTGACACCTGAGAACGAGAGTGATGTGTGGTTAACTCTGTATGGGGATTTACAAAATATAAAATCAAAACCATGTGTGTTTAAATTGGGGGAAATTGTTCGCGTTTCGAAACAAAAATTAACATTCAAAAAAGGATATGAAACGAATTGGACCGAGGAACTGTTTGTGATAACGGAATGTGTGCGGAGAGACCCTCCTGTATATCGGATTAAAGATTTGATGAACGAACCCATTCAAGGTACATTTTATGCGCAGGAACTTCAAAGAGTGCAGCCGAAAGAGGATTATACTATTGAAAAGATATTAGAAAAGCGATCGCGGAAAGGACATGTGGAATATAAAGTGAAATATAAAGGTTACCCCGATAAATTTAATCAATGGATACCCTCCTCTAATTTATTTTCGTTATAAAACTCTTGTTGTTTGATATTGATTCATCATTTCGAAAGATGTCTTTCTACGTGACGCTACCTTCGGACAGTTCACTGAATAATTTCCCAGAGAATAAAATATCTCACTTTGTGACGAGATTGCCTTCGGCATTGGATTTGAAAGGAGAATGGGAAGTAGGACTGACTGAACTCATTTACCCTCATATGTGGAACAACATAACAGAATTTACTAATGGATATGAATATGTTTTGGGAAAGAATATTGAATGGACGAATGGAAGACCTAGAAACGAAGCTGAATATGAAATAAGTGAATCTGAAGTGAAAAAAGTTAGAATTCCTCCTGGGTATTATGAAACTCCCAGCGATATTATTAAAGTGCTCAACTATCCAAAATTTCATGATAAAATTTCCTTCAACTTTAACAAAAATTCAAAAAAAGTGAGAGTGACTTTGAGAAAAAATGCACAAATCAACTTTGATCCTGGATTAGCAGAAAGTTTAGGGTTTCCACCTGGTAATGTAGGGGAACCTTTTGCAGGTCTTTCGATGAATTTTGACAGCCCCTTCATTGCCGACCCTCATGTTGATTTTAAATTGATATACATTTACACGGATTTGGTTGAACCGCAAATCGTCGGTGATACGGTTGCCCCGCTTTTACGAGTGGTTGCCGTGAAAGGACAAGACGGTGAGATGGTTCATGAAGTGTTTGATAGACCGCATTACATTCCGATCACTCGAAAGAATTTTCAGACTATTGAAACTGTTATAAGGACACACACTGGGCGATTGATGTCATTCGAACGTGGGAAGTTGATCGTGAAACTTCATTTTCGTCAAAAGTATCTCTCATAATGTTTGTCCCTTACCAATGCTGTGCCAAGTCTTTTGAAGATTATTATACCCATCAGTCGGGTAGCGGGTTAAATTATTATCATGGTACTTCTTTACAAAAAGGATATGGATTCGGCGGATTATTCCGCTCGCTGTTTCGTGCTGCTGTCCCACTCTTTAAATCAGGAGCGAAGGCTGTAGGAAAGCAATTGTTTTCTTCAGGAGTGGATGTAATAAACGATATGTCACGTGGTGAAAACCTTAAAGTCGCCGCCAAACGAAGGATGAAAGAAGCCGGACGCAATTTAACTGATAAAGCAGCTACCAAGGTCAGATCCATGATTGGATCAGGAAGACGTAATAAAAAGCGTAAGCTAAAAAATAAATCAGTCATTCGACGTAAAGTGAAGAAAGTGAAAACACATGATATTTTCGCTTAATGATGTCTGGAGTCATTCACAAAGATTCTCCCGCCTGCGCGAAATCGGAGCTGGATTTATTTTTAATCCCACCCACGCAAACGGCTATCGAAAAGGGGTATTTCGTAGAATATCATCCTCTAGCGAATATTCATGACGGCGTTCCTGTGGAATTTAACATTTCTGGAAATGGGGAAGACTATATTGATTTATCCTCATCTTACCTATATGTCAAAGTGAAAATCACCAAATCGGATGGGACTGCTCTAGCTGATACGGACCGTGTAGCTCCTGTGAACTTATTTTTACAAGCCTTGTTTTCTCAAATCGATGTGAGTTTGAATGAAAGAACAATATCTTCCTCAAGCAACACTTATCCTTTTCGTGCTTACATTGAAACATTGTTGAATTATGGAGAAGACGCAAAGAAAAGTTTATTGGGATGTGAATGTTTTTACAAAGATGAGAAATTGGGAACTGTGGATCCGACTTCTGATGACAACCCTGGGTTGAAAAAACGATATGAATTGACGAAAAATAGTAATACATTGGATTTGATCGGACCCCTGCATTGTGACATTTTTCAACAAAACAGATTGTTATTAAACATGGTGGATTTAAAAATTAAAATGATTCGCAGTAAACCCAATATTTGTTTAATGGCTGTAAAACCGAATGACCCAGGCGCACCAGACTTGAATTTTAAAGTAATTTTAGAACAAGCATCCCTTTTCATTCGTAAAGTCAAAGTAAATCCAGGTGTGTTAATTGGACACGCGAAAGGATTAGAAAAAACTTCTGTGAAATATCCCATCGACCGTGTGTTGTGCAAGACTTATTCTATATCGAGTGGAAGTCAATCCTTTATGCAAGATAATGTGTTTTCGGGTCCAATGCCGAAACGTGTGATTATCGGATTGTTGGAAAACGCATCTATAAACGGACAGTATGATTTGAATCCCTTTCAATTTGATCACCATAATGTAAACTTTTTAAGCGTATATGTTGACGGTCAACCCGTACCGAGTAAACCCTTGGAATTAAATTTTAAAGAAAACAGCTATATAAGAGCATATCATCGTTTGTTTTCAGGATTTAATCAGAATTCAGGAATTTATTTATCACGTGAAGAATTTGCAAATGGACATGCATTGTATGCATTCGATTTAAGTCCAGATTTATGTGACGGTCCTCATTTGAATTTACAACATCAAGGGAATTTACGCATTGAAATTAAATTTGCTGAAGATTTAAAGAAAAGAATTTCTGTGTTGGTGTATGCAGAATTCGAAAACATTATTGAAATTAGTAAATCACGTCACGTTTTATGTGATTTTCCCAACTGATTGAATGAATTCCCTACAAATTAATAAAATTTTAACGCATGATCGAATGACCCGAAAATATTTTTTGGGAGTTTTTGCGAGCGATGAACTTCCGAGAAGAATTAAGCGGTATCCTGCCTGTTTTATTTGCAATGTAGACAAGTCATCGGAACCTGGAAGTCATTGGTTAGCCTTTTTCATACCTTCACCTGATGAAGTGGAATTCTTCGATTCATATGGAAACGAGCCCTCCTTTTTTCAAGGTCCTATATTAAACTATATATCACATTTTTCACAAATGATGTTTAATCCCTTACCCCTTCAAAGCCATGTGACGGCTGTTTGCGGACAATATTGTGTGTTTTACCTATATTCTCGATGTCGTGGTAAAACTTTAAAAAAATTTTTATCTAATTTTGTAAACAATAATTTATGTAACGATCGACGTGTGTACAACTTTGTTGCCAAACGATTTCGTGTGCATGTGAATTTTTTTCAATAAATCGATATTTAAACTGAACTTTTTATGTGTCTGTGTTTATTTCATGTGTAACCTTTCTTGTGTGTGTTTATTCAGAATGGAGTTCCCTCGCTTTCAACAACCTTTTACAGCCCTTTGCGCGGGGCCTACACAAGTTGGAAAATCATGGTTTCTTAAAGACCTTTTAAAATTTAGATACGAAATGTTTAATCCACCGCCTGATAAGGTGATTTGGTTTTATGGTATTTATCAAAAACTTTTCAATGAAATAAATGACGTAATATTTGTTGAAGGGTTACCCATGAATTTTAAGGAATATTTAGGTGATAATTCGTTAATTATCATAGACGATTTAATGGAGGAAGTTGCTTCGGACAAAAGACTTACGTATTTGTTTACAAAAGGATGTCATCACTGGAATGGGAGTGTTATTTTCATCACGCAAAATTTATTTCATAAGGGTAAAGAAATGAGAGGTGCATCCCTCAACACCCAATATTTAATTTTATTTAAAAACCGACGTGATCAAAGTCAAATTATGCATTTAGGTCGTCAATTATATCCGGGACATTCAAAGTTTTTTCAAGAAGTGTATAATGATGCAACTTAAAAACCATTTTCTTATCTGCTAATCGATTTAAGGAACCAAACGGATGAAAATATGCGATTGCGTATACAAATTTTACCCAATCAAATTCAGTTTGTTTATACACTTAAATAAGTGTGACATTCTTTTTTAATTTAGTATGAAACATGACACTCACGCAGAAGCAGCTTCGTGATTTAGAGTTAATCAAGACGTGTCCAAAGGCGTTACGAAAGCAACTGCTTAAAAAATTACCTAGCCGTTCTGTGAAAGCTGTTTGTGAATGCAGTTTAAACGTACTTAAAGGAAACATACCACTCACTTGCAAGCAAAAAAAGTCTTTAAGTAAATATAAGACAACAAATTCGAAAAATTGGAAGTAAGAAAGGTTCGTTATTTCAAAAAAAGAAGCTTATTATACAAAACGGTGGATTTTTAAATATTTTAATACCTGCTGCATTATCTGTTTTAACTGGTTTGATTCATGGAACACGCTAGAAAATTTGCTTTGGTACCTGAAGAGTCTCTCTTCAAACATGTACCTACGAAAAAGCAAATGAGTGAGTTTGATTTGGCTATGACGAAAATTTTAAACGGCACCTTACCGGATCATGAGAAAGTTCAACAGTATTATGAACTTTTAAAAAGAAAAATGGATTTACAAGAGTTTAATATGCCTACACCAACGAAACCTCGAGAAGAAGAAGTACTACCGAAAAAGGAACCTGAGAAACAACCCACCGCGATTGAACCAAAGACTGATGACGATACCTCATTGATTTTAGCATATGTCCCTACTAATATGAAGAGACATGCTCAAACTTTGTTGGAGTTTTTTAAGAAACATCCGAAAAAATTCGAATGGGATAAAAACTTAGCAGTGACTTTCGAAGGAAGACCCATACCGAATTCAAATTTAGCAGACTTTTTTCATCTACTTTTTTCTGTGAATAAAAGAACACCTATTAAAGCTCAGACTGAATTGCTACGAACTTTAGAAGAATTGCATGTATCACAAAACCTTATTAAAAATAAGCATTTGTCAACTATGGATATTAATCCAAAACCTATGAAAAAGCAGAAAGTCGATCAAAATGTAATGTTTTGGGAAAATTATTAATAAAATTTATATTTTTTGAAATGCTTTGTCTTTTTTATCAATTTTTCATTACACACGGCAAAATAAAAATTAAATAAAACATACCTGATTTTCACTTCTGTGGAAACACGTCTACTTCTTTCAATCGACATGAGAAAAATGAAAAAAAAAAGATGGCGCTCATAGCAAAAACAGGATGTGACGACATTTTTGGGATAACATCCCGTTATGTACACTTAGCGATAAGAATTGCAATATAAGCAGCTTGCACACCAGAGAGAATTCATTGCCTTGAGATCGCCAACCAACTGACTAACTTCGATGCTCGGATTGCTGTGATCCTGTTTTGCTGCCTACCTGTATGATTTAGCCATTAACCTGACTGTTTGGTTTTCTTGTTGTGTGCTACCACCCTGTCTCGTCATTTGGATATTCTTACTTGCTTTGCTGCTTCTTCCTGACCTGCCTTGCCGCGTCTCCCTTGCTTGCTGGTTGATTCAACATCTGGTTACTTGGTTGCTTGCTCCCCTTGCTGAATCGATTTCTTGTATCTGCCTCGTCACCTGGTTGCTTGCTCCCCTTGCTGACTCGTTTTCTTGTATCTGATTCACTCACCTGCTGATTAGCCTCCTTCTTCTCAACTGGTTACTTTGTAAGTCATGACTCCATTAATTTTAAATGAAAACGGCTTAAATGTCCATTTCATCGAGAACTTTCTACCAAAAGATGAAGCTGATAGATATTTCGAACAACTTAAAACGTTACCCTTTTCCACACCATCTCTAAAAATTCGTGGAAAAAATGTGAAACCACGAAGACAAATGTTAGCCTATGGTGATTCTGGTGTAAGCTATAGTTTTAGTGGCGCTACTTTTGAAGCAATTCCTTGGACTTCGTTATTGTTGGAATTACGAGATAAAGTTGAAAAATATACTGCTTGTACATACAACTATGTTCTTCTAAATTTATATTGTGACGGATATAGCTATATCAGTCATCATAAAGATAATGAAAGTGATTTAGATGCTACTTTTCCAATTTCAGTGTTGAGTTTCGGTGCACAACGAAAAATTGAGTTTAAAAAACCTGACACCCCTTTAACATGTTTAGAGCTCAATCATGGATCCTATTATGCCATCTGTAAACCTTCAAATGATTTGTTTACACATGGTATTCCACCTGATCCTACTATTAAAGAAATGAGAATTAGCTTAACGTTTAGACATATTATTTCAAATTCTGCTTTCAGTCCCTTGAAAAAACAAAAATTAAATTTTGATCTTTTTTCGATTTCTCCCGATAAACAAAAAAATGAAAACCCTGATCAAAAAACGAATGATTCTTCACAAATTTTACAAGAAATCCCATCTCAAAACTGTATTGATTCTTATTTTCAAAATGTAGATGTGTGTGACCCGTTAATTACCGAGTTTGATTTGAGTAGAGGAACTTTTGTACAAATTAGAATTGAAAATCATGTTTTTTTACGAATTCATATTAGATCGTTCCAAGAAACAGAAAAGGGTAAAAGATTTCCTACTAAAGACGGCGTTATAATGAATATGAAAACATGGGATAATTTGAATAGTAAGTTGCAAAATTTTAACTTTTATTCTACCGATGATTCAATTATTTTGAATAATCAATTGGTTTTAATGTATCTTGATCGCGAACATTGTTATTTACAACAAATGTTTAATTTAAAACAAAGTGGATTCTTTTTGAAATCCACTGGATTAAAATTAAGTCATAATCAATTTTTAAAATTAATTGAAGTGAGAACCCAAATTTCAGATTGTTTAATCAATGTTTTGCTCACTCGTGTCATACCAAACATTATATTAAATAGATTACCTATTTGCAAAAATCATTTGGATATAGACAGTGCAAAATCACATTATTTAGCATGTCTTAAAAATGAGATAGTATCTTCCACTAATAAAGTTTTTAAATGTGAAGGTTGCGTTTATTTTTCACCGTCTGGGTTTCGTCATGAATGTATGAGTGTATCATTAAAAGAAAAATTTGAATTTTACAGAAATTCTGCACTGCTTAATATAAACATATTTCTACTAGTGAAAAATGTATGTCAAAACTGTACGTGTAACTTTAGCAGATCTTTGTTTGAAATAATGGATTTTCAGTTTTATGAAAAATTCTTAGCAAATATATTTGATTAAGTTTTTAAAAAACTGATTTTGTAAATATTTTTTTTCATTGAATAAACATTTTATTTGTTTCAAAATGTATTTCTCTTTATTTAAAAGTAAAACTGACTCTTTTTATCTCAAAAGGAAAACAACAGATTAAATTTTGTATTTCAGGAAAAAGAGGTGATTACAATGGATATTTACTGAAATGAACAACAATCTTTTGTCAACAGATAGCAAAAAGGAAATGAGATTATTTATTTTTAGGAAAGCAACAAGTTAAAACTCATATTATTTACATCTCAGCTGATTACACTGCATTATTAGGGGGGGGGGGGGGATTAACTTTGCAAAATACACTATTTTCGTTCACAGTTGATAACCATTTGCTCTAGATATGAAATCATGTTTGAGTAGTGGAACCATGATGTCTCTCTTATACAGGGGGTCTTTTCGAAGAGAGAAGTTAATCTATGTTTACGCAAGGGGTGGAAAAATATATGGAAGCATGTCTGTGTGAAGACGCAGGGGGTCTTCCTTTAAGAATCTAATCTAGCATTTACACAAAGTTTGAAAAACGGATGTATATTAATAAAATGTTATCGTTTATTTATGAAGAAAGTAACTAAAAATCTAAAAGAAGCTGGATAATGAAAAACAAATATAGTTTTTCTTGCCGTTTAAGATTGCTCCTCTGAGAATCGTCAATAACAGGAAATGTGTCGATTAGACTATCACATGTTTGCACCCACAATGTACAGGGGGGAGTGGGTTATGCCCAAATTTGGAAGCTGGTACAAACAATGATGCAATCATCAGTCGAAAAATGGGTATAAATTAACCATTTCAGAAACTTAAGATTATTGTTACAGAAAGTTTGTAGTTGTGCTCTGGATTCCTTATAGGATCTTTCATCATGGAGTCATCTCTGGTGAGTAACAAAATTTTTATGTAAATCTATTTAGATTATATTGTAAACGAAATATTTATTATTACTTTTATATATTCTAAATTTAATTTTACTTTATGCGTATGTTATAGTAAAATTATGATCGTTTATTTTGTAAACGAAATATTTGATAGTACTTTTGCATATTCTAAATTTATTTTTTATTTTATTAAAAGTAAGAAGAATGTTTGTAATATCTTTGTATATTTAATTTTTTTTTAACTTTTATGTAGAATAGAATTATGCCCGTTTATTTTGTAAAACTATTTAGATTAATTTGCAAACGAAATTATTTGTATACTCTTTGTTTATAATTTAATACTTTTGAATATTCCAAATTTATTTATGTAGAGTAAAATTATTTAATAGTTGTTAATTAGATTAAATAAAAATTAATTTCTGTTTTACTATTAGTAAAAAGAATGTTTGTTTATAATTTAACACTTTTGAATAATCGAAATTTATTTACTTTTATGTAGAATAAAATTATGCCCGTTTAATTTGCAAACGAAATATTTGTATACTCTTTGTTTATAATTTAATACTTTTGAATATTCCAAATTTATTTATGTAGAGTAAAATTATTTAATAGTTGTTAATTAGATTAAATAAAAATTAATTTCTGTTTTACTATTAGTAAAAAGAATGTTTGTTTATAATTTAACACTTTTGAATAATCGAAATTTATTTACTTTTATGTAGAATAAAATTATGCCTGTTTAATTTGCAAACGAAATATTTGTATACTCTTTGTTTATAATTTAATACTTTTGAATATTCCAAATTTATTTATGTAGAGTAAAATTATTTAATAGTTGTTAATTAGATTAAATAAAAATTAATTTCTGTTTTACTATTAGTAAAAAGAATGTTTGTTTTTTCTAGTCTGATGATGAGTGGATGCAAGAACTACCTATCAAGGAAATTTTGTATGCGATGGAACACGATGAAGAATGGAAGAATTCAGCTCCTGTTTGGGACAGCGCAGCTACTTCATCAAAAAATTCTACACCATGGATTGAACCTGTTGAAGATGCTCCTTCACAGAAGGCATTACCTGATGAGATAGATTCACCGCTTCAAAACTCCCCGCAGGCCTCATCAGTAAAGGTATGAGTTTTTTTTATTCTTTGTTTTTGGGGGAAATTTTTTCTTCAAGAGTAAACACAATTAAAATGTTACTTTTAATTTAATTTTACTTTTAATAGTGTAGAAAAAAATTTATGATTTAGGGAAAATTTTCAAAAAAGATTTTATTTTAATTAAATTTATAAAAATAGTAAACAGTAGTTTTTATTTTTGGATAGGGCAGAAAATTTTTTGTAAACTCGAAAATTTATTGAAAACATAAATTTTTACTTTGTGGGTAAAGTTATTACACAATATTTAAAAAAATATCCGTTTTCGAATGTTAATTTTTGTTTCGAAACGCGAACAATTTCCCCCAATTTAAACACACATGGTTTTGATTTTATATTTTGTAAATCCCCATACAGAGTTAACCACACATCACTCTCGTTCTCAGGTGTCACTTCTATGGGTGCTCTCTTAATGCTAGAATGATGAGTATGATTATAACTTTGTAATAAAGAGTCTAACACATCGATAAAATTATAGGTGTGATAATGTGTGAAATATTTCCACATTTTGGTTTTTAAGGTACGATTAAATCTTTCTATCACCGACGCTTTCGTATTATTATTCGTCGTGAAAAATCGAACTCCTTCTTCTTTTAAAAACTTTTGGAAAAGATGATTTTTAAATTCCTTTCCAGCATCTGCTTGTAAAAATTTGGGTTTTCTCGTTGAAAAAATAGATTGAAAGGCTTTCACAACATCCTCTCCCCGCTTCGTTTTGAGGGGAATTGCCCATGCATACTTAGATAGAATATCTATACAAGTCAAAATGTATCGAAATCCACGATTAAACTTTTGAAGACTGTTTAAATCCACCAAATCTGTCTGCCATTGTTGATCGATCGAATGCACTATTACACGATTCGTTTGAAACTTTCTTCGCACGGGTTTGTGCAGTGTGTAGGAGTCAACCCCGCTTAACCATTTTTGTATGGTTTTCTTGGATACTTTTCCTTTGGCTGCTGAATGCAAAACATTGACACCACCAAAACTTCCAGCGTGACTTGGATTCTGATAAATCTCCTTCATTGCATCATACAAGCTTAATCAAACAGAAAAAGATAAATTTCCCGTATCATTTAATTTTAAAATAAAATCGAATGCAAACTTTTCACTCCCAGTAAATACATAAATTAATGAAAAAATAATACAAATTATCACGTATAAGCAAACAAGGCTAATCACTTCTTCTCCCGAAGTCATTTTGAAAAATGATGCAACTGCAACCTGTCATCTCTTCTTAAATACTAATAAAAGAATCATAGCTTCTTGGCTTGATCGGTTAAATCCATGACAAATCATCAAGCCAAGAAGCTATTTTGCAAACGCGGGTTCGAAACACGCACAATAAAAACTTACAACTAAATAATATTCTCATCGAACGAGGGCGACACTATTTTGAAAAAAAAAATCTAATTTTTTAGGGAGGGGGGGGGGTAACCCTTCTACTCTAACATACCATCTCAACATGCAGGACTCACCATCTCAACACGCAAGATTCACTCTTTGCTACACCGTACTATAGTACGATATTTAACAATAAGCCCCCCCAAAAATTAAGTCCCCTCAAAAATTTAACCCCTTCTACAACACACTTCCGCTCAAAAACCAATCTCCTATAGTACACCCAACCTACTTTTTCAACCCACGATTTTCACATCGTACTCTAACAGAAGGATTTGGCTCCACGCTCCACCGGCTGAGGCAGAACTGTCATTTCCCTTCTCCTTTATTCTGAACTACATTAATCTTTTAATGAATCCTTATTTCCATTTTGAAATGTCTGTAGACACGATGACTAAAACACTGTAAGTAATCGTTAATGTTTACTATTGTGTGTTTTCTGTTTTGCGAACATCATAGTAATGTAAAATATACTGTAAAATGTTCCCATAAATATGTATGTAGTATTCATTAAAATAATTTTAATTGTATGTTGAGAAAAAACGGATTTTTTTTTTTTTGTAGAAATTGTGCCGGGCCGGGCCTGTTTTCACTGATTTTTGCACGGGCCGGGCCGAGAACTGTAAAAATGCAAACGGGCCGGCCCGGGCTCGGGCCGAACTTCCAATTTTTACACCGAGCCGGACCAAGATAGCTTTCGTTCGGGCCGGGCCGGGCCGGGCCCGGGCCTGGAAATTCCGGCCCGTGCAGACCTCTAATCATCGGAACCATGTCAAACTATCCAATGTGAAAACAGTGTTGCCAGTGGGCTACTTTTTTTAAATTCGGATTTCTTTATTGGCTCCACTTTTCTGAAATGGTAAAATTCCCCTTATTTTCGTCTTAATTAATATTTCATTAAATAAGGCGAATTTTACTATTTCAAAAAAGTGGTGTCAATCAAGAAATCTGAATTAAAAAATAGTAGCCCACTGCCAACACTGTTTTCATATTGACATAGCTGCCAACTTTTACGCTTTATTGCTACCACTAAAATTTAATAGAGATTTTCGTCTTATTTAATAGTCGAAGTCTCACGAATAAAGAAAACTAAAATCTGTATTAAATTTTTAAGGTAGTTAAAAAGCGTAAAAGTTGGCAGCTATGTATTGGATAGTTTGACATGGTACCGACGATATCTAAGCTTTGAGTTTTCGAGCTGCTGAGAATCCGAAATAGCAAAGAAGAGCATCACAATATCGAACATTTCGTTCATTTCTGCCCCACACACTCGTACACTGAGAGTCAAATATATGGGTAGTTTTGATATTTTGGACGCTTTCGGATCTCTTCATATTAGTCCGAAACTTCTCTTCTCGGTCCTTATAGCTTTATTAATAAAAATATTTAGAAAGGATTTTTTTTAGTATTTTTTAATTCAAAAAATACAAAATTCTGCCTAAAACTTCTGTAAATCATGAAATTACATTCCGAAGGTTGCGCCAGGGCCGAAACTAGGGGGGGGGGGGCAGAAGGGGCACGTGCCCCGGGCGCCGGTTTAACAGAAGGTGAAGGGGGCGCCAGAATGAAGATTTTGTTTGACGTTTGATACAAGAATGTATATATATATATATACATACGAAATTTGTACAAAAATGTCTCACAGCCGGAAAATTTAAAGGAAAACTTAATCAAATGCATTACACTTTACAAATAGATAAAAAGATTCATCTACAATACAAAATTGAAAATGAATAAGAAAAAAGTCTTTTTTCATTCTCCCATTCCAAAAGTATCATGACTATGCCTTTCATCTTCACCTTTGCCTTCTATCTTTCACTTCCTGTGTAGGAAAATCACTACCATTTTTCAAGGTCAATCTCTATTGTCGAACACTGTCCACTACTGATAACTACCAAGTGCGAAGCGACCCCTCACAGTCTGAGTTTTCCATTAGATAAAAAAATTCCATGAAAGCTGTTTGTTGTTTTTCCGCTAAGCAGCGTTGAATTTCTTTTCTTTTTTCTTTTTTTTTTTTTTCGTCTTGCTATGGGCGATGGCTGCCCGGACAATAAAAACGAACAGGAGGGGAAATGCACAAAGTAAAATTCTTAGTAAAATCGTTTTTTGTTTAAGAGTACAGCATTTGTAGTGGGACGGTAAAAAATCTTGCACAGGACGTCATCACGTCATATCTAGAAAAGCAAAGCCCCCCGCCTTTATCGCCCAAAATGATTTTTTTTCTCTCTTTCTGGCATTTCTAGGCGTTTTGCCACCCTGCAGTGGCGTATCTAGACTCATCATTTCTGAGGGGGGGTGAGGTGTAGTAAAAGTTTCTAAGAGGGAATCACAAGAATCGGGAAAAATTCCGCTTTAAACATTTTTTATCATAGCAGGTAACACATCTATTACACAATAAACCTACTATGATGAAAAAATACAAATGTACAGCAAGATGTTGACCTCATTTAGGCCTATACAAGAAAAAAAAAATTCCTTTTGATTCCGTTTTCAAGGTTTTAATGAATCAATGTTTGGCAAAGCTGATTACGTAGTTCAGTTTTATATATTTTAAATTTAATAATAAGTTGTCTATTAGATACTTAGTAAAATTGTTTTTGTAAATTTACTTTGTAGTCGAGGGGTGGGGGGCAAAATCCATGCTTGCCCCGGGCTCCATAAAGGCTAGTTTCGGCCCTGGGTTGCGCCATTTTTTTTAGCAGATAACCGCATCGAAATTTAAATCGTACCCAAGCTTCCAAAAGCACAGAATTCTTAACAGCAGTTCACAGCATCACAGTGTTGCCAGTGGGCAACTATTTTTTAATTCAGATTTCTTGATTGCTACCACTTTTTTGAAACAATGAAACTACCTTTATTTTTGCCTTAATTAATATGTCATTAAATAAGGCGCATTTTACCATTTCAAGAAAGTGGTGCCAATCAAGATTCTGAATTTAAAAAAAGTAGTCAATCTGGCAACACTGCAGCATCATGCCTTTGAAAAACTTGTGCATTTCTTCGTCACAATTTCGAATTTTTAGAAAAAAATAACGATATTTACAATAAACTATTTCAATGGAAAGTGGAATTTTCCGGTAATGTGAAACATTTAGAACAGGTGTGTATAACTGAGGTGTGACCTGGGTTTATTTTGTGGTTTTGGGAAAGAGGCGGTTGCCATTCCAGGGTACGTACGGGTACCGTTATTTTCAAGGCCAAATATCAGTATTTTTTTTTATAGAAAAGTAAATTTAGTTTGAACGCGTGAAATTTCGCCTTATTTAAGGAGCAATTTTCTGTAAAAAAATACTGGTACCGAAGAATTTCTTAGTCTGGAAATTCAAGGACCCGTACGAACCCTGCATTCTCCTTTAATGGGTTCGTTTGATGATTTTTAATTAAAATTTTAACATTCTCAGCCTCAGGTGCGTCAGGACATGCAATGAACTATCCTCATACGAATTTTGATTCTCATCTGAGACTTATACGTACGGTAGATTTCGCTATACATCGAAGATATTCAGAGAGATACAAACATAGACAGAGTGAACCTTTCTTTTAATAGCATAAATTATTCTGAAACGACTATTTAATTCTAAGCTATATCGCAATACTGTCCAACTTTACGTTTTAAAATATTCTGAAACGCTATTTACCATCGTGTTTTTTTGTTTCCAGTTTACCTCCCGGTTTACTGGTTTTTATCGACAAGAGGTTTTCAAAACAAAAATTCTGGTAAGAAGCAGGGCTCGAAAAATCACATTCCCGACATCAGTGTTGCTACTTTTTTTAAAAATTGGATTCAGACCATTTTGTTGGAATGGTAAAATTTGCCTTAATTAATCTTCCATTAAATAAAGCGAATTTTACCATTCCAAAAAAGTGGTGCCAATCAAATTTTTAAAAAGTAGTAACACTGATGTCGGGCATGTGATTTTTCGAGCCCTGGTAAAAGGTGCTTGAAAGTCCTTGAAGCGTATGAACCCTGCTATAGTATTATTCTCAGAGTATATTTCGTGAATGTGTACATGTGTTTTCAACTATCACTCGAAATTTCAAAGAAGAGATTTTGAAATAATATTACTCAGTCGAAAAAGTCCGTAAAAATACACAAAATGTGCTGACAATCAGGTTATCAGTGCAACATCAATATTTTTCAGAAATAAAAACTTCGGACGAAACAAATTCCGTAAATGTCACAGAAAATAACGATTTTTGGGTGATTTTCTTAAACACGAGAATGTATCCTAAGACGTCATGAAATAAATATAAAAGTAATTATTGCAAATGTAAATATATAAAAATTTGATGCAGCATAATCCCATTTTTTCAATAAATCATAAATACTAAAACATATTAATTTCTTTAAAAAAGAATAAGGCATCAACACTGTAATAATAAAAAAAAACATGATATTTAATCTAGGAAAATGCAATATATCTACTACAATCAAAAATATACATTAACCTTTTCAGAGTTACCCACGACTCCGAAAAGCATTCCTTAGCATTAGAAACCACATAAATCAGTACATTTTTCAGATTTAAAGAGGCATTTCAAAAACAATGTTTTTCTTTTTCGCTGTCACTGATTTTCGAAATCATTTCTGAAAACCTTTTAAAGGGAATTAATCGGTTTTCTCAAACCTGAATTTCGGATTTTTCGGATCTATTAATTATCGATTCATCATTTTCAGCAGCGTTAAAAATAGTTTGGATTCAAGAAATTGATTAATGCACTGTAAAAACTGCTTGGAAACTTTCCGAAAATCAGTAGCAAAAAATTATTTATTTTTATAATTGCTTCTTTAACCTCTTAATTCTCGCTCCCGTGATAGTCACGGGCTGTGTATTTTGTTCAGATTGTTTGTTTCCCACCAGTTTTGTAAAATAGCGCAATTCGCTTTATTATGGTATCATTTTACCTGTTATTCAATAAGGGGAATATTTCTTTTTCGAAAAAGTTGTGCAAAAAAGAAATTTGAATTTTTAAACCGTAATTTAACCCTTAACCGAAAACCCACGTCTGTGAGATGTTTGCGTCTACATATCTGCCTTAATATTTTCTCTCTCCGAGATTACAAATTTATTTTTATGCTGTTATATTTAAAAAATTGTTCCCGTTAATGCATTACTATTACAGATTAAATGTTTAACCCTAGAACTACCGAAAATTTTACTCAAGTTTTATAAAAATATTGCACATCAGAATTCTTATTTAAAACTATGGAACTTATTTACTTAACTCATTATTGTCTGGTTTACACATTTAGTTTATTTTAAAGAAATTTCTGGTTAGAATAAATATTTCGAATGTACCCATCGGGCCCATTGGACCCGTCTAGTAGACGGAGGGTTAAGTTCACTATATCATAAATTAGTAAGTGCTCTGTTTGCGCATGGGATTTTTACGTTTCAAGTTAACCCCTTGAGGGGCAAGCAATTACGTTTGTGAAATGTTGAATTCCCACCGGAATCTTTGAAAAATTCTATTTCAAAATAAGTAAAAGCAATTTTACGGCTTTTTTCCACCAAATTTAGAAAAGTAAAATTTAATAAAAATTTTCTGGTATAACACTTCCTTAATCGTAGATGGTATATAATATATACCGGTGCCCCTCAAGGGGTTAAGAGTTAATGCGACCGTTAAGGTATTAAACCTTGAAAATGTATTCGATTCTTGTGTTCTAACAGAGTTCGCACGCTATTAAGCCACGCCCGATTTTGTAAGGACTCTACCACCAGTATTATTATAAAGATCATTCTCTTCACGATTCATTAGCTAGAAGATAGTTTTATGCGATTACTGGTGGTAGAGTTCTTACAAAATGGGGCGTGGCTTAATAGTGTGCGAGCCCTGTCTAATGGCAAGGAACGATTTTCGATTTTGTTAATAACTCGGAAGAGGTAATTTCCGAGATTATGTATGAAAGGAACAGATGGTCTTATCTTCCCGCATGCCGCCATCTTGGATTTTTTTTTTCTTGACGTGAAATCTGTACTGAATGGAATTCCAATAAATCAAATAACTTAATTAAACTAGTATACTACTTTTACTGATTATTAAAACAAAAACTTTTGGAATTTTTGTTGCACAAAAGTATTAGAAAAAAAAATATAGAAAACAAATAACAAAATTCATTACAGACTATGTTGTCCCTTTCAACAATTTTTGTTGCACAAAAGTATTAAAAAAATATATAGAGAAAACAAATAACAAAATTCATTACGGACTATGTTGTGCATTTCGACCCCCCCCCCCCCCAGCACCCTGAAGACGTTTGTAAAAAAAAAAAATATTTACAATACAAAATAGGTTAAGGATCCAAGATGGCTTGTGGGACGATACAACATCTGTTCCGCAGAGAGTATGACAAATCTTATATGTAGACCAGTGGGTGTCGACCAGGGGTGTCAAACTGTGGGCCTGCTGGATACCACTAAAATATTATTAATCAATCCTTTAACTAATCATCAAATCTCTACAATTCCAGAAGTCAACTATTTCTTTAAAAAATTACTGGTATCGGGGGTCCTCAGCTTGACATCCCTGCTCATGGCCCAAGTTTTAACACAGCAAACAAGTGACTTTTAACCCTTTCAGGGGCAATGTACTTCTATTTGTAAAATGCTGAAATCATAAATTGACACCAGATTTGAAAAACAAATTTACTTCAAAATAGGTAAAAACTGTTCTTTACGTACTTAAAATAATTAAATCTTTCATTTTAAATTTCTGGTGTCAATGTGTCATTTCGCAATTAAAATTACGTGGGATATATTTTAGCCCACCGCCTTCCAAGGGGTTAACACAAGTCACACTTTAAAATTGTCAATAAAGAATGTGCAGAAAAATTTTATTCGTGAATATAGGAAATGTTTGTGATACAAACACACTATTCAAAAAAGCATATTAAACATAATATTATACATACCTCCCCTTCCAATATCTTTACGTTTCTCCATTCTTCAGCTAGTTCTTCTGTTTTTCTTCTTCTTCTGTTCTATCAAATCTAAACCATGATAACTGATTAAAAAACTTGCGTTTTCAAATAAATTTTAATATACTACTAAAATGCTGAAAATATTTCTGAACAACTTTCACACTGGTGTCCAAAACAAATATTACAAACAAAATATACTTCATAATTCAACAAGAAATTGTTTTACTTAAATTCAATTTTATACTGTGATGCTCAATACTGTAAATTAGAAAACAATACTATAACATACTAAAAAAGAAAAGCTCCCAGTTAAACTGATGGCATTGACCTCACAGGCTATTCACACTAATTGTATATTGTACTCTTATTTCACAGAATAATTCCTCTCGAAAAATAAATTAAGGGTTGGGATTAGCCCCATTTTCCCCTCTTTATACTTAACCAATGAACCTTCACATGTCATCGGGGAAGTGCCTTATCGAAATAAACCGGTATATCTAATTTGAAGCAAATCGGATAGAAAAACCCATCTATCTAAATTGAGGGGGGGGTGGGGGTATTAGTCCCCCTTTAAGTCATTCACTCTGATAATCCGCAATGCTTGCTAAATCTTTTATGAAGCCCTGCATAAGGAACTATAGCATTTATACGCACCACATGCAAAGAAAAAAATTAGTTAAATGCGCATACCATAAATGAAATGGCATTTCCAGTACTTATAGCTAATAGACAGTGTATTTCAGAAACACTACCCTATTCGAATCTTTGGTGTGTCCCTGTAAATGAACGATAAATGCTATGCACATCATGTTATACAACAAGTATCTTGTAGCAAGCCTCAGTAATGTACATCATTTTCATTCTATTTGAAATAGTGTAACAGAACTAAAATACGCTGTAAACACTTCCCCGTAGACCGTTGTGGGACGGAATACTTTCGTCTGGCCCCGTACATGAATAGTAAATACTTTGACCCATGTTCTTCAAAATGCATTATTCAGAGCACAACATAAATGTTTATCAATTTCATTATTTTTGAGATTGTTTAACATCATTAAAATGACCTTGAAACGATTTTTTCCTATAGACCGTAATGTAAAGTAAAAGTTTGACAGTCCCTGTAAATGAACTGAAATTGCTACACATTTCATTTTCAGTAACGATCGTGCTACAGAAAACATCAAAATCATACAACAAAATAAGTAGAATCCGAGTATATTTACAAGAGTTAGAGCGCGGACAGGCGGAGAGACAAACCGAAAATATAAACAATTTTCAACTATGTAGGAAAGCGTTAAAAAATATACAGGGCTCCCATTGGACTGTTTTTTGAAAACTAGTATTTTATTAGAGAAAAATTAGTGGTAGATTTCAGCCACATTTGCAACGAAAATGCCTTTCGAGGTAAGTTTCGACAAAAATTTCAAAGAAGATATTTCTTTGAAAAGAAGTGGTGTAAATGGACCAAGTGGGAGGTAGGACCAAAAAAATTGGAAATGCTTCATTGATTACATTAATATTGAATTTTTTAAATACAAGGGCTTCCCTGGCTTCCCGAGTTACAGAACATATGTGAAAACGATCATATATATTATTTCTGATGTTAACACGTCCTCTTTTCTCTGCACACACTAAAGACGATGGAGTTATGAATGAAAAGAAAAAGATATACAGGGTGCAAAGGAAAGTCCCTTTACCCTGAAAATAATTGCGAACGGAGAGAGCTACAGCTATGCAAGTGAGGTAACGGTATAGTAAAGCGACTACGCCCGACTTAATTCAAACGACAGCAGCGCCCCTAATGGCGAAATTTGGAAGATAGCCATTGCAAATTATAAACGAAAAGAGATAGAGCAAAATTTCCAATGAGAAAGATTTAGAGCATCCATTAATTAGTACAAAACGACATTTGGTTCACACGGATAAGATAAATCGTTAGCTGTATACCCAAAAATGTCCTAAATCGATGAAAGACGATTCTACTTTGCATATTTGCATTATCGGAAATGTAGCAGTGCGCAGTTGCAAATTGTGACGTTGTACTGTGCTATAATGTCTGTAAAAATTTAATTTCCAATGCATTTCAAATTTCAGTTTAATTCTTTTAGGGGCAGAAGCATTCTGTTCGTAAAATGATGAAATTATTCACTGACACCAGAATATTCAAAGGAATTTCTTAGAAAATAAAACCCCGCTAATTTGCACTTTCATTAGAAAAAGCAAAGTTTTATTAAAATATTTTTGGTGTCATTTGTCAGTTCTGGAATTAAAATTAGGTGGCTAGGCCGTCTAGCCCCCTTGAAAGGGTTAAATCTATGCCGTCGTATTGGAGAAGCTAGCAATAGGCGTTCCATGCTGAAAAATATGCATGCAGATTTACTCTCATGAATACAAACGTGTATCGTGAGCAATGGCGAACTTTTCGAACATACTGAATATTAACTTTTTATCACTGAGAGACAGTTTGTCTTTTCTGTTTTTTTATGATGTTTCAAACTTTATTGAGATAAGTACGCACAGTAAAAAAAAACGGGAAAAATTACAGCTGATTTGGCTGTGAATCACTAAAAAACAGCGTTTTATTAACTTCACTATCGATTTACAGTAAACTGCTGTTATTTCAACAACGCCAAAACCGCCCCAACAACATTCCAGATGAGATATCTACAGGCACAGTGTAAAGCCAAAGAAGGTTATTATTAGCGTTAGTAGTGTCGTACGAGTGTTAGAGTCGGTCTACGGTCTGAATATGTGCTTATTATTGAATTCAAAATGGCGATTTTGGATACTTAAATACAATTCTGGATTAATATATTTTAAAAATTCAGGGTAAGTTTTATTTTTATGTTTATTCGTATCATTGATTTAATAACTGCATCAAATAGGGCAGTTCTCTTATATGATGTAAGATACAAATTTTGTATTTAAGCACATATATATATATAAACGTTGAGACAGCTTTTGAATCATTTGTATAAGGATTAAATATTTTGTCTTAAATTATAACAAAAGAAAATATTTCCAATTTAGATTTGAAAAAAATTATTATTTTTCTTTTTCTTTTCATCATAGGACTTAGTTATTATTTACTTATGTGTCAAAGTACCAGATTAAAAAAAAAAAAAAAAAAAAAAAATCCTTATTTTTTAGATATGTTTTGCTTTGTTATTCTATATTTTTCGCGATTCCATTTTTTTTCGTTATTTGTATTTTAATATACCTTACTAATCTAAATTATACAATATTTTTTAGTTGTCTAAAAGCTTTAAGTACGCTTTTGTACTGATTTAAATATTTTCATTTATTTAATGTATTATTATAGTTTATTAAAATTTCAAAAAAATCTTACGACCTATGCATAGCTGCCAACTCTTCCGCTTTTTCAGACCACAAAAATTTAATAGAAATTTTTGCCTCATTTAATCGGCAGATTACGACGATTTAAAAAGGTAAAGTTTGCTATAAAATTTTTGTGGTCTGAAAAAGCGTAAGATGTTGGCAGCTATGCCTATGGTCCTATTTTCCGTCGGAGTTATTCAGATTTTATAGATGCTAGTTTTTTACGTGCATTTCTTTTCATTTTTTATATGTAATTTTGAAATCATTTATTATGCGTAAGCTGGATACACTTCGTTATTAATCCATAAAATATTTCAAGAGTTTGCTTACTATTATCGCAGCATTCAAAAGCAGCAGATCGCAATTTGCTTTTGATAATTATCGAACAATAAAAAGTAATTAGCACTAGATGCTGAAATTAGATATTTTGAATGTTCTCCATGTATGTTATACGCAGTATATTTGAAATTCACATAAGGAAAATTCTTTACAATGAGTTACAATGGATTAAATTTCCGATTTATTGCTTTTTTCGGTGTATTTTCTTATTTTATTTATTATTTTGCTTTATGGTGATGCTAAATTTGTATCTTACACATGTATAACAGAATTTATTATATAACAATGTTATTAAAACAATGATATAAGTAGACATAAAGATAACACTTACAGTGCTCTTAATTTTTAAAAGATGTCTCATAGTATACAAAAAAGAAAAATTCAAAGTAAATAAACATTGCAGGGCTGGCGGGGGGGGGGGGGAGGGGGGAGGGGATGCAAACGTATTTCTACAAATAATAATGATAATAAATAAAATAAAATAAATACAAAATGTATACATGAAAACAAAAACATATACCGTTGGAATGTGGCATTCACCTTGAAAACTATATCGAAATAAAATTAAAACTTGCTAAAAAGGTGCATTTAATGTCACAAATATAAAAAGATGATAGTAAGATGTTGTTACATAATAAAATGGTTTTTAAAAACTTCCAAGATTTCATGCCGAGTGCATTCGATCACCTAATAATCGAATAGCGATAGTGATCGAAAGCGCTCGGCATGAAATCTTGGAGGTTTTTAAGTTTTTAAAAACTATTTTATTATGTAACAACATCTTATTAACATCTTTTTATATTTGTGACATTAAATGCACTTTTTAGCAAGTTTTAATTTTATTTCGATATAAAATAAATAATAATAAAGGCTAAATAATTATTGCTATCTTGTTAAAAGTGCTGTAAAATTAACAGCAAAATATGCTGAAAAAATACAATTTTTTGTAAAATCTAAAAAACAAAATTACTGTAAAATTAATTGTAAAAGTGCTGTAAATTTACAAGTTTGCTGTTTACACGAGAAAAACAAAAGTGCTGTAAATTGACAGCAAAATTTGCTGGCACCCATATTGCCAGCATTTTTTGCTGTAAAGATACAGTGATTTTTTTTACAGTGCGTATTTATACAATAAATTGTGCATATTTCTTCATACTTCTAGCTATTCCATTCAAATGTTTACACAAAATACCGTGATTCGAGTTTTGACATTTTTGGGTATACTGGCGAAGATTTATCTTATCCGTGTAAACGAAATGTCGTTTCGTACTAATTAATGGATGCTCTAAAACTTTCTAATTGGAAATTTTGCTCTATCTCTTTTCGTTTTCGATTTGCAATGGCTATCTTCCAAATTTCGCCACTAGGGGCGCTGCGATCGTTTGCATTAAATCGGGCGTAGTCACTTTACTATACCGTTACCTCACTTTCATAGCTGTAGCTATCTCCGTTCGCAAGTATTTTCTGGTTAAAGGGACTTTCCTTTGCACCCTGTATAGTGTAGGTGAGGTAGGGGAGGGTTGATATCTTGACAATTTTTCTCAACAAATGATATTAACAGCTATTGTAACAGATGTAAAGTCTTCTTTTATTAGCAGAGGGCATCATTAGCTGGACTTAGTAGTGAAGAACTGACAACGTTTTTTTCCCTTTTAATTTTGAAGACTGTTGGAATATCAATTTAATTTTTTTTTAAATGCTGATTTTCTTTCATAACTCTTATTGTGAAGATAATATCTTGTATTTTATTTTTATTTGTAAAGCACAGTCTTAGGGTGAGTGTTACCAGAAAGCAGATTGGCATTTTGCAACTGCATTTATACAAAGTGATTGAAAATCCAATAAGGCATAATAGGGAGAAATGATACATTAGTGCTGGGGAGAAATGATACACTTGTATATTTGAAATTTAATAGTTTTTTTAAGTTGTAAACTAATATAGGACTGTAATATTCATTGTTGTTTTACAGCAAAAGCTACTGAAATTGGTAAGGAAGAGCAAAGAGTCTATTCATAGAGATTAGGTAGGTTACATAGAAAAGCAGTGCGATGATAGATGGTTAGTTCACTTTGCTCGTCATGTAGAAGGGAAAAAGTTTAAATGGCCTGAAAGGGAAGATGTTTCTATAATTGACGAAGGGAAAATTAAAAAAACATTAAATCCACCCGATTTTACTTACCAAAATGATAGAGTTATTAGTTTTTCTTTTAACCATTTCAGGGGTGGTGGTATGCTTATGACACACTTAATTTTAATTCCCAAACGCCACATCGGCACCAGCACTTTGGTAAAATATTTTCCATTTAATATGAAAGTGAAATATAGCCCTTTTCATGTTTCCAATTAAATTTGTTAGTAAATTCCGGTGCCATTCATTTATTCAACAATTTAGCATTGAAAATGCTTTGCCCTGAAAGGGTTAAAGAAATCTTAAATGTTCTAAATTTTATTTAAATTGTTTGCAAATCAGCAATGTTCACTTCATTTTTCCTTGCAGCAAGATTTCTAGGGTGTTTTTTTTTTTTTTCATTATTTATTTTCTAAAAAGTGTGTTAATAGATTTGTTTAAATATTAGCAATTGTTTAAATATTTTTGTAAAAAACATTTCCGAAACAAAAATATGTCAATGTCATTTTTTTTTTTTTTTTTTTTTTTTACTTTATTTCAAGATTTATCATAAAAAATTGTATGACACATAAATTGAATTGTCCTCATTTTTTTTTTTTTTTCAATTTACACAACAATGTATCAAACCTCCCTTGCTAGTGTATCAATCCTCCCCAGCAATTGGGAGATTTGATACAGTAGTAACCATTCACAATAATTGGGATATATATTTTGAATGATTATTTTTTAAATTCACAATATTTTTGATAAATGAATAAAATATCTCTTTATAAGAAAACACGAAAAATTTGTTTAAAAATACTTTTCTAAGGGTTGTAAAAAATTAGTAAAAAAAAGTGTATCATACCTCCCCAACCTGCTCTACTGTCTACCAATTGCAAGTGAAGTAACTGGGGAGGTTGTCACAAGATGGCGGCTACTTTTTTAAAATCAGATCTACAGTTTCTGACTATCGCCGAGGCAAACTTCCCACCTGTAAAATTGAAAAGAAAATTTTGCGTTATTTAAGATTCTTATTAATGTAAATATTTTCTTATAAATATGGTAAAAACTTCAATCTGTTTTTACTGGTGCCAGTTTGATTGGTAAAACAGTCAGTTTGTTTCACCGGTTGTCAAAATATGGCGGAAACGCAGGGCCTGACTACTGCAAAAGTAAACTTCCACCCTTAAAAATGAAAAACTCTTTCTGTCATTATTTATGACTGAAATTTTGCATTTAATAAGGCCTTTAAATACGGAGAAAATTTCTTTATAAATTTATTGGTGGAAGTTTTCTCCGGAGGTAATCAGCCCTTGCGAAAGCGGTTACAGTTGAAGCTTCACTATTTTAAGGATATGCCAGTTCCTTTTTATTAATAGTTCCATGATAATATACTTCAGTTTTCTGAAAATTATTACCGTCAATTACCGATGTATTTTTCGAGAGGTTCTGCAAGCGGTTTTTGACGTAGTATAATATTATTTCGGTAAAACACATAGCTTGATTTAAAAAAAAAAATCGCAGTTATTCAAAAAGTAATGAAAAGACTCATCAGTAAATAATCTCAAAGAGTTTGGCGAGAAAGCATCACATGGGTCCACTTTTTTTTTAACCCCTTAATTCTCGCTCCCGTGATATTCACGGGCTGTTTGTCTTTTATTCGGATTATTTGATTCCCACCAGTTTTATAAAATAGTGTAATTGGCTTTATTCTGATATCATTTAATCTGTCATTAAATAAGGTGAATATTTCTTTTTCAAAAAAGTGGTGCCAATAAGCAATATGAATTTTTAAAACGTAATTTAATGCGAACGTTACGCTGTTAACCCTCTGTCTACCAGAAGGGTCCAATGGACCCGACATGTACATTCAAAATATTTATTCAAACCAGAAATTTCTTCAAAACAAACTAAATGTATAAATCAGACAATAATAAGTTAAATAAACAAATTAAATAGTTTTAAGTAAAAATTCTGGTGTAGAATGTTTTTATAAAACTTGAGTAAAATTTCCGGTAGTTCAAGGGTTAAATTGATAACTCTAATAGTTTTTCTATATTTAATCAGTAGATTCCCTCAAATCCGCACAGCTTGGGGCCAGAAGTTGTGCGGATTTTATAATTTTGCTGATTTCTGGTCATTGCTTTGTTTACATTTATTAAACAGTAATTTGAATGTAATAATACAATCGAAATTGTAATGAAAGCTGCAATACAGTAAAATATTAAAATAATTAAGTAAAGTAAATTAAAATGTTATTTTATTGGATTTTTATTTGTTTATATTTTGTATTGTTTCAAAAGTGAGTTAAGTCGCCAGATATGGCGTTAAACATTTTTTGCCTGCTTTATCCCTAGTGCCTATATAGTATATGTACGGTACGTATTCCCTCATACTATGCAGGATCACAGTGACGTCGTTGTGACGTCACTGTAAGTCACTGTGGTCACGTCACATCTGTGACCAAAATGCCACCACTCAGTGATGTCACATTGTGACTTATATGAGAACTTGTTAGAAAACTTTAAAAAATTACAAAAATTATTCAAAACATGTTATTTCTGTAAAATTATATTTTTCTGGAAATTTATAAAAAAAATTGTGACGTCACTATTATGTCACTGCATGTAACTTACGTCACGTCACATATGTGACGAAAAAACCACCGTATTGTAAGTCACCGTGTGACAAAAATATGAACTTCAAAAATCTTTGAAAATGAAGAGAAATACTTTAACACTAAAACGCCCGGAAATTTTACTCAAGTTTCATAAAAATATTTTACACGAGAATTTTTATTTAGAATTGTTTGACTGATTTATTTAGCGTAAATCTGCGATTTCAAAATTTAACTTATTTTGCTAAAGAATTTCTGGTTCAAAGTGACATTTAATCACATGGTCGGAGTCGAATCGACTCCTTCCGGGCGTTCTAGTGTTAAACAGTATTTTAAACAGGCCCGAGTTACAACGGCGTAAGAAATGAAAATAGAGTAGTGGATAGCAAGAGGGGGGGGGGGGGGTACAAAAAGGAAAATGCACGGTACAAGTGTCAACAAATTAGATTTTCATGCTATATTTTATCAATTTGATATCTAAGACTGTGAAAGTATACTTTTTTCATGATTTCAATTTTATCTACCATTGCAATTTAACCCCTTAACGGTCGCATTAAATTACGATTTAAAAATTCAAATTGCTTATTGGCACCACTTTTTTGAAAAAGAAACGTTCACCTTATTTAATGACAGGTAAAATGATACCATAATAAAGCAAATTACACTATTCTATAAAACTGGTAGAAATAAAACAAATCTGAATAATCTGAATAAAAGTCACAGCCCGTGAATATGAATGGAGCGAGAATTAAGGGGTTAATATAATAATCCTTCACTGATTGTTATTATTATAAAAGCGTTTCTCGAAAAAATGGTACGTGCTGGAGCAATTTGAATAACATATTTAGAATTAGGAATATTAAATCTGTACACTTTACATATTTAGTTTGCAGGGATGAAATTGTTTTATTTATTTTTATTTATTTATTTATTTTTTTTTTGCCGGCCAGTGGTATTCGAAACATTTCTGTGGTTTCAAACTAAAAATTTTCTATTACAGTTAAGTCTGCAGCTTTTAATGAGCACGTAGAAAGAGTCTTCAGAGTTTAGTCATATATGCATTTCTTGCTTTATAATTTGCATTCAAGTCATATCTTTCCCTGTTAGTGTTTAACTATTTTAAGTAACTATTTTTTTTTTTTTTAAATTCTACTTCTTTCAGACTTTTAAAATAAAATTAGCATTTTTCGAAAAATATATGTATACAAAATTTATACAATACCCATGATATAATTAATTATTCGTATTTTAAATTTGTGTTAGAGTTATGACTTTAAAAAAAGTTATTTTACAAATTGTTTTATTCTACAGGAAATTAATATGAAAATAATGACAGATTGACAAAGAAATTTTTTTTTTTATCCTCGATACTCCTTTTTCATTTATTAAGAAGATATTTTGTATTTATTACGTGTAAAACAAACTTTACTTGAAACAAAAAGAAAAAAAGAGAGGTGTTTCATTCAAATAGAAAATTTTAATTACAGACACTCTCATAAAATTAATTCGCATTTAAGTTGCAAATGTTGTATACAAAATAATAATAATAATAATACGGTAGAAACATCTGCTTGCTAAAAGTCGTCTGCGCTCGATTTGACCTCATAATAAATAAGAATCAGAGAACTTTTGACGCGGGAAGTTAGTTCAACGCTTTTTTTAAGATAAGAGAAAGACGTCCGCCAGTTTAGGATAAAACACGGATATTATTACACTAATTATGGAGCATAAAGGTATATCTTATTTAATTTAAATCTTTTATTCCTGTTTTGTAGATAATTACCATGAGTTAAATAGTTTTATGTTATATAGAATGAGACTGATCTGGAATTGTCTTCAGAAGCGGTAATTTCCGATTCGATACTGTAAAATATCTGAATCCATAGGTGCCAACCTCAAACTAATCTTCCGTAATACTTGTGTTAATTTGACCATGGTTTAATAAGTTTTGTGCCAGAAATATTTTAAAGAAATGCAATTAAATATGTTCCACGTAGAAACCTGGAATTAAATAAATAAGCATTCGTGAAATAATTTTTCTGGTTCGAAATGTGGTTAACCTGGGTCAAATTAATCCAGACAATACGGTAGATTAGTGAAAGGTTGGCAGCTATGTAAATCTGCCATCGCTAGAAAAAAAAAAGAAAAGAAAAAAAAGCTGACGCAGACACTGATTCATACCTACACTCATAGTGGAATGAATGCAAACATTAATTTCCAGTTACTTGATATTAAAAATGTGTTGCGATAGTGATTTGAAATTTTTTCTGCTTCTTACTGTTTTAAGATTACTAACACAGTATTTATCGTCCTTATTATTTTGGAGATAAATATGATATTCGATTATTATGATATTACGAAACTGTTCAGAAATTAACATCATACTGGGGAAATGTCTTTTTAAATACTATATTAGTGAAACATTTTAAAGGTTTTCTTAATTGCTAATAATATTTTAAATTAGTATTTAAAATCCTAAATCTTCGTACCAATGATTTCAGATTTAATATTTGCACGCTTTCAAACAGAATAAAATTGATATGCATTTATGAAGCGCATTAAAATATGCATTCTGTAGAATATGCGATGCAAAGAATAGTTATTATTCATTTACAGGGCTGATAAAAGAAATCCAATACATAATGATATAGGGGTGGGGGGAGTTGTTTGCGACGTACTTTAGTTATGTTAATCTATTTCATGTGTAATGAAATTGATATACGTCGCTGATGTTTACATACTATAAATTACTATAAATTAGATACTATAAATTATTTCATGTATAATACGAAGTGTATATAGCATTTACAGGGACACACAAAATATTTCAGATACTATTGTATCCGAAGTACTGTTCATTAGCGATGATTGCTGGAAATGCATTTTTAATTATGATATGCGCTTTTATGGTTCGCTATATTCATGCATAGTAAATGGTGTATATAAATGCTATAATTGATATACAGGCCTACACAAAAAGTATTCGTAAGGGTTACTGGGTATGGGCGCAAATTGCTTAAAGGTGGTTTTTAAACGAGTTATGCATTTTTACGCTGAACTGCATTTAATTTACTAAGAAATGTTTGTAGAATATAGGTAAAATAATATACAGGGTCACGCAAAGAATTGGATACATTGCCGTCTATAAATTATAATTTCTGGAAATGTGATTTCAGCAGTTTTAAGAGTGTTTTAGTTTGAATTAAATTTGAACTAAATAGTGGCGTGTAATAAAGGTTCTAAGTAAACTACAGGGTTGTACAAAAGTATTCAAGTATGTTTCCATATATTAGTATAAATTGCTGAAAGAAAATTTCAACCTGTTATGCGTTTTCTTGGTAAACTAAATTTTCCCATTATATAGCATATATATCAATCTACAGATCAAATACAGGGCTGTTCAAAAGAATTGGAAAACGTATTTGACTATGGATGATAACTGCTGAAATCAGTTTTTAAATGTTTTATGTGTTTTCTAAAATGTTTACTTAGTTATCTTATTTACGTTATTTTCCTAAATTACGATGTCTTGTTAAAGCATTAAGGAAGTATTGGAAAGTGTTTTATAATATATGCTTAACGCAAGATTTTTCTTGCTTGTTTTTTATATTTCCCAGAGCAGTCTTTTCCGATAAAACATATCAGATCTATTTAGCTCATATTGACAAAATATAATATACACGGGAATAAAAAAATTAAATAAATATGACTTATCATGTCGTTCAATAAATAAGAGTTGTATTAACATCCGTTAGACTCCATGTTCGCATTTAACCCCTTCGGGACGGGAGCCTTTTACGAAATTTTTAATCTTTTGTCACCGTTTTTAAAAAACAGAAATGTGTGGCTTCTTGAATCGAGAAAATGCGCTGATTTAGCAAGGCAAATTTTACAGTAAAATTTTACTGGTGAGGAAAAACAAGGATTCTGTGAGCTTCATGCGGCACGTATACGTGCCGCTCGTCCCCAAGGGGTTAATAAAGCAATGACAAATCAAAACACGTTAAAAAACTTACACATTCTTAATATCAAGTGTGAACTCAAGATCAAGCTTAGAACTTAAAAAAAAAAAAGATGCCAATTGAAAAGCATTTTTTTTTTTTTTTTTTTTTTTTTTTTTTTTAAGCCGAAAAATTAAGAATATTTTAGAAGAATGGGACTCCAAAATAGCGATATTTTGCTAAAAAGTACGGTAGAAAGATAAGATTTTATATTTCAAAGAAAACTTTATTTTAAAATTCATCACAGTGTTTTTGACAAGAATCATCCCAATTTTAGGGAGATTCTCAAAAGGTGGGATCATTAAACGTTAACTATATGTAATTTTTCAAATTTTCAAATTTAAGGCCAATTTTTTTAAATAGTATAGTATATAAGCCTACAAAATTATACGCAAATATTAAAAGACAACCACTACTCTGGAAAAGTAGTTATTAAAGCATTTAATTAGTAGATCTGTACGTTACAAATTTTGGACATTTCTGGCATGTAGGCTACAGATTTTGGACATTGCTGAGATGTAGGTTACACAGTTTTGACATTTCCATAAATAAGTTGTGCTTAGTACTTAAAAAATTCTTAAAACTAAGAATGTAATAAATTTATTCTATAATTGTATGTAATAATTATATGTATATATATATATATATATATATAATTAACTTTTTGTTATCCAGTAATAATAATAATAAAATCAAATGTTAAACTTTGATATTAAAATATTTACCACTTTTCCAGAAGTAATATATTAATTTTATAGGAATTACACATTATGCAAAAAACATACCTTTACACAATATTAGAAACATCCAACATATAATTTATTCTTTTTATTTTCTCAAAAAAAAAAAAAAAAAAAAAGTTATACTGCCATTTTCTTAATGCACATATCTATAATTTCTTTATCAAAAGAAATGTCCTCTTGCTGTCACCGGATGAGGTGGATATGGTGATTTCAGCAAAATATCTTCATATTTTAAATTCGTGCTGTCTTTTTAGATGGATAACGAAACCTGTTAAAATCAATGTCTGCCTGAGGAGTCAAAAAATTTATAGAAAATATTTGTTCACCATTATCAATGCTGATCTTTTCAATAATACCTGGACATAAGTTTTCATCATGAATTAATACAAAGCACCAGTCACCAATGTCAATCTATTTTCAACTGCGTGAGGATTCAATTGTAGAAACAATATTTTTTTTCACCAGCTTCACTGGTAATGCATCCTTGATTCTTTTTTACAGAGATTGCAAAAATCAGATCTACTTCTTATTTGAATAGTACCAAAATTGTTTGTCGTTTGTACGGAGTGAATATTTTGAGTACCTTTAACAATTTTCGCTGGCTGTCTTCTATACTTTGAATACTGTCAATTTCTGTTTTTTTTTTTTTGTTGTTGTTTTTTTTTTTTTTTTTTTTTTTTTTTTTTTTACCAAAGATACAGAACGTAGTGGCTTAAACTTTTTATTTGCCTTGCATTTTGGTGGGGAAGCAAAGAGGAAGAATGGAATTTTAAAATTTTAAGGAGGGGGGATTCTTAAATCTTGAATTTAAAAAAAAATAAACGGTCAAGTGCGTGCATTACTCGTGTACAGAGGGTTCCGTAGAATAAATATATGAATTTGTAATTGTATTATTAAAAAAAAAAAAAAAAAAAAAAAAAAAAAAAAAAAAAAAAAAAAAAAGTTGCTAAAAGAATACTAAGACTTTTTAAAAAACTACATAACGTAGGGTTGGGTATAACTGTATATATTAGAAAAGTGTAATCGGGTATACCATGAAAGTTCAAAGAGATATATGGAACAATATCAAATATAGCTATTCGTATAGCTCTTTTTTTAATATTATCCAAATCTGTTTATGATGAACTTAATTCGCAACTGACAATAAAGGCAGTGCATAGTTAAACTTCATTTAGCATTTCATGAAACTAAATTCAGCGTAGTAATAACCTTTATTTCTACAGTGTATCTAAATCAAAACCTTTGTCCAAAGTTTAAATTTGGCATTGTGCTAAGCGCGCTTCGAATTGAGGTCTCAAAGTTGCAACGCCGACTTGGTCAGTGTCGCGTTTTTCCAGATAGGTGTTTAATTAACTTTTAAAGTCACTCCAGGCGTATTGAGAGATACAAACAATGCAAACTATCGCGAATCTCACAGTATTTATGCGATTCATTCTAATTAAATATTTCGAGGGCGATGCCCTTAAAAAACGGACACCTAATTTTAATTCCAAAACAGACAAATGGCACCAAGAATATTTAATTAAAATTTTCCTTTTATCATGTACGTGAAAATAAGCAAGTTCGCATTTTCCAATAAATTCGTTTATAAATTCTGGTGTCAGTTCATTATTTCATAAGTTTATAAATAGAATTACTCCGTGCCGGAAAGGATTAAGTGGGTCGCAGGACTCTTAAAGCTTCAAAATTTAAGAAATTTTAATTTTTTTAGATGTTAAACTCCTATCTTTTCTGAATATTTTGATATAATTGTTTCCTTGAAATTCCCATTAGAACAAAAGTTTTGGCTTTTAGAATTATACCCGCTCAATAGCTGAAGCGGCGTTTCCGAAACTTTAAAATCATTGTTTTCCAAATGGCGTTTTTGGGTATAACGCGCAGGATACCTCAAAAACTTCTGAATATTTTTTCATGAAATTTTCAAAACATATATTCCATGTTATTCCGTATAAACTGAACCTAAAATTTCCTTTTTATTGTTCAAAAAAATATTTTTTTAGGTAATTTTACTGTTGAAATTTTCAAAATTTTGTACTAGCTAAATGCAGCATTGCATTAAAAATATAAAAATGCTTTAAATACAAATTTATTTAAGTTCAGGGAAATTATTACAATCTGAAGTATAAGTAAGCACCAAAATTTTCATTCTAGTTGCAATATTTATTTTGTAATCCTGCGCGTAAACTGTTATGCCAATTTTTTGTTCCACAAATGTCTAAAAGTTTCGAGCCCCCTATAAATACTAATTCTGTATCTTGCAATTTTTTAAATACATGAAACGAAAGAACATACTTGTATCTTTCATTCCAATTAAAATTATATTTTAAAATCATATACATTTTAAGACATTAAATGTTGAAAATGGTCTTTTTTTCATTTTTTCCACTTTTTAGAGTCCCGAGACCCGTTAAATTAGTATGTTTTTAACAATTTGACGTTTATTGCTTTTATACTGTTACTGGACATTACATTACACATATATATCATTAAAAGTCGTTAACTAGGCATAGAGTACGCCGCCCTGTCCTTGTGTATGTCCAAACTGACCGTACCTTTAAGGGTTAATATCTCAGCTAATTACCGATGATTTTTTTCGAAAATCATTATCAACATTGTTTTTATTCTTCTGCAACGATAGGTATATTCAGCGATGCTCAACAATTTTTCTGAATGCCCGTAAATCGAAATTTGTGTATAACAGAAAAATGCTAATTACTAAAAAACTATGTGACCTAGGGTAATCGCTATATTTTTCCGGCAAGGTTTATATTAACGTCTACTACATCTAATTTTTTCATAATTTTAGTTTCAGTAGATTCGGAATTAGATGGGGGGGAACATATCTTTGCGCTACATTTTCAACAATATCTTTGAAAATATAATACCTAAAATTAAAAGGAATGTATTTTTGAGTTCAGCGTTACAAAAGCTTTCACAGGATACCCCGCATGATATACAAAGAAAATATTTTTTTTTCAAGTAGCATAATTAGCCCCTCTACTTTTTTACTAAATATATTTATGAATGTTTATTAACCTGAAAATAAGTGGGTCAATGGTCTTTATTACTTTCCCGAATTTGAACTTTCCACGTTCCATAGTTTACGATTAAAATGGCTGTGACAGACAGATAGACAGACAGACAGACAGACAGACGGACAGACACAGGAGTGATCTTATAATGGTTCCGTTTCTACTTTTTAAGTACGGAACCCTAAAAATGAACACAAGTACAATAGTTTAACAAAAAAAAATATTTATTTTATTTTTTAAGATGTATGTTAGAACAATGAACTCTGTTATAATATATTTATTTATGTATTTAGAAAATTAAAATTATTAATGTTTAGATCGTTCCACGATTTGGACATTGTTATTAAATAATCTTTTGTGGTACATTTGCTACAAAGAAAACTTTGCAAAATGCATTAAAACACGTGAGATCACTGAATAATTACTTTTGAAATTAAAAAATGAAGTTTTACTATTAATTTTAAATAATCCTTTTAAATAAGCCTATCCGAAATTTCGTAATGATCACAGCGGTCGTCATTTTGTGTCGATTGTTACACATATTAGTTGAGCATGCTTCAAGTCAAGTTATATTATTACACGTACTAAATACACTTTATTTATACAAAACACAGTAATTATTTACGATAAAACATTATAATATATATCTTTTTATACGTTTCAGGACAGCAAATCATCTTTAAAAATAAATTTACCGAAAATAAAATCGGCGTTTCCATTGTTACGCGATTCGGACACTCCACTTTCTTATTTGAGAAAAGTGTATTTATTGCAAAAAAAATCTTACAAAAACACATACAAATATTTAAAAAAAAATTTTAAATGATTTTAAAGTTAGATAAAAAATTTAAAGTACTTGCTTGATGTATTTTTCGTGGAAATGATAGCTTTGTGACCATCGTTACTTTTGGACATAACAAGATACAGAAAAATTCCTTATAGAAAAGTCCTTCTATCTTCAAAAAAGCAATAAATCAGCCTGCCATCTCTTAACGAAATTATCAAAAAATCATCCGTTTCCTTTATGCATTCGTTGTTTACCATTAGAACCACCTGGAAGCAAGTTAAATCTCTTTTTCTTGGTGGTACATTGGAGCAGTTAACGTTATGAATGTCCAAAATTGGCCTCTTTAGCATAGAATAATAAAATTTTAAGATATTTATACAAAGCTTTTACAATAAATTATGTCATTTCTGTCTTTGAATAGAATTAAAAACTCAGTGTAAAAAAAATAATAATAAATAAATAAATAAATAAATAAAATAAAATAAAAATAAAGTCAATGATAATTAAAGTTATATTTGAAAGGCTTAAAGTTATGACGTGTGTCCAGTGCCCACCTTTTGAGAACCGCACATTAATATTTGGAAATTTTTCCAGAGAGAAACTCTCGCCTTGCATACAATATTTCAAATGAAAATCAAATTTCAAATTAATTGCTTAAAATGCGCAAAGGCCAACATAGTGAAAAAGATTCCATGCGGGGACTCGAACCCGGGCCATCACTATAGCGCACTGACATTCTACCGACTAAACCACGTGGAACGATACTCAGCCTCGAAAATGTCTCCGTATTACATGTTGGCAAGGCGACAAACGCAGCACAAGATGGAATATTTATCGTGAGCCACCAACATGAGGAAAACACGAAACTTAATTAAATCTAGCATCGATTGAAACTATATTAATACTTGGAAAATTTTCCAGACAGAAAAATTCGCCTTGCATACAATATTCAAATAAAAATTAAATTTCAAATTAAAATTGCCTAATTTCAGTGCGTCAGAAAGTCAATGCGCCATACTGATGGCCGGGTTCGAGTCCCGGCATGGAATCTTTTTCACTATGTTGTCCTTTGCGCCTTTTAAGCAATTAATTTGAAATTTGAAATCCTCACAGTGTTTATGACAAGTTCGTCACAAATGACACATATTTCAGAAATTGGTCACAATGTGACTTCAAAGCATTTTCGCTTTCGTCACAGGTTATTCACAAAATTGATGCCAAAATAGTCACAAATGACACACTTTTCACAAATTTGTCACACCGTGACTTCTCAGAGTGGTCACAATGTAACGTCACAAACGACCTCTAAAACGGCCATAAGGACTTCGCATTCTAGTCACTATGACGTCATATCGACGTCACGTGACGTCACATCGACGGTCACAAAAATCACAGTGTGACTTCAAAACGACGTCGCCGTGACGTCACCATGCCTTACGGGTTAGAATTACATCAGATTGCGATTTGTTTGATAATAGCGTAAGAAACAAGAATTAGTTTATTTTTCTATGCAGACGATAAATGCATAAATAGTAAATACATATCTGTTAAAAGTTTACAAGATCATTAAAAACTATTTTTTATTGAAATGCAGAATAAGCAAACTATTTTCTTTTGAAGGCAGATAGAATAAAGTTTCGAATGTTTAAAATGAAACGTTGTTGTATTAAATGCTGTGTCTTTTGGTACAAGTAATCATAAAGTAAATTTATATTTTTATACAATTTAGAAAATTTACTGCGCTTATATAGGTCGGCCATTACAATTTCTAGCGAAGTCCAAACCACTGCTCACTCACACACGACAAGCAGCGATGACATTGGGATAGAGGTGCCGGAAAGCTCTACTTTTCAAAGAAAAAAAAAACGCCAACATTACTCTCGCCAAAAATGAGAATATAATGTTGTAATTTTTGAAATTCAATTTCGTAGGTTCTTGAAGGAATTTTAAAACTTTTTTCAATATTTTATAGCTACTTATTGACTAATTTGTATTTTAAAATGCTTTTCTTTAAAAAAAAAATGTATGTTAATAGTTCGATAAGTGGTTTCGAAAATTGCATTTTCAGAAAGTTGTGCTGCTGTAAAATAAAAAAAAAACATGATTTTAACAAACATTTTTTATGGATTCTCAAACTTCCTAATATAAGGTTTTAAAATGCACTAGGTCTCAATGATAGGTGTGAGCAGCACCAAAACTGGTTCCCTTGTAAGTATGGGCTTCAGCATAGATGATCGTAGTTTGTTTTTTATTAATCTGAGTTTGGAAAACTATAGTTCTGATTCTCAATTTGTATTACTAAATATAATTTCAATGCAGTGTATACATTTAGAAAAATAAATATTAATTGCTTGTTATTAATATCTTTCTCAACATCTTGGCAGATTTTAAGAGATAAATTTTATTTGCCAACATTTCTAATAAATTCGGAGAAATGTTTCCTTTTTCTTCTTTAATTTTCATCAAGAATTTCATTTAAAAATGTTAAGTAATTTTCTACAGTAACTTCATCTAATGGTGTTTGAAGATATGCTTTCAATTGGAAAATTAAAGAAAACAATTTTTTGTATACAAGCGTGCAGTCCCTTGAAGAAATGCATAGCTTGTCCAAAATAACATAAAATGTATCTTATTTTTATTAATATAAATTACATTGTGCATATCACCATTAGCATATATTACATTTTTGGAAGTCTACATCTCGGAAAAGTTCTCGAAGCTTTCTGGCTTTAGTGAAAGAGCTTTTCAAAAACGTCTCTTAATTATCCCAAATGGTTGCAACCAATGAGGATATCAAGTGTTGGTTCTTGCCTGGACCGCTCCAAAATATCATGACAAAGTGTGCACATTCAAAGTTTGAAAACTTCTTTTATAATGACGTTGCCACCCCTCTAACTTCAAGCAGTGTTGCCAGTGGGCTACTTCTTTAAAATTCAGATTTCTTGATTGGCATCACTTTTTTGAAATTGTAAAATTCACCTCATTTAATGACATATTAGTTAAGGCGAAAACAAGGAGAATTTTACCATTTCAAAAATATGGTCCCAATCATGAAATCTGAATTTTAAAAAAGTAGCCAACTGGCAACATTGGCTTCAAAATTTTCTTCGGAGTTCGTACTTATACATTCTAAAACATATAAAATATTGTAATAACTTACAGATTCGTAATTACAGCACCAAATCGTTTTACAAATATTTTTAAGATATTTAATTTTTTTTATTAAGATTTCGCTCCAAATCCAGTGCCCATTTCCAAGATGATCTAGAAAAATAAACATATAATCTTTCTAAATAAGAAACGAAATTTATTGTCTACAGAAATTACGCAAACCCTTATTTAGGATGGGGTTGCACCATTGTTGTCAGTTAGCTATTTTTTTTTTTTTAATTAAGAATTCTTTATTGGCACCACTTTTTTGAAAAGACAAAGCTCCGCTTCATTGCGCTTTAAATAATTTGTCATTAAATAAGGCGAATTTTACCATTTCAAAAGAGTGGAACCGATCAAGAAATATGAATTGATAAAAAGTTACCCACTGGCAAAATTGGGCTGCACAAGGTACAAACTGTGCAAATTAATTTTCCTTCTTTAATTGTCCTTAGAATCCTTCCTATTTCTCAGACATATTTGCCGGATTATCTGTGGATAGTCCATGGCATTGAATAAAAGGAATATCGTTTCTACCTGGGACCGTTTTCAGGTCCTCAAATAAATATTTTCCCTTGTGGTCTTATTCCATTTTGAAACCAAAACTTGCCGAGCTATGATACTTTAAATTTCAATAATTTTCGGCGCTTACTGACACTAAAAACAGAAAAAAGTGTTTTAGAACCTGGGAGTTTAACTAAATGCTACACGATTTTAGTGAAATTGTCTTATTAGTGTTTTACAGCAAAAGTAAGGAACGTAATTACAGAATTTTCTCCTTAAATTTGTCTTTTTTTTTTTCATCTTTTTTTTTCTTTTATGATACCAGTTGTTTATTTTTCTTTGTGATAATAGCTATTTACTTCAGTTATACAATTTTAATTATAGTTTATTTTTGTATATTTAAAAAATGCATTAGATAAAGTTCTCTCAAGTATACAATGATTTTGATTTTCCGACATATCCCTGATCCTGTGAGTGTCGGATAATTTAAATTCTACCGTAATTATACATACATATATTGTAATATTTTAAAATAACAGCAACTCAAGAAAACGGAACATTTTAATGCTGATTTACTGTTTAACCCGTTCTACGCACGAAGGAATAAGAATTCCCCTGTTAAAGTGTAGAGATGTTCAACAACTATCCGACTTATAAAAATATTTTTCGACTATTGTGCATTTTTTTTTTTTATGAAATTTAATTTATCATGTTGTTGTGGCAGCAGACGATAAAACGATATCTTTGGAATAATTGAATAAATAGAATAAAAATTTTGTTGATATTTGTGATAAAATGTTTTTATTTTTTTTTACAGGTAATAATTAAGCGCAATTAACCCTAGAACTACCGGAAATTTTACTCAAGTTTTATAAAAACATTCTACACCAGAATTTTTACTTAAAACTATTTAATTTGTTTATTTAACTTATTATTGTCTGATTTATACATTTAGTTTGTTTTGAAGAAATTTCTGGTTTGAATAAATATTTTGAATGTACATGTCGGGTCCAATGGACCCGTCTGGTAGACGGAAGGTTAAATAATCTATAATTATCTGCATGCGAGGTAAAAGAATCATAGTAATGCCCGCTGCAGCTTCTTAGTACTGCAGCGTGGCGCACGTAATGTGTATAATTATTTGCATGCGAGGTAAAAGAATTATCGTAATACCCGCTACAGCTTTTTGGTATTGCAGCGTGGCGTACGTAATATATCTCACATTGCAGTAAGCATTTACAACTGGTTAGAAATACCGCGATAACGGGCTGAACATAAAAAGGCAAAAATTCGTCATAAAAAAAATCTATTTAAAATTTTCAAATTTTCTGCCCCAATCGTTCAAGGGCCCCCTACCAGTAATACGTGTGCTAAATTTTGTAGCCCTGTGCCTGTAGTTTTCGAGTTTTTGAGGTTACATAGATACGCGAACGGATTTTAATAGGGTAGATTATATATTAATAATATTTTACTCCATTTAACTGTTGTTTATTTAGTTTAAAAGACAAGCTGTTTTAGTGGAATACATAATACAATTAAAATTTATTTTCAAGCCACAGTAATGTTAGGTAGAATTTATTTTTAATTAATTAATTAATTTAATATTTCCAAAAATTAGTTTTAATGGCAGTTTAAAATAAAAAATGCAGTTGAAATCATTTTCTTTTTAATAATTGAATGAAATGTTTTAAACGATAATGCTAAAGTAATCAGGAAAAAATACTATAAAAGTAATCTGCAAAGTTAAATTAATGCTACTGAAAATCATCAATTAATGTAAATAATATATTCATTTAAAGTAAAAAGATTTAATGTGTATGATTTTTTTTTTTTATCTCTTCTATTCTAGGAAATAAGTAACTACAGCACTGCTACTGCTGTTTCTGCCGTAAATTGAATTAATAGTAACCACTGATTTTACTCGGTATATGTTAAAACAAGTATTGCATATAAAAACATGAAAAATGGAAGTTTTATAAAGAAAAAGAAAGGTATGATGAACTTGGTCTAATAGACAGTTTTTAAGTCGAAGAATTATTTAAAGTGCTATTTAATGTCGATATCGGTCGTAAATAAGTTTTAAAGGATCAAAAACTATGCGTAGAAATTTAACAATCTTTTGCGGGCATATACACGACTATGTTGTAATGTGCAGTGTCTCTGTTTTAAATCTGTCTAACATTTTGAGTTTTTTTTTTTTTCAAAGTTTTTATTTAAAATTTGATTATCTGAATGAAAATTTATTTCATATTTCGAAAAAGCAGTTTTTTAACTACTGTTGCGAATAATAATAATAAAAAACAAAAACAAATAATAAAATTTCCAAACATTACTCGTTTGAAAAATATATGTTAAAAAGACAGAAAACTTTTAAATAATTAAATTATTACATGCGAAAAGCTTTAATGGTAAAAATTACGTCATATTTAAAAATCGCAATTACATTTTCCAAACACTTTTCAATGGAAAAAATATACGTGAATATTAAAAGATAAAGGAAACGTTTAAATTATTAAATTATTATGCGAGAAAACATTAAATGTGAAAACGTTTCATCATATTTAAAACAATATATTTAAAACGTCAAATTTAAAATAATTTTATTATACCGTCAAATAGAATATTTTTTTATACCCGTTATTATAAAAGTCCGGATAGCACCGACATATTTTTCTCAAAAATTTTATACAAGCTGATTTTCAAATAGATTATACTTAATCGGAAAACAGCCGTCAGTTATCGCGACAGCGGTCAAGGTGGCAATTGAACAGAAAAATCTGCCCAATTAAAAGCATCGAATGGCAACCCAATTACAAAAGGTTCCAACTGGTCTTGATAATATCATTCAATTTTCTGTACTCAGGTAACAGAGCAAATTAAATTGTTTTTAGAGCCTGTGGGTTCTGGACGATGGTTGGCGAGCAGAGCCCCTAGTTTTGTGAGACAATGTAACTGCGAGATAAACTTTTATTAAGAAAAACAATTTTTCCTGTTTAAAAAAAATGCACCTCTTCAAACTTTTTCGAAATTTTACTTTTAGTTCTGTCCATACTTTAGCAATGAACTAAAAGTTCTAAATATGTATGCTAGAAGTTGTCACTTTGGCTGAAATAAGGCAATGTTTTTCTAATTATGAGAAATTTTATTAAATAAGTTATCCATAATTAATCTTCCATAATCTCATAATTTTTTTTAAAACGGAACATGTTAGTGTGCTTTTAGAGCTTGGTGGAGGATGGCAAAAGAAGTACATGGGTAAAAGAGATCCCTAGTCTTATTAGAAAATGCAACTATGAGATAAACTTCAATTAGGAACGACGAATTTTTCGTGATTTAAAAAAATGCACCTGTTCAAACTTTTTGTAAAATTTACTTTTAGTTCAGTCCATGTTTTAGCAATGAAATAAAAGTTCTATGCATCAGTGGCGTGGCGTGCGGTCATCGCTGGATGCGGCGATGACCAAGCAATATTTTAAAACTCTTAATAAGCTTTTAAAACTCTACGATCCAGTTTTAGCAGAACATTTGGAGTTCATGTATAAGTGAAGGTAAGATTTAAAGTTTCTTTTTTGAACATTCAACCATTGAATTTTAGAGTTAATAATTTTTCACCACAAACTTAAATAATTGCGATGACCACCGAAAATTTTCACGCCACGCCACTGCTATGCATGTATGTTAAAAGTTTTCACTTTGGCTAAAATAAGGCAATTATTTTCTAATTATGAGAAATTTTATTAAATAAATTATCCGAAATTAATCTTCCGTAATCAAGTAATCTTTCAAAATGAGCAAATTAGCGTGTTTTCAGAGGCTGTGAGGGCCTGTACGGGGAATGGTAAAAGTATTACGGAGGTGGCAGAGATCCCTAGTCTTGTTAGAATGTGTAACTGTGAAATAAACTTCAATTAGTAAAGACCAATTTTTCATGATTTAAAAAAAAAAAATGCACTTGTTCAAACTTTTTAAAAAATTTACTTTTCTCGTTGAGTCGATGTCTTAGCAATGAAGTAAAAGTTCTAAATATGTATGCTAAAAGCTTTCACTTTGGCTGAAACAAGGCAATTTTTTTTTTCTAATTATGAGAAATTTTATTAAATAAATTTTCCGTAATCGAGTAATCTTTCTAAAATGGAGCAAATTAGCGTGTTTTCAGAGCTGGTGGGGGCCTGGACGGGGAATGGCAAAAGTAACACTCAGGTGGCAGAGATCCCTATATAGTCTTGTTAGAATATGTAAATGTGAGATAAATTTCAATTAGGAAAGACCAATTTTTCAAGATTTAAAAAAATGCACTTCTTCAAACTTTTTGTAAAATTTACTTTTCTAGTTCAGTCCATGTTTTATCAATGAAGTAAAAGTTCTAAATATATATGTAAAAGTTTTCAGTGTGGCTGAAATAAGTCATTTTTTTTTTAAATATGAGAAATTTTATTAAATATATTAACCGTAATTAATCTTCCGCAATCGAATCATCATTCTAAAATTTAAAAAAAAATAGCGTGGTTTTGGAGATTGGGGGCGGGGGTGAGTGCTGGATGAAAATGGCGAAAATAGTACGTATGTGGCAGAGACCCATAGTCTTGTTAGAAAATGTAACTGCTATATAAACTTTAATTATCAAAGACCAATTTTTCATGATTTAAATAAAAATGCACTTCAACAGACTTTTTGTAAAATTAATGTTTTTGTTTAGACCTAACATGAAGGGTAGTTCAGTAATTATTGTCCTTAGTATATATAAAATATTTGTACTTCGATGGTTGTTGTGGAATATCGAAGCCTAATGTCTTAGATGCCAATATGCTCAATTTCAGAACCGCAGCTGCTATATTCTCGTAGTTTTGGAGGTAGGCGTGAAAGGGGGGATGGGGGTGAAAGGCTGATTTTTAGTTTATGGGGCTAGATTTGTGACAGTGGATGAGACGTAACTACTGTCGTTTGGACTCGGGATCATAGTGATGTAGCCATATTTCATCCACTGTCACAAATGTAGCCTCATAAGCTCCAAACCAGTATTTCACCCTCAGCCCCCTCCATGAAAAACTCCCTCAAAAGTAGATCTTTAAAACTTCACCCCTCCCTCCAAAACTATGTTAATATAGCAGCTACGGTTCTGAAATAGAGCATATAGGCATTTAAGACATTAGGTTTCGATATTCCACATCAATCATTGCAGTAGAAATATTTTTACACTAGGAACATTAATTATTGAACCACCCACGTAAATATGTATCCAAAAAGTTCTCAATTTGTTTGGAATGTAAATTTTTGTGCAAAAGATGATGCATTTTATTAAATAAATTAATTTGAGTGTATTAAGCAATTTAACCCATACAGATTGATTTTTAGTAAATTGTTTAGAAGAGAAAATATGTAACATGAATGCGAAAATATTTTTATGGTAAAGACGTATGTAAAATTATTCAAATAATGAAATTCATAATAATCCAACTAATTTAAAATGATACGATAATAAGATGACGATAAAAAATATTTCATAAACAATCAGGCTGACATGAGAGGTATAATGTTATGTATTTAAACTTTTTCCTTTTCCTTTCTTTTTCATTTTTTAACACTAGAATGACGGTTGGTTGGTTGGTTGTATAATATTTAATGGCACAAAATCCCTTAAGGGGCATGCTGCGCCAAACAAGAATAGACTAAAAACATAAAATTAAAGAGCATGAGAAAAGCAATCTGGATGGGGGATACCATCCAGGTGCAATCAGGCAATCCACCAGAATGACGGCGAGGGGCCATTTTGGCCCGTATCAAATGAATAAAGTTTGGTTAGAACCAGAAATATCTTTATAAAATAGATTTAAAACAAACAAAGAATGATTTCGGACGGTTTGACGAGGAGCCCGGGACATCAGCCCCACATCCCCGTGCCATAGTAACTGAAGACTACTCTGCATCAGAGTACGTAGGATGATTTGAGAAGTAGAACTCGGTTGGGAACCATAGGTGCCAGGACGGCTGAAGGTGAAAAGCTCAGCGGTGGCAGTTAGCCTCCCCTCCAAAAAAAAAAAAAAAAAAAAAGGCCCAAAACGGGACCATACATTTTACATATTAATTTCAAGATAAATTTTCCTAACACTAAAATAAGAATAAAAAATACAATGCGATAAGATTATCCTACACAAATGGTAAAAATTTTAAACAAATAAATTAGAGTGGTTACAATTTTAGAAGAGAATTATTTACAAATTTCTAACTGCAAGGATTAAGCACACTGGATCTTATTGATCTGATCCATGAATGTTAGGGTCTTTTTTCCTGCTTCTTGCTTAACAATTTCATCCAGAATTGTTTCGAGTTTGTCCGCTAATTTGCAAAAGGAATCAATCTTAAGCTCAATTTTAACTTTTTCCAATGTATTGACAATTTTAGTGAAATCAAGGTTAAAATCTTCAATCTGGTATAGTTGTACCGGGTCTGGTGGCGCCATCTTTGGCTCCTTTTGGGAAGTACGAACTTTTATACTAGTATTTTTAGTTTCTTCGGAGTTGGGATTATTTTGCTTATTTTTAGCGATATCTGCGTAAGTTTTACGGAATTTGGGTTTGACAGGATAGTTTTCGCAACCCTTAAAGGATGCTGAATGTTCGGATCCACAATTATAGCAATTCGGCGGTGGTTTAACTGTTTTTTCACCTTTTGTTCGTTTTCGCTTTCAATTTTCTTATTCGGGCATTCAGGACTTTTATGCGCCCCCCCGCAACACCTACACAATTTGGGTCCATAAAGCAGTAGGTGCTAATGTGGAAAAACCCCTGGCAATTCCAGCAACAAACAAAGAAAAAAACGCTAAACGAATAATGTTAAATAGTTTTAAATAAAATTTCTAGTGTGAAATTTTTTTATAAAACTTGATTAAAATTTGCCGTCTTTCTAGTGTTAAGCCACACAGAAACATACAGTGAAAACAATGATTTTCTTTAAGTCAAACTTATTAATACTCCAGATCAAAGATAAAGAAATTAGATAAAAAATTTTCTTTATAAAAAATTAAATACAAATTAGAGATAGACCAAAAATTCGGTTTCGATTTCGGCTCAAAATATGAGTTTCGCCGAAATTCGTTCGAAATGCTGCCAAAAATTTGGTCGGACCTAAACTTTACCGAATCTGTATTCCAAAAATATCGTTTTTTCTTTCGGAAATTTTCAACATTGCTCATTGATTTCCAGCTGTATCACTCTTTGTTTATATTTATGAACTTCACTGTTTATAATTATCTATCATTCATGACTCACTCAAGACATGAGTGCAAAATTATAAAGTAAGCAATGCATATATGACTAAACTTTGAAGACGTTTTGCAAGAGCTCATTAAAAGCTGCAGACTTAACAGTAATAGAACAAATTTTGTTTGAAACCACCGAAGTCTTTCGAATACTCTTTGAGAATGTTTTAGTATAACAGATGATCATTATAAAAAATCATTAGTCGATAAATCGAGGTATGTATACCTAAAATATTTTTTAATTAGATGAAATTAGTTTAATTAGAAAATCATTCTGTGTCGTTGACCACAAACGTTGTCTGTGTTGTTGGTTTACATTTTATTTTATATGAAGATAAAAAGTTTTGGTCAGAGGCAGAGAGAGCCAACTTGGAGCACACGTATTATTAATTAATAATTATGTATATTTAATTAACACGTATAATTAATTAATAATTATGTATATTTATGTATGTATCAGAGTTTCCCCCATGTTTAAAAAAGGGCAGTGTGCTTCGTGTAGGAAAAGTGCACTTTTAGATTCTGAAGGGCATCTTTTGGATTTTTAAATTTTTTAAAGGCATTCTTTTGATTTTTAAAACTACTTTTAATATTTAATAGACAGGACGCTATTTTAAAGACATCAATGAGTCAATTTTTAGTATGCAAGTAATTTTTTTTAATAAACAAAGGAGTAAATGCACTTTTTTGAGCTGGGTGCAACAAGGGTGCTAATGTTTTTCATCAGGGGCAAGAGGGGTGCTATTTTGTAAACCTAAGGGCAGGCAGGGTGCAGCACCCTCCTGAAACTGTCTAGGGGAGACTCTGATGTATTAACTACTTAAAAAAATTTATGGACATTTTCATTTTCAATTTCGGCCGAAAATAGGAAGTTTACCGAAATTCTGTTTCGATTTCGGTCTTAAAAACCTGTTTCAGTCGATCCTTAATAAAAACAGTCATAAAGATCAAGGAAAAGTAAAGCAACCACACTTCTCAAACTCTTTTTATAATATTAAATTAAAAGCTTATGAATTAAAAACATATACCGTCCTTGCGGGGTGTTACTTTGGTCCATCCCATAAAAAAAGGTTTTATTCTTTTTATTGAACAAACAATACAAGATAATTTGGACTTTTTGCCCTTGAAAAATATTTTATACCCTACTACAGGGTATTTGAATAGTTTAGGGGTAATTTAATTTTTTTTAGTGGCAACACTGGATGTGTTTGTAAACAACTGTTTTCGTGTGTAAATTTTAATTCTTTAAACTTTCTATAATGAAACAATCTGGATAAGAGCTACAAATAAGATAAGTGTCAAAATATAAACTTTAGTAACCTGTAACACATGTGTAATCATAGTTTTTCCTTTAACTTTTTATTTTGACAGAAAATGTTTACGTTTTTATAAAGCGAACATGAAAACTAGTATTTCGGGGCTACTTTGTGCCAGGCCTTTTTGGGTCCGAAATTAGCCCCAATTACTTAGAAATGCCTTTTATACAATCAAATCTCTTGTTTTAAGTAAAAAAATTTTCAAATGTTACTTTAATTGTTTTTGTTTCAGTTGCTGAGTATAACATGACAAAAACTGTTTCAAGTTTCTTTAATATTAACGATTGGTTTATCGTGTTTAAATGTTTAAAAAAAAACATTTGTTTATCGAGTTTGCAGTGTTAATTTATTGGCAAATGCTATTGCAAGGGGGTTTCAATAAAAATTTATTCATTTACATATGAAATGTATTCATTTTATATGAAACTAAGTGAACCGACCAAAGAAACCCAACAGGGGCTACTTTGTTCCAAAACTTTAACACTAGAACGCCCGGAAATATTGCTCAAGTTTCATAAAAATATTTCGCTCCAGAATTTTTATTTAAAATTATTTAACTGGTTTATTTAACGTAATTCTGCGTCGCTAAAATTTAACTTATTTTATGAAAAAAATTCTGGCTCCAATGGACATTTAATCATGTGGTCGCAGTCCAATCGTCTCCTTTCGGGCGCTCTAGTGTTAAAAATATTTTTTTTTAAATCCTCTTTAACCCATTAACCGCCAAAACTGTAAGGTTGATATTTTCAACTTTTTAGCTGAACGTCCTTTGCCACCACAAACTCTCAAATATAATTTTCGCTTTATGTGATCTTAAAATTTTATGTCTTTAAGTAAGGCCATTTTTTTAATTGAAAAAAAAAAAGTGGTAGGTATGTAAATAATTTAAATATGTGCATTTATTTTGACCGTTGCGTGAACGCAACATAACATCAGCGGGTAATGGGTTAAAACCATACATTTTGCTTCATTGTTTCGTGTTAATTGTTTACAACTCCATTTCGACGTTGAAAAATCACATATAATATTTTTTAATAATGGAAATGTGAGTGTCCAGGAACCAGGAAAAAGTGGCCCAAAGTAGCCCCGGTTGACGGCACCCTTTGATTTTTTGTATCTTTTACATAGACTGCTGCTGCAATAATAAGGCTGCACACGTACCATCACAAGATCACAAGACCAAGATGCCAATGAACCTTAGTTTTACGCTAACTACTGTTGAAAGACATTCCGAGGTGTCCGACGTTGAGTGGGGGGGGTCTTTTACCAGTTTCTTAGAAAACATATATAGTGCAGATGTTTGTTGAAATTGCGAGACAGATGTTATAATTAGAATAAAGGTGTTTTTCGGTCTCGGGCAAAAGGGTAAATATATTGAAAGAATAGCTTAGCAACAGAGCACCATATCGGACTTGCGAAGCTTTGGAACTGCAAAAAGAAATTGTGATGGATGTTGACACTTGAAACACGATTTTTTTTCTAGCCATTTCAGAATATTGTTATCCTTTTAACGTTTTAGAAGCAATATTATTTATTTTATTTTATTTATTTAATTTTTTAAAATTATGTACTTTTTGAAACGAAACTTTGATACAACTTGTACAATTTCTTAGTGCCCATGAGACGGACTGTGGCCCGAGGCTTCAGTCCCCGTAGCCCCCCTTAATCCGGCCCTGTTTATCCGTATAATATATATACGGTTATCCAAATATGTATAATTCGATTTGAACCAGAAATTTTTTTAAAAAAAGGTTAAATATATATATCACGCAAAAATAAGTTAAAAAGCCTTAACTAAAAATACTGGTGTACATTTTTTTTTTTTTTTTTTTTTTTTTTTTTATAAAACTTGAGTGAAATTTACTGCACTTCTAGTGTTAAATAACTGCGATACAACTTCGAATTCAGACTAGAGGGAATAATTTTTTTTTATTAATATTATTCGATTTTCTTAACCGAAAAAGGAAGATTTCTCCTTAAGGTTGCTCTCAAATCCAAAAGGGCAATTTTATGACATAAGTTTTAATTTATTTTTGTTTGGAAATGCGCGAAACTCGCAGGTATTGTTTTTTTTTTTTTTTTTTTTTTTTGCAAACGCAATAGATCTTCCAGAAAATATTGTCAAAGTGGGCGTTTTGAACCGAATTTCCGCGCGAAAGAAGAATAACCACTCAAGAAAGGATGAAAAACATCTTTGTCACGTGATCAAAATCGCTTATAACTCAACACGTAATTTATTTATCAAAAAATGGAAAACACAGTTCGATTCCAAATCGCTTCCAACACGTAATTTATTTATCAAAAAATGGAAAACACAGTTCGATTCCAAATCGCTTCCACAGTCAGGCCTTCCAATTTTATACCTTTCCGCTGAAAAATGAATTTGTAAATGTGTCAAAACGCGTTTGTTGAACAGAGCAGTTGAGAACAGCCTTAAGGTCCAAATAGAGACACACTTCAACTGTCGATGTGCTTCTTGCGGTTAGTCTGTGCTTTTCATTTTCTATTGATTTTAAGCGGACGAGGGACCTTTAAAATCCTTTTTTTATTTTTTGTAAATTTCACATTAAATATTATTCAAGGGTACATTATAGTTAAGTTTTATAAAATAAATAATTATACAAAATAAAGGATTTGGAAACATACTTATTAAAATATTTAATAATTTGCAAAATTTTAGCGTAAAACAGCCACGCCACAGTAGTTTTTACTTATATTGCAGATGTGAGCAGAAGAAAAGATTGACCTATTATATGAAAAATGTATCTCTAATTTTTTTCATTATTTTACCTGTGTAATAAACCTTTCAGAGAATCATATATTATTTTTTCGAAACAAAATAAAAAATCGCGCATTTAAGGATTAAGGGGACTCTCCACTCACTTGAAAGCACCCGCTCACAATAATAATAATAATAAACTAATGGGCAGGTTGTTTTCGAATTTCTCGTTTAAATTTGAATATTTTTAAACGATATTTTTTTTCTTTTGCATAGAATATCTGAGCTCAATCGTTAATATGACTGTTTTTTACTTTTTCGATTTTGGTTGCAGATTTTTTTTAATAAAGGTACTTTAAAACCCGGTTCCGAAACTGATTAACGATTGACTGACTAACGACTGATTATTTAAGGGTGTTCTCAAATCCAAAAGGGCAACTTTCTGACATAAGTTTTAATTTATTTTTGTTTGGAAATGCATGAAACTAGCAGGCGTTGTTGTTCAGAAACTATGTCATCGAGCTATTTTTTCTGTTTTTTTGTAAACGCAATAGATCTTTCAGAAAAGAGTGTCAAAGTTGACGTTTTGAACCGAAGTTCCGGAAGAAAGCAGAAAAACCAGTCCGTGAAGGGCTAAAATCGTGTTTGTCACGTGATCAAAAATGCTTATAACTCAATAGGTAATTGATTGTGCAAAAAATGGAAAAAACAGTTCAATTCCAAATCGCTTCCTTGGCCTAGCTTTCCAATTTTATATCTTTTCGCTAAAAAATGAATTTGTAAATGTGTAAAAACGTTTTGCGCTTGTTGAGCAGAGCAGTTAAGAACAGCCTTAACTAACGATAGAGCTCAGCTATTTAATGGCGAAAAAAAAAATCGTTTAAAAATATTCAAATTTAAACGAAAAGCTCGAAAACAACCTGCCCATTGGTTTAACATTACGGAGCAGGTGTTTTCAAGTGAGGGAAGGGTCCCCCGATGTTCAGAGGATAGAATTTGTAGAAACCCACTGGCGCGTTGTGCAATGTTTATTGATTGTCAGCGAGCTTTATTTTCTTACTTTCCATGTTTCTTTCTGGACATCAGAAACCAGTTATGGTTCTGTAAAACAAGCTTTTAATATTAGTGTCATTTTAATTGTTGTTTTCCCATTCATAGCATTCATGTCCTTTTTATGATTCATTTAAAATAGTCATAATCCTCCTCTATCACAATACACTGTGCTTACATAATAGTGGAACAGATAAAGTAATAAATCGTAATTTCCGGCAAATAATCCGCGAACCAAACAATCATTTTTAGACACACAAATTTTATTTAATATAATGTAATTTATAAGATCGCGGTAAATATTTGACTCCAATTATTAAAAAAATTTTAAGGTCCAAACACGATTGTTTCATCCGCGGATTAATACACCGGAAATTACGATAATTATAAAGATAATTAAATTTGTAAAATAAGCAGTATAAAAAATACAGACCGTGATATATTAATTACATTTCCGAAGTTCTAAAGATTAAAAAATCAAGAGATTTTCTGCCCATGTTAAATAATAATATTAATAATAATAAAATAATTTTATAAAGGTTCTAAAAAAAGGGGAATTTTTCCGCCGGTCAGCTACATGAAACCTTCTGACACATTTACCAGATATGGAAAAGATGCTCCGCATTGAGCCCATTGTCACCACTAAATTTTAATAGAATCCTTCACCTTGTTTAATGACAAAATTTCTGAGATTTAACGTGACGAAAAATACTATTTAAATGTAATGATCAGAATCAGCATACTGCGGCGCATCTTTCCCACCACTGCATTTACGGATTCATTTTAAAACGTAAAGTTATGATTATAGTAGTAGTTATTTGGATTCGATTTTTTTTTTTTTTTCAATAAAGGAATTACATCTTGAATTACAATTTTTGGCAATTATAATTATTTGCAATTGTTGTCTCATGATGGGAGTTGATACTTTTAAGTAGAAACGACTTTGTCAGATGATCTTTTAAGGGGCTACTTCCAGCACCGTGCGAAGAGAAAACTGCGCCCGGGGAAAAGCTTCAATTTAGCGCCCCCCTCCCTCCCTTACTTTTTGTTTGGGACACGTGTCACAAAATTGAAAAGAGCAGCAGCAGAAATAAATCCTATTGAATACATATTTTGTGTTTATTTTGGAACTTTATGTTTATTTTTATATCAGAAACTAAACTAGAAACAACTAAATAACATAAGAGAAAATTGCACTCTCAATTTGGCTAAGGCAGTCTGGAAAAAGGGTGTAGAAAAAATGTATCTAACGGTACTGTATAACAGTTTGCAACCCTTTTCTATTCCCAGAAGGAAACTCCATGCTATGTCGAGTATATGTATTTGTCTCAAGCACAGAAAGAAAATTACAGACTCAGAAAAGAGAAGGTTAACGAAAGAGACTACGACAAAAACCTAAAACAAGCTTTGAAAATAAAGAAGGCCTTATTCATAAATTTGGGTTTAGTGTAAGGGACAATGCAATAACTTTGAATCGAAAAATAAATGTACTTTCGTCGGAATAAAAATTCACAATATGTAAATATATAAGTTTCAACAAAAAAGGTAAAAAATAACGTTTCTGGTACAAATTTGGCGCCCCTCAATTCATGCCCACAGCTAGGTGGGGGCCAGGTCGGGCAAAGCCCGACCTGGAAAATGTTTTGCCCGACCTAGCGCATTCCGATAAAAACATTAAATTTCCAGTTTTCCTCCACTTCTTGTCCAACCTAGAATGAAGCTCGACATTCTGATCATTTTTTCACTCAGTATTTCCCTTTAAAAAAATTTATGTAATACAACATCAAATTTTCATTTTCCCATGCCAGACCTTGCCCTCTACCCCTAAATTTCCTTTCTAGACTGGAAACAAAAGTAGCAAAATTTCATCTATATAAACCTTTTTTTTCTCCCTCTTTAACAGACCTGTCGAAAATTGGTCCATTGTGTGTGCCTCGCTTTTTCACTTTGTAGAAATTATCCCATACCGCTTCAACAAGAAATCGGGTTTACCTTAAATCCCCAAAGCTTGCTTTCTTTAATCTTTATACAATTGTCACCATATGTAATTTATCGTTAGGAGGCGGGGTTGAAACCAAAGGCTTCTTAAACTAATCTTGAAGCAGCCCACAATACTGTTTCCTTAACTTTAATTTGATGTACATGACAGTTAAATTCTTCTTTCGCGGAAACTTGGTCGGATTACAACAAACTCCAAAGGACACTGCCCCCCCCCCCCCCATGTGAAAATACAAAATAGATAATGGAAGGTATATCCCTTCATCTCTTCGACTGTCTCCCATTTCACTGAATTTTTTTTAAAAATGCCGCTTCTAAAATAAACCAATCATTATTTCAAATTTAAACAATACAATATGTCAGGTTACTTGGGATTTTATAAATCCAAATTTATTACTTACTGACACATTCATAGAGCCATTTTTATTCTTAAATTAAAAAATGTTACAGATGCTTTTATTAATGGACGAAGAAACTGAATGCATTGTTTAATGAAACTATTCTGCACTTTTTCTTAAAAGCAAATCAGTTTCCAAAGTGGTCGTCAAAGTTGCCAATATAAGCCAATTTTTGCAAGGCGACAGCCTGATACAGACCATCATAAGATAGAAATCAATTACAACTCAAAGTGTAATGCATTTATTGAAAAGCGAAAAACGGTATTCGATTCCAATTCCTAATTAAAAGAAATACATTTTATTTACGTTATGCCCAGGGCCGTAGGAAGGTCTTTTGAGGCCACCCACAAACTTTTTTTTCATGTCTCCCCCCCTCTAAGATTTTGGAGAAATATCTATATTTAATTTTGCTATCCGAGTTCTATTTTATAATAACACCAGCGGAGCTTCACTAGTTGATTTTTTCAAAACGAAACTCAAATTAAACGAATTTAGAGTTGGGTTGAACTGCTTTCGGCAATGTGCGTACACCCATTGGGGCTATGTCGGCTCAGATCTCGAATCAAACAAACCTTGAATTATTGTAAATTTTTATTCCGACCCGGATTAAATTAAAATATTCAACATTTTGTTCATGGTGTTACAGTAACAGATTTGATATTCTTACAACATGAATTTAATCAAAGCACTAGCAAAATTTAACTGAGAATTCCCCCATTTAGAAAAACAATATAAAAAAAATCACTGCAAAATGCGAAAGGATGCCAAAAATTGATAAAGATATTTCGAAGTTCATAGGGAGCAAAATTTACTATATTGTGCTAAAGATTGAAACCGGATTTTTTATTTACGAATGTTAAAAAATTACCAGAAACACAGCTAAAAATTCTCGAAAAATTCAAAAATAGCAGAGAACAAAATTTGGCAAAAAAAAAAAAAAAAAAAAAGTTTCAAACTGAATTCCCTTTGCAAATGAACCTTCACAACAAACCCCCAAATATTGCACATAAATAAAAAAATATGGAAGTCTTTTCGTATTCTCTGGTTTTTTTTTTTTTGTTTTTTTTTCAGTTTGACAATGCCATTTGCATGGCCCAGGCAGATTTTTTTATGCAGAAAATACTCACTTATAATATAACTTTTTTTCTGCTTTGAACGGTGCCTTTTATTAAATATATATATATATTTAGAGATTTACTAATTCCAAAAAAATTACCTTTGGGATGTCGTTTTCATATTTTTCAGTTTTCTCCAATTTAAAATTGTCACCCAAGTGTTCCGGATATAGAAATTGAAAAAGAAAGGCTTCGGATAGACAGTACCTTTCTGTGGGCAACGAAGATGGGTTTCTTACTAGATAACAATAAAGACATACAGAGTCTTTCTGTCCATTTTTTTTTCTCTGTTCACGACGAGATTTGACAGGAAGGACACCTGTATGCCTTAAATTATACACATCGAAATAGGTTTTTTTTTTTTTTTTTTTTTTTTTTTTTATTAAATTTCTAAATTTAATTTTTTATGCTATTTTTAGTGTTTTTTCGAGTTTCGTGCTTTTTCCCCCACATTCATAAAAGGATTCCATTTTCAATCTATCTTTCCATTTTAGCCGAATATAGTAAAGTAGTCTTCTGCGATTTTTGAATATTTCACGAAGCCTTTTATGTAATTTTTAACTTTCTTTCGCGTTCGGACGGGATTTTTTTACATTAGTAAAAGGAGTCAGGTTTCGATCTTTTAGCCACAAGTACAAAATTTTGTCCCCTGCAATTTTTGAATTTTTTGCAAACTTTTTATGCGATTTTAAACGTTTTTCCCGTTTTTAAGCTCCTGTGATTAGAAGAGATTTTTCTCATATTTGAAGAAATTTTCGTCTTTTGAAAATTTCTAGAAATTTTTATCTTTGATTCGCGATTTTTTTTTTGTGTTATGAAGGAAAAAATATTAATGCGTAAGTTCAGTTTCTAATTATGAAAAGTACAATGCAACACAGTTGACGGAACACTATTGGGATTTGATTTGATGAAACTGCATCTTTATATTGAAGGATGTTGGGTAATTTTTACTTTAGATTGGTGACTTTCTATATTTTTGCGAAAAATGGGCAAATCAAAGCATTTTTTTTTTTTTTTTCAAACGACAAATAATAAAAATTTCAAAAAGTCGTACATTTAACCCTTTGGGTTCCCACATGTGTATTTTTAGCAATTCTTTCCAAGTGAGCCCCTATTTTGGTTGGAGGCGTGAAATTTTGCATACATATAGCTGAACACCTCACATCAAATGACAAACCATAAAATTTTGGAAAAGTCGTACATTTAACCCTTTGTGCTCCCACATATGTATTTTAAACAATTCTTTCTAAGTGAGCCCATAATTAGATTGGAGGCGTGAAATTTTGTATATTTATAGCTGAGCACCTCATAACAAACGACAAATCATAAAATTTTGAAAAAGTCGTACATTTAACCTTTTGGGCTCCCACATGCGTATTTTAAGCAATTATTAAATATAGAAGCCCCTTATTAAACTGGAGGTTTGAAATTTTGCATACTTAATAGCAGAACACCTGAGGCCAGGCGACAAATCATAAAATCTTGAAAAAGTCTTACGTTTAACCCTTTGAGCTACCACTTATGTATTTTAAGGAATTTTTTCTAAGAGAGCCTTTAATTAAGTTGGAGACATGGATTTTTGCATACTTCTCGACTGAATACATCAGACTACACGACAAATCATAAAATTTTCAAAAAGTCTTATATTATTTACTCCTCCGAGCTCTAAATTGTGCATTTTAAGCAATTTTTCTACCCTCCGCCCTTTTCACTCGGGGAGCACTTTTCCAACTTTTGCCGCCACCCCTTTGACCATTCTTTCATATTATGCAACATAGCCTTACATGTTTTAGTTCCACTTTTTACCACCAGGGGCGCCTACTTATCTCGGGTGCTATGGGCCCAATCCCCTCGACTAATATGTCTACGGGTAGTATGTAAAACGGAGTTTCGTTCGGATAGAGGTTTGTTTGGAATAGAGTGCACCCCTGGTTGCGAAATGTGGAACTAACAGATTTTTCAAAAGGATAAAGTGTTTTGAAAGGAATATTAAACGAAACCCTCTGTGCGATCTGTGATCACACTTACCCACTTGTTTACAAACCTTTTATGTGATTTTTAGAGTATTTTTTAAAATTCCGCATTCAATCTTTTGGCTCGATATAGACAAATTTTACTCTCTGCGATTTTTGAATTTTTGTCCAATTTTTTTTGCGATTTATACCCTTATTTTCGCGTTTTGCGAAGACCTTTTGTCAAGTTTTTCTGAACCGAAGAATTATCCAGTAGATTTTGCTGCTGTCATGATTAAGATGAAGGTGGGAAAATAACAAATTGGCTCCTGTAGCATGATGAACGACGATGCTGGAAAATTTAACTTTTACCTGGAGACTATCATTTTTATGGAAATAAAAATTACAATAATTCAAGAATCAGATTGGTATATTCCGAACGGGTTTACGCTGTTGAAGGCAGTGGGGCCCCCAAGGGAAATCCCCCCCCCCAAAAAAAAAAAGTTCTTTTTGTGAAAAACCAACCGGCAAAGTAAGCGAAGCTCAGCTAGCAGATTTAAATAATTACAGAACATAATTTATGTATAATTAACATTAGTAATTTATCGAGAGAAGAGAGATGAAACGTGCCATAGGTGGCAAAGGCATGGCACACAAATGCCTGCTTATTGGGACCCCAACGATATTAAAAAGCACATTTTTTTTTAAACATTTGAATAACAATAATGAGGTTTAAAAGTTTTGAATCTTGGGTTCCAACTTTTCCTCCATTTAATAGGGACCCTAAAAAAGACATTTTAAAAAGTATTTAGAACTTGCAAAATTTCTTTCATCTGGGCACCTTTAAAAAGAATGGTGGCTGTAGAAAGAAGCCCATATTTGTTTTGGTTGAAGAAAGTAATAGTATTAAGGAGGTTTCTTTCTTTCTAACCGATGACCAGGCCCCTACCTGCCGGGTTGTCCCAGCTTAACGGGTTTAGTACCTGACATCGGGGCGAGTGACCACCTAATCGCCGCGAAGCGGCAATAAACCTGACATCGTTGCCTCGATCGTCATCCTACTGCTCGTTTGTGTATACTTTGTTTTGCCGGTTACTTAACGCTATATCCTGTCGTTTGGCCCCTGCACATTGCTACTTAAGTTCTTTGAACCTGATTGGGACTCCGAAAGAAATTAAAAAGCACATTTTTTAAACATTTGAATAAAAAAGTGACAGCTACAAATTTTGAATCCTGGGTTCCAACTTTTCCGCACTTTCATAGGCCCTCCCCCCCCCCCCCCCCCCAAAAAAAAAAGACGATTAAAAAAATTTAGAGCATGCAAATTTTTTTTCATCTGGGCACCTTAAAAAAAATGGTGGCTAGAAAAGAAGCACATTATCTGTTTTGGTTGAAGGAAGTAATTGTATTAAGGAAGTTTTGAAGCTCATTGGGACTCCATTGAGATTAAAAAGCATATTTTTTAAACATTTGAATAAAAAATATGGGGCCTAAAAGTTTTAAATCTTGACTTCCAACATTTCTTTATTTTTATAGGGCTCCCCCAAAAACACAATTCAAACAAAATTTAGAACCTGCAAAATTTTTTTCATCGCCTTTAAAAAGAACAATGACTATAGAAAGAAAGCACAAATTTTTGAAGGAAGTAATAGCATTAAGAAAGTTTTGAAACTTATTGGGGGTCCCCAATGAGATTAAAAAGTATATTTTTTAAACATTTGAATAAAAACTTTGGCCTAAATGTTTTGAATCTTGGGTTCCAACTTTTCCTCACTTTTATAGAAGGCCCTAAAAAAGACAATTCAAAAATAATTTAGAGCCTACAGAATTTCTTTCATCTGGGCACCTTTAAAAAGAACGGTGGCTGTAGAAAGAAAGTGCATATCTGTTTTGGTTGAAGGAAGTAAAAGTATTAAGGAAGTTTTGTACTTTTGGTTTCATCTTTTTCTCCCCTTTATAGGACCCCCCTCCCCCACCACCAAGACTAAAATACCATTATATTTTAAAAATAGAATTTAAGCTTTCAAAACCTCTTCCATCTGGGCACCTTTATAATGAATAGTGGATATAGAAGGAAAGCGCATATCTGTTTTCTAAATCTGACCAAGATCTTTGACAAAAAAATGAATTTGGATAAAACAAATTAAAATGTTATTAAAAATAATTATAAAAGTTAAAAGACATTATTCGACTCAAAGGTACAATAACTTACTACTGGGACCCTGGCTTTGCTCACCGCTCCCCAAGTGTTTGTGTGTTTGGGGGGGGGGGGGGGTATGGGAGACGATTCCTACGGCCCTGGTTATGCCAAATATCTTATTTAACTTTAATACATTTTTGTTATGTCTCTGAAGAAACTTTAAAAATTTCGTACTGACTTTAGAAATATCTTATATTTTAAATGAAAAAAAAATTCCTTAAAATTGCAATGCATATTTTTGAAGAACTACGAATAAGAGAAAAAATGAAGAAATAATGTGCCACCCCTGGAAAAATCTTTGCCCTACCTGGAAGTATGGTCTAGCTACGGGGCTGCCTCAATTTCCGCGCGCGGGGCGACCGCCCCCTTCGCACGGCCCTGGCTACTTTAGTCACTTGAAAACACCCATTCGCTAATGTTAATCCTATGGAAGGAATTTTTCAAGATATCTCGGTTGCATTTTAATATTTTTAAACATTTTTTTTTTTTTTTTTTTTTTTTTTCGCATTGACTAGTTGAGATCAATCTGTACAAAGACCGTTTTTTACTTTTTTGATTTTCTTTTCAGGATTTTGAATGAGAATAGTTTTACTTTCGAAACCGGGTCCAAAAGTAAAAGTAACCTAATAAAAAAAAAATCTGTAAACAAAATCGAAAAAGTAAAAAACGGCATTCGTACAAATCGATCTCAGCTAGCCAATGCAGAAAAAATCGTTTAAAAATATATAAATGTAAACGAGATATCTTTAAAAATTTCTTCCATAGGATAAACATTAGCGAACGGGTGTTTTCAAGTGACTGAAATAGCCTCTTAAACATGTTTACTATAGAACTCATTTTTAAAAAATAAAGACAACAAACATTAGATGAAGATATAACAAAAATCAAATGGAAACTGAATACTTAGAAACAGTACATCCCCTAATATATGTTAAAAATCAGCGTCGGTTACAGTTAAACACTCAAACTGTCATTAGTTTTAGTTTAAGCCTTAAATAATAATAATAATAATAATAATAAATAAAAACTGTTTTTATATAAAAGGTGAGTGATATCTCATGTCAATGGTTTTAGTTTTATCCTTTTTGAAGGATTGTATGGCAACACAAGGTAACAGTTTTTATAAAAATGGTGAATGATATATTATGTTAATGGTTTTATCCTTTTTTGAAGAATTGTATGGTAACATACGATAATATTATTATTAATAAGGGAATATCAGTTGTTTATACAAACGATGAGTGATATATTAAATTTAAAAATTAATTATAATAAATTGTAAGTATTGAAAAATAACTGATTTAATGGATAACTTCAGGCTTTTAATATGAAATTAATAAAAAATAGTTTACTCAATATTCACTTGATAAGAAATTGCAGAATAAATAATTATACATTTAAAATGTAAGTAAAGCCGTTACGATTTCATGAGTCATTAAAAATCAGAACTTGTTCTAACAAAAATAACAGACAAAAGCTTTTTCACTTACACGTTATTTATTCATTATTCACAATAGTTTCAATAGTGAAAACATGAGTATACATATTTCTACAGATATAAACATTCCAAACCATGTCATATGTAACGGTAGACAGTTCTGAATTCAGTATTTTATCTAATGTCCAATTAAAGCCACGTTCGGTGAAATTCTCGTAGGAATTAATGATTTTTGTAAAGGCATCCACAACATGTTCAGATAAGTTTCGATTCGTCAATTCAAGTATAGTTTTTGAAAGGAAATAGGGAGTAACAGTCTCTAAGGCTCATCCCACACTAAGGCGACACATAAGACATGTCGCTTGAATTCGCTGGAAAAACTGGTTTAAAACAGGTTTGAAACAACTTCGTTCTTTGTTTAGACCGGTTTTTGCGCTACATGTTGCAGCTACATGTCGCTTGTCGTCTCAGCGTTGGATGCGCCTAAGTCACCCTCCTGTGTTACACGATATACGACAACTTGTGCAGTTGCATACCATTTCATTGACCTTTTAACTTGAATCTGATAGTTTAATTCGTTTAAAACGTCTGATTGAGCACTATTAAAATATGTGTGAAAGTCTCTATCAATATCCTCATTAGAGTTGATTACAGTTTTAGAGTAAATATGTTTAACGCATTTTGTCTTTTAAAATGCTTAACCTTTTCAAAAAGCATATCTTTTAAAGAGCTTCTGTTTCTTCAGTTCTGATGAGGAGGATTCCGCTTCATTATCTGAAACGGGTCCTACTTTAAGTCGTACTGTTAATCTCATGTCTTGATCATAAAATCTTGATGAAAAAGTTTGACTGTTAGCGACTTGATACATCGTCGCTAAACATAGTAGAATGTCCATCTTGAAAACTAGCCATATTACCCTTAAGTAGACAAACATCATCACACATTCAAAGAAAAGCAAACACTAATGGAAAAATCTGGTTCCATTCAATTCTATATAATCATAGGGGGCGCAAGTTAAAAAAAAAATATAATGATGATGCATATTATAAAACATGATTGGCGCAAAAATTTAAGAAAAACACGTGATAAAAATTATAAAAAGTATGTATGTGTATAAAGTTCACGGGAAGTGAATATGTATGAAATATCGAAAAGTACATATGCAATGTTTAAAAAGTATATGATTAATCAAGTTACGAGTTTGAACTCATCATTCTAAAGTTTGATTAATTTATTTTATTATGTATTATTTTAGTGAAATATGTGTTAAACCAATGGTTTAACTCATACTAAATTTATTAAACTCTACAAAAGAATGAGATGAAGTGTAGCAGTAGTTTTAAAATTCATTAAAACTAATGAATAATCATCAAATAATTACCTATCCCAAAAACAAACTATGAGCTGATTTAACTTACAATAATTGATAAATAAAAAATCTAACATATATTTCATATTTTCTTTTGCTGGTGTTTAACTAATATAAGCATACATCACACAGGGCTTATTTTTTTTTAAAAAACATGCAAAATGGTTTGCAATCAAAAGTTAATTAAAATAAGAAATATTTCTTCGGTGTTTTTATTACTTTTACTTTTAAAAATATGCGGGATAGCAATTAAATAATATACTTAAATTACAGCGGCATGTTTAAAATTAATGAACGTGGTTAATTAAATTGTAATATTAATAAAATCCTCTTTCTCAAAATTGAAATTTGTGTACAGTGAAATAATCTCTCCTAAAATCAGTGGTTACCATTATTGACATATTAGCTAGTTTTCTGTTAAAAAGCTGATTACTTATCGAATGTTTGTGAAAGATAGTTTGTATCTGTTGCTAAGGTGATGAAGAAAGTCTACTTGAAATTTCAGACGATCAGATGAAACTCATGGTAAAGTACAATTCTTAAACTAGGTTATAGGATTAATGCTGGTAGCAGCAATGATTAATTTTAATCGTTTAATAGCATTCTAATCGATCAAAAAATATGAGTCTCTTACTAAAGATATATCGAAAATTAATTTTAATCAGTCCTTCACTGTAAAAATATATATATATACTGCCAGTTTTCCGGTAGGAATCTGAAAAAATGGTTGCCCTTATCGTACCGGAATAATTTCCGACCCAGCTCGGAATAAAATCCGTAAAAATAAGGAAATAGTCCGTAAAATGGTATTTTACGGATTTTATTCCTATTTTACGGTTTTATTCCGAGCTGTGTTGGTAATTATTCCGGTACGATAAGGGCAACTATTTTTCCCATTCCTACCGGAAAACTGGCATTATTTTTTTTTTTTTTACAGTGTTGTATATAAACGTTAAACAGAAATTTCATCAACTTTCAAAAAATCAGATAGGGGGGGGGGGGGGGGAGGAAAGGGAGAGGTAAGTGCTTGAAAAAGGTAGTGTTCATAAGTATGCTAGTAAACATAGCTGCCAACTCTTCCGCTTTTCTGTACCACAAAAATTTAATAAAAGATTTTGCCGTATTTAATCGTCAGATTACGGTGATTTAAACAGGTGAAATTTACTATAATTTTTTTGTTGTACAAAAAAGCGTAAGATGTTGGCAGCTATGTAGTAAATGTTGGGGCGCGGTGTGTCCAGTGAATAGCATATCAGTTATATAAAAAAAAAAGTGAAATTTGAATCGTAGTTCACGAGTTCGAAACCAAGGCTTGCTAAAATGATCATACTCTCGTGCACAGAATCGCTATAATCAGACAAAATAAAAATAAAAATCGTATACATTAAAGTGATTCTCAAAGTGTAGTAGCAGTTAAAATAGGCACTGTTGACTTATCTCAAGAAACCAACCTCTCTTTGCACATAAATGAGGGGAACACAATTTTTTTTCATTTTTATGTAGAATCTAAATTATTATTAAAATATTTAAAAAAAAGGAACTCTCCTCTTAGAAGACGATTTCAATTCGGTTAAACAGCCACAGAAGCAATGCGCATTCAAGCATTCGAACTTCGTCCTACAGATGGCAACATCAAACATTTTTCTTTAGGGAAAGGAGAGGGGTTATGATATTTTCGTCTTATTTCCATTCCTTCACTAAATCAATTAAAAAAAATTAACTCCCCCACCAAAAAAGTTAAGTCCCCCTAAAAATTTACCCCCCCCCCCCTCTAAAAATTCAGATCCTCCATCTACAACATACGTCCTCTCCAAAGAACCCTGTGTTATAATATCACTTCCCACATTTAAAAAAAGTTTTCCTAAAAAAAAGTTATCTCTCCCTGACCCATCATACAATAGTATGATTAAAAATATCTAATGAGACAAAAAAATCATTTACTACTTCATTTCCGGTCAAAAATGTCTCTCCTTCCCCATCATACTATAATAGGATTCCACTTCCACCACCTCCACCTCCCTCTGAATCGAACACCCTTTTCTACACTACTCACTGATTTTTTTTATTATTATTATTATTATTCAAAGTGCTTTAATCCCATTCTATGTATAAGGGGAAAAAATTAATATACCGTAACGGCATAGCTGCCAACTTTTACGCTTTTTTGCTACCACTAAAATGTAACAGAGATTTTCGTCTTGTTTAATAGTGAGATTTCGACGATTAAATAAGACAACATTTACTATAAAATTTTAGTGGTAAGACGAAAGCATAAAAGTTGGCAGCTATTATATACCTTATGGAAACGACCTCCAAAAGAAACATTATTATTACTATCATTATTATTATTTTAGATGTGGTATCCATAGCTTCCAAACTTCCTGAGAATTCTTTAAAAATCAAAAAAACATATTTTGAACCAGAAACTTTACTTAAAAAAAAAAAATCTTTCAATTTTCGATGGATTCATATGAAAATTAGAAAACTTGTTAGTGGCAAGCTCAAATACTTATATTGAAAATTTGGTGTTAAAATAATAAAAAGTTCTTAAATTATTCCATATTTAAATTTTTTCAATAACAAATAATTGGCATATTTTAAAATGTCCCATGCGCATTTCTTTTGCAGAGACGCATAATATATATTAGAATGGAAGTTAGCATGAATTGTAAAAGTTTGATGAATGTATAAGCAGAAAAAATATATTTTTATAATTCTGCTTTGTTTCTTCTAAAGAAGTAGCTATATTTTTTCACATGCTTATAAATTTCTACACTAAAATACTTCTGAAATGCAACTTTTTATATGCAAACATTTATTTACTATTGTATAGAGGATATACAGTAGAAATTTAAAAAGAATCTGATGTGGAAAGTTTAAAAAGATAGAAATGTGCGTAAGTTTCAATTTTGAGAAATCAGCATTTAAAAAAAAAAAAAAAAAAAAAAACAGTATAAATATGTACAGTTTTTACAATATAAAAGGTTTTTTCTCTGCTAAGACGCGTCAGTATTGAAAAAACTATTTGCATCAGATGAATTTGAGCATCTATTTTGAAAATTCTCCTAATAATAAAAAAAAATCTATTTTTATACGAATTTCATTACTTTAAAAGTGCATCATCATCATGATGACTGAAATCAACTAAGGACCACTTTGAAACAAAACACATTCTACTAAAGAGAGATGTTGTAATGCCTGTTATGAAGGGGGCTGGTAGGTTTTAGTGGTAGGTTTATAGGTTTTAGTGGAAGTGAGGGGGGTGAATAGTTATTTAAAAGCGAAAATCATCATTAGATTAAACATTTTAAACAAAAAATCCCATAAAAATAAATTCAATCTGATCATCAGAAAGCTCAAAACGAGATAATTATTCTTTCTCAGCACCACATATCCCTTCTGAATAGTGGGTACTGTTGCTTGGTAACAATGGTTTCGAAACAAACAAATAAGAAGGTTTTAAATTTTCATACAGAAATCAGTATTCATTTTTGAACTATATATATATATATATATACAGTAAACTCTGTCTAAGGCGGAATCGATCGGGACTGAGAAAATTTTCCGTGGTAGACAATATTCCGGCTTATGCAAAAAAGCTCCCCCCCCCCCCCCCCCAAAAGAATCCCTCGAATTTGATGATTTTTTATTGATTTTCCTGACTCGAAAATCGGTTGAAAACTGAAATTTGGAAAGGTCTTTTGTCTTTATAGATAAATTAGAAACGCTATTCAATTTCTTAGTACTGCTGTAATACATGCGAATTGGAAGTTTACAAACACACACACACACACACAAAAAATACCCCCCTCCCCCTCAATAAACTTCGAGAATGAGACAGAACGCTATAACTTTGAACTTGAGTACATCCTTAAAGTATAATATATTGCACTTTCGAAAATATATATTTTGGTAAATGTTCATTCTAGTAGAAATGTTAATTTTTAAATATAATTTTGCATATGAAAAAATGGTACAAGCATAAATTCCTTAAAATTTAAACAGTTTCTGTCCTTTTGAATTAACTTTTTCAAAGTGTTACGGAATTTAACGAACATGCACGACATTGAGTATTTGACTTATCAGTTTTAAAGTTTAATAAACAAAATGCCTTTCATTTTTAAATTATCCTTTTTTCCGCCTTATGCAAAATTTTGGTTTCGATGGGACCTTAAAATGCTTTCCGTTTCCGCGTTAGACAGATTCCGCCTTATGCAGCATGAATTCGTGTAATTTTCTATGGGTTCGCCGGGACATGAAAATTTTTCCGCGGTAGACAGATTTCCGGCTTATACAGAGTCCGCCTTAGACAGAATTTACTGTATATATATATATGTATGTGCATACTATATATATATAAATAGATAGATTATTACATTTAATTCAACTTTATCCGGCTTCATACGTTTTTAGATAAGTTCTTGATTCTTATTATATTAGAATTTAATAGGGGTTTTATTTAAATTGATGTTTTGTAATTTTTTCTTGTGACAATTCTGTGCATTATTATTCGCCATCTCTAAATTTTGGAGTTTCGGTCAAATTATTTTTCGAGTCCGCTAATTTTTTTCATATTAGATATCCTCTGTATAAATTAAACATGTGCCGTCTTAACACTAGAGATTTTTGTCACATTTTGTTAAGAAAACTTGTAAGTTGTCTTTTTATTTTCAAATGTACTATATAAATATATTATATATACATATATACATATCATTTTAATGTATTTAATTTTTTATGTTATTTCTGGCTTCTTTTTCTCGATTTATTGTGTACGGTAGCCCAAATTTTGCATTTTCAGCTTGTTATAGCTTATGCAAGGATGAAACAGTACACGTTATTTGTGTAACTCAAGGTAATTGGGCCGCAGGATTCTGACTTGGTTCCACAAATATTCCATTTTTTCAGTGTGTACTATTACTTTCAATTTCATGTCTCACTTGTTATGATAATCTGTTTCAAAGAATATTATAAAGGTTAATACATCATTTTTAGTTTGCATAAAAAATCATGTATAATTTGAATATTAATTGATGTATTGCTTTATAGTGGTTATATATATATATATATATAAACTTCCACAATTGGCCAATAATTCTGAAATCAATATTAAACACATAAGACTGTATAGTCCAATGAAACACCTTATGAAAATTAAAAGTGAAAAAAAAAACTATATATATCTTCGTTTGAGAAAAATAATAAGAAGAAGGAGGAAATAATCATAAAGACAAATCTAATGGCTCACCAGATAAATACAGTCGTGGAAAAAAAAAAAAAAAAGTAAACACCCCCTACTAACTCTTCAACAAATTATCGTAGAAGAAAGTTACCGGTACCGAACGATTGAAAATAAAGTCTACTTTTAAATAGTGTATATAAATTTTGCTTAGGAGGCCATCTACATATTAAAACAAACCATAAATTATTTTTTTTTCAATAGCAATACCCAATTCTGACAGCATAAATGAACTCTACACCTTTCAATTAGCCTAAAAACCAATTTTTATGCAATTCGTACCATAAGTTTCCGAGAAATTAATTATTATAAAACGTGCGTATTTTAAGGGCTGTATCCAAATTGAAGTTCCGTAGTCGATTGTTAACCGAGAGAGCCTCCTTCTTGATCAAGGCACCTTAAGCAGTCAATGAAGCCTGTTAGACAACGGGACAGCAGAAGAAATTTCGAAATATCTACTCACTTCTATCATAGACGGCCCCTTAAACCATCATTTTGCCGTTTTTTTAAGCATAATTTGAAAACTATTTGGAAGAAAAATGTGAAATTTCGGATTTTCATAAAGCAGGACTTAATAAATCTAAATCCATCAAAAAAATTGTGGGTTGCAATTCATAATTTTTTCGAATATTAATTTCATAATTCATAATTCATATCATAAAATTATAAAAATTGCAAATTCAGCGTATTTATGTTTGGGCACATTAGTATTATTGCTACACAAAAAATTAGCACATTAGGAGCATAATTTAAGGAGATATAAATAAATATATGAAAATGTAATTTAACATTAGAAGCACTAAATTTTGAATGTTTATAATTCAAAAACTTATCATTCAAATGACTTGAAATTTGCTGTCTGGGCATAGGTTGAACTGAAGATTTGAAATATCTCGTTAAAATTGGGTATTGCCATTGAAAAAAATGAGGTTTGGGTTCGTTTTAATATGTAGATGGCCCCATAAGCAAATTTTATATACATCATTTAAAAGTAGACTTTATTTCCAATCATTCGGTGTCAGTAACGTCCGTGTACGATAATTTGTCGAAGAGTTAGTAGGGGGTGTTTACTTTTTTTTTTCCCACGACTGTACATGTTTCATATAGCTGCACTACAAACGTGAAGTCAATGCCTAAATTAATAGCTTCCCCACAGTATCCAACACTTTGAAAAACGCTATTTTCAAAAAAACGAATTTAATAGTTGGAAGACGGCTTCGGTACAATGCTGCCAGTGGGTTACTTTTCTTTAATTCATAATTCTTGATTGGCACCACTTTTCTGAAATGGTAATTCCCCTTGTTTTCGCCTTAATTAATATGTCATTAAATAAGGCGATATTTACTACGTCAAAAAAGTGGTGCCAATCAAGAAATCTGAATTTAATAAACAATTAAATTTAAAAAATCAAAAAACCCGCGAACTAATTAATTATTTCTCATCAATGTGAAACAATTTTTTTTTCAATTCCTACTAATAGCTCACACTCTCGCTATATATATCTTGTTCAAATTTTCAATCGTTAATAAAATACTTATTATTCATCCAATCAAGCTCAAATAATATTTTTTTAACTTGTAGTGGATGACACTTGATGTTAATCCAATTATTTTCAAATATTAATTCATTAATTAAATTTAATTAATTAATTTTCAATAATCGAGAAAGTCCCCTTCTTGATCAAGGCACTTTTAAGCGCCACTCAAAAGGAAAGAAGAATGGGAGAAAAAAAATTCTCTTATTGACCTAAGTAGGAATTGACTTAAAATATATTTTTTTTATTATTACCTACCTATCGTTTTTTTATTATTTACTTGTACTGATGACTTTTAAGTTGTGTTTAACTGTTAGTTCCTATCTATAAACACTGTTTTGATGAGGTCTATAGACGTCTATGACGGTTAGAGTTGCAGTAAAGCTAGAGATCCACAATATATACATAACTTCCAGGTTGTATAATATTTTAACGGAGCTTCTGACTGTAAAATAGTCAATGAAACATCTCCCTCGTTTTGAAAGACCTATCCAATAGTATGCCACTCAATAGGGTGCGTAATTTTTTTTTTTTTTATCCCTACCGACATTTTGTATTTTACGGCCACACTTTTGAATTTATAAAAACAAAACCTAGCCTATAACCATTGGGCCGTTAAGACGAATCGGTAGAGACCTCATTCATTAAAATCCATCCAGCCATTGGGATGTTTCGAGGGCATTGAGAAATCCACTTACACAGATACGCGTGAAACACATAACCCTTCTTTTCAGTCGGGTAAAAATGTAGCCCACTAGCAACACTGCTTCAGCAGTCGACGCCAACCTGTTGAAGTGAGTACTGTTTTTTTTTTTTTTTTTTTCTTTTTTAAACTCAGCATTGAGAAAGATAGTCTTGTAAACATATAGAAACATAGAATTTTTTTATGCTGTTTTTTAACACTTTCCAACATAGTTGAAAAGCATTAGAAATCCGGTTCATCTGTCTGTCTATCTGTCTGTCCGTGCTCTAACTTGCGTAAATATACTCCTATTTACATACATTTTTTATATGTAAATGAGGCTTACTATAGAATGTTCACTATGGAAAATGAACTGTATAGTCTTTAACCCTTTATGTACTGAATTATGAATTCATGAAAATTATATCTTCTAAAGCCTTTTCGTGATTTTTTGAAACTACATTAGAAGATTTACATATTCATTTAGTAAATTTTAGAAGGATTCATTAAATTTGAATTTATAGGGATTTTGTGCACTATTTATAACCCAACTCAAATCTTTTATTTTAAATATTTTTCTTAGTATTTTATAGAATTAGGAAATGCACAAATATAATGTTCTTACAATAGAAATATAGAAATATATCCGAATTGAGAAATCCCCCCCCCCCCCCCAACGCCAAGAAAGCTGAAAAGATGCAAAGGCAAAAGAAATCACCCTTTTAAAATATTTTTGTTTTGTGCAGCCAATAATGCTTTTGGAACAAAATAAAGTAATGCATCTATAACTCATTCTAAACTCTATTACTAGTAATCGATGTATTAAATGAATTTTATAACAAGCTATTTTAATGGATATGTATATTCCAGAGTACACTGTTATGTATTTTTAACATAACTTCTCTAAAGATTTAATTTTTACTCATCTGAAGACATGAAATTTCATTTTTTAGAAGCAAATATAATGAAAAATTTAAATATTTTCCAAAATCCAAGCAAAATGAAAATAATTAAGACTAACAGAGCCCAGAAGATAATAAATATGCATTTGATTGTGGTTCAAGTTATTTTGTCATGTATTCGTAGTATATCCAGCCAGAGAATATAACTTTTATACATTTGAAGGGATTAAGGCTGTTCTCAAATCCAAAGGGGCAACTTTCTGATATAAGTTTAAATTGATTTTTGTTCGAAAATGCATAAGACTAGCAGGTGTTGTTGTTCAGAAACTACGTTATCGAGCTGGGTTTTTTTTCCGTTTCTTTTGCAAACGCAATAGATCTTTCAGAAAAGAGTGTCAAATTGAACGTTTTGAACCGAATTTCCGCGCGAAAGGAGAAAAAGAGTCAGAAATTGAGAAAAAACGCCTTGGTCACGTGACCCATTTCGCTTATAACTCGATAGGTAATCTATTGATCAAAAAATGGAAAAAAAAACAGTACGATTCCAAATCACTTCCCTAGTCAGCTCTGTCAATTTTGTACCGTTACATTTATAAATGTGTTAGTGAATGTGTAAAAACGTTTTGCGCTAGTTGACATAAGCAGTTGAGAACAACCTTAAATTGTATTTTTGCAAAGAAATAATAAAAAAGCACAACAAATCATGCATCATACATAGGTTATTAAACACTTTCCAATACAAACAGAATATTTTTAAAAAACTTTTTTTTCCTAGAATAAAATGAGAAGGTTAAATAAGCAACTTACGAGGGGGCATCAATAAGTTTTTGCCCTTACATAGAAATAATTGAGTAAAATTTATGAAATAGCTACATTGTTCTAGTCCTTTTCGGCATTTTTCTAACTTTTGCCGACCCCCACATGTGACATATTGTTGAAAAGGCTTGTGACCACTTATTCATGTTATGCACCCTCCGAGGCCGTCCCCCCCAAATTTTGCCCCCTGGCGGCATGAAAGGTGTCTGCAAAATTTAAAAAAGTGCCCCCCCCCCCCGAGGGCAAATTGCTGTGAGGGGCTCAGGATGTGCATAACATGAATAAGTGGTCACAGGCTTTTTCAACAATATGTCATACGTGAGGTTCGGTAAAAGTAAGAAAAATACCCTCCATTTATGGTCCACTATCCTGGAATATATCTACCTCCTGGAATATACCCTCCCCCTTTTTTTGGAAATACCGTTTTCAGAAAAGTATTACTGTGCACGGTGACTATATGGAAAAGGAATAATACAATGTAGCAATTTCATAAATTTCACTCAATTATTTCTATATGAGGTCAAAACTTATAGATACCCTCTCTTAAAAAACACATAATTTAGAAAAAGTCCATTTTCAGTAATGTGTGGAAATTCTAGAATTTATACACCCTAAGTAAATGCACTGTATTTGCTGTATACTAATAATTATCATTCAAATTATTGTTTTCCATATGGAACTGGGCTTTCTTTTGAAAATCGGGTATACCCGAACCCGACACTCCCCACCTCAAGAAAAAGAGTCAATCCGAACTGAACGTGACCATCAGAAAAAAAAAAAAAAAAAAAAAAAAAAAAGAGAAAAAAAAAGAAAAGAAAGAAAGAAAAACTAAACCAACCTTACCCAAAACTGACCTGTAGCTCGAATAGCGGCACCCGACCGAATGTATGTCTTTAATTTAGGCATTGTTTCGTGTTTTTATTCATACAGTGCAGCGATTTGCCATGATATATGTATGACTATATTTGTAAAGTAATGTGAGATACGTTAAAACTGAAAAACAAGGTGATAAATGAAAGCTTTACAAAGTTTATGTTAGCTCAAATAAATCCTGTTTTAGAATCTTCTAATACACGTTTTTTATTTATTTTTTTATTTTTTACAAATCACATTCTCTAGACGCAGCTGGTGAAGAACGAGAAAATAATAAACAGAAAATGAGCAAATAATATCAATCACTCATCATGCAGTAACGGTTCAATCTCTCCAGACGAGTTATGGAAGGGGGAAAGGTGAAACAAGTACATGCCAGTTATGGCTTTTCTGAATAGCGCGCTTTTACGTACAATCGAAGAAACTTTCGTAACAGGAAATCAAGAAAGAAAAGTCATGCGTTGCGCCTTAGTGCAAGCGTTTTCCAACTGATGTAGCGCGCGCTTTTTTAAGCATGGGAGCCGGCAGAAAAAAAATCTAGAGAGGGGCAAGATTTTGGAACGGTTGTGGCTCTAGTCCGCAGTCCGGGCTGCATTTTTTTTTCTAACGGAGAACATAAAAAAATAGCTAAAATACGAATTTTTTGTCCGAATTTCTCGTGCAATACAAATCTTAAACATACCAGCATGAAAAGCAATAAAAAATGTTAAATATTCAAAAAATAAAATTCTTCCAGCATTTTTCAAAAGAAAGAATTGAATCTGTTAATTTTTTTTATTCGTCAGGGGACTATACTATGTTTTTCTGACCTTCCCACCCCGTTTCATATAAATTTGAAACACATGAACGTAGAAATAATATTAAAATTTGTCTTCCACGTGGGGTTTAGGAGTTTGGGGTAGAGCCCTAGATGAAAATTTTTAGTTGCTTTTCTGCTAGCGTTTAATTATGTTAAGTTACTTGGGTATAGTGTTACCAGGCCCAACGTCACAGAAAAGCAGGAGATCGAGACAAAAAAAAGCAGGACAGCGGCTTTTTAATCGAGACAAAAATTTACAGTAAACTCTATGAAAACGGTTTAACAGAATCGTATTTTAAACGGTTTTGTTCCGTACCCCCGTATGATGGAATTACTATACTTTATACAATTATAACTGCTAATACAAATGCCTGCTTAAAACGGAATGTTTCTCTGGTGCCTTGTGAATACGTCCTTAGCCGTTATTACACTAACTCAAAAATTGTATACAGTAAAACCCGTGAAAACAGAATATCTAAGGGCTGAAACAAAATTCTAATTTAGGTGGTATAATTGTACAGCATGGGCGGTGAAAGTTTTACTTTTGAAACATAATTCCGTTATACACAGTTTTCGTTTACGCAGGATTTAATGAGCAAAGTACATTAAAAACAGAATCGTTAGGAGTCACGAAAATTCATTTTTAGCTCACAGGTTATAAAAGCCTGAGAGCTAATGTGCCCGCCAATTCTGTATGTACGTATGTACGTAACGCGATAACCCTTGATAGAAATATCCGATTTGTTTCAAATTTTTTTCTAGGTTCATTCTGATAAGTAAGCTTCCCTGATTAGTTTTGGGGGTTTATTAGTTAAGTATAAAGGTGGAATGGGGGGCTTATAATTATCAGATTTTCTTCCAACTCTGGTATAACGGTTAATTCTGATAAGGCGCTTCCCTGATTAAATTTGGAAGTTCATTGGTTAAATATAAAGGGGGGAAAGGGGAGAGGGCTAATCCCCCCTTAATTTATGTTTCGAGGGGCATTATTCCTTGAAATAAGAGTATAATATATAATTAGTGTGAATAGCCTGTGAGCTCAATGCCATCAGTTTAACTGGGCACTTTTCTTTTTTTATTATACAGGTTGCCGTCTAAGCAGGTATTCCTTTGGAAGGAACTGTTAAAATTTCCCGTTACATACAGGTATGTTTACACAGCTTTTACTGTATTAAGTTCCTATAGATGCAGACTAGCAATTAGCATGATACTAAAAGAAATTTAAAAGAATCTGTTGCATCATGAAAAATCAGGACTTTTGGTGTCCCGCGCAGTGGTTACGCAGGACAGGTCTTGGAGCCCTCGAAACGGGAACACATGACAGCACTACTTGCGTTAGAATAAATTTTACTATTTTCTTTTTTTTTTTTCCTTTTCTTTTTTTTTTTTTTTTTTTTTTTTGTAATCATCAGAGATAAGGATAATTTAGTTAAATGTATTTGAAAAACCAGGGAGGGACAATGGCTTTCTCTTGCCACCTCTTGCCGACACCTGTGGTTCGAATATTTTTTATACATAACTTTAAAGCACATACAAATCATACGCTAGAAAATATATCCTAAACAATCATGACAACTGTATCAATTTATTATTCTGTGTTTTTAAGCAATTCAACATAAAAAAAAAGGAATTTACGTCTTCAGCTTTCAGTGGCATAGCGTCAGGGGATGCTGCATCATTTTATTACCAGTATTATCATATACTAAATTTGGCCTTATTTAATATTTGGACGTTATAAGATTAAATAAGGCAAATTTAGTGAAATAATAATAGTTGTATAATAATACTGGTAATAAAATGATGCAGCATTCACTTACGCTACAGCTCCACCAAGTGGCCGAGAGGTTTTGCTCTCAAAGCTGGTAGGCGGGAGGTGCTGGGTTCGAACCCAATCGCGCCCGTCGGCCTTAAAGTTTGGAGTTTTCTTGGTTTTCTTCGAACCTTCGGAAACCTTGTGTAAATACGAGTTTGGTTCTCTTAGCAAGACCCCACGGAGGGCACTCCCCCTAGGGCCTATATCCCTCGAGTAGATAATCGGCCGTCAAAAATCAACACAACCTAAAGCTGGTAGACGGAAGGTGCTAGGTTCAAACCCAATCGCGCCCGTCGGCCTAATCTGTCGGAGTTTTCCGTGGTTTTCTTCGAACATTGGATTTCCTTGCGCAAATACGGGTTAGACCCCCACGGAGGGCATCCGCCCTTTTGGGCCCATATCCCACGTGTAGACAATTGACCATCATGAACAATTCAATAAACAAACGCTACGCCATTGTCAACTTTTCAATAGAACTGCACATCTATGTCTGTCTGTTTCATTCGTATTTTAACTTTAGTAAAATGTTCCATTCATGAGAAATTTAAGTATGATATTCAGGATGACTATAGTATGTTTTATAAAGCAAATGGTCATAATAATGCTGACAACTCTTTTACAAGACCACAGAAAATAATAAAAACGTAAATATGCGTTTTGTAGTCGACCATATTTTGTTTTAATTGCGATGAGCCAGTTTTATATCTCTAGAATGTTGCCAGTTTTATATCTCTAGAAAATGGTAAAAAAAATTGACAGAAACTTATTTTGGCTTTTCCAGCCAACGTTGCCTTTCACATCCTAGTAAACTATGTTCAAAGAGCCAGTACTGCCTTCGTTAACGAACTTTCTTTAAAAATAGTTCATAAATATTATTTTCCTTCTGTATTTGTATAACATGCATGTGGGTCGATATTTTGTGGCATAAAGCGCACCAAAACAGCGAAATTTCTGAAGCAAATTGAAAGTGTAAGCTGAGATAAATTCTCGAAATTTTTAAGTCATACATACTAAAAAAGGAATAAATACTAAATAAAAAAAAAATTAAATCCCCGACTGCGTAAAAAGTGAGCTAATTAATTACTTCTCACCAGTTTGAAACTATTTTTTATATTACTTACCTATATATATATATTTTTTACTTGTATTGATGACATTTAAGTTGAGTTTAATTGTTAGTTCCTATCTATAAACACTTTTTTGATTATGCCTATAGATGTCTATGAAGGTTAGAGTTGCAGTAAAGCTAGAGATCCTACCTACAAAACTTCCAGGTTGTGTAATATTTGAACGGAGCTTTTGACTGTAAAATAGTCAATGAAACATCGTCTTCATTTTGAAAGTCCTATCCAATGATATGCCACTCAATAGGGTGCGTAAAAATTTTTTTCGTCTCTACCACCATTTTGTATTTTACGACCACGATTTTGAATTTATAAAAACAAAACCTAGCCTATAACCATCGGACGGTTAAGACAAATCGATAGAGACATCATTCATTAAACTCCACCCAGCCGTTGGAATGTTTCGAGGGTATAAAGAAATCCACATACCCAGATACGCATGAAACACTTAACCTTTCTTGGCAGTCGGGTAAAAAGGACAAATGCGAGCAAGACTTGCACCCTGACGTTTCCGAATCGTTATATGATATTAAGGTCGTAAAGCTTATTAAGGACTAGTTTTACCAGGTGTCCAGATTTACGCGGGATGTCCTGATTTTCAATGGCTCAAAGACCTGTCCCGTATAAGAGGCATTCTCACAAACTTTCAACTTTCAGGAATAAAAATCTGGTGAAATTAAACTTAATAAAATAACATTTTAAACTTATAGACGAATGCCTTAATGATTCAAAATAAAGAAAAAGTTGTCTGCAGCGATGATTTTTTTTATTTAACTTAGGTTTAAGTTAAACTAGCGAGTTTAACTTTCCTTACCATTCTACCTCTCTAACTTTTTATTTTCTTCTAAATTTTTACTTATAACGAATTTGCATAGTACTCACAGAACATTCAAATAAGAAATAATAACAATGTAGTATTTTTAGTAAAAAATTTTGGCATAACATTGTCTTAAAGGGATGTTAACACTAGAACGCCTGAAAGGAGTCGATTCGACTCCCACCGTATGATTAAATGTCAACTGGGACCAGAAATTTTTTCATAAAATAAGTTAAATTTAAACCACGGAGATTTATTTTAAATAAATCAGACAAACCGTTTTAAATAAAAATTCTGGTGTCAAATATTTTTATGAAACTTGAATAAAATTTCCGGGCGTTCTAGTGTTAAACCCTTGAGGGGCAAGCAATTACGTTTGCGAAATGCTGCATTCCCACCAAAGTTAGAAAAGTAAAATTTAATAATTTTTTTTCTTGTGTAAAACTTCATTAATCGTAGGTGGTATATAATATATACCGGTGCCCCTCAAGGGGTTAAAGAAGGGACGGTAAGGAAAAAAAAAGGGGACGGTAATGGAAAAAAAAACGGATGGCAAAGATGGGAGGGTAAGGAAAATTACCACATATTTTTAGGAAAATCATGTTAAGACTAAGTGATAGTCAAAATACTCATGGATTTTTCTCAGAAGTTATTTACATTGGGTTAAATTTTTCAAAAATTTTAATTTACTTCGAAAAGTGCAGGAATAAACCTTGGAGACGGTAACACTACCAATAAAGCTACGATGCTTGAAATTGATATTTAAATGGTGTCTTAAATTCTGCAGTAAATTTCCTGTCAAAGAATTTTAGTCATTCTTTATCTCGCATACCTCAGCATGAGAAACAAGTTGAATAAAATTCTGTAGCTGCATCTGATGTGACTTTCTGTATAATTTTAGCAAGAGGGACGCGTAAGGAATCTAAAATCCAGGGACAGAGATAAAAAAAGAATAACAACCGTAAAAATGTGTGCAAGTTAATTTTTTGCTACATATTTATACAAAACAATAGTCCCAATTTCTGAAGAAAAAAAATACATCGGAGTATTTTTATTGAAACAATTTTGTACAGACAGGTCCAAACTTAAAAATCAGCATCAAGGACACGGCATAAGAAAAAAAAAAAAAAAAAAACCAAGAGTATACACTAAAATAAGAATTATTATTCAGGGACTTAAAAGTCAAAATTACGTGAGAATGCCTCATAACCACTTCGCGGGACGTCAAAAATCCCGATTTTTCATGCTGCACAAAAAATTGTTTAAATTTCTTTTAGTAACACGCTATTCGTTTGTCTGCATCGAGTGGAAATTTAATACGCTAGAACCTGTGAACACAGAGCGTATGTATAACGAATTTTTTTTAGTTTCTTCTAAAGGATTATCTTAAAAACATACTTGACTATAGGCGGAAACATATTTAAAACGAAATTTTTTGACGTGTACAGAAATTCTCTTTTTAAAAATGTTACTATGCTTTTTTCATCAAACCTTTTGTAAACGAAACATGTTTATAACGGAATTCTGTTTTCAAAATACTATACGATAGAAATACTATACAATTATACTTGTTAAAAGGAAATTTTGTTTCAGTCTCAAGCGATTCCACATGTTTTACTGTATATGAGGTTGTCATGCTTATTTAGTTTAATAAAACCTGCTAAGACAAAATTGCATATGACAGGTGTAAAATTCAGTTTTAAACAGGCTATCGTCTCAACAGATATAACTGAATGGTATTCCTACCGTGGAGACCATGAAATTTTTATGTTTAAGGCAGGATTCCGTTATAGAAAGGTTCGGTCTCCATATGATGTACTCTATTTTTATGTCCCTATTTAGAAGCCGCTGTCCCGCCTTTTTTGTCTCCATTTCCCGCTTTTTGTTACGGTAGACCTGGCAACAGTAGTAAGGACCTAATTTCTTAACTAATATACAAAAAAATCGGTTACAATACGTTAAGGGGTCACAGCACTCTTAAAGCTTTAAAATTTTCGAAATTTTAATTTTTTTTAGATGTTAAACTCCTATCTTTTCTGAACGTTTTGATATAATTGTTTCCTTGAAATTTCCATTAGAACAGAAATTATGGCTTTTAGAATTATATCCGCCCAATAGCTGAAGCGGCGTTTCCGAAACTATGAAGTCATTTTTCTCCAAATGACGTTTTTGGGTATAATGCGCACGATATCTCAAAATCTTCTGAATATTTTTTCATGAATTTTTCAAAACGTGCGTTTCATGTTAGTCTGTATAAACTGAATCTAAAATTTCCTTTTTATTGTTCAACAAAATATTTTTTTAGGTGATTATGTTATTGAAATTTTCTAAATTTTGCATTAGCTAAATACAACTTTGTATTAAAAATATAAAAATGCGTTAAATACAAATTTATTTAAGTTCAGGTAATTATTACAATCTGAAGTATATACAGAACCAGAATTTTCATTCTAGTTGCAAAATTTATTTTGTAATCCTGCGCGTAATCTGTCTTTCTGCTCGTCAAATGATTTTGGAGTTTTTTTTTCCTTTACACGTTAAGATAAAACTTTCTTTCGTGTCAAATTTCTAGGTTCTTGATCAACTGGAAGTACCCTAGGCGTTTTATCCTCAAAACTTATAAGGTACTTCCTTTGACTTAGAACCTTGAAATTTGACACAAAGGGAGGTCTTATAGAACATGTAAAGGAAAAAATTCGAAGATCCTTAATTTATAATTTTATGTCGATTTATTACGTGATTTTTCATAATGGAGATTTCATAAAACGTTATTTTAATCAATTACCCGCTGGTATTGCGTTGATGCAACGGTTAAAATAATTGCTCATTCTTAACCCATTAACCGCCAAAACTATTAAGATAGAAATTTTGAAATTTCCTGTTGAAAGTATCTTCCCACCACACATTCAGTAAGGTAAATTTCGCTTTACGAAAATAGCAAAATTCCTGCCAATAAATAAGACATTTTTTTTAATTCTAAAATAGTGGTGCCAATGTAATTAATCCATTGCATGAGCAATTATTTTGACTGTTGCGTGAACGCAACGTCAGCGGTTAATGGGTTAAATCAATAACTTTGCCACCACTATTTTAGAATGAAAAAAATTGCCTTATTTATTAGCGGAAATTTTGCTCTTTCAATAAAACGAAGAATACCTTTCTGAATTTGTGGTGGCAAACGACTTTCAACAAGAAATTTGTAAATTCCTGTCATAGTTAATCCTTTTTGTCCCAAATTATGAATTCATGAAAATTTCATCTTCTAAAGCGTTTTTCGTAAATTTTTGAAACTATATAAGATGACTTACACTATCATTTAATAAATTTTAGAAGGATTTTGACAATTAAAATTCATTAATTAAATTTGAATTTATAGGGATTTTGTGGAATATTTATAACTCCATTCAAATCTTTTATTTAAAATATTTGTTTTAGTATTTTGTACAATTAGGAAATGTACAAATATAATGTTCTTACTATAGAAATAGAAAAATATTTCCGCACTGAAACTTCACCTCATCCCCCAGCCCCCAAACGCAAAGAAAGCTGAAAAGATAAAAGGGCGAATGAAATCATCTTTTAAAAATATTTTCGTTTTGTGCAACCAATAATGCTTTTGGAACAAGGTAAAGTAAACCATCTACAACGCATTCTAAATTGTATTACTACTAATCGATGTATTAAATGAATTTTATATCAAGTTATTTTAATGGCACTTTAAGTACCGTAGGGGTGTAAAGGGATAATGGGTTAAGGAAGTAATTTTTATTGCATTAAGTTAGAAGATTGGAATTTTTACACGTCTATGGGGCCATGGACCTCATTATTTGATATTATTTTCAACTTGATACCCTCAGCTGTTCCTGAACAAAAAGGTCTTGACAGACAAACAGACAATAGAGCGAGACTATGATCCGTTTTTACTTTTGAGGCACAAATCCCTAACAAGGAAGAAAATTTAAACGTACGGGAAAGATTTAAACTTAATCGGGTAGTATATCATATATTACATCTATTGACAGTATATCATCATACTCAAAATTATTTATGAATAATTTGAACATTTCAAATTTTATTATAGCATTACATTTTTAAATACAAATTAAAATTAGTTCAAAAGTTATTAACCGCATCCCTTACCAATTAAAAAAAAAAAAAAAAAAAAAAAAAAAAAAAAAAAGAAAGAAAAGAAAAGAAAAAAAATCATCACATTTTTTTTGCAATCACATCGTTCCATTTCATATCACAAATCTTGGAAAACTGCCAATCAAATATTACGTATAATTTAATTATATATAATTTATAATATTATATAAGAATATTTTCTTTCTTTTGAAGCTTCTGGCCGAGTAAAAACGTGATAAAACAAATCGTAGTGACAAATTATGCCACGCCCAAGTTTTCTCGGGATAATAATTAATTGTAATACATACGAACCCGATATAACTCGGGACAGGTTTCGAAAATGACAGCATTCTCATAAAAAACCTACAAAAAAAATCGAAAAAGTAAAAAAAAAGTGCTTTGTAGAGATCAACCTCAGCTATCCAATGAAAAAAAAATCGTTTAAAAATATTCAAATGCAAACGAGATATCTTAAAAAAATTCTCCCATTGAATTAACATTAGCGAACGGTTGTTTTCCCGTGACTGAAATAGCCCCTTAAATAAAAAGAAAAAAGAATAGTGTAATGTTCTTAATTGCCAGTCACATTTTGAAGAGAAAATTACCCGAAAAATTTAACAGTAAATACTCCTCAAGTATTTTTGAATTTCATATTAATTAGTTGAAATTAATTATATCAATTACATTATTTCAGTTACACCTAAGTAGTTTAAATCTTGTTAAAATACCAAATTAATTAAAGTATTTGTATTTTTTTTTTATCGTTAAAAGGTGTATTTTTAAATTGAATGGACTCGTTTTATTAATTTTGAATTTGAGCATGAATTTCACTCATTTTCGAGAAGTTTAATTTGAGTTTGAATTTGTTCAGTTTTTTAGTGAGTTTGCCCAACACTGCATATAGATAATTTAGAAAAGTTTTTTGTCTTATTGACACACTTTTATAGTGTCCACTAATGTTTTCAGCCATTAAAATTAAAGCAAATATAACAACATAATACTATATTTACCTATGAGGCTCCACTAGTGTAATTACGCAAAAAAAAATCTTCCCAAAAGTTTCCTTTAATTCATATTTTCTTGTGACGAAATTTTATTCCAATCGGTTACAAAAACTTTCTCCCGCCTTCTTTGAAAAAGAAAAGAACACGAGTAAGAGAATCGTTTAAAAACACTGCTTTTGATCCTCTGTCCACACTAAAACTGCTGCTTGTTTAATTCGACAATTATATTTTTCGCTTTATGGCTGTTTTTAACTGCTCAGCTCAACAAGCACAAAACGTTTTGAACCATTTACAAATTCATTTTTTAGCGGAAAGATATAAAATTGGAAAGCCAGGTCATGGAAGCGATTTGGAATCGAGCTGTTTTTTCCATTTTTGGATCAAAAAATTACCTATTGAGTTATAAGCAATTTTGGTCACGTGATAAAGACGATTTTCGCCCTTCACGGACTGGTTTTTCTGCTTTCTTCGGGAACTTCGGTTCAAAACGTCATCTTTGACACTATTTTTTGAAAGATCTTTTGTGTTTAGAAAAAAACGGAAAAAATAGCTCGAGGACATAGTTTCTGAACAACAACACCTGCTAGTTTCATGCATTTCCGAACAAAAATAAATTAAAACTTATGTCAGAAAGTTGCCCTTTTGGATTTGAGAACAGCCTTAAACGATTTTTTCTTACGGATAGTGGATGCATGTGCGCCGAACATGTATTAATTAGTATTTCATGGAAAAATAGTTTCACATCCAATTTTCGTTTTTTCCAGGAAAAAACCCCTCATAATTCAGTGTACAGTAGCGCAGTGCAGTCGTTAAAATTGTCACATCTGGTATTGCTAAAGAAACCACCCTGTACTTGCCGCATCTGTACGAGCAGAGAGTAATTAATTATATTTTTGCTCTGTGTGTAAGCAAGGTAATTTTTCTTCTTAGGTGTAACTGTAGTATTGAAAACTAGCACATCTGCACGTCTCAAGTCATTACTTCTCATATTCATTCGTTCTTTCGGCAAAGCGATTATATTCGGCAAAACGACTTATCTATTTATTTTAATTATATATATTGTGTGTCCACGTATAACTCGACCGACCTTTATTTTCGCAACCGTTGGTCCTAGACGCATACTTCCAATTACAAAAATGGTTTAAATAAGTTAAAGAGTTATTTTTAAAGCGATTTGGGTCAAGAAAAACTTATATTAAAAAATTATGAAATAAAAAAATTTATACGGTCCCCCGGTACAATAAGTTATATTTAGCAAAATTTTCTTGTTACACTGACAAGTAAGACAAAAAAAAGTCCCGATATTCCACGATTAACATTGACCGGGTAATAACTGTTTAAAGTTCGAGCATATTTTTTGCTGCAAATTAAGGGTCATTCACAAATTTAGTAGAAATATAATTTCGTCAGATATATTAAAAAAATGGTTGAGAGTAAAATTAACATTGCAATATAAATTTGAAATCTTTAATCATTCTGACATATTAATGCAAAATATACAATTTGTAATAAAAATATAAGAGGGGAAAAAAAAGTTTTTGCTAAGTAAAATGAAGAAAATTAACAGTTTTAGCTTTTGGTAATTGATTCTCATGTATTCCGTACCACTGAATCCGAAATTTACCTTCATTTTTTACCATCACCTAAGGAATTTTACCCCACCAGTGGCCGAGAGGTTCTGCTCTCGAAGCTGGTAGACGGGAGGTGCTGGGTTCGATCCCAATCGCGCCCGTCGGCCTAATCGTTCGGAGTTTTCGTGGTTTTCTTCGAGCCGTGGATCTTCCATGCGTTAATACGGATTAGGTTCCCTTAGAAAGACCCCCCACGGAGGGCACTCCCCCCGGGCCTATATCCCTCGTGTAGATAATTGGCCGTCAAAAATCAGCCCAACCCAACCCTAAGGATTTTTTGCAAATCGTAAATTTTAAAGTTAAAAAAAGAAAAAATAGAAAAAAATTGATACTATAAAATAGCTGAGAGTAAAATTAACATCTCAATATAAATTTGAAATCTTTAATCATTCGGATATATTAATGCAAAATATACAATTTGAAATAAAAATATAAGTAGAAAAAAATGTTGTGTTTTTAACTTCGGATAATTTATTTTTATGTATTTTTTACCGCTGAATCCGTAAATGACCTTAATTTTTAACCATCACGTCAGGTTGGTTGGTTGGTTGTATTTATGTCGGCCAATTATCAGCACGTGGGATATAGGCCCTAAGGGGGGGGGGGAGTGCCTTCCGTGGAGGTCTTTTTAAGGGGACCTAACCCGTATTAACGCTTGGAGAACCAAGGTTCGAAGAAAAACACGAAAACTCCGAACGATTAAGCCGACGGGCGCGATTGGGATCGAACCCAGCACCTTCCGTCTACCAGCTTCGAGAGCAGAACCTCTCGGCCACTGGTGGGGCCCATCACGTCAGGATTTTTCGCAATTTGTAAATTTCAAAGTTAAAATTGAACCTCCTCCCTTATCTCATCGGACTCCTCAGCTGTTTAGCTGTAAGAATCCCAGTATAAGCCAAAAAATTGAATAAGTTATTGCATTAAATCTAATAAAATTAAATTAAAAAAGTTTTACATCTGTTTTATAGTATCAGATTTTCGCTATATTTCAACTTTGACATTTACGATTTGCAAAAAAAATTTCTAACGTGATAGTTAAAAATGAAGGTCATTTTCAGATTTAGTGCTAAAATGAGCATAAAAAATCAATTATTAAAAGTTAAAAAATAGTCATCTTCTCTATATTATTGTATCCGATTTTTGTTATTTTTTAACTTTGACAATTTATGATTTGCGAAAAATCCTGATATGATGGTTAAAAATTAAGTAAATTTTCGGATTCAGTGCTGAAAATTACATAAAAGTAAAAAAAACACAACCATCGCAGTCTTGTGTTATCTAATCTAAAACTTTTTCTTAAACTTCTTGGCGGTAATCTATCCGAATTTTTTTGTGTTACCCTGTAAAATAAGTATAAATGGCAACCACCGAAATTCACAATATTAGATTGTCATCGGATGTATGTCAGTATGTAAAATTTAATCTCGATCGGATATTTGAAAGGGAGTTAAAGTTCGAGTACAAATTTTGAACTGGAAAAACATACATACGACCGTTGAAATTAAATAAAAACTTATAAAAATAACATAATTTTTGTTAAAAAAACCCATGAAAAGAAGCAGTCTCATATCCTTACAAAATAAAACATAAGTTAAAATACAATTATTTTAGTCAATCTGAAACTTAATAAAAGTTAACTCAAACGTAATGTTTGTACGACTTTTTTCAAAGCGCAGATACAATGAAATAAGTTCTTCGAATACTTTAAGCACTTGGTATATGACCCCACAAAACATGGAGGAACTCATCTGTGTTCGGATGCAGTAAAGTCATGCATTTTTAAAGTTTCATAACTCGCTCGATTTTAGTGTTATATGAACGAGACTTATTTTTGTCTTGCTTGTCAGTGTAATAGGAAACTTTTACTAAATATAACTTTTAGGACCGGGGGACCGTATAAAAAATTAAATTTCGTAATTTTTTCAGAAATGTTTTATTGACCCAAATCGCTTTGAAAATAATTCTTTACCTTATTCAAACCATTTTTGTAACTGGAAATATACATCTAGGACCAACGGTTGCGAAAATAAATTACGGTCAGGTTATACGTGGACACACTGTATATTTATCAACTCTTGAATCGGGATTTGCCGTGTTTTCTTTTAAAACGGGTAAATAGATACCGCTTATTTAAAAAAAAAAAAAAAAAAAAAAAAAAAAAATATATATATATATACCGAAAATTTCAGAAGCTGAGATATTAATTTTTTTTTAATATACGGGAGACTGGGGTGGGTTGACCATAGGGGAGGCTTGACCCATCCTTCAATTTTCATAGTTAAAAAAAAAATTCAGAGTTTAAGCAATAGGTGGCAACCAAAGCTACTGAAATGCACAAACAATAGTCTTTATTTCATGCAAATAATTGAAACAGGTGTGGAAATATCAATTGTGAAAATTTTTCAGCTTAAAAAGTGCCTTTTTTCGAAACATTTTGTAAGATATTTTTATATAAAATAAATATATCATAGAAATTTAAGGCTCCTGTCCCTGCAGACGAAGGCACTCGCGATCTAATGCTAAACCTCTGGGGAGGTTATTTTCTAATATCTCGTTTACATTTCGACATTTTTTATTTTTATTTATTTATTTATTTTTTTTTTCTGGCATTGGAGATCTGAGGTCCATCCCTACATCACTCCTTTTTTACTTTTTCGATTTTTGTTGCAGATATTTTTTATAAAGTTACTTTCACTTTCGAAACCGGTTCCGAAAATGAAAGCGTCATTCTAAAATATATTAGCAACCAAAATCGAAAAAGTAAAAAATCCCTGCCTGCTTGGCCTACATGCACAGGTAGATTTTAAAGTTAAGAACTAATCTCAAGAACAAAAACTAAATCATGATTAGAGATAAACCAAATTTAACAATTTTATCTGACCGCTTTTGGCGAGTTTTAATTTCATTTTTATATAAGAGCTGGTTTTATCAGAATCATGTGAAGGCGGTATTAAAAAAAAAAAAAACTTTTCCATGCTCAACAACTCGAAATTTTCTAACACAGTTTCAGATTCATTTTTAAAAGAAAAAACATGAAACTTGCTGACATGATTTTTGAAGAGATTTATAAGCGACCCTTTTTTGTTTGTTTGTTTTTTCGTTCAATTAACACGTTCACGTCGGCGCGGTGGGTCACACTTGACTGTCTCAGAGTTGTCAAGTCTCCGGCTTTTTTCACACCACTATTATTTTAGAGAAAATGTTGTTTCTTTAAATCGCCCAATTGTTCTAATTAAATAAAACAACATTTTCTGTATTAAAATACTGGTATCCAAAAAGCCGGAGACAGTCGAGCGTGGCCCACCGCGCTGGCGTGAACGTGTTAATTAGAACTTGATTTATAAACAAATATTTTCTCAGTAGGACAATACTTTTCGTTTCCAACACAATCGCTTCGGGACATTAGGTTCAAAATGCCCAATTTGGCATACTTTTTTGAAATATATTCTGGCTCTATCAAAAAATCGACCATTATGGTATATTATATAGTTTCTGAATAAGAAAACCTACCAATTGGATGCATTTCACAGCAAAAATGAATTTAAAAATGAGTGGGAAAATAAGCAGTTTGGATTTGAGCGTACCCTTAAAACGAAGATTTTTTCTTCAATCGCTATGTATTTTTAATTTTTTTTTTCTGTAAGAATTGGTCCTATCAAAAATCAATTTAAAGTTGTAGATAATATTAAGAATATATATAATAAATTCATGCGGATTCTATATCTTGTGAATTAACGAAGTTATGGAATTTTCTCTTCTTCAACCAACCCCCTATTTTTTTGTTTTCGATTTTTTTTTCTTTGCCGTACGAATTGGTCCTATCATAAACTTGTCAATATAAAAGTTGTAGATAATATTAAGAAGATTTATAATAAATTTAATTGGATTTGATATCTTGATAATTGACGAAGTTATGATATTTTTCTCCCCAAAACCCTATTTTTTGCCCCTCTTGAGCCCATTTTTCATTTTATCAAAAATCTGTCATACATAAATTTTTGGCCCTTTTTTTAGAAGTAATAATGACTTTAAACTGATTCGATATGTATTATAATTAAGAGATTATGGAGTTTTTTCGGCTGCCACAAAACCCCTCCCTATTTCCACCCCCTTGGTCCGACTTTGCTCATTAACGAACTTGACCGAGAGTTTATGCCCCTTGATTTTATGTATCAGTTTGGAAGAGATTTGTGCATATTTAAAATGATCATATTACTGTACTACTATTTAGTTAATTGTTCATTTTTTTTCTTTAAATTTAATACTAATATAATACTGTTCTTAATTTTATATATGAACAATAATATTTAATGTTATAATTTCATCATAGTTGTTACATTCATTATATCTCCTTTTAGATTATATAGTACAGTAGGTAATATTATGAATAGAATGAGATTATGTCAATTTACCTTTTACTCTGCAATTTTGATATAACTATCGAGTTCTAAAACATCAATTGTGATTTTTATGGGGAAGTCTTTGCATTGTAGTTTCTGGTGGTTTTGTTATGATTTTTATTGGTGGTTTAAGCTATTCGCTTTAACATAACTGATTATAATTCAATTTAACCTACTCTAAATCATAATTTAAATCACAAAACCACGCGTAACAAACGTGGTCAATATTCTTCTTCAATAATTGTCTCCAAAAATCTATAATTAAACAGTTAAATAACCTTCATAGTATGTATTTAATTGATTATAACTGGTTATTAGTTCCTAAATATATCTTTGCTACAAAAAAGAAAAAGATTGCCCACTTTTTAAATATATTTCTTAGTAAAACATTCTCTATACATTTCTCATATATATATATATATATATATATATATATATATATATATATATATATATTATCTTATTATGACTATAATTAATCAATTCAACATTAATTTACAAAAAAAATTCTAAAATTAAAATCATAAATACACAAATGCTAATTACTTATTCAAATAAAATATTCAATGAAATTCATATTAATTCTATAATAAATGATAAAAAATGTAAATTTCCTATTCATAGTATTCAAATATCTAGAACTTTCAAATACCCAATTCCTTTAGGAAAAAAGATTTTTAACTATAACACTTTTTCAAAAAATACATATGCAACAAGTTTTTTTACATGTAACTGCAAAGACCCCTCTCTACAAAAATACATTAATAAAGATCATGGTCATATATTCACTGGAAATTTGAATATTGTTAATGATATTACATTAAAAAATTAATGAGTTACGGCACTAATATAGACTTCCATCAAAACTTAATATAAATTCAATTGTAAAACAATTTACATATGATATTGATTTATTTGTATATACTATAATTTCTATTTATTACAATAAACTTATTGCATATTTTAATCAATGGAAAATATTGGTCATATATAAGTTAACTGATGCTCTTAGGACAAGATGTTTCTGATCTAGTTAAATCCATACTAAACATATTTTCCGACAAATTAATAATTTAAAAAAAAAACTATGTAATCACATATATATAGACAAATCCCCAAATAACTATGCAATCATCTGCAAATTATATTATCACCCTCTTCTCACATCTTGTATTTCATCAAATAATTTTTTCCAAAAAAACTAATGATGATATAACAATAAACAATAGCTAATACACGTTGTATAAAAAATAGTTATCAGCTGGTTAGTGTGCTAAAAGACCTTAAATGTGTAAAAAATATACAGACATATGATTTCAAAGATCTTTCTAATAATATAAATCTTTTAGACCTGCATAATATAATTAATACATTATTTAAAACATATAAAAATCAATTAACTCTTCCTACATATATGGATACAAACTATTTTTGCACTTTAACTAATTTCATTATATATAATAACTACATTTTACAAGATAATATTATTTATATACAAATAGTCGAAATCCCACAAGGCGGATGATCGCCCAGTCTGTTGCCAGATTTATATTTACATCAATATGAACGTACTTATTGCAATGATAGTATTATTATGTATCGTTACATTGATGACATTAATTGACACTAACCTATCAAATATTTCTCAATTTCCTGTAGATTATCCAACTAATTTAGAACTGACAGAAAACCAGTTAACAAACAATATTATTAACTTTTTAGATCTAAAAATTAAAATCGCAGAAAACAAAACAATAACAGGCCTGATTATGGAAGCGATTTGGAATCGAACTGTGTTTTCCATTTTTTGATAAATTAATCCCCTATTGAGTTAAAAGCTATTTTGATCACGTGACAAAGACGTTTTTCATCCTTCCTTGAGTGGTTATTCTTTTTTCACGCGGAAATTCAGTTCAAAGTGCCTACTTTGACAATATTTCCTCAAAGATCTATTGCGTTTACAAAAAAGGAGAAAACAGTTCAATTACACATAGATTCTGAACAACACCTGCTAGTTTCATGCATTTCCGAAGAAAAATAAATTAAATCTTATGTCATTAAGTTGCCCTTTTGGATTTGAGAACAACCTTAAGGAGGGATCTCCCTTTTGAGAACAGTCTTAATTTAAAATTTTTGCATGCAACTAACTCTTACAAAAGATTTAAAAGATGTACAAAATTAAAAGTTTTATTATAATAAAAATTAAAAATATTCATATATCAACGGTTTTTTGAAGTTCTATATAGTTCTATATTTTCTCTTATGATTAAAATTTCCTACTTTTCTATCGCCTGAAAGTTGACGAAAACCCTCTAATAACAATAATAATAATAATAATAAAACACTGTGATCTCTCAGGAATAAATTCTCGGAAAGCAAGTCGACCCCGAGAATTCGGGTGTACATCAATTGCGCCTACGGTGGGAGGAGATCATAAATTGCGCCTACAGCTTCGTCCCCTTCTGTATGAACTGCGCTCGAAGGGGTGAGATAAGCAATCCATCATTTTATTGAGGGTTGCCTTAAAGAGTTCTTTTCCCAAAAAAGTCTTCCGGATGCAAATCCGGCCATGGTAAATCTTGGCGACAATAATCACAATACTTAAGGTCTGTATTCATCTAGCATTGCATTATATCTTATGAGATATTCAACGTAATGAATACAAATAAAATATTACTAGAGGATACTTACTAATATTTACTACGAAAGAAGGGTACTTCTCATTTAAATGGCGCGGTGCAATCTGCCGCCCCAAATTTTGTTAGCTCTTTCAAGGTATTTCAAGAAATATCTAATGTTAATTTTAAAAAAACACATACCATTGTTAAGAAAATTTTTATTTTGACTTGTAACATTTGGATAAAAAGTGTTTTTCCTTTTTCAATGACAAAAAATGCTGAAAATACATAAAATTCAAGTTATCATAACTCGGTAAGTTTTATTTGTACAAAAATGAAATTTTTATTGTTTAATTATTAGTACACGAAGAAAGTTTTACTAAATATATAGTATTTAAATCCCGTAAAAAAATTAAATTTCTGTAACTTTTAAAAATAACATTTTATATATATATACAGTAGAAACCCGGTTATCCGAAAATCGGCTTAACCGAAAGCCCTTAAAATTCCTCAAAGTCCTTTTTAAATGTGAAAAATTTTATTGCCAACACTATTTTGACCGATGTCAAATGACAACTTTTAACATATTTTGATTTATTATTAATATTTTATTTGTAAGTTTTAGATCAAACAATTCCGAATCATTTCTAGTACACTGAAGAGTTGTTTTAATTCTTATTATCTTTAAAAATTAAAAGGAAAATAAATACAAATCAAAACTTTGAAAGGTGTTATTGGATGTGGGTAGAAATAGTGTTAAAAAAGCATGTTCTTTATGAAAATAATAAACAGAGTCAACTTACTTATTTTGTCAATTGCGCAATTTCGGGCACTTTATTAGATAGACACGTACGACACTTCATCTTTTTTACAAAACATGTTGTGATTTTCTTTTGTTTTTTAACTTTGCATCGTTTCAATGCTGCTTTATCAAGCCACCTTTTAAACAGGACCGAAACTAGCCTTTTTTGCACCCAGGGCAAACATGGATTTTGCCGCCCCTCCCCCCTCTCTTCCGGAAAGTATATTTACAAAGAGAATTTTACTAATTTTCTAATAGCCGACTTATTTTAAAATTTAAAATATGTAATCATATGTAATACTGAACTATGCAATCTACAATGGCACGTACAAGGGGGGGGGGGGGGGTCACGGGGGTCATGACGCCCCTCTGAACACCAACAAAAATATTCTAAAGACCATTTTTTAAATGAAATATACAGTAGAGTCCCGATTATCCGAGTCCCGCTTAACCAAGTTTCCGCCTTAAGCGAGTTATTTTCTTCTGATGAGCTGATGTCTTCCATTATTATGAAACAGTCATTATAAAGGAAGTGTTAGGTGAAGATGAAAGAGCAGCCGTAAAAAGTTAGAACTCTGATTTTCTGGTCAGAATGTGGGGGGAAAAAATGCCCATATACATTTATTTTTTTTTTTAATTATGGCCATTTTTCTTTCCCATTCTGACCAGAAAATCGGACTTCTAACTTTTTACGACTGCTCTTTCATCTTCACCTAACACTTCATTTATAATGGCTGTTTCATAATAATGGAAGCCATCAGTCGATCAGAAGAAAATTATCCATTCCAAAGACTAACGAAAAGCACAAACATCCATTATATAAATTGAGCATTTATGTGCTTAAAGGCTTAATCTTCAGAAAAGACAGACAGAGAAACAGCAGTAGCAGTAACATTACAACTTTGCTGCTATTGCTGCATTCTTTTTCTTTCTTTAAAATTTTTTTTCTTTTCTAATAAAGGCTCTCATTATGGAGCCACGAAACAGTTGTATGCTAAAAATTTTGGCTGTTTATACTTTTCTTTACGTTGGTTTTACATATAATGTATTTATTTAACACAATGAGTTTTGTATGCATGTTATTAGTTTATACTCTTGGAGGAATTTGACGTAGAATCCCCTCCTCCCTTACCTTATTTTGCGCTAATGATGTTTAAAACGGAATATTTTATTTATTTTAATCGAAAATCTATGGAATGGTTAAATAATAATAATAAAAAAGATTAAAAATGTATTCATTTTTGCAAGAACTATAGGTAGTAATATAAAATAAATGTTTATTCTCTGGTGGGAAAATTTTTGGCAAAATATTGGCGTCCGAAATAAATCGCGAGATAACTTGTAACAGATAATCATAACCCTCATTTCCAAAGCTATTATGATTTTTAATATGCAGTGAAAATTCTTATTTTCGAAAGATAAAAATAATGGACTTGAACTTTTCATAATTATTTTCCTCAAATAATACCAAATCTGTCAGCAGCATGTTTAAATTAACAAGATTATTACTATAAGTTGTAGTATTACTATTATTATTACTAGTATTATTTTTTAAATGAAGCAGAATGGAGAATGGTCTAATTTACGATTATTTTAAAAATCATTAATATGTTACATTTTTCTATCACAGCATAATTCTCATACATTCATGTATTTATATTCTCTTTCAGATACCAAATAACTAATTCATCAGTTCTACTTAAAAATTTGGCTTTTAAAAGTCAGCAAAAATTTAATTTAAAAATACTTTGAGGATCAAAATCATAAAGTCAACTATAATCTATTATTTAAAGTGTGTTTTTCTTTTATAGGAAGTCATCTATTATTAAAAAAGGATATTTTATCTTTATAGATAAATAAAACTTTGAAATTATATTTTGAGAAGATGCGTTGATTTAATACGAAATTAGAAAATCATAATCTAATGTGTGAAATTACTATATTTGGAGAAGATGTGTTGATTTAATAAGAAATTAGAAAATCATAATCTTATGTGTATAAAGGTAATTTTTTTTTTTAGATTTAAGGGTGTTGCAAAGAGTTTCCCTCAAAAATTTCTAACTTACAAACTTGCTTTTAAACGTAAAAGCATGTTACTTGCAGACATGACTATTGAATGGATTTAGAATCTATTAATCTTTCATTTTCAGATAACTGAATTACATGTTGAATTATAAGCAATTGTTGTTTGATAAAAATTTATCGGACTGTCACGTCTGGAAATTCAGTTTAGAACGCATTGTGGAAATACAGTTCAAATGCTAAATGCTTTTAACAGCATTTTGTAAAAGATTGCCTTTAATGAAAATTGGAAAAACCGTTCGATTTCACAGATTCTGAATAACATATAGGTCAATCTCATGTAAATACGAACAAATATGAATTCTAGAAAGTAACCAGTTTGCATTTGAAAACAGTCTTAAGGCTGCTCTCAAATTCAAAGAAGCTATTTTCTGACACATTTCTGAATGCTTGAAAACACATTAAATTAGAAGATGTTCTTATTAAGAAACTATGTAATCGAATGACTTTTCCATTTTGTGGAAAAAGTAGATAATTTTACAGAAAATACTGTAAAAGTTGGCGTTTTGAACCAAATTCACGAAGCAGCAGTGCGATAAAGTATAAAAATTTCTCATCACATAACAAGAATGGGTTATAACTGTTTAAGTAATTTATTTATCTGGAAATGGAATACGCTATTCAATTAAAAATCGCTTAGGCTTGTTAATTTTATTTCTTTAAGTATAAAAATGAATCAGACAATATGTCACAAAATTTTGTGTTGCGAGCAGGGAATTTGTGAAGCACCTTAAGCTGTTCTTAACTGCTCTGCTCAACAAGCGCAAAACGTTTTGACACATTTACAAATTCATTTTTAACGGAAAGGTATAAAATGGGACAGCCTGGCCATGGAAGCGATTTGGAATGGAACTGTTTTTTCCATTTTTTGATCCATCCATTACTTATTGAGTTAGAAGCGAATTTGATTACGTGACAAACACGTTTTTCGCCCGATCTTGAGGGCTCTTTCCTCCTTCGCGAGGAAATTCGGTTCCAAACGTCCACTTGGACACTCTTTCCTGAAAGATCTATTGCGTTTGCAAAAAAAAAAAAAAAAAAAAAAAAAAAAAAAAAGGGGAAAAAATAGTTCAATGACATAGTTTCTGAACAACAACACCAGCTATTTTCATGCATTTTCGAACAAAAATAAATTAAAAATTATGTCAGAAAGTTGCCCTTTTGGATTTGAGAACACCCTTAAGGAATTAAGTTTCTTTACACCACTTTTGAATGCATATTTTTCAAATGATAATGCACTTCTCAATTTTGAATTCATGAGAATTTAATGCTCTTCTTATTATTATTAATTTATCAGCCTGTGCATAAGAGAATCGTGCGTGATTATAAGAATTATATATTCGGAAAAAATTAAACTTTATCAAGAAATACATATTTAAGTTTTACTTATAAAACATCGTGCAACCGCTTTGGAATTTTAAAATTTACTTTAGAACTCGGAAAAAATTAAGTTTTGAAAGAAAATAAAAAATGATTATTTATATACCATAGTTCTAAATAAGTTTAATAATAATAATAGTAAAAACAATAATATTAAGAGCAATAAAAGAAGTACAAATTAGCGTTCATAGGGATATTTCAGCAGCAAGAATATTCTTCCATTTAGAATGTTGTTCTTTTTCCTCAGCATCTTTCTTTCAAAATACTACAGAGAATAATATTAAAGTGAAATTTATTTCTAGCATATTAATTGAATTATGAAATATCTGTAAATATCTGTATATAAAAGTTAATAATGTTTAAGGTTCTTGAAGAATCTTAGAATGAAACATCTAAAAGGCAGAGTGAATGAGATATTAGTTCAAACCTTACGAAAATATTTGTTTCCATGCATAATTGGCCCATGTCAGATATTATATTATTGAACGAAAAATAATATGCTTGGAGAAAAAAATGGCATTATTAGGTAACAAGTTTTATTTCTTCATAAAATTTTCTCTTCTAAAGTAATTTAAAAAAATTCTTCAATGTTTAAATTTCTTATGTAAATATTTGAAATTGATGATGATTTGTAATGTTCTATAATGGTTATATATATGGATTTTTTTATCATCATACTTTATTTCCTTTTTTTTTTTTTAATTTGTGCATATTATATTAACGGAATATACATTTTTATAGTGTCGATTTTTCTGTGATTTAATAGTTATTATTAACAACAACAACAAAATAATATTATACACATATATAAAATATATGTGTATAAGTTTTTTGCGAGTTTAAGAAAAGCATTATTGATAGCCGAAATTATCGATAAAGCGCCCAATTTAGCGAATCAACGCCAACAGAAAAGTGTTTCTAACAAAAAAAGCTGTCACTTCGTGCCCATAAGTATAAGAGAGGGGGTTGACAATGATATCCGGTCCAACGTGATGCCGAGCGCAGTTCATACAGGGGGAGGCAAAGAAGGGTCGGCATCGGCGCAGTTAGCCGGTCTCCGAGAATTCAGTGCCAACGACCCTGTTCTGTGTCACTTGTTACAATCCTAAAAAATAAAGAAAGTTTGGTCCCCTTCAACCCTAGGTTCAACCCCCCCCCCTTCCCCCGCAGACCATATATGTGTCAATTCAGTCATAAAACACAGCAGAATGACAGCCTGCTAGCGAATTTCTTTTTGTAGGCTAGTCCGAATTAGGGTTACTAGAGATCCGAATGTAAGCAAATAAAGGTGGTTACAAATGATATTTTGCAGAAAGTGGTTATTTATGTATGACACAAAATTCCTGCAAACCCATAAAGTTCAAAAGGGGATCAAAAATGTAAAGATTTAGTTCCTGTTGCTGAAATAATTATAACAGTTGGGAAATCTTTCACCCTTAGTGTTTTTCTTTCTTTCGTTTCTTCTGTAACATAATGTAACACTTAACATTAGTATTTATAGCGGAAGCAAAAATGTGCAGAAATATTTTACATCATGGTGGTCGCACCAAGTCGGAGCACTATCCTTATCTATAGTTGTTCGACACAGTTTTGAGACCATAAATGTGTCAGAAAATTTCGCGTTGTTGAACGGGAAAAATAAAGGAATGTACTCATAGGAATACATGCTGTTGTTGCATCATTTAACCCTTTATGTACTGAATTATGAATTCAAAAACATTTTATCTTCTAATTTTTCGTGAAGTCTTTAAACTGCATTAGAAGATTTACATAATCATCTAATAAATTTTAGTAGGATTTGAGAAGGATTGAAGGATTTAGAAGAATTAATTAAATTTTAATTCATATGGATTTTGTGGGGATATTTATAATCCAACTCAAATTTTTTATTTTAAATATTTTTCTTAGTATTTTGTAGAATTAGGAAATGTACAAGTATAATGTTCTTGCAATAGAAATATAGAAATATTTATTTCCGAATTGAGAAATTCCCTCCTTCCAACGCCAAGAAAGCTGAAAAGATGCAAAGGCAAATGAAATCATCCTTTTAAAAATATTTTTGTTTTGTGTAACCAATAATGCTTTTGGAACAAGATAAAGAAATGTATCTAAAGAGTAATTTCTAAACTGTATTTCAACTAATCGATGTATTAAATGAATTTTATAACAATTTATTTTAATGGTACATATAAATACCGCCAGTAGATAAAGGGTTAAGGCAGTTCTCAAATACAAAAAGGCTAATTTCTAACACATTTTAAATACATTTTTGTTCGGAAACGCATGAAACTGGCAGGTGTTGTTATTCAGCAACTATGTAATTGAAAGGCGTTTTCCATTTTTTGTAAACGCAACAGATCTTTCAGTTAATACAGCCTAAGTGGAAGTTTTGATTCGAATTTCCATACGCGACACCACGTAGTAAGAGAAAAACCGTTCGACACGTGACCAAAATTGCTTATAACTCGATAAGTAATTTATTTATTTTAAAAAAATGGAGAAATCATTTCAATTCCAAATTGTTTCAATAGTCAAGCCCGCCAATTTTAAGCCTTTACGTTTAAAAATGTGTCAGAAAATTTCGCTTTGTTGAGCAGGGGATTTCAGAAAAAGGCTAGTTTCGGCCCTGTAGAGACCTATCAAAATATTTTGTGGAGAAAAGAGTGTAAAATTTAACGCCGACTACACAATTAGAAGTATCTTTTAAAATGGATTTTTATTTAAAATCTCTTAGTAAAGGAATCGCTCGAAAGAGCGCATTGACGGCCGCGTTGCACACCCCTCCCCCTGATCTAATAAATCTAAAAGGTCAAATTTATTTTCACCTAGAATTAATATTTAGTATTCGTTAGATGATAATTAAAAACAAAAAATACAGTTATCTAAATGGATTTGTACGCATACATATAGAAATTCTAAGGTGTTGAAAAGGTTAAATTTTTGGAGGCCTAGCGCTGATTATAATCAGCATTTTGTATTTTTTAGATGATAAGTTTAAAAACAAAAACTGCACTAGATTCATTTGTTTTACCTATTTATTTAGACATTATACTGCTTTAAAGTACACTAAAATATAGTGTAAATCGCTAAAAGTTTAAAAAATATATACTTTCAAACACATAAATATCATAAAGATGTATTAAAAATTTTTAAATATTTTCACCCGCTTTCTGATGATGCCTGAGAAAGGATTTTTAAATTTCTTTATACATGTGTACGATTTTTGTATGTGTTTGAAGTATGTATATTTTAAATATTTAGACTTTTATTGCACTAGCTTTCAGTGTTTTTTAAAACAAGTATAATGGTAAAAGAAATTAATCTAGTGATTGATATATTACATTATGGAAGATTACACATAAAGAACAAAAAATACTGCCATCTAAATCAATTTTATGTATGAATGAAAAAGTTACATTGTTTGTGTTTGTGACATTATAGAAGGGAGAATCCTGACCGGATGAATACATTGCCCTGATCCTTTCTTTGGTTTTATCGGATCCGGAAATGATGAACTACAGTCCCACTTAATCGGGTCACGGATAATCGAACATCCCGCTTATTCGAATAGAATCCTCCCGAACCGAATTTATTCCATTTGGTTCTATGTTATTTCCCCCCGCTTATACCAAGTACCTTTTACGAACGTCGCCGCTTAATCGAATAACAACTGTGTGACCTATGTTTGAAAATAGGAATGGAAAGCACGTTTCAGCTGGAATTCCCTTCGAACTTTTGCCATTTTCGGTTCCTTTACGCTGAAAACAAATTTTCAGTTCTTCCTGCAATGATTTCGGTCGGCAAGTGTATAGTGGACAGGTCAAATGATTTTCCCAACATCACTTCTTGCTGTTAACCAGGCTTTAATGGCAATGCGCCGTCACTTCGAGACTCGAGAGGATAGTTGTGATATTTTGCACTCATTCGAAAAATAACTCGATATTTACTCCTTTAAAATTCCACTTAAACAAACCACTTTAACTGATAGTAACGTGAATTAGAAATATCAAAGTTTTGACCAAGTTCAAACGAGCTGCATTAAGTGTGATGTAAATCATATAAATGTATGTACTGACATTAAATTAATACCTATTTACTTTATTTTAGCATTTGTATTTATTTAATTATATAAGTTATTCTATTAACAATTTATTATGATATTAATAAAATATACCGCAGATGGTTATTTAGCCTTTTTACTACGCATTAAATATTACAGTTATAAATCCCCGTTTAATCAAAAACCCCGCTTAATCGAATATTATTTCTGGAACCGGCAATATTCGTTTAAATGGGGACGACTGTAATTAAAAAAAAAAGAAAGAAAGAAAAGGAAAAAGAAAAAACTTCTCAAATCCAAAAAGACAACTTTATGACATAAGTTTTAACTTATTTTTGTTTGGAAATGCATGAAACTAGCAGGTGTTGTTCAGAAACTATGTAATCGAACTGCATTTTCCGTTTCTTTGCACACGCAATAGAACTTTCAGAAAATAGTGTCAAAGTGGGCGTTTTGAACCGAATTTCCGCGCGAAAGAAGAATAACCACTCAAGGAAGGTTGAAAAACGTCTTTGTCACGTGGTCAAAATCGCTTCTAACTCAATAGGTAATTTATTCATCAAAAAATGGAAAACACAGTTCGATTCTAAATCGCTTCTATAGTCAGCCTTCCAATTTTATATCTTTCCGTTAAAAAATGAATTTGTAAATGTGTCAAAACGTTTTGCGCTTGTTGAGCAGAAAGTTAAACTTGTTGCTTTCCGCAAGGTTTTGATGTTCTAAGTATCCTTGTTCAAGGCATCTCTTTGGATTTATTAAGCCCGGGATTAATGTACAGTGAAACCTCCCTGTGCAACTACCTCCATTAAGCCATCACCTCCCTGAACGACCATTTTTCCATGGAACGAAAGTTATTCCCATAGGCTCAGTACTAATTTTACCCCCATTCAGAGATCATCCTAGTTGAACTCCCTCCATGAGCGACCAATTTCTTTGAAGAAAAGGAAACAAATCCCGTTTTTTCTGGGTCGCTTGAAGAAGGTTTTATTAGAAAAATAATTCCGGAAAGCGCGTCATTCATCAAACTTCTAAACTAAGTTTAGAATTTTTATTTATTATTCCGGTAATTTTTAAGTGTTTTAATAACTTTGTGCTTTTTTAGGCAATGAATTTAACTCCGATGACAAATTAAGAATGGCGGTAAAAAAATTCCTTGCTCTATCCCGTCAGGAAACTCTAAAAGAAATAGATAAATTAATGAAATCATCATTATTTGTTCTCGACCAAAAAAAATTGCATTTATTTACTGAGATTCAAAAAAAAAGGGATCAGGTCCATTACGTGACCCGATGTGAGCTGGGGTCTTCATTCTTTTCTTTCCTGCAACGCACGGTCTCCCCCTCCAAGATGTAATTGGCACTTTTACTTGGCGGGTACGAGATGCGTACGATAATTATTTTAACCTTCCACCGTGAAGGGAAAGCAGTGGTAAGGTTTGTTTAGGGGGTTGTATTCTTATTAAAGTAGAATAACAAGTTAGTAGATTGTATATTCAGTTTATAATACGATAGAATATTTACATTTCGCGATTGTTTAAAAATTGTTTTCGGGTCGTTTACTTGTCTCCGAAATTTTCTCACATTATAATTTTCATGTATAGTAGTATCAAATAACATCTTCAGAAATAGGAGGTCTTTAGAAAAAGTGAGGTAAAAATAAATTATGAGATTTTAAAAAGGTACTTTAGCAATGTCAATTTTAAAGGGGGGGGGGGGGGGCGAAATCATAAGAAAAAAATATAATCCATTTAATAAAGATTACATCAAGCACATTTTTTTTTCTTTTAATTAATTTATAATAATGCTAGAATACTCACAATTTATTAGCTACTTATAAATTCAAATTCTCTTGCATCACTAAAACCATTAAACTTAAAAAATGCACAGAATTATAACACTTTGTTCTTACCTAGATATTTCTTTTAGGTAGCTTTCTTTACAAAAAAGCTACCTATTGCAGCCGTTCGGAGGAAAGCGATTTCAAAAAATTTTTGTATATTTTCATCGACCATGACCCCCAGACCCCGAAACCACCCTCCGTTCAAAATTTATATATATATATATATATATATATATATATCTGACCTATGTCACACTGTAACTCTCGTAATTATGAACCGATTTCGATGTAATTCGGTGTGTACATAGTACATACCAATGTCTCGACCGAGTTCGTTGGCCAGCTTCATCCGCCGTTTTGTTTCAAAATGGCGGCCATTTAAAATTTTTAAAAAAATTTAAAACTTGAAATGTGGTACCAAAAAATTAAAAATGAAAAAATATTTTTTTCTTATGTATTTGACCTTTATACAAAGATTCCGGAGCAGTTTTTGTTTCGTCTATATCTTAAAAAATGGCTGAGTTATAGCATTTTGAATTTCTAGCGTGGCTGACATTTTGAAACGTCCTGAATTTTGTCACGCGATAAAGGCGTATTTATGAACCGATTTGGATGTAATTCGGTGTGTACATAGTACATACCAATCTCTCGACCGAGTTCGTTGGCCAGCTTCATCCGTCATTTTGTTTCAAAATGGCGGCCATTAAAATGTTTTTTAAAAATTTAAAATTTGAAATGTGGTACCAAAAAATTGAAAATGGAAAAAAAAATTTTTCTTATGTATTTGACCTTTATACAAAGATTTCGGAGCAGTTTTTGTTTCGTCTATATCTTAAAAAATGGCTGAGTTATAGCATTTTGAATTTATAGCGTGGCTGACATTTTGAAACGTCCTGAATTTTGTCACGCGATAAAAGGCGTATTTATGAACCGATTTGGATGTAACTTCGTTTATACATAGTACATACCAATGTCTCGACCGGGTTCGTTGGCCAGCTTCACCGGCCATCTTGTTTAAAAATGGCGGCCATTTAAATTTTTAAGAAAAATTTAAATTTGAAATGTGGTACCAAAAATTGAAAATTGAAAAAATATTTTCTTCTTATGTGTTTGACCTTGATAAAAAGATTCGGGAGCAGTTTTTGTTTCATCTATATCTTAAGAAATGGCTGAGTTATAGCATTTTGAATTTCTAGCGTGGCTGACATTTTGAAACGTCCTGATTTTTCTCACGTAATAACAGGCGTATTTATGAACCGACTTGGATGTACCTTGGTGTGTACATAGTACATACAAATATCTCGACCGAGTTCGTTGGCCAGCTTCATCCGCCATCTTGTTTCAAAATGGCGACCATTTAAAAAAGTTAAAAAAATAAAAAAATTTAAATGAGATACCAAAAAATTGGAAAATGAAAAAGATTTTTTTTGTATGTGTTTGACCTTAATACAAAGATTTCGGAACAGTTTTTCTTTCATCTATATCTAAAAAAAATGGCTGAGTAATAGCATTTTGAATTTTTTCTTGTGGCTGACATTTTAAAACGACCTGATTTTTGTCACGCGATAACAGGCGTATTTATGAACCTATTTGGATGTAACTTGGTCTGTACATAGTACATACCAATGTCTCGACCGAGTTCATTGGCCAGCTTCATTCGCCATCTTGTTTCAAAAGGGTTGCCATTTAAAAAAAATTAAATTTAAAATTCAAAATGAGGTATTAAAAAATTGGAAAATGAAAAAGATTTTTTATGTGTTTGGCTTTGATGCAAAGATTCCGGAGCAGTTTTTGTTTCTGAAAATTTGTTCTTTTGTTGATATCTTAAAAAATGGTTGATTTATAGCACTTTGAATTTCTAGCATGGCTAACATTTTGAAACGATCTTGTATTTGTCACGCGATAACACACGCATTCGCCTATTTCGATGTAAGAAGGCATGTGGATAGTATACATCAACACCTCGACCAAGTTCGCTGGCCAGATTCATCAGCCATGTTGTTTCAAAATGGCGGCCATTAAATTAAAAAATATATATTTATTTAAAGTGATTTGCAAAAAAATTAGAAATTGAAAAAGGTTTCTTTCTTAAGTATTTGATCTTGATGTAAGGATTCAGGAGCATTTTTTGTTTGCCTTTACCTTAAAAAATGGCTCAGATATAGCAGTTTCAATTTCTATTGTGGGTGACATTTTGAAAAATCTGATTTTTTGCATGCGACAGCAGTCTTATATATTAACCGATTCCGATGTGAGTGAGCATGCAGCAATTACTAAGGTTTCGATCAAGTTCACTGCTTAGCCTCATCCACCATGTTGTCTTAAAATGACAGGCACTTTAAGAAATTGCCGAATTTGGCAGCCAAATATAAGTTACTTTAAAGAAAAGCAGCTTGGATAAAGCTGACTAATTTCGCGAAATTCTCATTCATTATATTGATAAAAATTAGTATTGAATCTCCTATATTCGGTTTCCACTAAATTGAGCTTCGTGTGTTTGCATGATATAAGTTGGCTTTTTTTAAATAAGGATTATGAAAGCTACCTCTTCCTCCCGGCACTGGCCGGAAGGACTTTTTAAGACACTTCCCAGAAAAATTAAGAGTTAACTTCCACAAATAGTAAAATGAAAAAAAGAATACACTTTTTGCTATATTTTACTCTATTCCTGCTAAGCATTCTTTAAAGCATTTTTTACTTTTTTCATTTGGCAAAATATTTAAACTGTATATTTGCATTTTTCTATAAATGCAAAAGATCTATCTGACAATGTCAAAGATGGCTATTTCAGCCGAATAGACAGGAACTGACAACGTGGCAGGAAAATTGCCGTTATTCAACAACAATCCTCATAATTCAAAATGAATTTATCGAAAATGATTATTAAAAATATTCGATGACAAAGCACTTCAATATTCATATAACGAATAAATTGATTGATATAAAATTGATGCATATACTTTTTTTTTTTTTTTTTTTTCCTCACCAATTTGAAAATGTCTTCATCAGTTAAATGAAGTATTTTATTTTCTCTTTGGGACTAAAAAAGAAAGAAAGAAAAAGAAGAAGTACAGAAAAAAAGAAAGAAAGAAGAAGGCGTATTTGAATTTGGCTTAAAAATAAATGCAAGCAGAAATATATAAATAATTTTTAAAAAGTAATTTCTCAACGACAAAAATTTTTGGCCCACCACCTTCCTCCAGTTGTAGCGTTATATATCACTAGGGGAACCATAACAGGCTTCCCGGGTTATAGAGTATAGATTAAAACCATTTTTTTTTTTATTGAAAGCTCTAATAGACCTTTTATATTTGATTTGTTTTATTTTAGATTCCACCTAACAATACGAAAAATTCTGGAATTCAAATAAGGATCTGAAATTTATTAAAAGCGATAGTTTAGTATTGAGCTGGTGCCATGAATTAACAGCCGATATGTATAGTAATATGCCTATAGTAATATGTATAGTAATATCCAATATATGTACAGGTATATATGTTAAATAAATAAAAATATCAATAAAACAAAAATCTAAGACTTTTAATCAAATTACGCGCTTTGAACCACTTAAATTATCAGAATAAATAAATAAAAAAAAAACTCCTATAAATAGCGATTTTTGGCGATTTCTTCGGCTATTAATTCATGTCACCAGCTCAAACTAAAGTATGGTAAATATATATATATATACTTTTTTTTTTTTAAGTAAATGTAAAAAATATTTTTTTTTTTTCATTTTAAAAATTTACTTCTAAAAAAGTACTTATATTAATGCAACGTGATTACTTAGACAACATGTTTAATGTTTCATCTATTTATTGCATTTGAAACCATTTCTTGTGTCTTTTATTGTATATATTTCTTTTCTTCTTTTTCTTTTTTTTAACACTTTAGGAATAAATACAAATTTTCAATATGAATGATGAGTAGGGGAGCTAGGGGATGAATGGGACAAGGGATGGATGGGACATTCTCAATATTTCCGGCAATAAACATTTATTTTAAATTGCTTCCTATCCCCATATAAGGCTCTACCACAGTGTGCTTCAGAACTAAAAGTATGACCACATTGCTGTTTTCATTTTCCTTCAAAGTTGCATTTTCTGAAATCTCTGCTTAAAAGTAAGTTTTTTTTTACATTTGAAGATGTGAAATATTTTATACAATATAAAAAATTAAGCTATGTTGTAGCTATTTATTTTAAGGTTCAATATCGATAATTAAACTGAATGAATAGTAACCATTGTGACAAAATATTTTTTGAGGTAAAATGGCTGAGAAGGGATATTATGCATAATGGGGATGATTGGGACATTTCAAATGGGGATGAGTGGGACATTCTCATTTATCCCTAGAGATGGTGAAAATTTTATTTATTAACTAAATAGTATTATATAGGTTGATAAATTAATAATTTACGTTAATTAATAGTATTAAATAGCATTATATAAGTTGTTATTGTTTAAAATTTCTGAGTGTTATTTATTGTATTGTAATAATTATTAATGGATTATCAAAAAATTGGTACTAAAACTTAATCAAAATAGATAAAATTGTTAAAAATAGTATATGTTTTATATAAATTTATGTTTATTGATCAAATGGGGGAAATTATATTGAATTTTGAAATGTTGCACAAATAAATCCCCACCCCTAACATATTGGGTCGATCGGAAAGTCGTGTTGTGTTGGGAAAATTAATTCGTACCGGAAAATTCTATCATTTAATTATTAGACATTGATTCCGATATCTAATGTCTAATAATTACTGGGCAGAATTTTCTGGTGCGAATTGATTTTCCCAACACGACACGACTTTCCCATCGACCCAATAATTTCCGTTCTGCATGATACATTTAATTAATATTAATTAATAAGTTATGATTGAAAATTATTAGCTATGCCATATTTAAAAGACATTTTGCACTTTTATTTCAAATCTAAAATGTCTCATAAGTGGGAAAAAAGAACAGATTGATAGCTGAAGTCTGCATTAAAAGTTAAAACTGCAATGAAAGATGTTTTTGAAAAAAAAAAAAAATATCGATTCGTGCTGTAAAATCATTACAAATATAATTACATATAAGCTTATAATTATAAATTTTAATTTGGTAAAATTGAATACAGGGAGAAAAATCTTTGTGCCCCATCCATCCCCATTAGTGTCCCATTCATCCCTGCTGTGGGGATGATTGGGACAGGGAGGAACGTTTTTTTAAATTCATAATATTTTTCTGAATAAAACATAATCTAGAATAAATATTGTTCATATATGTTGTCAAATACCTAATGTATGAAATGTGATATATAATATTGATAATAACTTAAGTAAAAAAATAAAAATAAATATTTTTGTGAAAATGTCCCATTCATCCCCCCTCTCCCCTATGTATTAAGTTTACATACTCATATTATATTTGAAATACATACATAATTATATGTGATACAGTTTCTGGATTAATTTGGTATTTTTTAACTATGTATATATTTCAAAATAAATATTTTTTTGTGCTTGCTCTGACTTTAGCTAATTAACTTGTGAAAATGGTATAAGCTATTGGGGTTTACTTATAGCATGTCTCCTATTAAAAATAGAAAATATAGCATGTATAGTTTGTTTAAGGGGACACACAAAAGAATTCTGTTACATTACGGTCTATGAGGGAAAATCGTTTGCGGTGAATTTTAATGATGTTACACTATTTCAAACATACTGAAATTAATAAATATCGCTGAAGTGCACCACGGCATGCTTAAAACGAAATATAGTGTGTGATGCATTCATCCTTTATTTACAGGAACATATTGTGTATGTCTATAAGGAATAATTGCTGTAAGTGCGTTTTCAGTTGTGGTACGCATTTTTAATGTGTCGCGCTATTTTTTACACAAAACTTGGTAAATATAACCTTTACTAAGATCATATTATAGCTCATATACAGGGATGCACAAAAGATCTCGAGTACATTTCCAATTTCCGCTTATTGATGGAAATTGCTGAAGGATAATTTTCAATTTTGCCGTATGTTTCCTAACTGAACTACATTTTAATATGTAGTATACATACAAATCTTATAGATTATATACAGGGCTCCACACAGTAATTCGTAAATTTACCCGACTATTCATGCTAATTGCTGAAAATGTTTTTTCAAATGTATTGATTGTGCGTTTTCCAAATTGTTTACGTTGGTATCTTTGTTATCTTATTAAACAGTGGAATTATTTCTTCGATGCTTGATGCATAATTTTTCTTTCTCGTTTTAATTCATATTTTGTACAAATGCAGATTATTAATTCTTAAAAATAAATAAATTTAAACATATGAGTTATAAGTATTTACGAAAATAATTTATTGATTTTCATATTTTAAAAATATATCATCAACAGTTGTTTGCATTAAAACATGTGATTTATGTTTCTGCGATGTGTTTTGCAATATTTTATAAATAAGCTAAAAAAGAAAAACTATGTCCTATATTTCTGAAAAACAGATTTTTTTTTTATTTAATTCTGATTTATATGATTTTGTTTTCCCCGTGTTAAAATACCTGAATAGCTATCAAGAATTCCAAATTTCTAAAACAATTAACTTCCTGAATGCTAACATAATCTATGTTTTTGTGTTACATTTCAGTTAATAAAATTATGAATAAAAATCCAGTTTTCAATTATAAATAAAAATTAACAATTGCATTCAATAATAAGAAGTAATAAGAAGTTTGCATATTACTTTTTACATAAATAAATAAAAATACCAGTTTTCAACACAGGATAAACTATAATTAACAACTATAAGATACAGTTAAAACCTTTTTTATCATAACTTTTTTCATCACTAAAATTTCGATCCTTATTTTTCAAATAAAAGCTGATAAAGGTGACCTTTGCAAAGTGCTCGCCAAAAGAGATACTCCAGAAGAATGGTCTTTTTTTTCCAGGAAATATGTGGTCAAGCGGATGTAATTAGAAAGTTAGAGACGAGGAGGATCCCCTCAAATCCCTCCCACACCTTCCCTAAACGTTCCCTTCTGCTAAAGGTAAACACCCCACTTGATCGTTATCAATTGACTTTGAACGATGCTATAAAGTAACCTTGGGATAATACAGACTCAACTTTCTGCTCTCTCTAAAAAAAAAAAAAAAAAATAACATAGTTGACAATTGTTTCTAAAAGATCTAGTTTAGATCCAGTCACATTCACATATTAATAATTCACAGTATCCATCAAATGCTTCTGGGAACACGTTCCGTTTCCAGAAGAAATTCTTACATAGTTAGTTCTCTATGTATTGAGCTAAAAATTTTAATGACGTAGTTGTAAAGCAGTTAGTTTCAAAGCAATAGAAAAATCTACCATCTTATTTATTTTTCAGTATTCGCTTTTGATTGTGTCATTCCAAATTTCATAAAAACATATGTAAACATAAAACATATTTATAAATATTGTTTGCATTTTAATTTAAGTACAATTAACCTTCCGTCTACCAGACGGGTCCATTGGACCCGACATGTACATTCAAAATATTTATTCAAACCAGAAATTTCTTCAAAACAAACTAAATGTATAAATCAGACAATAATAAGTTAAATAAACAAATTAAATAGTTTTAAGTAAAAATTCTGGTGTAGAATGTTTTTATAAAACTTGAGTAAAATTTCCGGTAGTTCTAGGGTTAAAAATGAGGGGAGGGGGTTTGCTTTAGATAAATCAAGACAGAAGTTCGGCTCTTGTGTCTTGTCGCTTTTTACTTTCTTCTATCTTTGCAAGAAGAAAGTATTGGATTCATGAAAATTTTTGACTTCCGGTTTTTGACGGATTTACACGTTTTAGGGGTCAGAGATTCCAAAAAATATGTTTTTACAAAATGTCTGTCTGTATGTGACACAAATTTTGTGGGCGCTCTATCTCAAGAACTAATGCACGGAATTTAATAAAAATTTATATTCTGGTAGTCCCTGATATAGATATGTGCTGATTAGCTTTTGGTGTAAATCGCCCAGCAGGTGGCGCTGCTATGCTGCATTTTGCAGGATTTCCGCAATAGCTCTATCTCATGAACTACTCCACGGATTTTTATAAAACGTCAGATTCAGTTATTCCTTGATATGAGTTGGTGCTGTTTACGTTTTGGTTTAAATCGCCCAGCAGGTGGCGTTGCTATGCTGCATTTTGCAGGATTTACACTATTTTCGCAGTAGCTCTATTTCAAGAACTAATACACACATTTTCATCAAACATCGGATTTAGTTAGTCCTTTATATGAAATTATGCTGACTACGTGTTGGTGTAAATCGTCCAATAGGTGGCGCTGCTGTGCTGCATTTAGAACGATTTCCTCAATAGCTCTATCTCAAGAATTAATGCACGAATTTTCATCAAACTTCAGATTCATGTACACCAAGATTAATATTGCTGCTGATTATGTGTTGGTGCAAATCGCTCAGCAGGTGGCGCTTCTATGCTGCATTTGTCATGATTTGCGCAACAGCTCTATCTCAAGAACTAATGCTCGAATTTTCCCTAAATTTCATATTCAGTTAGACGTTGACGTAAGTTGATGATGATTAGGTTCTGGTGTAAATCACCCTATAAGTGGTGCTGCTATGCTGAATTTTGCTGTATTTACACGATTTCAGCGATAGTCATATCTCAAGAACTAAAGCATGGAATTTCATCTTTTTAGAATCATTATGATGAGCATAGGTTGCCATTTAATTTTGGTAAAGTGATAACGAATTTTGAAGTATTGACATGTATGAGATAGAAGAAAGTTTTGGGATTTGTACATCCGACTAGTTTACTTTCTTCTGTCTTTAAAAGAAGAAAGTATTGGATTCGTGAGAATTTTCGAATTCCGGTTTTCGATGGATTTACACGTTTTAGGGGTCAGAGATCCCGAAAAAATATGTTTTTAGAAAATTTCTGTTTGTGAGTATGTCTGTGAGTCTGTCTGGCTGTCTGTATGTCTGTGTGTGAGACAAATTTTGTAGGCGCACTATCTCAAGAACTAATGCACGGAATTTAATAAAAATTTATATTCAGTTAGTCCCTGATATAAATTGGTGCTGATTAGTTTTTGGAGCAAATCTCTCAACAGTTGGCACTGCTATGCTGCATTTTTTACGATTTCCTTAATCGTTCTATCTCAAGAAATAATGTACGGATTTTCGTGAAACTTCAGATTCAGTTAGTCCTTGATATGAGTTTATGTTTACTACGTTTAGGTATAAATCGCCCAACAGGTGGCACTGTTATACATCATTTTTCCTTATTTCCACAATGTCTCTATCTCAAGAACTAATGCGTGGACTGTCATCAAACTTCAGATTCAGTTAGTCCTTGATATGAGTTGCCGCTGACTACGCTTTTGTGTAAATCGCCCAACAGCTGACGCTGCTATGCTGCATTTTTCCTGATTCCCGCAATAGTTTTATCTCAAGAAGATCACGGATTTCAATCAAACTTCAACTTCAGTTATCAAGTTGACTTAAGTTGTTGCTTATTAGGTTTTGGTATATATCGTCCGACAGGTGGCGCTGCTATGCAGAATATTTCACGATTTCCGCCATAGCTCTACTCAAAAACTAATGAACGGATTTTCACGAAACTTCAGATTCCGTTAGAAGTTGACATAAGTTGTTGCTGATTAGATTTTGGTGTAAATCATCTAACCGGCTGTATTTTTCAGGAAGTATTAACATGCATGAGATAGAAGAAAATTTTCGGATTGCCACATCCGACTAGTTTTCATCAATTTTGGATTTAATATTTTAAAATTAAAGACAATATAAACTAGTCGGATGTGACAATCCCAAACTTTCTTCTACCTCATTCATGTTAATACTTCCTGAAAAATGCAATATAACAGCGTCGCCGGTTAGGTGATTTACACTAAAATCCAATCAGCAACAACTTATGTCAATTTCTAATTGAATTTGAAATTTGATGAAAATCCGTGCATTAGTTTTTGAGATAGAGCTATTGTGGAAATCGTGAATAATGCAGCATGGCAGCGCCACCTATAGACGATTTACACCAAAAAGTGATCAGCACCAGTTTATATCAGGCACTATCGGAATATAAAGTTTTATTAAATTTCGTTCATTAGTTCTTGAGATAGAGGTCCCACAAAATTTGTGTCACACACAGACAGACATTTTGTAAAAGCATTTTTTCGTGATCTCTGACCCCTAAAACGTGTAAGTCCGTCGAAAATCGGATTTCGAAAACTTTTACGAAGCCAATACTTTCTTCTTGTAAAGATAGAAAAAAGTAAAAAACTGAAATACTTTTATTTGGGTCTTTAAAGGGATTCCACTTTGGAAATATGTAAAGTCAGAGTTTGTTTAAAATTTTACGTTGATTACAAATCGCTTTAATAATCTTTTCTGCAAGTATCATGTATTTGTGTTAAAAAATGAGTCAGAATTTTTTGCGTTGATTCTAGTGTCCTATGTGTTTCTAGGGTGCCCCAGGATTTTAACTGGAATCTATAAACGGAAGAATAGAATAACTAAATAGAAAAAGGATTCAAAGAATGAAGATATGATTAAGAGTATAGGGGCAGATTCCAAAAATTTTAAAGGAGCCACTGGCTCCTAAACCCAAATAATCCAGTCGCCACATTATAAAAGAAATGTATAAAAGCAATAGCGTTTATACGGGGGGGGGGGGGTGGGGGGATCAGGAATTCAAAGTGAAAAATAACTTACACATGTACAAAAGAAACACAGACTACATCAAATGTTTATACTTCACTTAATCACATAATTCTTTTAATTTGGATCTAAATTAAGTATAATATAAATCTTTAGTTATGTGCAGTCAGAAGATAAAATTGGCCAAGATAGAGGTTAAAAAATATATCTATAAGAATAAGCTAAACAATCATGGTAGTGGGGAATATTAGAAAAACAATATTTCTTATTTTCATTTTGTCACACAAGAGTAAATATTTAAAAAAATGTGAATGTGACATTATTTTGCACTATAAAGATCACAATACAAATCAAAGATTTTCAATAACACACAAGAAAAATTATCTTTAAAAAAAAAATTATCACAGACTATTACATGGGAGATTCTGTTCCGAATTTTCCAAAAATTTGGAAATAAAAAAATATCACGGAAAAATATCGAGAATTTCGACAGTTAGTCGCCGAAAAAAATCAATTTTCTCAATCGTCAACAGAAAACAGGCGCGAATTTCGTCTAAGGATCACATTTGAATTGTGAACAACCTTTACCTTAAGGCTGTTCTCAAATCCAAAGGGTCAACTTTCTGACATAAGTTTTAATTCATTTTTATTCGGAAACGCATGAAACTAGAAAGTGTTGTTATTCAGAAACTATGCCATCGAACTGTTTTTTCCGTTTTCTTGTAAACGCAATAGATCTTTCAGAAAATACTGTCAAATTTGGCATTTTGAACCGAGCTTCCGAACGAAAGAAGAAAATCCAGTCAGTAAGGGGAGAAAAATACCGTGCCACGTGATCAAAATTGCTTCTAACTCAATAGTTAAATGATGGATCCAAAATTGGAAAACACAGTTGGATTCCAAAACTCTTCCATGCTCAGGCTTTCGAATTTTATATTTTTCCGTTAAAAAATAAATTTGAAAATGTGTCAGAACGTTTTCGCTTGTTGAGCAGAGCAGCTGAGAACATCCTTAAGCAAAACAATGGAAAATAACAATTTTTGTTGAAAAAGCTGATTTTACTAGATTTTTCTTCAGCTACAAGATCAGAATAGCAACTTAAATGGGGTAAGTTAAACATACATTTTAATTCTGTATGATTAACGTCTTAATGAGTATTATTAGTTAAGGTTGTTCTTAACCGCTCTCCTCAACAAGCGCAAAAAGTTTTGACACATTTAAAAGTTCATTTTTTAACGGAAAGATATAAAATTGGAAAGCCTGGCCATGGAGGCAATTTGGAATTAACTGTTTTTTCCATTTTTTCATCAATCAATTATCTATTGAGTTATAAGGAATTTCGATCACCTGACAAACACGTTTTTCGCTCGCTCTTGAGTCTCTTTCTTCCTTCGCGCGGAAATTCGGTTCAAAACGCCCACTTTAACATTCTTTTCTGAAAGATCTATTGCGTTTGTAAAAAAATGGGAAATAAAGCTCAATGACATAGTTTCTGAACAACAACACCAGCTAGTTTCATGCATTTTCGAACAAAAATAAATTAAAACTTGTGCCAGAAAGTCGCCCTTTTGGATTTGAGAACACCCTTAAGCAAAATAATTGAAAATAACAATTTTTAAGGAAAAAAGCTGCTTTCTATATATTTTTTTTCAACTACAAGATCAGAATATCAACTTAAATGAGGAAAGGCAAACATATATTTCAATTTTAAATGATTAACATCTTAATGAGTATTATTAATTAAACAAAACAGTTGGAAATAACGATTTTCAAGAAAAAAAACTGATTTCTTTAGATTTTTCCAGCTATAAGATGAGAATATCATCTTAAAAGGGAAATTTAAACATATGTTTGCGGCAGAAAAATCGGAATTAGGGATAGAGGAAGAAAGATTTCATTCGCTTTTACGGGGCACGTACGGTACGCAATCCAATAAAAGTTATAAAAGACAAAACCGTAAAAACAAAGCAAACGTCAATGTATTAATTTTTTAAACTCTGCAGAAATTAACTTTTGTTTTGATACTTAAATTTTCATATTTTTACCTAATGTGAAAAATAAATTATAGTAACATTAATTGTTACCCTTTTCGACAGTTGAAATCTAGATTTAAACATGATCTCTATTAAGAGACCACTTCTCGGAGCGACCAATTTTTATTGGAACGGAACGTGGTCGCTTTAGGGAGGTGTTACTGTAATATGTATTTTTAACTTTAAATTTAAATCATGTCCCTCATTTCGAAAACTTGGTAAAACTTTTTGCTTTCTGAAAGGATGTTAAATTCGAGGGTTTGTTTTGGAAAACTTTATAACTTGACCAATATCTCAAAAAATTTTTCGTCTATAACCCAAATTAAGGGGTCTCAGGATTCTTAAAATTGAAAAAAATTGAAAGAAGAAGACCACTTTGAACATTTAATATCTTAAAATGTATATGACATTAAAACACAATTTTTATTGGGATGAAAGATATAAGTATTTTTTTTTTCATTTCATGTATTTAAAAAGTTGTAAGATCCAGAAATAGCATTTACATGGGTTCCAAATTGTTAGATATTTTTACGAGCAGAAAATTGGCATAACAGCTTACGCACAGGTTTACCAAATAAATTTTGCAACTAGAATTAAAATTTTGATGCGCACTTAAACTTCAGATTATAATAATTACCCTGAACCCAAAATAATTTCTATTTAAATAATTTTTATATTTTTAATACAAAGTTGTATTTACTCTTTGACTCAGACAAGAAAGACCCTGGAACTGGTCTTGGCTCGTCCTGTTGCCAGGGTAACTGGTCAATCGACTTTATTTTAGGAAAGTCCGGCATTTTCTTTTCTCTCGTTCAATCGGTCATTCCGAGAATTATCATAGCCTTTTCTGCCCTCCCCCTCCTAAACTTATAGGGAGGGAACTTCCTTACAAGTTCCCCTTCTAAACTTATAGAGAGGGAACTTCCTTACAAGTTTTGGAACCTCCCAAAGAAGGAAATCTACTCAGAATTTTTCTTGTCTGAGCCAGACAGTAGCTAATACAAAATTTTGAAAATTTCAACAGTGTAATCGCCTAAAAAATATCTTTTTGACAATAAAAAGAAGTTTTTAGGTTCAAATTATACAGACTAACGTGAAATATATGTTTTGAAAATTTCATGAAAACATATTCAGAAGTTTTAGCGATATCGTGCGCCTTATGCTCAAAAACGTCATTTGGAGTAAAATTACTTAAAAGTTTCGAAAACGCCGCTTCAGCAATTCAGCGAGTATAATTCTGGAAGTCATAACTTCTGTTCTAATGGGAATTTCAAGGAAACAAAGATATCAAAACATTCAGAAAATATAGGAGTTTAACATCTAAAATAAATAAATAAATAAATAAAATTTCAAAAGCTTTGAAGCTTTAAGAGTCCTGAGGCCCCTTAAGCCCTCCACAACTTATCCATGGTTGCAGATTAATAATTTTAACTTTTCAGAGGAAGTAATTGTGTTTCTATAATGCTGAATTTATACTAGAATGTTAGAACATTTTCAGTTGAAAAAAAGGAAATTCAATTTAAAATCCTATTTTAAACAAAGTTACAAAAGTAATGTTTTATCACAATAATAAAATATTTATTTGGTTAAAAGACGTTATAAAAACACATTAAAAGTAAATTAAAAATCTATATTTACATGTTTCAACTCTTTTATTGAGTCGTCATCAGAATGTATAACAGAAAATTACAAATGCATATGAAAAATGGAAAAAATCATCGCATATAAACAAGTAATCATATAACGCGCCCTACATGTTCGTGATTGCTCGTGTTCCCTCTATGTCGCGACGCCGTAAGTTGTTCAACCATTGAACCCATAAATTCGGGATACGAAAAACTGTATCGTTACGAACTCCTGAACCTCTTAAATAAATTTCAATGGACTCTCTTATAAATAATTGTAAATAAAAAATAGACCTGTAGATTATTTTACTCTCGTTAAAAAGTATGTTAATGTTCTCTATTTGATTTAGCCGGGATAAAGCAGTATTACTTCTATTATATTTTATGTTCGCTATATGTTCTTTACATCTGATATTGAATTTTCGTTGGGTTATACCTATATAATGATTTTTGATTCCTCCCTCCCTAATAAACGGAATCACATAAACTCCTGCGAGGTCATCTTATTAATAGGATCAATTTTAGTATTTAAAAGCATCTTTAATTTCGGAGGCGGCTTCGCAATCAAACATAAACCAAAATTTCTTAAATGATTTTTTATATGTTCAAAAAAAACCCGGGAAATAATTATATTTAATATTTTTAATTTATTTTTAATGCGTTTTTATAACGTCTTTTAAACAAATAAATATTTTAATATTGTGATATGGTTAATAGTGGACGTAATTTTGACTTATTACTCGCACTTATTTAGAAAGTAACGTTTTATTAAAAAAATTAATAAGACTAATTTTAATAAGAAATCTTAATTAAAATTAATTGGGATAAAGTATATTCCATTGCTCCCGAAACGGTTAAATGACAATCAGAGGTCATCACTGATTTTTTTTTTTTTTTTTTTTTACTTATTCTACTTCCTGGCGGTGCCGCGTTCGGAAATTCAGTTCAAAATGCCAATTTTGACAGTATTTTCTGATAAATCTTTTGCCTTTACCAAAATATGGAAAACATCGTTCGATTACATAGGTTTTGAATAAAAACGCTTGCCAATCTTTTGCTTCTCCGAACAAAAATTAATTTTATAATGTGTCAGAAAGTAGCTCCTACGGATTTGCTTTTATGTGTCCTACCAACCTTTTATGTGAAGCCCGAGACACACAATTTTTAAAACAAATTTATAAAGCTTTGAGTTATGTATAGATAAACAATTAAATTTAAAAAATCAAAAAACCCGACTGCGTAAAAAGCGAACTAATTAATTATTTCTCATCAATGTGAAACTATTTTTTTTTTCAATTCCTACTATTAGCTCACACTCTCGCTATATATATCTTGTTAAAAATTTCAATCATTAATAAAATACTTATTATTCATCCAATCAAGCTCAAACAATTTTTTTTTAATTGTAGTGGATGACACTTGATGTTAATCCAGTTTTTTTTTTCAAATATTAATTCATTAATGAAATTAAATTAATTAATTTTCAATAATCGAGAGGGCCCTCTTCTTGATCAAGGTATTTTAAGACCGAGCGATCCCTCTTCTTGATCAAGGAATTTTAAGCACCAAGAGGAAAGAAGAATGGGAGAAAAAAAATCACTTATTGACCTAAGTTGGGATTGACTTAAAATATTTTTTTTTTATATTACTTACCTATTTTTTTAAATTTACTTGTATTGATGACTTTTAAGTCGTTTTTAATTGTTAGTTCCCACAATAATAAAGGTAGATGTTTGTATGTGTGTCTCTCTGGGTATTTTTTTTTTTTTTTTTTAAAAAACCACTGCGCGCTCAATTATAGGATTTGGCCGGATATATCTGAAGTGTACACCTGGAAGCCAATTTTTGACTTTTTATTTATTTATTTTTTTTTTTTTATGCGATTTTCAGCGTTTTTACGCTTTTTCCAGATTAATTAATTATGAAAAAAATGGTTGTTTTTAAAAGATCAAAATTTAATTATCTGCCTCTTGGGGGAAAAAATCAGCTTATCAGAAATTCATTCGCCCAGTCACGATAAAAAAAAAAAAAAAAAAAAAAAAAAACTTATTTAATTAAAAAATTGCTATTTTTTTATTTCAGATAAGTGAAATTTAATCTACAATGGTGAAATGAAAATGGCTGAATGAAAATATATAGATATACAGGGGTCCTACTGGTCCGTTTTTTGAAAACCAGTATATTTTCAGAGAAAAATTAATGGTAGGTTTTTGCAACGATTGCAACAAAAATGCCCTTTGAGGTAATTTTCTACGAAAATTATAAAAAAAGATTTTTCTTTGAAAAAATGTGGTGTTCAATAAACGAATCGAGTGGGAGCCCTGATTTATATAAAAACACATTTTTGTCTACCGTAGGACTAAGAATAAAAAGCATAGCATCTGGATCTTGTACATCCAGATGCTATGAAACTGAAAACAGCAGGGCGAAGAAATTTATTAGCGTTATTTAAATAAATAAAAATTAATTATAATATTTTAGTCACTTGATATCGTGTTTTATACAATAAATATATGTAAAGCGGAAACTTGGATTAAAAAGAAACTTCTTTTGTCTCTATTGTAAAATACGTATCTTCTAAGTTGAAAGCTTGTCGGAAATGGAATGCCTTTCTTGTTCCTTTCGATTTTGTCTTATTAGGTTTCAATACATTTTGAAAAACATTCGTAATTAAACTTGATAGTTTCACGATACCTTCTCAGACAAGTACTTCCCCACACATACACTGGGGGCTGGGGGGAGCGGCTGAATTAAATATATGTATATATATATATACTATTTCATAATTGTAATCTTGGATAACAACTTGAAAAATTTATTGTCTGGAGCCGTCAAGGATTCTGAAATATAGTTTTGAAGCTCTCCCCCTCCCCTCAAGGGAATAAATTGGAAGGCCGCAATAAAAACAATCTATAGGGTGGCTACTAAATACTGTTACAAATATTCAGTCATTTTATTTTACAAATAAAAATTAGAAAATGATAACTACACTAATATGATAAACATCAGAGAAGAAAATTTACCGGGAAATAATTTTACTCGAATTGACCGCCATCTTTATCGATTACCAAAAATAATCTCTTATACCATTGTCCGACTGCGGCACGAATCATTTTAAGAGGTTATGGGTACCATTCACGCAATATGGAAGCTTTGAGATAGTCCAAACTTCTGCGTTTGTTGCTATTTACTTTAGCATCTAAAATCCCCCAAACGCAATAATCTAAAGGATTTAGATCCGGTGAAGAAGGTGGCTAATCTTCTTACATGATAAATTTCGGACAGTTGACAGGGAGTCAAGCGTGTGTAGTTTAGCTCGGTGCGAAGGGACAGAATCTGGCTGAAATATCCAATTCTTTTTGGGATACAACCTGTCAGCATGTGGCAATAAATGCGTAGCCAATATGTCTTGTTTCTAATATTCGCATTGACTTTTATTCCTTTATCGATGAACTTTAAAGGCAATTTTCCATTGTTTAACACTGCATCCCAAACCATAACATAATTCTTGTTCTGAAAGCGTTTAACAGTTCGAAAGGTTTCAGGTATATCCTCGAGGATTGCGGAATATACGGCATCATTTTTAGCATTATAACGCTGTTCAGTGCAAAATAGCTTCCCATCAGAAAATGTTATTCTGTCAACACTTTTCCTACCACACCGCTGCATCAATTTCTTCCATCTTTGTAATCTTTTTATTTTTTGTGCAGCAGTCAAACCTTGAATTTTTCTTTTGCGATAAGGACAATAACCCAGATCTTCATGTATAATAACTTGCATAGTTCTGTGACTCACGTTTTCTTCTGCAGCCATTTTATTTCCTGAACGTTGTGGATTTCTTCACACTTTTTCACGAATTCTTTTGATGCGCTCTATTGTGCGAACTGAGCTTGCCCGATCAGACCTAGATCGATCTTTACATAGCTAATAGTATCCATTAGTCTATTTATAGTTCTATATATAAATGTTACATTAAAACCAAGGCATTTTAATTGCTTAACGATTTTACCTGCGGAAAATTCGCGATCAAAGAGCTGTTTAATCATCATTCTTTTGGCTTCCCTTTTTAAAATAATTTTAAATATTTGCTTTATAACAAAATTCGTCTGCACTAATAAAAGATTGCCAAAGGCTAAAATAGATAAATAAATTGTTTTACGAACGATTAAAATTAATTCGTATTTTTGGAGTGTTACAGTATTTAGTAGATTCCCTGTACATTTGATCTTTATTTCTGATTCACAATCTTGAAATTTTCGTCACTAATGCAGGGCGGATCCAGCTGAGAATTTAGAGGGGGGGGGGGCGGGGATGTATAATTTTTTATTAAAAAGGGGTCACACATCTTCATAAGCAATTTTTATATCTTAAGGCTCCTGTCCCGTCAGGCGAAGACACTCGCAAACTAATGCTAAACCTATGGGAAGGCTTATTTCCAATTTTTCGTTTTTCATTTCGATATTTTTAAGGTTTTTGCATTGAATAGTTGAGTTCTTACATCTTCTCTTTTTCACTTTTTTGATTCAAGTTGCAGATCTTTTTTTTTTTATAAAGTTACTTTCACTCTTGAAAGAAATGTACTACCAAAATCGAAAAAGTAAAAAATGACAGATGTATGGGTCAAGTTCAGTTATCAGAAAACAGATCCGAAAGTAATAGTGTAAAAAAAAAAAAAAAAAAAAAAAAAAAAAAAACACTGCAACGAAAATCGAAAAAAAAAAAGGGCAGATGTAAGGACCGAGTTCAGCTATCCAATGCCCCCCCCCCCCCCAAAAAAAAAAAAAAAAAAAATCCCGCCCATAAATAGTAAAGTAGTGACAACCTGACCCGATGCAAGGATCTGCTCAACGATTCCGAGGTGCCCCCTGTTCAGAAGTTTCACTAGATTTAAATGTTAACCCCTTGACGCCCCCCTAATTTCGATCAAGATTTACACCAGAAACTTTAAATTAAAGCTTACTTTTATATCTTTGGTGGAAAAAAGTTGTAAAATTGCTTTTCCCTATTTTGAAATAAAAATTTTCGAAAATTCCGGTGTTAATTCAACATTACTGAAACACCTTTACTTGACTCTGAAAGAGTTAAAGAATGTACATTTTTTATTTTTTTATATCAAAGATAAAATTGGTATTAGATTATAATTGTAGATTATATGTCATAATTGTATTAAAATACTAATTACTTTGCATTCATTTCGGGTTTTATTTTTGGTTGTAGGTTGAAGTATTTCTAGTTTGAATCGAGTTCCGTGTCGCCAAAAATTATGTTATCGGTTTCGGGTCGGGTTGTGGATGTATTTTCAAAAAAAAAAAATTTCGGGTTCGTGTCGCCTTCAACCTTACACTTGCAGGACTCAACTGTAACCACCGAGACCATACTACACAGAAACACACAAAAGATGGTGGCAGAACACAGAAGTAAAGACTTCACTTACCTCATATGCATTTCTCGTTTGCATTTCAATATTTATTTTTTACATAGGGTAGCATTCTGATCTCTATTTGGGCCTTTTTTTAACCCTTTGCACTCCAAGCTTTTTTTTTCCATGGCGGAACTAGCAGCTCCGCGACATTTTTAAAGAAAATAAAATATGGTCTTATATAGTCAAACTGAAAATAATTTTTTTATTTGAATGTTTTATATATTTTTAGATGTTATAAATACAATATTTAACCCCTTAATGGTCGCATTAAATTACGGTTTAAAAATTCAACTTGCTTATTGCCACCACTTTTTTGAAAATGAAATATTTACTTTATTTAATGACAGGTAAAATGATACCATAATAAATCAAATTCATATTTTATAAAACTTGTGGGAATCAAACAATCTGAATAAAAGACTCAGCCCGCGAAAATCACGGGAGCGAGAATTAAGGGGTTAAATCTTACGCTCTATAGTTCTGTTGGGTGTGGTATTTTATAAAGCACTCACCAAGGTGCATTGCAGACTTTTCGGAACAAGTGTCACAAAAGTATGTCTTTTGATGTCTCTTACCTTTTCTTGTTCCGTGATAGCAGACTCGACAATCTTTGACTCTACCTGTTAGCATTACATGGAGCCCTCTATTTAATCGAACACTTGTGTGGATATCAGTGGATGTTGAAGCCCCACGGCTTTCTTGAAAATCTCTTTTCAATTGATTAATCAATATCTTCACGTATTTAAAATGGCTGAGGGGACACTCATTTCTCTGTTGTTTTACAAGTTTATACTCAACAATGATAATTATTATCTATTCAAAAAGTATGTCTCCACATGTTTTTCTTTTAAATAAAATTTATTAATTAGTCAGTACGTTCTAATGCCACGACAATATTATACTCAGTGAGCACCAGTGTTATTTTTCTTATATTGTTATAACATTACTTTTTCAAAAGAGAGCACATCGAATAACAGTGCCGCTTTTTATAATGCTAAATTTTGTTTATGATACATATCAGTCAGTTTTATATTCACAAAAAAAAAAAAAAAAAAAAAAAAATTGTTATAAAATACATTTTGGATACTTCCTTTTATCACATCTGTACAGATTCCAATTAGATCATTTCATTAATGTAAATAATACAACAGTAAGTAAGAACCAAGGTTGGAATTAATGTAAATTGTTCATGTAAATTAAGATGGTGAGTGAGACTCACCATTGGAGTTGATGTAAAGAATAGTGCGGGGAGTGAGACTCACCGTTGGCGTGCAAAGGGTTAATTTTTCGTATTCGGTTGCAGTTATTTATTTTTATTTTTTTTAAGGTCTTATTCTATTTTTGAACCGATTTCAAAAGTAAATTATCGTCATAAAAATAGACTGCAACCAAAATCAAAAATGTAAAAAAAAAGACGCAATTAAAAATCAACCTCAGACATCCTATGCAAAAAAAAAAAAAAAAAAAAAATAATAATAATAATAATAATAATAATTCTAAAACAGGGAAATGCAAATGAGAAATTTTAAAGAGCTCACCTAAATGCATAATCGCCGAGATAACGGGGCGAATGAAGCAAAATTCCACCACTAATTTTAAAATCTGATTTTTGTCTTAATTAACTTCAGGGATTAAATAGGACAAACAACTATTTATGGTAGAATTAAACTGTTTGCGTATTTCACTGCGTGAACTCCGTGCTTATGCTTGTTATAGGTTTAGCATTCCTTGCGAGTGATTCCTCCTGACTATGCTTTTCTATTAAGATTTATTAAATTAAGAAAATCTGCACTTACAGTTCATTGAAGCAGTTTTAAAGGGCATAGATCAACTGCACTTACCGATGGAAGGAGAACATCAACTGCACTTAGAGCTTAGAAACTAATGTGTTTCCAGGTGCCTCGCGTAAAACGGGGCTCCAAATGCTCTGGAAACCACTAATTTCTTACAGTTTATTTCTCCATCTTTAATATCAGATAATTCTGCCATTAAATATGTGCGATGAAAATTACTAAAAATACCTGTGTCCAGATGCCCGATTTACGCGGGACATCAGGAAACACTGTTCGAAACCCACAAACCTATACGAACTGCACTCAAGGGGTTGGGGTAAGCAATCCATCATTGTATTGAGGGTTGACTTTAAGAGGCCTAAGAAGACTTTTGGATGCTAATTAAGCCATGGTGACAATAATCACAATACTTACAAGCACTTGCTCTGCGTTCATCTAGCAATATATATATATATTAAGAGGCTACTTCAGTCAAATGAAAAGACACATTCGCTAATGCTAATCCTATGGGAGAAATATATAAAGATATCTCGGTCGCATTTCAATATTTTTAAATGATTTCTTTTGAATTGAATAGTTGAGATCGATCTGTATGCAGGCCGTTTTTTACTTTTTCGATTTTGACTGCAGATATTTTTTATGAGGATGCTTTTACTTTCGAAACCGGTTCCGAAAATGAAAGTGTTCTCATAAGAAATACCTGTAAACAAAATCGAAAAAGTAAACAACGGTCTTTGTACAGATCAATCTCAACTATTCAATGCAAAAAAAAATATTTAAAAATATTGAAATGCGACCGAGATATCTTTATAAATTTCTTCCATAGGATTAGCATTAGCGAACGGGTCTTTTCCTTTGATCGAAGTAGCCTCTTAAAGAAAGAACTCCATTGTTTTTATTTTTATTGTATTTTTAGAAATAATATTTAAAGGTTGTACAAAGAGATTATATTTTAGCCGATATAATAGAGGATCTTTATTTTTACTTTTCTTTAATCTTAGCAAAATTAAAGACTAAAACAAAAGCCTTAAAAATAAACAGGTATTCTAGATTAACGCTTGATGAATTCATATCACATCCATCATCAGTGGCATAGGTACACATTTAACGCCCTGGAGCCATTGAAATAGCTATGGTACAGTCGTGGGGGAAAAAAAGTAAACATCCCCTACTAACACTGCAACTAATTATAATAGAAGAAAGTTACTGGTATTAAAAGATTGAAAATTAAGTCTACTTTTAAATTATGATATGAAATTTGCTTAGGGGGCATCTACAAATCAAAACCAAATCAAACTTCGTTTTTTTAAGGCAACACCCAATTTTGACAATATATTTTAAATCTTTGGTTCAAACTACGCCTAAAAACGAAATTTCAAATCATTTCGATGATAAGTTTTTAAATTACAAACATTCAAAATTTAGAGCTGCTAATGTTAAAATACATTTTCATATTTTTTATATCCTGAAATTATAATCTTAATGTGATAGATTTTACGTTTAACCCCTTGAGGGGCGGTAGGATATAGTATATCCCACCTACGATTAATGAAGACTCGCACCAGAAAATTTTATTAAATTTTATTTTTCTATCTTTGGTCTAAAAAAGACGTAAAATTGCTTTTCCTTATTTTGCAATAAAATTTTTGGAAGATTCCTGTATGAATTCGACATTACTGTAACGTCCCTGAAAGGGTTAATTATAATGCTAAAAATGCCAAACATAAATACATTGAATTTATAATTTAAAAAAAATTATAATATGAATTATGAAATTAATATTCGAAAAAAATATGAATTGCAACCTACAATTGTTTTGATAGAATTAAATTTATTATGCCCTGCTTTACGCAAATTCTCAATTTCAAATTTTTCTTCCAAGTAGTTTTCGAATTATGATTTAAAAAAAAAAAAACGTCAAAATGATGATTTAATGGGCCGTGTATTATCAGTGTATCCACATATGGCAGATTTTTTTATTTAGAAATATTGAATTCACAGCAGAAAATTTTGAATAATAATTATTTTGTTTTATTTATGGAATGTCTATCATCTATCTAAATAAAGCAAAAATAACTAGTAAAATATACTGGTGAGAATTTGGAATGACTAAATAAAATATCTGCCAGATGCGGCAACACTGTTTATGATATGGAGGAAATCGTAATTTTCAAAAAATATATTTTACTCATTTTAATGAAACATTTGGGCTGACAATAATCGAAATATATTAAGGGAGTCAAATTTTCATATTGGTACATAATACATTAAAAGAAGTGACATGATCATTCTGTAGCATTACAATAATCGAGTACTGAACTTCAATTTGGATACAGTCCCTAAAATAGGCTCCTTTTAAAATAATTAATTTCTCTGAAACTAATCGTACGAATTGCATGAAAATATGTTTTTAGGCTAATTGTAGGATGTAGAATTCATTTATGGTGTCATACTTGGGTATTGCTATTGAAAAAAAAAAAAAAAAAAAAAAAAAAAAAAAAAAAAAAAAAGGGTTTGTTTTGATATGTAGATGGACCTCTAAGCAAATTTTACATACATCACTTAACCCCTTCAAGGGCGGTGTATCATTTTTGGACCACCTAATTTTAATCCCAAAATGGGACATTGACACCAGAATTTTGATTTGAAAATTTCCGTTTTATTAAATTCGTGAAGAAAAGCTTTTACTTAGTACTTTCAAATAAATTTGTTTGTAGATTCCGGTGTCATTCATTCATTTCACTTTTTTACTAATAGAAGTGCCTTGCCCCTTAAAGGGTTAAAAGTAGACTTTATTTCCAATCGTTTGGTACAACTAACAGTTTTTTACAATAATTCATTGCGAGTTAGTATGGGATGTTTACTTTTTTTTCCACGACTGTATGTCTCCCTGTCACTGTAAAAATTTCTGCTAATACGTTTTGAGATTTAAAAATTATTTACCATAGGCTAATTCCATGAAAACTTGTCATGTCTGTCACACAGCTGAAAATCGCTATGTTTGTTGGCCACCGTTATTTTCGAAAAGTTTGCTTCGCTTTATTCAATTGATGAGATATCTCCGAAAAAATAAGTCACATTTTTCCGTTCTAAAACACTGGTAGCCAACAAGCATGTCGATTTTCAGCTGTGTGACAGACATGACAATTTTTTATGGAATTAGCCTATATTCTTTTTTCGATTTAAAACTTTATTTCTTTTTAAAAGTCAAAATATCTTAACGATGAAATATTCGTCGTAATAAATACAAATTCAATCTTAAAATAAACCATATTTCAGGGCTCCCACTCGGTCCGTTTTTTGAACACCACTCTTTTTCAAAGAAAAATCTTATTTATAAATTTCGAAGAAACTTACCTGGAAGGGCGTTTTTCTTGTAATTGTTTCAGACATTTACCACAAATTTGTCCTGGTTTATAACTGGTTTTCAAAAAACGAACCAGTGGGAGCCTTGATATTTCCTTAACCCTTAAGTACAGGGTATCTACTAATATTCCTACTAATATTTACTGCGAATTAACCCTTTCAGGGGCAAGGTACTTTTATTCGCAAAATACTGAAATGAGTGAATGACACCAGAATTTACAAGGAAATTTATTTCAAAATAAGCAAAAGCTTTTGTTCATTTACGTAATAAATGGAAACTTTTCATTCCAATATTCTGGTGCCAATGTGGCATTCAGGGATTAAAATTAGACGGTCCTTAAATGAACAACCGCCCTTGAAAGGGTTAAGAGGGATTTTCAATTTCAATAGGCTCGGTGCCATTTTCTGCCTCAAATTTTGTAAGTCCTTTTAAGGTATTCCAAGCAATATCAAAGGTTAATAAAGAAACAGACCATTGTCAAAAGATTTTTTATTTTGACTTCTAACATTTGGATAAAACGCGTTTTACCGTTTTCAGTGATTGGAAATTCATAAAATTCCAGTTATCACAACTATATAAATTTTGGTTAAGCAAAAATAAAACTTTTAATGTTTTACTTGTTAGTAGATGAAGAAAGTTTTACTAAGTACAACTGAAAATAATAATAATAATAATAATAATAATGAATAAATAAAATTAAAAAAATCGTAACTTTTAAAAATATAATTATTTTAAATATTTTAAATAAATATTTATATAATTATTTTAAATGTTATAATTATAATTATATAAATTATTATAAACGTAACTTTTAAAAATTGTGCATGGATTTAACATTTATAGTTATTTACAGTTATTTTTTTTAACTTTGATATAAAAGGGTTTTAATAGAATCAAGAACAACTTAAAACATTTTTGCTATTGAAACTATACTTCTAAAGCTAATGGTTTAGGATATTAGTCATCGGAAAACCGAATTCCGGGCGCGGCAGCGCGAGAAAGTGGAAAACTTATAGTCACGTGACAAGAATAGCTTGTAACTCTGTAAGTTTTATATTTATCAGGAAATAGAAAAAGGCTATTCGATTCCAAATCGCTTCAATAGGCCTGCCAATTTTATGCTTTTACATTTAAAAGGAATGCTGAAATGACTGAAGATGTGTCAGAAAGTTTCGTGTGGTTGAGCAGGGAATTTGAAAACCACCTTAAATACAGTTTAAGAAATTAAATTTCTTTACTCCACTTTTGGATGCATGCTTTTTAAACGACAACGCAATTCGTAGTTTTGAATTCATAAGAAGGTAATGTTCAACTTTTTCTTATTATTTTTTTTCTAAATATATGCATATATGAATCACGTGTAAATATAAAAATTTTATGTGCAGAAAAAGTTCAAATCCATTAAGAAACACATATTTAAGATTCAGTTATGAAACATAGAGCAACTGCTTTGTAATTTTAAAATTTACTTTAGATTTTAGAGAAAATATTAACCCTTAACCCTAGAACTACCGGAAATTTTACTCAAGTTTTATAAAAACATTGTACACCAGAATTTTTACTTAAAACTATTTAATTTGTTTATTGAACTTATTATTGTCTGATTTATACATTTAGTTTGTTTTGAAGAAATTTTCTGGTTTGAATAGATATTTTGAATATACATGTCGGGTCCATTGGACCCTTCTGGTAGACAGAGGGTTAATTGAATAGTGATGTAAATTTCCATCACCATTTTATTTAATTTTTAATACATAAATTAAGTTCTTACAACCACTATATTTATATAGAAATATTAATCCTCTAAAAATTACAAAAATATGCTACTAAATAAAGTTAAAAATCTATCTTAAGATTTCTAGTGTCTAGTCCTTAATATAAAAATAAAAAACACAACTCTAAAAGAATAATTCACGCAATTAAGGGTTAAGAGGCTACTTCAGTCAGGACAAAAGACCCGTTCGCTAATGCTAATCCTATGGAAGAAATTTATAAAGATATCTCGGTTGCATTTCAATATTTTTAAATGGTTTCTTTTGCATTGGATAGCTGAGATCGATCTGTATGCAGGCCGTTTTTTACTTTTTCGATTTTCATTACAGATATTTTTTATGGGGACACTTTCATTTTCGGAACCGGTTTCTAAAGAGAAAACATCCCCATAAAAAAAATCTGTTATGAAGATCGAAAAAGTAAAAAAAAAAAAACGGCCTGCATACAGATCGATCTCAGCTATCCAATGCAAAAGAAACCATTTAAAAATATTGAAATGCAACCGAGATATCTTTATAAATTTCTTCCATAGGATTAGCATTAGCGAACGGGTCTTTTCGTCTGACTGAAGTAGCCTCTTAAAGGGACACAGTACCTGTTAAACTATATTTCACTTTTCAATAGTATTGTAATATACTGTAATATTTGTGGGGGAATTACGTTTAATACTATAATGCAAATAAAATTTAAAAAAAAATCTTTCAGAAATGCCTATTTAACTAAAATTTATTTTTTTAGTAATTTTTAACTTTTTTAAAAATCCCTACTACTTTTTTAAATATGAATCTTTTTCGTTCAATTTCTTTTTTATAATCCTAAAAACATTACATAAAATTGTGCATGGATTTAACATTCAAGTTTATAGTTATTACCATAGCTGCCAATTCTTCCGCTTTTTCAGACCACAAAATTTTAACAGAAATTTTTGCCTTATTTAATCGGCAGATTACGGCGATTTAAAAAGATAAAATTTTCTATAAAATTTTTGTGGTCTGAAAAAGCGTAAGATGTTGGCAGCTATGGTTATTACCCTTAATTGCATAGTGATGTAAATTTCCATCACCTTTTAATTTAATTTTTAATACATAAATTAAGTTCTTACAGCCACTATACTTATAGAAATATTAATCCTCTAAAAATTACAAAAATATGCTACTAAATAAAGTTAAAAATCTTATCTTAAGATTTCTGGTGTCTAATCCTTAATATAAAAATAAAAAACACAATTCTAAAAGAATAATTCATACAATTAAGGGTTAAACCATCATTTTCCCGTTTGTAAACATAATTTAAAAACTATTTGGAAGAAAAATGTGAAATTTTGGATTTCAGTAAAGCAGGACTTAATAAATCTGAATCCATAAAAAAAACTGTAGGTTGCAATTCATAATTTTTTCGAATATTAATTTCATAATTCATATCAGAAAATTATAAAAATTGCAAATTCAACGTATTTATGTTTGGGAATATTAGTATTATTGCTACACAAAAAATTAGAACATTAGGATTATAATTTCAGAAGTAATAAATAAAAATATGAAAATGTAATTTAACATTAGAAGCACTAAATTTTGAATGTTTATAATTCAAAAACTTATCATTCGAATGACTTGAAATTTTGTGTCTAAGCATAGTTTAAACCAAAGATTTGGAATATCTCGTTGAAATTGGGTATTGCCATTAAAAAAAGGAAGTTTGGGTTCGCTTTAATATGTAGATGGCCCCCTAAGCAAATTTTATATACGCCATTTAAAAGTAGACTTTATTTCCAATCGTTCGGTACCAGTAACTTTCGTCTACAATAATTTCTTGAAGAGTTAGTAGGGGGTGTTTATCTTTTTTTTCCACGACTGTACAGTCGTGAAAAAAAAAAAAAGTAAACTACCCCCTACTGACTCTGCAAGAAATTATTGTAGAAGAAAGTTACTGGTACCAAACGATTGGAAATAAAGTTTACTTTTACATACTTGCCAACTTTCCCTTAAACGTCCGTAAAATGTGAGTGAAATTGACCCAGGTTAAATTGACGTTTCTTTTATTAGGATAAAAAACTATAAAATAAAAGCATGACTACCAATCTCCCACTTATCCACCGTAATACGGTGATTTTACACCCAGGTTAACCACGTTTCAAAGCATAAACTTTATTGAAACTTTATTTAATTTCCGAATTCTACATCGAATTTATCAAATCTGATTTTATAAAAAAAAGTTCTGATTTTTGACGTATTAATCCTGAGTCAAATTAATCCACATATTACGAAAGATTAGTAGGAGCATGTATATAATTTTTATGTAAATTCCACTTATCTGGATTAAAAAAGCTGTCTTACCTCACAGTTGTCCCGGGAACTGGGATTTTGGAGCAAAGAACAACTCAAAATGCTTTGTTGTTCAAAATCAAAACACGCCTTTATTAAATGAATCTTAAATGCGTAGTATTTGCCATCTAGTTGATGCTGCCATCTATTATTGATGAGCGAAACTAATTCATTTTTCTGAAAGTATTAGGAGTACTGTTTTGCACGAAATTAGACTACCTAACGCTATCAAAATTGTAATATTTGCAAGACGAATTAACTACCGTAACTTTCGTCGTATAACCCGCGGAACAAACAACTCTATTTGGACACAGATATTTTATTTAGCAATTGAATGCAAACATTTACTGCGATCTCAGAAGTTGCATATTTTACTTTAAAATAATTCTGGGTCGAAAAATGATTGTTTGATCCGCGGATTATAAGCCGGAAATTAGGTACTTCCCAAGACGGTACACTTGATTCTTTAGCGGCCCCCATTACCTCCTGTAAAACGATATATCCTGAGAGATTCAAAATATACATGTTTTTTCAATTACTTCCTAAAAAATTGATGATAGAAAAAAAAATTAATTACAAAAAGTGTGCCAATAAATATAGTTTTTAGTATGTCATTTGTTTACAAGGACTCTATACAAATTAAAACATGAACTTTTGTTTTTAAGGGATTTCAGGACTCTTAAAATTGGAAAAAATGAAAAAAAAAAAAAAAAAAGACCAATTTCAACATTTAATATCTTAAAATGTATATGATTTAAAAAAAAAAAAAAAAAAAAAAAAAAAAATATTGGGATGAAAGATATAAGTATGTTCTTTCATTTCATGTATTTAAAAAATTGCAAGATGCTGAATTAGTATTTATGAGGGGCTCCAAACTGTCAGACATTTGTCGAGAAGAAAATTGGTATAACAGCTTACGTGCAGGATTACAAAATAAATTTTGCAACTAGAATGAAATTTCTTGTGCCTAATTATACTTCAGATTGTAATAATTACACTGAACCAAAATAAATTTGTATTTAAAGCATTTTTATATTTTTAATACAAAGTTGTATTTAGCTAATACAAAATTTTGAAAATTTCAACTGTATAATAAATAACCTAAATAATATTTTTTTGAAGAATAAAAATAAAATTTTACGCTCAGTTTATACAGACAAACATGAAACATATGTTTTGAAAATTTCATGAAAAAATATTCAGAAGTTTGTGAGATATCCCGCGCATTATGCCCAAAAACGTCATTGGGAGAAAAATGATTTCAAAGTTTTGGAAACGCCGGTCGCTTCAGATATAGAGTGGACATAATTCTAAAAGCCATAACTTCTGTTCTAATGGGAATTTCAAGGAAACAATTATATCAAAATGTTCAGAAAAGATAGGAGTTTAACTTCTAAACAAACGAAAATTTTGAAGCTTTAAGAGCCCTGAGAACTCATAAACGATTTACAGATCATATAAGTTATATCTATAAAAAGTTATCCTTGTCTGAAAAGAACATTACAATTTTTTTTCTTTTACAACCAAAACAAACAAAATTATGGTACGTCGAATTTTATGAAATGTCAATGTTTTCTGACACTAAAAATGGGAAGAACCGTCTTTAGTACATGTAAACATTCAGATTTTATAAAATTCGATGTACTATTAATTGAGTAAGTTATGGTCGTAAAATAAAGTACCTTAATTTCCGGCGTACAATTCGCGGATCAAACAATCATGTTTCGACCCAGAAATTTTTAAAAATAAAATGTAACTTCTCAGATCGCGGTACATATGTGTATTCAATTATTGAATAAAATTTCTGGGTCCAAACAGAATTGTTTGATATGCGGATTATACGCCGGAATTTACAGTATTTTTTTATTATTATTTATTTGCACCATGTCGTACATTAAACTTTATAAACTTGATTTCCATACTTTTTGCTCTTGGAAGTATGTTTCTATCGTCAGTGGTGTAAGAGATAAAAGAATTTAGGAAATTAACATTGAATATATTTTAATTAAAAAATTGTAATTTATAACAATTATTGGTCTAGTAGAGATTTAACCCCTTCAAGGGCGGTAGTTTATTTTTGGACCACCTAATTATAATCCCTAAACGGGACATTGACACCGGAATATTGTTTTAAAAATTTTAGTTTTATTAAGAACGTGAGGAAAAGCTTTTACTTATTTTCAAATAAATTTGTTTGTAAATTCCTGTGTCAGTCATTCATTTCAGTATTTTACTATTAGAAGTGCCTTGCCCCTGAAAGTGTTAAATATAAAGCCTGCCGGAAAGTTCTGTCCTATAATATTATTTCACGCCTACATTTTTTTTAAATTCAGATTTCTTCTTTGGCACCACTTTTTTGAAATGGTAAAATTCCTATTTCACATTAAGGTGAAAACAATGGGAATTTTACCATTTCAAAAAAGTGGTGCCAATGAAAAAAAACTGAATAAAAAAAAATAGGCGTAAAATAATGTTATTCGACAGAACTTTCCAGTAAACCTAATATATATAAGATGTGTACTTAAATAAATATTTGCCTACTCCCTCCCAAAAAACTCCCACTCCCCGAAGATTATTTTATTGTATATTTTTAGTTAGTGAAGTTTACCTTTTCTGATCTTTCATTTGCGTCATTGACAAAAGATTCAGCGCTCACGAAACGGCACTCATAAAACTATTTCATTATCTTTTATTTTTTGCGCGATTCTTGTTTTATAATAATTTCCCGCTTCTTTCTTTTTCGGCATTTTGGTAACGTAAACTTTAAATAATATTGTTTAGTATTAGAACGGCCGGAAATTTTACTCAAGTATTTAAAAAATATTTTACACCAGAATTTTAACTTATTTATTTAACTTATTTCTGCGCGGTACAATTTTAACTTATTTCGCTATGAAATTTCTAGTTCGAAACGAAATATTTTTATTTGGTACCGGTCAAAATGACCACTTATGGCCTTTGTGGTGTTAACCCTTTCCAGCTCAAAGTACTTCTGTTGCTAGAATGGTGAAAGAATAGACGGACACCAGGACTTGCGAACTGATTTATTTGATAATAAGTAAAACATTTTCTTCACGTTCAATCTAAAAGGCAAAAATGCATTTCAAAGAACTGGTGTCGTTGTAGCATTTAGAGATTAAAATTAAGTGGGACAGAGTTTAACCCACCATGCCGGAAAAGGTTAAGAGGCTACTTCAGTCAAACAAAAAAACCCGTTCGCTAATGCTAATCCTATGTAAGAAATTTATAAAGATATCTCGGTCGCATTTCAATATTTTTAAATGATTTCTTTTGCATTAAATAGTTGAGATTGATCTGTACAAAGGCCGTTGTTTACTTTTTCGATTTTGTCTACAGGTAATTTTAGTGATGACATTTTCCTTTTCGAAACCGGTTTCGAGAGTGAAAGCATCCTCATAAAAAAAAAATCTGCAATCAAAATCGAAAAAGTAAAAAACGGCCTGCATAGAGATTGATCTCAGCTACCCGGTGCAAAAGAAATCATTTAAAAATATTGAAATGCGACCGAGATATCTTTATAAATTTCTTCCATAGGATTAGCATTAGCGAATGCGTCTTTTCATTTCACTTTCAAGTAGCCTCTTAAGACGCTACTTCATTCAGGCGAAAACACCCGTTCGCTAATGTTAATCCAATGGGCGAAAATTTTTTAAGATATCTCGCTTTGCATTTCAATATTTTTAAATGTTTTTTTTTTTTTTTTTTTTTTTTTTTTTTTTGCATTGGATAGCTGAGGTCGATCTATACAAAGGTCGTTTTTCGCTTTTACGATTTTGATTGCAGATTTTTTTTTTTTTTTTTTTTTTTTTATGAGGATGCTTTCACTCTCGAAACCGGTTTCGAAAAGGAAAATGTCATCACTAAAATTACCTGTAGACAAAATCGAAAAAGTAAAAAAGGGGTTTTGTACAGATCGATCTCACCTATCCAATGCAAAAAAAACCTTTAAAAATATTGAAATGCAAGCGAGATATCTTAAAAATTTCTTCCATAGGATTAGCATTAGCGAACGGGTCTTTTCACTTACCTGAAGTAGTCTCTTAAGGGGGCTGGTCACTCAGCTTTCGATTTCCCCTCACTAATGTAAAGTCTCTGGACATTTGATGCATTCGTATATTTAAAATATCTCCTCGGGAAATTAATATTTTCAACTTCTATTTTTGTGTGCACTTCCCAAAAGGTGTCTCTTTTCTTTTTAGTTCTCAAAATATTTCTAAAGTATAGACTTAATTTTATATGAAGTTTTAAAACATTACTCACAGTTCGCCCTCTTTTAACACAGGGACCGTTCAAGTATTACGTAAGTATATTTTTAATCATTTTATTCACCTCCCCATCCCCTGTAAGGAAAAATAAGGAGATGCTAGACCCCACCACCTTTGTTTACGTAAGATTTTATGACATTCTAACATTAACACTGTTTGCCATACAGAATTACAGTTAGCGATAAATTACATTATTAATCCAGCAATTTTACATAAATAGACATATAGGGCTGTGGTATCGAAGGAAAACAAAATCGGTTTAATATATTGTTACTTATTGCATTAAACAATTCATATAATTCAAAAAAGTTTTTAATACTGTAAAAACACTTATTTTCGCGAGGCTTTAATTTTAGCGATTTTCGCGAGCCCGTAGTAATCGCGAAAATTTAAGCCTCACGAAATATATATATTTTTTTCGCCTCAAATGATAATAAAAAATCAGAAATTTTTCACTTATCCTAAATTTAATGATTACAGTTACTTAAATAAGAAATAAGTACAAAAAATTCTTGAATACTTACAACTATTTCTTGAATACTATACAACTACTTCTTGAATAAAAACAATAATACAACTAATAGAATGCAGCTCATTCACTTACAATATTTATATCAGCTTCTTCGAAGCCATTCATTTTTAGAGCGATGGTTGTTAGAGGACGGGGAGGGGGGGGGGGGACTTTTCTGGACAAAAGGAAGTTTCTTAAATTGCCTTATGCAAAAGAGGTTCTATTTAGGTAGTTTCGGAATTTTTCAACTTTCGGTTCAGTTCATATAAAATTCGCGAAATTTTCAGCTCGCGAAATCACCGATATCTTCATTTTCGCGAAAATTACGACTCGCGAAAATAAGTGCTTTTACAGTATATTATTATTTACCGCATTGAACAAAAAAAGAAAAAAAAACTTTCAGAAATACAACTGGCCCTAACTTATTTAGGCACATCACCAAAAATTTTAACAAGAATCATAGAAATATTATGTGTTTGGCGTTCACATTTCTAGTCTGCTGTTCCAGATATATGAATCCATGTTTCTGCATTGTTTATTATTACGTTTTCAATGTAGCGGTGGGTTGGAATGTCCCTCGTTTCCAGTCCTTGTTTACTCCATACCTTTTTCCTCAAGTAGTTCAACATCCGCAGAATATTCATCCAAATCATGCTCTTTTGCTTTTTGCTGTTAAACTATATTTGATTCGTTGTCTAATGTTTACGCAAGAATTCTCGTGACACATCCCCCCCCCCTCTCCCCCTTGCCAGAAAAAATAAGCAGACACTGGACCCCCCCCCCCCCTTACTGCTTACGTCAGTGTTGCCAGTTGGCTACTTTTGTAAAATTCAGATTTCTTGATTGGCACTATTTTCTTGAAATAGTAAAATTCGCCTTATATAATGATATATTAATTAAGGCGAAAACAAGGGGAATTTTACCATTTCAGAAAAGTCGTGCCAATCAAGAAATATGAATTTAAAAAAGTAGCCCACTGACAACACTGGCTTACGTAATACTTGAACGACCCCACGTAAAATATTAAATTAAGCATAGATTTGAGAAATATTTTGAAAACTAAGAAAAAAAGAGACATCCTTTAAGAAGAGTACACAGAAAAAAGATTTAAAAAATATGAATTTCCCGAGAAGATATTTTAAATATACGAATGCATCAAAAGTCCATAGACTTAACATTACGGAGGAGAATTCCGAAGCTGAGTGACCAGACCCCAGAAATGCAAAAGTAATTTGTACGATTCTCTATAAAATGATACGTGTCAGTATGCAGGACTAAAGAGATATTATCTCTACTAGTCTGGGTCAATATCGGTTGCACCAATAGATCAGTCGATTTCCGAATAGGAAATGAGAATTTTTAACTTGTATAAAAACAACGTAAAACTGTCAAAGTCGAAATTCCACAAGGGAAAGAACAAGTTGGTTTAATAAACAACTGTGTATGTTCCTGTCTCTCGTCGTGATGCGATTTGAGTGATTTGATGTGATTTGAACTTAAAGGCGTAGAGTTTTCAAAATTATTGGAGGGGCTCAGCCAGTGGCGGAGACAAGGGGGGGGGGGGGGGTCTACATTCCCTGGAACAGGGAATTAATTTACTAAGTGATGAATACAAAAATAGTACACCTGCCACGACAAAATTTCAAATAACCACAGAAAGTTTCCGTTTTACACAGGTTTTCGTCTTCTTAAGCTGGTAAAAATTAAAAGTGTTCCTTTCTATGGGATCATGAAATGTTTTCCTTTAGACAAGATTTCGTTATAGACAGGTTCCGTTTACACAGGCTAACCTTATATCTATACAGCAAAACCTTATATTCATACAGTAAAACCTTTCTAAAAGCAATCGTAAGCGACGAAACAATATTTCGTTTAAGACAGGTTTCTGGCTAATTAAGTAAAATTGTACGGCAATCTTTCCTTCTAGAGCATGAAAAGTTTCTATTTAAGACAGGATTATGCCATAGACAGGTTCCGTTTTGATAGGTTTCACCCTACATATATTAAAAATACCTATATATCAAATAGTAAAAGACAAGATCGCTGTTTGTGTGTGTCATTCCCGATGGCCAAGAAAATCTACTCCCCGCAGAGGTCTGAAAATTCATTTGAGAATAGTTGAATGCAGGTATGGATGCCTCTGAGGCTCAAATTTTTAATTTTTTGATAATTGGCCGAGATATTAATTAAAAACTCATAAAAAAAAGATTTTTTTTCCTTTTTTTTTTTAATTGACGGAGGCGCGCTCATGCATAACCAGAACCTGCTTTTCGAGCGGAAAGGTAAGAAGAAGTAAATACATTTTTTTTTTTTTTTTTTTTTTTTTTTGCCGTTTTGTTTTAATGTCCATCAGCCGTGCAGTTTAAAATACGGAAAAACGGACGACATATTCTTATAGTTCGTACTTTTACATCTCAATCGCCGCACTCAGTTAAAAAAGAATGCAGTTCTTAACTCTTTAAAACATTTTTTTCAAAACGAGATTTCTCAGTCGACTTTTTCTCCCTTTCGCTAACGCTTACTCAGTGCTTAATTTTAGAGGTATCGATTCACAAAAAATACGTATTTAAAGCTAAGATCTTCTTCTCGTATCCGGTTCAATCAGTTTCCTAAAAGACTAATTTTAATTCTTTAAAAGCCACACCAGTCGCGCTGTATGCACCAAAACCTAAAAAAAGATTTATTTATGTGAAAGTGTAACAGAATATGAAGTCTGATTAAATTTCGTGTATTAGTTTTTGAGACAGAACAATTGCGGAAATCGTGAAAAACGGAGCATAGCAGCACCTACTATTGCGCGATTTACACTAAAACGTAATAAAGAACAACATATATCAACGTCTAACTAAATCTGAAGTTTCATGAAAATTTGAGCATTAATTTTTTAAATAAAGATATTGCGAAAAACATGAAAAATTCTGTATCCCAGCGTCACCTGTTGGCCAATTTACACCAAAAAGTAATCAGCACCATTTTATATCACGGACTAACCTAATCTGAAGTTTGATGAAAATACGTGAATTAGTTCTTGAGAAAGAGCTATTGAGTAAATCGTGAAAAATGCAGCATAGCAGCGATACCTGCTGGACGATTTACACGAAAACTTAATCAGCCCGAAATAATATCAAGATATAATTGAATCTGAGGTTTGATGAAAACCTGATCAGTAGTTCTTGAGATATAGCTATTGCGGAACTCGTGAATAATGCATCATAGCAGCGCCACCTATTGAGCAATTTACACCAAAAATTAATCAGCACCAAACAATGTCATGGACTAACAAAATGTGATGCTTTATGAAAGTCTCTGCATTATTTCTTGAGATATAGGACGATTTGCACCAACAACTATTCAGCACCAATTTATATCGAGGACTAATTAAATCTAAAATTATTAAATTCCGTGCATTAGTCTTGTGATAGAGCTCCAAAAAATTTGTGTCACAGACGGACAAACTCACAGAGAGTTAAATGTCTGTCTGTCACTCATTTATACATGTTTTTCGGGATCTGTGACCGCTAAAAAGTGTAACTATGTCGAAAACCGGAATTCGAAAATTTCCTTTAATCCAGTACTTTCATCTTGCAAAGATAGAAGAAAGTAAAAAGGGAGAAGAAAATATATTTATTTTAGAAGTAGATATCAATATTTTTTCCACGAAATTTTTACACGGGCTGAGAAATGGTTATATTTATAGCGATAAAAATTTTAAAGAATTCGTACCAAAAGGAACTATTTTTAAAAAAATTATGAAAACGACCGTACATGAAAAACAGAAAATAACTTCTTACGAGTGCTTTTGACAATTAAAAGTCAATATTTTTTGGAGATGATTTCATCTAAAAAGGTAAATTTGGACAAAATCGGATTAAAGGTATAAAATCACACAAATTTGTGCTTTATTAAAGGTTATTATCACGGGCCCGGACAACGCCGGGTGGGCCAGCTAGTCTATAATAATAAAGAAAATAGTTTCTCTGTCTGTCCGCTATGTTCAGAAAAAAACGCTGCACGCAGAGCTACAAAATTCGGTATGAAGGTACCTCTATGTATTTAGTTATGCACCCCAAAGCCCGATTTCGGACTTTTTGATTAAACTTTTTCAATATAATTTTTATCGTTTTTTCGCGGTTCGAGGCGATTTTTTTTTTAAATTATTAAAATAAATCCGATTTCAATCTTTTAGCATATAATATAGTAAATTGTGTCCTCTTTCAAAAAAGTTTATTCGGAATTCGTACAGCGATTTTTGAATTTTTCGCAAATATTTGCATGCGATTTTTAGCGTTATTGGGTGTTTCGAAGCGATTTTTATATATTGATAAAAGGAATTCGGTTTCAGATTTTTAGCATTATACAGTAAATTTTGGCCTCCGAAATTTTCGAATTTTTAATTCGATTTTTAATGCGTGTTTTTGCGATTTTTCGCAATGAGTTTTGACACTCGTGAAAGAACTCTGGTTAAAATGTTTTAGAGCATTTTATAGTAATTTTCGGCCTTTCCGACTTTTGGAATTTTCAGCGTTTTTTAATACAATTTTCAGCGGTTTTTTGGCGTTCTGCAGTGACCTTTTTTTCATTATTGGTAAAAGGAATTCGGTTTTAAATTTTAAGCCTAATGAAGTAGACTTTGTTCACTTTGCATTTATCCTATACTATTGCACTATATTATTACTATATTTATACTATACCGCCGCAGAATTCGCGGAGAGTGGCGCGCGCGTTACGTCAGCAGTCCTTTAGCCTTATCCTCTCTCATTCCGACTCTCTTGCGAGAGCCAGGTTGAAAAAAATTCGAAAAATGAAACAGGACAAATTTAAAAGGGATATTACACAAATTAAAGATACTGAAAAGCGGGAAAGGGTTGTCCGGAGCTTCTGAAGCTTCCAAACGACCTCTGCTGCGTCGAGCTTATTACTAGAGTTTTGATTGTTATTGTGATTTTATGCATTCCGTGGAGATTTTTTGACATTCGTGAAATAATTCTGGTTAATGTTTTATTGTGTTCTCGGCGATTTTTGATTTTTAATGCTCTGTTTTGCGTTTTTCTTTTTCGGATTCCGTAGCGATTTTTTTACTTATATAATATTTTTTCGGTTTCATACTTTCAGCCTTATATAGCAAATTTTCTCCTTTCTGCGATTTCTGATAAAAAAATTTCCGCATTTCAACACAATTTTTAGCGTTTTTACGCATTCCGTGCCTTTTTTTTTTTTTTTTTTTTTTTTTTTTACATTTATAAAAGAGATTCGTTTCAAACTTGTTAAACGCTGTAGAAACTTTTTTCCTCCGCGATTTTTTATTTTTATCGATTTTTAATGCGATGTTAGCGTCCGATTCTACCTTTTGACATTCGTAAAAGGAATTGGATGCCAAACTTTTAGCCCAATATAATAATTTTTTTATATTTTCAATAAAGTTTATTTGAAATTAGTACAGCGATTTTTGAATATTTTGCGAATTTTTATGCATTGTTCAGAGATTTTTCGCATTCCGCAGCCATTTTTTTTACATTCGTAAAAGGAATCCTGTTTTAATATTTTAGCCCATAATAACAAAAGTTTGTCATATGCGGTTTTTGAAATTTTAGCGATTTTTCGAGATTTGCTACAATTTTTCCAAATTAGTAAAAGGAATCCGGTTATCTTCTAGCTCAAATAGTAAATTTTCTTTTCTTTTCATTTAAATTTATTTGAAATTTGTACAGCCTTTTTTTTTTTCGAGAATTTTTATTACGATTTTTTTAGTTTTTTCGTGTTTCGTACTATTTTTCGACGGACCGGACAACGCCGGGCATGTCAGTTAGTTAGTGTATAAATGTATAATTTAAATACTACAGGGTTGCGCACGAAAAAGCGGCCCTGCTGTGTTTGCCATGTATGCGCATGTACAGATAGATACTTTCATATGAACATCGAAAAGTTTGAAAATATCACGTAAATCGAATCAAATGTCAGTCCGAAACGGCACGGAAAAAAATGGCCTGGCCCGGGTTTTCAAAAAAAAAAAAAAAAAAAAAAAAAATAGACCCTGTCCGTACCCAGCCTGATATTAATGAAATAAAATGGGCCTGAGAAAGGGTTTCTTGCTCGGCCCGGATAAGAACAACCGAATATGTACTGTTTAATGTTACCAGATCCTGGTGAATCTCCATCTTTCGAATGTGTCAGTAATCTGCAATTATTGAAATAATTGTTATTTATATGTTAAAATTTTACCAAATTTTGATTTTTCCAAAGGTATCACCCAGTTTTGACATTTTTTTTTTTTTAATTTCTTAGATCAAAAAAGAGAGTAGTTTTTATGTTTTTTCTTTCGTTTGTAAGGGAAAAAAATTACTAAATTAATGCGCATAGAAATTTATGTATTAATTTTGTTAAAAAAAGATACTAAATTAATGCGCATAGAAATTTATGTATTAATTTTGCTAAAAAAAGATACTAAAATAATTCGCAAAGAAATTTATGTATTAATTTTGTTAACCCCTTCAAGGGCGCTGGTTCATTTTTGGACCACCTAATTTTAATGCCAAAATGGTGCGTTGACACCAGAATTTTGATTTGAAAATTTTCGTTTTATTAAATTCGTGAAGAAAAGCTTTTACTTACTTTCAAATAAATTTGTTTGTAGATTCCGATGTCATTCATTCATTTCAGTTTTTTACTAATAGAAGTGCCTTGCCCCTGAAAGGGTTAAAAAGAAAGAAAAATTATCTACCATAAAAAAACATGAAACGAAATAGTTTTTTGAAACTGTGCTAAAACGGGGGCGCAGCGACGGAGGTTAGGTTGCGGATTAAAATCTATCCCAGAGCTACAGAAATACAGTAATAGCCTGTTATTTGAATCACTAATTAATCGTTTTAGAAACTTTTATAAATCAAGGCAATATTTAGTATTGGTGTTTTTAGATAAATCTAAACCCATTCCCCCGCTTTGTTCAATCAGATTCCGTCAGGGATGAGATTTCCGACTTTTTGCATACCAGTATAATCATAGAGAAAATGATGTTCTCTTAAATTGCAAAAATGTTCCGATTAAATGAAATAACATTTTCTCTAAGATTATACTGATGTGGAAAAAGTAGGAAATCTCATCCCTGGATTCCGTTTAACTAACATGTTTCTTTTAAGCGACTATTGTGATATTAAAAAATGGAGAAAATAAATAATCGATGTTTGGATTATGTACGCATGTGCGCTAGTTTCGTCGCATGATAGCAAAAAGAACCTTAAGCTATATGAATGTCATTTCGTGTCAAGTAAGTGTTAAAAATTGAAATTCATAGCAAGGATTCTTTTTTTTTTTTGTGGTGAGGGGTGGGGGGGGGGGGGCGTTCCTTATAGGTTCTTCGCTACAATTCTTTCCTTTTAAATAGAGCAGGGATGGCCAACTGTGGCAAGCTCGACACCGCTAAAACTTTGTAGTAATCATTGCCTTATCTAATCATCGAATCTCTGCAATTCAGGAAGTCAGCTTTTTCTGTAAAATTTCAGTGGTATCCGGCGTGCCACAGTTGGCCACCCTTGAAATAGAACAAATAGATGTTATGAATAGATGATAGATAAATTTTCCGATTAAATTTTAGAGGTGAGGAGGGACCTCACACCCCCATTTTTTTTCAATAATGTCATTGAAAAATGTTGACTGTTTTTCGCAGTCCAAGGTAGTTACGAAATGTCTTTCATCCCACCCCCTCACCTAACGGAAATCTTGCATATGCCCAATGGGGTATACCATAGCTGCCAACTCCTACGCTTTTTTTTACCACAAAAATTTTATAGTAAATTTTACCTTTTTAAATTTCTGTAATCTGCGGAATAACACAAGAACGCCCGGAAGGAGCCAATTCGACTCCGACCACATGATTACACGTCTATTGGAGTCAGAATGGTTTTTATAAAATAAGTTAAATTTAAGCGACGCGAAATTACGTTAAATAAATCAGTTAAATAATTTTAAATAAAAATTCTGGAGTGAAATATTTTTATGAAACTTCAGTAAAATTTCCGGGCGTTCTAGGACTGGCAAAATTTGGGCAATAAGGAAAAAATTTCTATAAAATTTTTGTGGTACAAAAAAGGCGGAAGAGTTGGCAGCTATATAAATTTTTGAAGACACAAACTCATTAATAAACTCAATTTATGAAGTAAGCAATTGATTTTTTAAACTATGTTAGGCCTTTTTAAAATTTTTAAAAATTTTTTGAAAGAAAATTGCGGAAAAAAGTGATGTTTACTTGCTGTTTATTTTAATCCCCAGTAGTGAGATAGGAGAGGTGAGGAGGGACCTCACCCCCCCCCCCATTTTTTTCAATAATGTTATTGAAAAATGTTGACTGTTTTTCGTAGTCCAAGGTAGGTACGAATACGAAATGTCTTTCATCCCTCTCCTCACCTAACGGAAATCATGGTAGGCCATCCATAATGCCTACCCATCGCTAACTATTAGTTTCTTCAGGTGCATGCATATTTTTTACTGGGAATTCTCTGATGGAAAACTATTATGACCCCCCCCCCCCCCCCGTCACCAGCTGACAGGTCTCCCAGAAAATCTTTATATACCACATGGACACGTTTTTCTCAAACGACAATTAACAACGGCGGGTTAGCATGAGTGATTAAAAAGGGTCCGTTTTTACACACATTTAGGATAAATAGCAGGGACCATCAATCGAGACTGACAACTCGTTGGTGTGCATGAATACCCCTTACCTAAAAGGTCTTCGCTTATTATTCGCATGGACAATTATTCCCTGATTAGTTACGAAGATTACTTATTCAAATACAGTAAAAAAACTGCAAACAATAGATTAATTTGAATTTGAACAAGTATATTTTACTCAGGGGTATCTTTTTTGAATGTGAATCCCGGGCTCTGAATTATCATATTTCATTTTTTCAAGACTAAAATAACAAAATAAAAATGTATAGACAACATTGAATGTTTTTATAACACATTCCAAAGCAGTCATACAGATACAAAGTGTAAAACCTTCTTTTTTGCCTAAAGAACGATGTGTTATTCTTAAGGTTGTTCTCAACTGCTCTGCTCAACAAGCGCAAAACGTTTTGACACATTTACAAATTCATTTTTAAACGGAAAGATATAAAATTGGAAAGCCCGACCATGGAAGCGATTTGGAATCGAACTGTGTTTTCCATTTTTTGATCAATAAGTTACCTATTGAGTTATAAGCGATTTTAATCACGTGACACGGCATTTTTCTCCCTTTACTGACTGTATTTTCTTCTTTGGTTCGGAAGTTCAGTTCAAAATGCCAACTTTGACAGTATTTTCTGAAAGATCTATTGCGACTACAAGAAAACTGAAAAAACAGTTCGATGACATAGTTTCTGAATAACAACACTTTCTAGTTTCATGAGATTCCGAACAAAAATGAATTAAAACTTATGTCAGAAAGTTGACCCTTTGGATTTGAGAACAGCCTTAAATTTAATTGGAGATCAAAAGTCCGATCCAAGAGACTTGTAAGCGTAGCTGCCAACTTTTACGCTTTTTTCTACCACTAAAATTTAATAGAGATTATTTGTTTAATCGTGATATTTCAATGATTAAATAAGACAATATTTTTGGCGCAGCATGTCCCCTAAGGGATTTTGCGCCATAAAACCCTATACAACCAACCAACCATAAGACAATATTTACCATAATCTTTTAGTGGTAGCTTGAAAATTGGCAGCTATACTTGTATTTAATAATTATTTAGTTTTAACGAATAATATGCTGTTTATTAATTGTATGCTATATTATGACATGAAATTTAAGAATAGGGGTTGGATATTTTCCAGATATCTATATGCTTCTGATATAAAACTATGTCTTTTTTAGAAAGTGATGAAACATGGGCGAAGCAATGGGCTGAGGATAGAGACAGAAGAGTGCAATTACCCATCTCTGAATTTTCCCATTCAATTAACTAAATTTTTTTTATCTCACAAGATTTTGAAAAACTAATAAAATGTGTTCCTCTCAAATTATTTAAAACAAATAAACACTATGGGAAAAGGAACCAAGGATTAATAGTCAGAGAGGGAGTCTGTCCACCTGTCTCCCCCCCCCCCCCCCCCCCGATAAAAGACCATTTTTAGTTATGTTTTTCTTTTACGTTTATGCGTTAAAAAAGTATCTAAAATGACAGTTCAGGAAAAAATTAATAAATTGATGAAAAAGGTAATAAACTGATTGAATTTTTCGTAAAAAAAAATCCAGTAGAATTTTAGATTTTTAATATACGTCTTATTTATCAAATTTCTGTAGATTTTTCATGGTGGTGTGTTTCGAAATTGTCTTAACATATTCACATCGGGAAACGAAAATTCTTGTTTTCCTTCAAAAAACATCATTGATTAAGGGCGTGGCCTCTACCTTACAGAAAATCCATTTATATAATGTCGTCGATATTTTTTTAGATTGTAAGGCATTTTCTATTACATTCGTACATTAAAAGATATTCACCGATGCATAAACTTGGGAAACCTCTCTAGAAACCAATTTAGAAAAGACTTTCAGAACCGGGAGGAGCTTCTACTGTTTTACAATTCAGATTTGATAAAAATTGCCCGATGGCAATGTGTTAAGTGGGGTTCTTGCAGAAAGAAAATTATTTTCCCGCGTACTAAGAAGCACATGTCTGTTCCAAAATCTTTCACTTTTTTGCATCTGTTTATGGGCGCCCATGGGATGAAACCTAATTTACATGAGATTTTCAAAATATTTAAAATATTTTTTGATTTCTTTCCCCCTTTATTTCTGCTATTTAATTCTTTCCGGAGCAGAGTAATTCTGTTTATAATCTGATGAAATAATGGACTGACACCAGAATTTATAAACGAAGTTATTAGAAAATAAGAACTTGATTTTTTTCACGTACATTATAAAAGGAAAATTTTAATTAAATTTTCTTGGTGCCATTTGTCAGTTTTGGAATTAAAATTAGGTGTCCCTTTTTAAGGACACCGCCCTCAAAAGAGTTAAGATACGTATTTTATTGAATAACGGGTATATTGTTTAAATATACGTGTAATCTCTAGAAAATTTGCACCAACATAAAAAAAAATTACAAATTTAAAATACATTTTAACATTTTCCGATATACTTGTGAAGTGTGTATGCAGGGGCGTAGCTACGGGGGGTGGGGGGGGGCGACACTCCCACACCCCACTTTCGGTAAACTCGTATACATTCGGTAATTTCAGTTTTGTTCAAGCATTACATCATTTGGCTCTGATTTTTTTCTTTTTTTTTTAAGAATTTTTAAAAACATATTACAAAATTTATTACAAAACAGAAAACAATGTCAAAGCATACTTAAAATTATTAAATAGTTTCTAATTAGAAACTTCCTTTCTCATTGCATTATGTAAGTGTTTTTTTTTTTTTTTTTTTTCGCTCGGAGTCGATTGCAATTTCACTTTTTAGCTATTTTATGGGCGTAAGAAGCTGAGGGAGGGGGGGGGGGGATCCATGGTACACTATCCCTTGGAAGAAGAAATATACCTTCTTCCTATTTCTATGCAGTATCCCTGTAAGCTAGGAGATTGGGGTAGAGAATATCTTCGCTTCATTCAAGAAAGGAACCTGGAGAAAAAGGCTTTGAGGGTAAATGCGTACACGTGCACTCCTTGGCCAATGCAAATGAAATTAGAAGGTCAGATTTTTTGTTCGTTAAAATTCGTTTTGCTGGACTTTGAAAACTATGGGGGGTGATTGGATATTTCGCGGTTTTTTCGGGAGACAGGATGTCGCCAGATGTTCTATTGTCTGTTTTTCAAAGCAAAAAATAAGAGAGAACCGGGGATTTTTTCTTATCAAAGAACGGTGTAATAACATTACATCAGCTACTAGGGATGTACCGAATAGTGATTCTAACCAAATACCGAATATTCGGCCTAGAGGCGAATCGGATACCGAATATTCGGCTAGTCGTATTAACTGTTAGACCGAATAGTAACTGTTCGGCCAAACACCAAATATTCGGCTGGTTGAATATTTTAAAATTTTATTAATTAAAAAAGTTTCGTATTTCATGGCTTCTTCTGGAGAATTAAACCAAGTGAATAACTTGTTTTTTTTTTTTTTTTTTTTTTTCATATATATATATTCTAAAACAAACTACTCAGCAAAAAATAACTTTTGTACTGAATATTCGGCCTACAGGAGAGCCGGATACCGAATATTCGGCTGGTCGAATTAACTGTTAGGCTGAATACCGAATATTCGGACGGCCGAGTAGTAACTATTCGGCCAAATATCAAGCATTTGGCTGGTTGAATACCTTTATATTTCAAAGATTAAAGGCATTAAAATGTTAAATTTTAAAACAATTTTACATAATATTTAATGCAGAAACTTGCATACTGATACACAAGAACTTTTTACAAGTAAACTTTATGCATGAAAACAATCTGCTTTGAGTTATTTAAGAAGAGAATTTTAACATTTTATTAATTAAAAAAGTTTTATATTTCATGGCTTCTTCTGGTGAATTAAATGAAGTGAATATATATTTTTTTTAATTCTAAAACAAACAATTCAGCAAAAATAACTTTTGTACCGAATATTCGGCCTACAGGTGAGCCGGATACCGAATGTTCGGCTAGTCGAATTAACTGTTAGGCCGAATACCGAATATTCGGCCAGCCGAGTAGTAACTATTCGGCCAAATACCAATTATTCGGCTGATCGAATACTTTTATATTTTAAAGATTAAAGACATTAAAATGTTAAATTTTAAGACAATTTTACATAATATTTAATGCAAAACCTTACATATTGATACACAAGAACTTTTTAAAGTAAACTTTATGCATGAAAAAAATCTGCTTTGAGTTATTTAAGAAGAGAATTTTAACATTTTATTAATTAAAAAAGTATTATATTTCATTGCTTCTTTTGGTAAATTAAACCAAGTGAATAATTTTTTTTTTTAAATTCTAAAATAAACAATTCGGCAAAAATATTTTATTTTTACCGAATATTCGGCTTGTCAAAATAGCTGTTAGGCCGAATTCCGAATATTCGGCCAGTCGAGTAGTAACTATTCGGCCAAATACCAAGTATTCGGCTGGTCGAATACTTTTATATTTCAAAGATTAAAGGCATTAAAATGTTAAATTTAAAAAATAATTTTACATAATATTTAATGCAAAAACTTACATATTGATATGCAAGAACTTTTTACAAGTAAACTTTATGCATGAAAAAAAATCAGCTTTGAGTTATTTTACAAGAGAATTAAAGTTTTATTAATAAAAAAAGTTTTATATTTCATGGCTTCTTCTGGTGAATTAACCAAGTGAATATATATATATATATATATTTTATTCTAAAATAAACAACTCATCACAAAATAACTTTTCTACCGAATATTCGGACCATAGGTGAACCGAATACCGAATATTCGGTCAGCCGAGTAGTAACTATTCGGCCAAATACCAAGTATTCGGCTGGTCGAATACTTTTATATTTCAAAGATTAAAGGCATTAAAATATTAAATTTTAAAACAATTTTACATAATATTTAATCCAGAAACTTACATATTGATAAACAGAACTTTTTACAGGTAAACCTTATATATGAAAAAAATCTGCTTTGAGTTATTTAAGAAGAGAATTTTAAAATTTTATTGATTAAAATGTTTTATATTTCATGGATTTTTTGGTGCATTAAACCAAGTGAATAATATTTTTTTTTTAAATTCTAAAACAAACAACTCAGCAAAAATAACTTTTCTACTGACTTTGATTTAGCAAGGAAGTTTTTAAATGCATCTTAGATCAGTGTTTCGAATGGGCGATTATTTTCATAGATTGTAAACATACACACACATTGTTCCTAAAAAATTGTAACAAACTTTCAACAGAGATAATGTGGTCAAGACAAAAAAATTTTGAACAAGAAGAAACACATCACTCCATTTATTCCATCAAAATTACAATATATTCAGCTAAAAATTCTGGGTGTGCAACTACATGCCGAAACTGAATTTTCGTTCACAACTTTATCAGTAAATGAAGATATTTTAGCAAGATTTGTTTCATATTATTAATTTAGTCTGTATTAAATGTGATGATATCATTGAAAATGGCTGAATTTTGGCCAGTGACACAGTATAAATACTATAAATTGCATTCTGAATAAAGGAATGTCTACCTCATAGTTGTTTAAATATGAAAAGTGGCAACTTCCAGCACTTCTCATCATGATATTACATTTTACAGAAATCAAAGCAAGTTTGTTAAAAATATAGCTATCATATCTTCTTTAGGGTTAACAAATGAAAATCCAAGTTTGACCTCGAATGAGATGAGATACACTTTATGTATAACTGAATAAGTGGATTGCGATTATGGTTTTCTGAGCAAAAATTGTCTTTCTTGATGTGTATTATCAACCCTGAAAGTTTTTCTGTTTTGATTAGACTGCCCTTTTTTGTGAAAAAGCAAGAAACAGATTATTTACTAGAAAAGGTTCAGGAACTTGCATTTTTATTGTTAATTTCTGTGAAAATCCCCATTAATGGTTAATTTTCTTAAGTAATACTTTACAAAAAGCAAATAATGTAAAAACATTCTCTTTTACTTAAATTCTGTTTCTAATTATTATGAATATCTTTATAACTTGACAGTTAGAAGTAGAAATTGTGTAAGATTTTAAAAAATGTTTTAGAAGTTTTTTTAAGTATTCAGTAACATGGCCAAAGAGGCCGAATACAGAATAGATACCGAATATTCGGTACATCCCTATTAGCTACTATATATAATGTTATGTTGTATCTTCGAAAAACTAAAAGTTTCTTGAAAAAAATATTTAAAAAAGAATGCGGGAAAAAAATCCTTAAGGCTGTTCTCAAATCAAAAGAGCTACTTTCTGAGACATTTCTGAATTCATTTTTGTTCGGAAATTGGAAGGTGTTGTTATTCAGAAACTAGTCGAAAGACGTTTTCCATTTTTTGGTAAACGCAAACGATTTTTCAGAAAATATTGTCAAAGTTGGCGTTTTGAATTCCAGACGCGGCAGCTCGAAAAAGACAAAAATCTTATCGTCATGTGACCACAATCGCTTATAACTCGATAAGTAATTTTATCAAAAACTGTAAAACTAGTTTCCATTGTATTCTGCTTCGCTCGAGAAACGCTTTAAAGAAAAAAAAATAAGATAGAGAACTATAAAATATTGGATTTTTTCCTTTGTAACTTAATCTAAACCGACGATGATATGTTATGCGATCTGGATCTGTTCTTGTCACGGGGTAGCGGAGGGTATATGGAGATATATGCCGTATACCCTCTCTCTGCATTTTTTTTAAGAAGCTCCGCATACCCCTGCATCTCAAATAAAGCATTAGCGTAAACTGTATCCATGAACGTTCATGACTTTAGCGTAGGGATGCACAACCTGTGTTTCGCGGGCCAAAAGTGGCCCGTGATGGGTTAACAAGTGGCCGGCGAATTTCGTCAATTTACAATTGACAAAAATTGCAGGAAAAGATCGCAAATTTCGTCAATTTGCCGCGGAAAACGCAAATTTCGCCAGTCAGCTAACAATTGCGAATTTCATTAATCGTCTAGCCGATACCACTTGTATCAATAAAGGAAATTCCCCAGTTGCTAATTTCGTCCGTCGCTAGTCAAAAATACCTCGAATTTCGTTGGTCGCGCGCGTGATCGAGCACGAGAAAATCGTGAGTTTAGTCAGTATATTGCGAGAAAAAGTCGTGAATTTCGCCAATTTGCCGAGGGAAAATTGCAAATTTTGTTAGTTAATTAAGAATTGTGATTTTCGTTGACTTGAGTGCGGAAAAATCGTGTTTCAGTTTCGTCAATCGGGCGCGGAAAAATCGCAAGTTTCTTCGATCAGGTGCGATAAAATCAAGAGTTTCGTCGATCAGGCACTAAAAAATTGTGAGTTTCATAATTCGAGTGCGGAAAAATCTCGAGTTTTTTCGATCGGGTGCGGTAAAATCAAGAGTTTCGTCGATCAGGCACGAAAAAATCGTGAGTTTCATCAAGCGGGTGCGGAAAAATCGCGCATTTCGTCAGTTTATTGCAATAAAAAGTCGTGAATTTTGCCAATTTGCCGTGGGAAATTGCAAATTTCGTCCGTCATTTAAGATATGCGAATTTCGCTGATCGGGCGCGGGAAAATCGCAAGGTTTGTCGATCGGGGGTGGAAAAATTGGGGATTTCGTTGATCGGCTGCTGAAAAATCGTGAGTTTCGTCAGTTTATCGCGAGAAAAAGTCGCGAATTTTGCCAGTTTGCCAAGGATTTTAGTCAATTAAGAATCGCGAATTTCGTCGACCGAAAAAATTGCGAGTTCTGTCTATCGAGCGTGGAAATATTGCAAAATTTGTCGATCGGGCGCGAAAAAATCGCAAATTTCGTTGATCGGACAGAGGAAACATCGTGAATTTTGTCGATTAGGTGCAAAAAAATTGTAAATTTCGTCTATCGGCTACGGTAAAATCGCGCGTTTCGGTAGTTTATCGCGAGAAAAAGTTGTGAATTCCGACAATTCACCACAGGAAAAATTGAAAATTTCTTCAGTCAGTTAACAATTGCGAATTTCGTTGACAGGGCGCGGAAAAATCGCGAATTCCAATGATAAGGTGTGGAAAAATCGCGAATTTTGTCGATCAGGAGCGGGAAAATCTAAAATTTTGTTGATCGGCTGCAGAAAAATTGAGAGTTTCGTCAATTTAACTTCGTTCATAAAATTCACATTTTCTTCGGCACTAGCCACTTTCATGCCTATGTTTGTTTTTTAGCACTTTTAATAAAGCAAAATTTAATCCCCCCCGAAGAAATTCAAGGAATATTTTCACTTCTTGAAAATAATCTTTGCTATATCTCTGTTATATATGCAAACATAAACTGTTGATATATCCTTGCCAACTGAATTGGATATGATATGTTGACTGGGTAGGGGAACCTAAAGGGGTGAAACTGCCACTCCTCTGAAACCATGTTTTTTATAGGCCACAGATCTCCCCGAAATAGAATTATCCCTGCGTTACTAATGCGGCCCTCGACAACCCAGGCATTTTTTTGTAAGTGGTCCTTCTCTTAAAAAGGTTGTGCCCTTCTACAGCGTATACCCTTTGTTTTTTTACGACTGCAACACTGGATCTTGTCTAGTCATTCAGTTCGAAAAGATATTTTTTATTTATGTTTTTTAACTTGTTTTAAAATCATCAGTTGTGTTGATATATATAAAGACAAGTGCACTGATGATAAGCATTAATCTTTCTTCTAATTGGCTTTTTGAGACACACATTTACTTTCTGCTGCAAAAAATGAAAGCAGTATTTTTCTTTGTTTTCTGAAATGAAGGGATCGCAAAGTTAATTTAAAAAAAAAATCCTTTGACTTGAATTAGTCTAATTCATGTAACAGAATCAACGCAACAACTCACAAAAAAATGCAAGCAAAGTAATTTTGCAGAAAATAAAATAATTTTCCACACTTCTATACCCTCTCTCCCCTTTCCCTTCTCCATCGAAAAAAAACATTTTTGTGTTCAAAACTCTTTTTTATGGCAAATTAAAGTGACAATATTTATTTATTTTTTTTTTTTACTTATGCTCAATTGCTCAACATGATATTTGACTACAGTAAAACCTTTCTAAAGCGACCACGTTCCGTTCCAATAAAAATTGGTCGCTCCGAGAGGTGGTCTCTTAATGGGGGTCATGTTTAAATCTAGATTTTAATTGTTGAAAAAGGTAACAATTAATGTTTATTAATTAATGTTTATTAATGAAATTTATTTTTCACATTAGTAAAAAATATGAAAATTTAAGTATCAAAACAAAAGTTAATTACATAAATTAATAGCTGCAAAGTTTAAAAAATGAATACATTGACGTTTGTTTTGATTTTACGGTTTTGTCTTCTATAACATTTATTTCCAAGTCCTTTTAAAGTTCAGTAAATAAATGCATTTTTTTTTCTTTTTTGAACGGGAACAAATTATGACGATTTCATTAATTTATCTATTTCTTTGAGAGTTTCCTGGCAGAATAGGACAGGGGAGTTCATTGACCGTCATCCTTAATTTGTCATTAGAGTTAAATTCATTGCTTAAAAAGGTGCAAAGTGGTTTAAACACTTAACAGTTACTGGAATAATTAAAAAATCTAAACTTAGTTTAGAAGTTTGATTAATAATGCGCTCTCCGGAATTATTTTACTAATAAAACCTTCTTCAAGCGACCAGGAAGAAACGGAATTTATTTCATTTTCTTCAAAGAAATGGGTCGCTCATGGAGGGAGTTCAACTGAGATGGTCTCTGAATAGAAGTAAAATTAGTATTGAGCCTATGGGAATAAATTTCGTTCCATGAAAAAATGGACGTTCAGGGAAATGGTCGCTTAATGGAGGTGATCGCACAGAGAGGTTTCACTGTATTTAAATTCTGATAACTTTCTATGTTACGAGTTCCAGTTTAAAAATTCAACAGAAAAAATATCCTACAAATAAAATGTAGCTTTGATTAGCCACATTTTGTGGTTTTTAAAAACTATTTAAATCTGTTCTGAATGAAATCGTAACTTGCATCTTTTTTTACACTTTCGTGAAGAAATTTTCATTTTTAAATGCACGAAATTTGCACATATTCTTTGTTATTCGTAAACGAATAGCGTTTCTCTTTTTTCCTATAAAGGTAACTGATCTTTCAGAAAATGGTGCCAAAGTTGACGTTTGGAACAGATTTTTTTGAAACGTGACAATCGGCAAAAGATCATTATGAGGTAGCAATTGATTATAACTTAATATGTAATACATTTATCAGAAAATTTAAAAATGCTATTTGATTTCAAAGCACTTCATGCCTCATGCCTGCTGATTACATGCTTCTAGATAAAAAAAAAAAAAAAAAAAATGTCTACTTAAATGTGTCAGAAAATTTTAAATTCTTGAGAGGAGTAAAAGAACAAGTGTTTTTGTTGTTGTTGTTGTTGTTGTTGTTTCATAAGCGCGGCATTTAATACGAAGTTAGAAATCTGTTTAGTTATTTCAAATCTAAATCCGTGTCCGTGTATAGTGTATTTGATAATTTTGATCATATGTGACAGAAAAATGTACAATACTAGAAAACAGGAATTCTGCTTTTTCAGAATTTAGTGCCTCCCCCGATGAAAAAAAATATATATATGTATATATATATATATATATATATATATATATATATATATATATATATATATATATATATATATATATATATATATATATATATATGCTATAAACATATATGTATATAGCAATAGTACAAAACATATTTCAATTTTAAGACTTACAACACACGCTTTTAATTTATGTAAAATGACGTCATTCGCATCCGCTTAAGAATTCCACATACGATTCACTCTTAAACATCTACATTAAAGTATGCATAGTATCGCGGAATAATACACAAATGCAGCAAAAAGATGCCGTCATTAAAGGAACTCGACAAGAAAAAAAAAAAAAAAAAAAAAAAAAAAAAAAAAAAAAAAAAAAAAAAACGGCTGTCTAATGACTCATAGGCCTTCATTTGTTTGTAACATTAATACAGACACTTAAAATTAAATATAGTTTATAATAGCTCCATGTTTTAACAGAAATCATTTGATCATTTGTTTATATTTTTTCAAAATAGCACGCATTTTAGTTACATTTTCTTTTGGCTGTTATGAAAAAATGGCAACAAAAATATATGAGTAATACTTTAGAACAATTTTTCCTTTACTTTCTACAAAAATGGAGTACTTTCGTTGCCAGTATTAAGCAAATGGCTCCAAAACTTACAAAAAAATTAATATTTCAAAAATACATGGAGATGCAGTTTTCAAATAAATTGCATTTAAAAGTACTTTTTTCCCCCCCAATACGACGGTATAAAAATTAAAAATGTATGATGCTTAGAAGTTTAAAAAATTGCTATTGAGTATTTAATCGTACTGCTGTGTTTTACGGCTGGCTTCTGTAAGGTAACGTTATTTTTTGAAGATGTCACAAAATAAGCTGAAAGAAAGAAATAGCATACCGTACTGGGGGCTAATAAGAATAGGAGCATTTGGATTTTACTTTTTTATTTTCTTTTTATTTCTTTCTCTTTTTTCTATAAATATTTATCCAAGTAAAACGTTCTGTAAAAAAGTTCCAAGTAAAAAAAATTTCTTCTGTCCGGCTTTATGCAATATCGTATACTAAATGTTTCCGTCGTCTTCTGTAGTTTGTTTTGGTCCTTTGGTCTGCTTTGGGGAACAGACAGTTGAAATTTTCTCATTGAAGTAATCTGCAACAATTATCCTTATTCTAATTACCAGAGAAAATAAAAACTACTAATTAACCAATTCTCTCATTTTTTTAATTTAATTTTTATTAATTTTCTTATTTTATCTTACGCTTTTACTTGGATAAATATTTGTGGAAAAAAGAGAAAGAAGTAAAAGAAAATAAAAAAATAAAATCCAAATCCTCCTATTCTTATATTATGCATTTTTCTGTCACATATAATCAAAATTATCAAATACACCATACACGGATTCAGATTTGAAATAACTAAACAGTTTTCTAACTTCGAAATAAACGCCACGTTTTACGTTTATAGGAAAAAAAAAATACACTTGTTCTTAAAAAATATTTTTACTCCTCTCAAGAATGTTAAATTTTCTGACACATATTTTTTTTTTTTTTTTTTTTTTTTTTTTTTTTTTTTTTTTTATCCAGAAGCATGAAATCAGCAGGCATGAGGCATGAAGTGCTTTGAAATCAAATAGCCTTTTTAAATTTTTTGATAAATTTATTACATATAAAGTTATAATCAATTGCTACCTCATAATGATCTTTTGCCGATTGTCACGTTTTTAAAAAATCTGTTACAAACGTCAACTTTGGCTCCATTTTGGCAAAACATAAATTAGGCCTGACCAAACCTAATTTATGTTTTCTGTACCAAGCCGGGACTGGTTTCATTCTTCCAAGTCTTCACGGGCCAAAATTTTCAGTCCCGGTTTTCCCATAACCCGTATAAAAATAATTTTCTCAACGTGGCCTGGTAGCAAGGTTATTAGACTATAAAGGTTGGCTCGTAACTTTTCACCCAATCGGAGGGGTCTTTCTCTGCTACGTCACAAGAATCCACAATCGGAATCCCTCCTGTGATAATAGCGTTATATACACTGTAAAAAAAAATCTGTAAAGTTACTAAAGTTTTTCTAGGAAACTGGGATTCCAAGAAATTTTTATGTAACGGCAACAAGAAAAACCCTGTAACAGACGCTGTTACAGGAATTTTTCTTGTTGCCGTTACATAAAGATTTCTTGGAATCCCAGTTTCCTAGAAAAACTTTAGTAACTTTACAGATTTTTTTTTTTTTTTTTTACAGTGTACAGTTGAATTGTTATGCAATTTTAAGGGGAAAAAATTTTTAATATTTTTTTTTACGTGTAAAGAAATAAGAGACCTTAGTTTTAAAACTACATAGAAGAAAATTAATAAGTTTTAAAATCTTTACAGTGACACGGGGGTGAAAAATTAAAAATTTTTGAAAAAAAGAGAAAAAACAGTTACAGCTGCTCTATATTCTCTCTCACTCTTTCTCTCTTATTTTGTTATTATGATATATATTTTTTACTTACTAGTTGACAATTGCTTATATATATATATATATATATATATATATATTAAATTAGTAAAATAGTGGGTTGCAACTTGAATTCATTTAATTAAAATGTACGTTTTAATATGGAATTTCTACAAATTAGAAAAACAAAATAACTTCTCAGAATTACGTTTATAAAGACTAATAAGTTTTAAAATATTTGTAAGTTGTAAAAAACAGTAAAAAAGACTTAAACATATGCAATTATGATTCTTTTAAAGCATATATTAGTAAAGTACAAAGTCAAAAATTCGGAATCGTCCAGAACTCGTCGATTGGACTTTTCCGAATTTTTTTTCATTTGCATAATAATTAAAAAAAAAAAAAAAAAAAAAAAAAAAAAAAAAAAAACTTTATCCACTTTCACCGGTGAATTATTTACGCATTGGAAAGCATTTTAATACTAAAAAGAAAACAATTAATTAATAATTAAAAGAAAATAAATTAAAATAATGCTAAAGAGATATTTTAATTGGGGAATATGTGTTTTTCAAAAAGTAAAAACTATCTCAATTACAACAATTTTTTTTTAATTTAATTTTTTACGTGGTTTTTATCGTTTTTATGAATTTTGCGAAAAAAATTTTACTTTACTAACAGGATTCTGATTACAATATTCTAATTCAGTATAATAAACTTTGACCTCTTTTCAGTGAAGTTTATTTGGAAATCCTACACTGTAAAAAAAAATCTGTGAAGTTACTAAAGTTTTTCTAGGAAACTGGGATTCCTAGAACTTTTCATGTAACGGCAACAACAAAATTTCATGTAACAGACACACTTTTGCGCCGAAAATCAAAAAATCTGTAAGGTTACTAAGAATTTTTTTGGAAACTGGGATTCCGAGAACTTTTCATGTAACTGCAGCCAGGGTTACAAATAAAAGTTAAGTAAGATTACTGAAATTTTAGCAGATTCATTTGTAAAGTTACAGATTTTTGTAGCTTTACAAAACCTAGTTTTGTAGATTTGCAGCTTTTTTCGTACAGTTACAGGTGAAAGTTTAGTAAGCATGCAACTTTACATCTGTAGAACTACAGATTTTTTTTTACAGTGTACATTGACTTTTCAATGTATCGCATTTTTTAAGCGATTTTAAGAGTTTTTGTTTTCGTTATACGGCGATTTTTTGACATTCGTAAAAGTAATTCGATTTCAAAGTTTTAGCCCCGTGATTAATGACTTTTTAGGGATTTTGAATGCGTTATTTTGCGATTCACAAAAGCATTCTGGTTACAATGTCTTAGACAATAAATTTATCTACAATAAATTTTGTTGTTTGCGATTTTTAAATTAAAAAAAAAAAAAAATTCCTTCTTTTTTCGCGCCTGTGACACTTTTCCCAAATCATTAAAAGGTATCTGGTTTTAGTCTTTTAGCTTAATATGGTAAATGTTGTCCTCTTTTTAATAATGTTTATTTGAAATTCGTACAGCGTTTCTTGAAATTTTCGCGAATTTTTTATGTGAATTTTAGATTTTTAGAGGCAATTTTTTGACATTCGTAAAAGGAATTCATTTCCAATCTTTCAATTCAATATAGTACATTTTATCCTACACAATTTTTGAAATTTGGGTGATTTGCAATGCGAATTTTTGCGTTTCGAGGCAATTATTTTGGCATTCATGAAGGAATTCCAGTTACAATGGTATTGTTCACTATAGTAAATTATGTTCTCTGCAAACTTCAGACGCTTAAAGTTTGCTATTTTTTCTGCCTTTACGTTTCGCGGCGATTTTTCTGCATTAGTAAAAGGAATCCGGTTTTAATCTTTTAGTTCAGTATTATAAATGGCCTCTTTTTAATAAAGTTTATTCAGAATTCTTGCAGTGAATTTTAATTTTTAAAGATTTTTTTTCCGTGTGATATTTAGAGATTTTTTTGGCATTCGTAAAAGGGATTCGGTTTCAAACTTTTAGCTTAATATAATATTGTTTTATGCGATTACTAGCGGTTTATTTTACTTTTCGCTAAAATAAAAACGCCAATTACGAAAATGTCCGAATTTTGGAGAATTCCGGATTTCGGACGTCCGGATTTGAGACTTTGTACTGTATATAAAACACATAGTATCTTCCTACTGTTTTTTTTTAACCAAGTATTGGTTATTTCCAGAGGCTGATGCAAAGGAAGGGGAAGGGGGGAGGGAGTAGTGGAGAAATTAGCCCTCACAACAATTAACACCATCAATTTTTTATATTTAATATATCAATAATTAAAAAATAATATTTACAACAGTTCAACTGTTCACATATTATTTACAATTTAAAGCATTTGATTTTATATAATAAAGAAAATACTAATGAAAAATAAAACAACTATACAATAGTTTTTCTCTCTTTTTTTTTCTACACAATCCCTAGTGCTAAATTTTAATTTTCTTTTTAATGATTTCATCTCTTCTGACTTAGCATTTAAATATTTTACGCGGATAAAGATTCGTAATTTAGAAAAAGAAGTTATTAACATACTGTCGATATTTAAATTGGATGTGTTTGATTATATATATTCAACAGTTTTCTTTAAAATATCTTTCTTTTCATTGAATGTCTCTTTATGAAATAAAATATTAAAAGAGAGCTTCAAATTCAAGTTTTTATGTATTTGACTTTAAATCTAAAAAGAAAAATATTTTAGACGAACAAACATAAACATAGCAAACACGGGTTACGGCCGACAGGAAAATAAGGATTCTTGGATTCTTGTGACGTATGATTCTGCCTAGCAACGAGAGTGGGCGGGAAGGAGTCCATAGTGACGAGCCAACCTTATATGTCTAATAACCTTGTCCAGTTCCCCCCTAGTAACCCCCACCCTGGCTGCGCCATTGGCAAACACATCATTTTAATCATGTAAAAAATAATTAAAAAACTTTAGAACATAAAATTAAAAAATTATTGACTGGAACAATTTACAACAATAAATTACATACTTCTCATAAAAATTTTGAATTTTCTAATACAAAATTGTAAAGTACCTTTTTAACTTACCTTTGTAAAAATTTTATTTTTGAACGTCTAAAGCCTTTTTAATTTGAAAAAAAAAAGTTACGAAGATCATTTTAGCAATAACGATGAAAAAAACTTTTCAAATGATAAATAAATCTCTGTCATTAAAAATTAATTTGGTATCGCCATCTGTTGAGAATTCTATGAACAAGAGACCAAACAACGCCCCCCACCCCCCACCGAAAAAAATAAAAATAAATAACATACTTGCCAACGTCCCGCTTTTTTTTTTAAACGAAAAAACGTTCTTTCAAAAAGAAAATTTATTAAATGAAATGTTCCTTATTTCAATCTGGTAGTTATTTGAAACCTACATGATTTCATTTACTAAATAAAGTTTATGGTTTAAAATATGTTTTGTTGAAATAAAAAAGGCGGGAGGTTGGCAAGTATGAAATAAATAAATATATACATATATAACTTACTTATGAACTTTCGCACAATGGTCCCAAATCACGATCATGTGGGCCAAAAATCCTTTCTATAAGGGGGCAAGTTTTAATTAAATTTCAACTTCCTTTTCTACAAGATTATTATTATTATTATTATTATTTTTTTTTTTTTACAAGGATAAGAAATTTCTCTTCTTAAGGCTGTTCTCAACTGCTCTGCTCAACAAGCGCAAAAAGTTTTGACACATTTACAAATTCATTTTTTAACGGAAAGATATAAAATTGGGAAGCCTGACCATGGAAGCGATTTGGAATCGAACTGTGTTTTCCATTTTTTGATCAATAAATTACCTATTGAGTTATAAGCGATTTTGATCACGTGACAAACACGTTTTTCAACCTTTCTTGAGTGTTTTTTCTCCTGTTGCGCGGAAATTCAGTTCAAAATGCCCACTTTGACACTATTTTCTGAAAGATCTATTGCGTTTGCAAAAAAAAAAAAAAAAAAAAAACCAGCTCGATGACATAGTTTCTGAACAACAACACCTGCTACTTTCATGCATTTCCAAACAAAAATAAATTAAAACTTATGTCATAAAGTTGACCTTTTGGATTTGAGAACAGCCTTAAAGGGTAAAAAATCATCTAATTCGGTTTCCTTGAAAATTTGCATTCCTCCCTCTCTTCCATCAAAATAGATGTTTAAAATCTTTTTTTAAAAAAATTTGTCCTCTTTTTACCCGACTGACAAGAAGGGTTATGTGTTTCACGCGTGTCTGGGTATGTGGATTTCTTTATAACCTCGAAACATCCCAACGGCTGGATGGATTTTAATGAATGAGGTCTCTATCGATTCGTCTTAATCTTCCGATGGTTATAGGCTAGGTTTTGCTTTTATAAATCCAAAATGGCTGCCATAAAATACAAAATGGCGGTAGAGATTATAAAAAAAAAATTACGTACCCTATTGAGTAACATATCATTGGATAGGTCTTTCAAAATGAAGACAATGTTTCATTGACTATTTTACAGTCAGAATCTCTGTTTAAATATTACACAACCTGGAAGTTGTGTAGCTAAGGTCTCTAGCTTTACTGCAACCCTAACCTTCATAGACATCTATAGGCCCATCAAAACAATGTTTATGGATAGAAACTAACAATTAAACACAACTTAAAAGTCATCAATACAAGTAAATAAAATAAATAGGTAAATAATATAAAAAATTGTTTCACATTGGTGAGACATAATTAATTAGTTCGCTTTTCTACACAGTCGGGTTTTTTGATTTTTTTAAATTTAATTTGTTTATTAATGTTACTGCTTACTGCAATGTAACAAGAAAGGATATAAGTAATTAATAAAATACATCAATAATCAATCAGCTAAATCTTCCCTCAGACAGAACCTCTGAAATGTGTGTACACATTTGAAGGAGGGTCTCCTTCCTCCATTTGTCCCTCTAGCATAGAAATTCCACAATTGTATTTACTATGAATTAATAATAAATCATCCAATCATTTATTAGTTTATTTATGAAATTTTCGATTCCCCCTCCTGATCTTTTGCCTCTCTCTATCACCAGTGTCGCAGCCACTATGTAGAAATTTTAAGGAGTCTCAGGACTCTTAAAATTGGAAAAAATGAAAAATAAAAGACCATTTTTAACGTTTAATATCTTAAATTGTATTTGATTTTAAGACACAATTTTAATTGGTATGAAAGATATAAGCATGTTCTTTCATTTCAAATATTTAAAAATGGCAAGACGCAGAATTAGCATTTACAGGGGGCTCCAAACTGTCAGAACAGGGGCGCGCCGACCTATTGTGCAATGTGTGCAGCGCACACAGGTGCCAGATGATAAAGGCGCCATGCATTCCTCAAGCGAGGAAAAAATATTTAAAAATACATATTTTTAAATTTTATTAAAATTATTCTTTAAATTTTAATTATATTTTATAGATTTACCTCATATAAATAAAATACTTAGAATCACTTAAATGATAACATCATCTTTAAATTGAATGTGATACATTAATCAATTTAAATTCAGAACGTAATTAGGTAATTAACGTGACATTTAAATTGAAACATTACAAAAAACTTGAGCATTTGTTAGCATTCCATCCAATTTTAGATTCCACAGAGGACATTATTTCAGATACGCTATTTTTAACTGTTTTATTGAAAACATTTTTATTTGGACATAAATACAAAAGCTCGGGGATACGAGGATGGATCTAAAATACGCGGCAAAAAATATACAGTAGAACCTCGATTATCCGAAGTAATTGGGACCGACCCTCTTTCGGAAAATCGAAATTTGCGGATAATCGAGAATGCTTCAATTTTAAGATTAAGGAGAAATATATGCACTATTTCTTATTATGGTAACAAGTGCTTGATATAAATAAAGCAATAGAAAAACGGAAACAAGAATAAATTACCTGAATTTTAATTTTGAAATTAAGTATCTTTTACATATTTCACAAGAATTTGAAATAATGTTTTGTTTGTCGCAGTTTCGATTGCCTTTTCGTTGAAGCTCTATCACGAAGTTTTTTAATATTATCAGTTTACCAGTATTACAGTCTTTCTGCTGCACCAGCCTCACCAAATCTTTTGCAAAACATTCAAAAGCTTCACAATTGCTAATTTGTTCGTTCCACTCCGCAGCTTACGGGAAGTCAAGTTAAATTCAAAAGACTTCTAAGAAAGGGGATCAAAAATATTTTTATACACTCCTGGTGGTTCGGAAAGGGCCGCTTGCATACAAGGAATATGATAGTTTAAAAAAAGCTTTCAAAATGGATTTTGCACACAAAAAATTTGCTAGTTAAAAAACGGTTCAAAATTAGATTTCGGTTAAGCGAGATTTTCGGTTAAAAGAGTTTCGTATAAAAGAGGTTCTACTGTACTTAAAAAAGAAGAATTTTAGTTTCAAGTTTTCGTGCATTTTATGTGCCATGTTTAAATAGTAGTCTCAACTCAATAGTCAGTGACGTTATGAATGTTAATCATGAACAATGAAGCTGCTGATTTTTACTATAGCATGAGAAATATTCTTTTTCTTTTCTGCTTATGAGAGGAATATTTTAACTACTCATTTAGCTCTAAATCAGCTTGAAGTCACTTTATGAAATCTGAAATATGGTTGTCGATTTTTGTTTTTTTTTTTATACACGACATAAATTGTTTTATTTTCTAACCTTTGTATTTTCTCTTTATGTATTTTTTCTTTTAGATATTCGTTTTATAATTTCTTTATATATATATATATATATATAAGCTTATAATTAATATATTTTCTAATATTTCATTTCTCATCGCTGATATGTTTTTATAAAGCGATAATTCTTTGGAGAGGGGCATAGGGCACAAGTTGAAGTTTTGCACACAGGCGCCATACACCACTGGCGCGCCCCTGTGTCAGAAATTTGACGAGCAGAAAATCGGCATAACAGATTACGCGCGGGATTTTGAAATAAATTTTGAAAAAATGAAAATTTTGACTCTTACTTATACTTTCGATTATAATAATTACCCTGAACCCAAATAAATTTGTATTTAAAGCATTTTTATATTTTTAATACAAAGTTGTATTTAGCTAATGCAAAATTTAGAAAATTTTAACAATATAATCACCTAAAAAAATATTTTTTTGAACAATAAAAAGGAAATTTTAGGTTCAGCTTATACAGACTAACATAAAACATATGTTTTGAAAATTTCATGAAAAAATATTCAGAAGTTTTTGAGATATCGTGCGCGTTATGCCCAAAAATGTCATTTGGAGAAAATGACTTCAAAGTTTTGGAAACGCCGCTTCAGATTTTGAGTGGGTATAATTCTAAAAGCCATATTCTGTTTGAATGAGAATTTCAAGGAAACAATTATATCAAAATGTTCATAAAAAATAGAAGTTTAACATCTTAAAAAAAAAAAAAAAAAAAAAAAAAAAAAATCGAAAATTTTAAAGTTTTAAGAGTCTTAAGACCCCTTAAAGCTCAGTGTACCACTATTTTAATATAGTGAAATTCGTATAATTTAATTGCAAAATTTTTTAGATTAAATAAAGAGAAGAAAACTCTTTGAAAAAGTGGTATTCAGTGTCTCAAAACCACCACCCTGGTTGCGCCGCTGCCTATCACACAGAGGATAATACCATTGAAATTCCAGTAATAAAGGATGATTTTACCTGTGTAATTTTATTTTGTAACAGTAAATAAATAATTATTTATCTAAATCCCCCCCCCCCCCTCTATCTGAAATATCCGCTTGCTCTCCCAGCCCTTCCAACATATATTGTCTAAAATCTCCTAACTTTTTTAAGTTTTACAAAAAAATCTGCTCTGTTTGTTATTTTTTTAGTTTTAATTAATAAATAACAACAAAACATGCGTAACAAACAGCATTTATCTCCCCAGCATTTTTTGATTTAAAAATGTCCTAATAATCTATCCCCAAGATTTTATTTAAAAATCAAATGCTCTGTTTTTTACAAAGTCCAAAATCTTTATTAAAAAAAAAAAAAAAAAAAAAAAAAAATTGAAATTCTGCCCTATTTCGTAACCCTTTAAACCCTTCAAGGGCGGTGGCTCAATTTTGGACCCCTTAATTTTAATTCCTAGATGTCACATTGGAACCAGAATATAGGAATGGAAATTCTGTTTTATTAAATACATGAACAAAAGCTTTTGCTTATTTTGAAATAAATTTGCTTGTAAATTCCGGTGTCACTCACACATTTCAGCATTTTACGAATAGAAGTACCTTGCACCTGAAAGGGTTAAGCATCGCGCCCGATAAGTGTAGGCTTCTATAGCTGCCAACATCTTACGCTTTGTTCTACCACAAGAACTTAATAGTAAATTTTACGTTTTAATCGCCGTCATCTGCCGATTAAATAAGGCAAAAGGTTCTATTAAATTTTTCTGGTACAAAAAAGCGTAAGAGTTGGCAGATGAGCTACTTTTTTCTAAATTCAGATTGCTTGATCGCCACCTCTATTTTGCAGTAGAAATATTCACCTTATTTAATGGCAGATAAAATGATGCAAGAATAAGGCCGATTACACTATTTTAAAAAAACTGGTGGGAATCAAACAATCTGAATAAAAAAAAAAGTAACTTACACTGCCCGTGAAAGTCACGGGCGCAAGAATTAAGGGGTTAATTTATACTTAAAATGAATGAGTAATACCCAATATATCTAAATTCACCTACGAAAGTTTCGCTCCACCCTTTAAAAGGCGGTGGTTCATTTTTGAACTACTTAATTTTAATTCCTTAATACCACTTAGGCACCAGAGTATTGGAATGAAAATTTTCCTTTTATTAAGTACGTGAATAGAAGATTATGCTTATTTTGAAATAAATTTGTTTGTAAATTCTGGTGTCATTCACTCATTTGATCATTTTACTAATAGAATAGCTTGCACTGTTAACTTGCCCCTGAAAGGGTTAATAAATGGGGGTAGAGATTCCTAGGTACTGAGATACTGAGAATAGAGAGTGGGAGAGGCAAATGAAAAGTTTTCTATTTTTCAGCTTTTAGATATTCTCAAAGGTTCGTTTTAAAATAAAGCTATTTTATAACTTTTAATCGAAAAATAAATAAATATATATATATATATATATAAATCACTTTAGAAATGCGCATTTAAACATTTCAAACAACCGCAAAATGTCATCTCAAGTGTTAAGTGGAAAATTCATATACTTTTTATTTCTTATTATATTTTTAAACGTGAAGTTATTGCTTTTGCATATTTAAAATTACTAAATATTAGTAAGTGCAAATAATTGCTTGCACTGTTAACCACAGATGTAATTACTAAATTAAATATAATTTAATGATATAATTTAATAAACATGACAAGTAAAATACGTGACCGGAAAAAAAGGGGACCGTTTGGTGCTGCCTGTACTTTGTCCGGTATGGAGCCGTTATAACACAACCAGACGAATACAAATATTTTAAGTCAATGTCTGCAAATGCGAATTTAAAAAAATGGCCTGAATATTCGCATACGAGAATGCTCGTTTACAGCCTATTTGATTTTTGACATTTGTGAACGTGAATACGAATATTTTCGGTCAGTGTTTAAGAATGCAAATATTGAGACAAGTCCTGCATATTCGCGTATGAAAATGCATATTTACATCACTACTTGATTTTTGATATACCGTATATACTTGCATATAAGTCGAGGAATTTCTGACAATTTTCGGTAAGCAAATTTGGAGGGTCGACTTATACGCGAGTCAGTTAAAAAAGCAAAAAAAGAAAAAAAAAATCTTTGAATACTAAAAAATTATGGCTTTTTATGTGTATGAATAAAAAAATAATATATAAAATATACAAATAATAATAATTCATCAATTAAAAAAAAATTAATGATTTGTTTCTGTTTACTTACTAACTTTTCGCATTAGAAAGTGAAATCTTTGGTTTGATTTTGTGCAAAATTGAAGTAAAATGTAGGGGGTCGACTTATACGCGAGTTTTTGATTTTTTCCAAAATTTGCATCCGAAAGTTAGGGGTTCGACTTATACGCGAGTATATACGGTACGCAAATTCGGAAACAGGATAATTTAGTCCCGCCGTTTCGGTTCGGATACCATTTCGTCCCTAGCCGTTTCGAACCCCAGCTATTTCGGTCCCTTGCATTTGTTGTTGGAAGCAGCTATAATGTTAAATAAAATAATAATAATAAAAAAAATCTCAAAAATTAAATTGTTTTTATTATATGTATTTATTGATAACAATTCAAAATTATTTCAATTATTAATTGTTTATATAATTAATTTATCAATTTCTTTTTTTTTAATATTACATGAGCTATATTACAGTTCTTACATGGTAAATGCAAATATATACAGTATGGAACCATTTATCCGGAAACCAGTTAACCGGAAAACCAGTTATCCGGAATGATATTTCTGATAGACTGATTTCAGAATCTTTGCAGAAAAAGGTGTCATACACTGCCAGTTTGACATAGGCTTTGCTTGAAACAATCGTATAATTTGATGACAACACCTATTATTCAAAATAAAGACATATTTAGTTGTATTTTACATGTTTTAATTTTTATGCCGAGGAAACAGAAGAATTTTTGTACCTATGGGATTCTCATATATTGCCTTCTTTTAAACTCTGGTTAACTTTTGATCTTTCTTGCATTGATCCAAGTAATCTAATAATTTAAAATCAGAAATAATGCCACAAACACACATATTCCACAAAGCTTATCAAATGGATGCTGCTTTAATGCACAACCAGTTAACCGGAAAAACCAGTTATCCGGAATACATCTGACCTCAAGCATTCCGGATAAATGGTTCTGTACGTATATATATATATTTTTAATTTTCGGTTACAATAATGTTATGTTATTAGATTATATAAAAATGATAATGATTCTGAGGATAAATATGTTGTTTATTTATTTATTAGTTAGTTTATAATATTTTCTTGCTCTTTAAATATAATTAATAATATCTAGCTCTTTTTTAATCGAAAACTATAAATGTGCTTTTAAAAAAATCTAAATCTGCACCTGTGCAATAATATCATCTAACACCGTTAAAAATTATTTTTACGTATTTGCACAATGTTACATTATTACTAGTATTAATTAATATTAATATCATCGGTCAAAAACATAAAGTCTAAATAATTAACTTAAATTTTTGACTTTTTTTTTGGGGGGGGGGGGGGGGAGATTAAATCCAAAATTTTGAATAAAAACTTTAATTGACGAATAATTGCTATTAATTAATTATTAAAATGGTTAGTAATTTTAGTATAAAAATTAAATTAATATTTTATTAAATATATTTTTCAATTCAATTTATTCTTAATTTATTAAATTATTGATAATAATATAAATTAAAAATTTCTACTTTAAAATAAACTCAATACATAATATATTATACATTCAGTTTATCATTATATTTAATATTAGCTATAAGCTGAAATTTATCCTTTATCTGTTTATTTATTTTATATCTAAAGTTACTATAAAACTAAAATAAAAAATTTTTATAAACTTATTCTCTGGGAAAGCTGGAGGAAAAAGGTGGTTAAAAAAATAATAAAAGACAAATGCAAAAAAGCTCAGTTTTGTCAGTTAAAAAATTAAAGTTAATTAAAATATTAGGAATATTTTGCATAAAATTAAAAACAATCGTTTATTAAAAAGAAATAGGTCCAATTTCAGTAAATTTTGACCACAAAAATCTGCTTCAAGTAGTGGGAAGACAAAAAAAAAAAAAAAAAAAAAAAAAAAAAAAATGCAAGCAACAATTATAAAAAGAAAGAGCAGTAGAAGGAGGGGGGACATTTTTTTTAAAAACAAAATATTTATCCCTGCACTCTCTAGTAAGAAAATCCCTGTTGATTTCCCAATGTTTATAATTGTAAAGTAACTTATGAAAACAAATTTATAAGATGCAACATTGTATTAAAAAAAAAAATAAGAAAAATTAAATATTTGTGCTTCAATAAATATATCTTAATTCTGATTAATTAAAAGAGAGGTTGTAGAGGGGTGATTTGAGGAAATATTTACATATAATAGCTTATTATTGTTTAATTTAATTATTGAAGACATTTATTATTAATGTAATTGGAAGAATAAAAGTAAACACAGTTTTTGTTTATTATTCAATTGATGATAATTTAGAGGTTCTAATTACATGTATGAAATCCACCAGAAAAATGTATTTACGGTAACTTATAGTACATATAAAATGCCTAATATGAATAATAATTTAAAACTTAAAACATCCATTCTCTTAAAGAAAAAGAAAAAAAAAATGAATGTTGAAATTATGTCACATTGTTCAATCACACGAAATTTTAGAGCGTTGTGATTTCATTTTCACGAAAATTTCTCGGACTCATATATTCTACTTTTTTATAAAATTTGGGGGGGGGGGGGGGGTGATAAAAATTATAAATGACCTAAGTGATGTTGAACCATACAGCGTTTGGTGGGCACCGAAATGACATTGGGGTCGAAATGGCGGGACCAAAATGTCGTGTACCCCGCAAATTATGTTCGCGAATATCAAAAATCAAGTAATAATTAAAACGAGCATTCTCGTATGCGAATATTCACGCCCCTTTTCAATATCCGCATTTGTAGACATCGGCGAAGAATATTCGTATTTGCGTGTGTCAAAATTTAAGTAGTGATAAATATCTTACGCGAACATTCTCACATTTTTACATAGCATTCACAAACATTTACAGCGAACTTTTGCCTACGAGAGTGATATAAATCAGACATTTGTTACCTTGTTAGTTTTTAGTAATTATTTATCAATAAGTTCCATATTTATCAATTTCGTGTCATGTTTTTTCCGGTCACTTTTTTCTTTGTCACCTTTTTTCCGCTCTTGTTTTTTCTGTCACTTTTTTTCCTGTCACGTTTTTTCCTGTCACTTTTTTCCCTAGATAAATGGTCAGATATCTCTGAATACCGTCGGATATACTACTACCACATGATCGAGATTTGGAATCACTGTGTGTCGTGTCGATCTGCTTTGAAGAAAAAAGAAATGTAAAAGCCTACCTGAAAATGTAATCCTGAATTTGCCCGCTTAACTGGTAGTGGACGGATGAGGGGTGACGTTTCTTCTTTCAAGTAGGGTAACTTGTAATCGTTTGAAGTTCTTTGTCCGCAACACCTCATTTCATAGACAAAGAATTTAATTGACTAAGACTAAGATGCTGCCATCTAGTAGTGAAGAGGAAAACTTAACCATTTGCGCCTGAATTTTTGTTTTCTCAAATTTGTTGCTAAAATCACTTTAAAATGTTGCAAAATGAACAGGAAAAGTACTAAAAAAATTAGGTTAAATTTTTTTGTATTTTTCTGACAAAATGTAAACGTACTAAGTATGGGAATATGCATAATATTTGTAATAATATAATATGCATAATAGCATAATTATATGTTTTGTCTAAATTTATGTAAAATAAGCTTTTAAATTTTATATTACGTACCAAAATTAATATTTTTATGAACTTATTATGTATTTATTTCTTTACAGAGACTATTAATATTATAAGTATTATTAAAAATAAACTAAGAATAACAGTACTTTAGGCTGAAAAACAATTTATTTCATAATCATCTTGAAGAGGACTTTACATAAATAACTGTCCCCTAAATGGCTAATGAAGATATGTACTCATTCTTGCCTAGCGCCCAATATTTTGTACGTAAAAAAAATGCGAAAAATAAATAAATAAATAAATAAATTAAATAAATAAATAAATTGGCTTGAACATAGAATTTCACAATTTAAAAATTATGTATGTCAAAAAAGTCTACAAGCTAAGATTATGACTTATTTATTTGGATCTTTGATAGAAAAAACACAAATAAACTTAATTTTTACATTTCGCCATCTTCAAAAACGAAAAATCTATAAACTCCGAAAAAAAAGTTCATTTAAGCAAATAAATATCCCTCTTACGCTGTCATCTCTCGGTAATAGATAAAGACATTTATAGATAATTATTTCATACTACTTTCATGTTATAAAGAAGATGAAAATCACACAAATTTATTAAAATTCGAAACGTTCCAAAAATGGAACGCCAGGCATACATGGGTTAATATTTTCTGAAATGTACTGAACAACACTTTTGCCTGAAAGTGGATTGCTACCATTAGCAGTGGCGTAGATAGGGGGGGGAGGGGGCATGGAGGCATCCGCCCCTGGCGTTGCGGCTAAGGGGAGCCAAACTGAGAGGTGTTTTAACCGAAATTATCTCCCATATTTTGACGATAAATAAAAATCGTTGATTTTTCTTTTCTTTTTTTGTGTGTGCATGAATATTTTCTTTAGTAAAATATTTTATTATGTCCAATTAATGAAGAAAGAAGAAGCTTTTGGAAGTATTTCTAGGGATAGCTCATCACACTTTGTACTTTAGATGATTACGTATCTACAAATAGATACACACGGAACAAATACGGAGGCACAAATAGATTAAATAGAAGGCGCCAATTTAAGAGAGGGTTTAAACCAAATTATCGCACATATTTTGACAATAAATAAGGGCTCTTGACATTTTTGTGTGTGTGTGTGTGTGTGTGTGTGTGTGTGTGTGTGAATTCTTTAAAGAAATTTTGCGAATGAGGGGGACGGGGGTTATCCATAAATGCCGGATGGATTCTCTTCACTGGTCGGATTGTACCCTACCCAAAGCTGATAATTCCACTTGACGTCAACTCGCAACCCGACCCGAACTTGACAAAATAATTTTTGCCGATTCGCAACCCGGCCCGAAATGAAAGGAAAGTAATCATGTTTTAATCCTTCGTGGCATGGTGAGTTAAATTCTGTCCCACTTAATTTTTATCCTCGATTTCCACATCAGCACGACGATTTTGAAATAAATTTTGGTCTCTTATAATATACATGAAGAAAGTCTCCTAATTATTTAAAAAAAAAAAAAATGTCTACCTAAATCCTGGTGTCAAGCACTCTTTTCAACATTTTAGTTACAGTAGTACTTTGTGACAGAAAGGGTTAATGCAACTATGAAGAGTAATCAACAATTAATATCTCTAAAACCAATTTCATATTTTATATAGAAAAATGGACAAATCTATATTCTTTACTGTTCAAATATAATAAAACCTCTGAATAGCAGATGCCTCGAAATCGTTGAATAGAGACATGCATCGGTTCGGGTTGTCAGGGTTCGTACGGGTACCGTTATTTTCAGGGCCAAATATCAGTATTTTTTTTTTTTTTAGTAAAATAAATGTAGTTTAAGCAACGCGAAATTTCGCCATATTTAAGGATATATTTTTTATAAGAAAATACTGGTAGGGAAGAATATTTTAGTCTAGAAATTCAAGGACCCGTACGAACCCTGATTGTCCTTAATTTTCTTTTTTTCGGGTCGGGATGACTCTAATTTTCTTTCTGCGGAACGGGTTTGCCTTAGAATAATTCTTGCGGGTGATATTTACGTTTTTTGCATGCCGGATTGTTGGGATTTTCACAAAAAGTTTGAGCAGAACTTTGTTTCAGACGGAAATAAATACGCATTTGAATAAGAATGAGTACAAAGTATAACCTGGAAAATCCGACATCGTCGGGACCAAGACAAAGCCGGATATTTGAAAATTCCGGAATAATGAAAGAATATCAAAAGTACTTCAGATATTCTTAATGGTGCTTTTATTCATAATTTAATTCATAGGCAAGTGATATTTATATGAGAAACAGAGAAAATTAAATATTTAAAAAAAAATTCTACTCTCTATGTAACAAAACTGTTCTGATAAACAGTGAAGTAATTTCTTCTCGTATAATTACCAAATTTTTCTGAATATCCATGTCGGAATTACATGGTTGTTTCTCTAAAGCAGATATTAATTTTCCAGTCAAATTCATGCATTTTTCCAGTGGCACCCTTTCTTCTGTCGATTCTTCGTCCTCATTCCGCTGAGCTGCTACCAGAGTTATCGGCGGTACTATTTAGCACAGCGTCAGCGATCTCACTGTCCGTAAATTAAAGCTTTCAATGTCGAAGTTTTTAATTCGTTAATAATTGCTATTTTTTTTTCTCTCGTGAGTTGAAAGTTTTAAAAAATTGGCGGTAGGGGAGAGAATATGATTTTGATGCCAGACTTTCGAGGTTACACTAAATACTCAATTTACTGAAGGAGAAATAAAATGGACATAAGAAATGTGATCATAGATTACTTTTTCATTTACGTTTCAGTTAAGAACCATTTTTTCTTATCTCTGAATATGTAAAATAGTATGAACATTTTGTTTTTGACACACCCGAAAACACATACACCGTATTAGTTATAATTTATGCACAAACGTGTATGTAGATTGAAAAGTGTCCACTACTCAGATGTTTAAGTGTACAAATATATAAGTGTTAGGCATTCAAAAAGTGTTCGCTATACACAGGCGTCCACTTTCCTGGAGCGTCCATTTTGGAGGTTTTATTTTATATAGATTTAATTTTATACATGAAAAAATATTTTGGAGATTCTTTTTTGAAATCGGGTGAACTCGAACCCGAAATGCTAGAAACAGAACCCAGTCTAAACCCGATCCACAGCAAAAAAGTAGAAATGAACCTGACCCGCAACGAAAAAATATAGAGCCAACCCGAACCGCGGGTCAGGTTTGGTGCGGATAACCCAACCCGATGCAGGACTCTACTCCTCATTGTCAAGCCTTCAACTTATAAAACAATTTGATATCGTTTCTGATATCAAAAGAACATTTCTTTATTTCTCGATTGTTTTTCACTATGATTTTTGTATTCTTATCATTCCATATGTATATTTTTGTCTAATGGGGCTTCTGTGAGCCAGTGCGAAATTAATTTAGCTGGAGGAACAGTATAAGGAAAGATATTATTTCCCCGTTATTCGAAATTCTATTTTTCCGTCGATTTGGGATCGAGAAAGGCTAAATAATAAAATACGAGCGACCTACCTTCAAATTTTCACTTTTTAAAATGTACAAAATACAGAGCCGGATTTTTCAGCCTTTCAAATAGGGCCAGTATAAATGGCTGTGTTTAAATAAGAAAAATCAAAATTAGTAACTTGGACTAGTTTATTGTTAAGGGTGTTCTTAAATCCAAAAGAACAACTTTCTGACATAAGTTTTAATTCATTTTTGTTCGAAAATGCATGAAACTAGCTGGTGTTGTTGTTCAGAAACTATGTCATTGAGCTGTTTTTTCCGTTTTTTTGCAAACGCAATAGATCTTTCAAAAAGTAATGTAAAAGTGGGCGTTTTGAACCGAATTTCCGCGCGAAGGAAGAAAGAGACTCAAGAACGGGCGAAAAACGTGTTTATCGCGTGATCAAAATTCCTTATAACTCAATAGGCAATTGATGGATCAAAAAATAGGGAAAACAGTTCAATTCCAAATCGCTTCCATGGCCAGGCATTCCAATTTTATACCTTTCCGTTAAAAAATGAATTTGTAAATATGTCAAAACGTTTTGCGCTTGTTGAGCAGAGCACTTAAGACCAGCCTTAAGCGCAAGTAAAGAGTGTGTGATCTTTAGAAGGATTTGATGATTTAAAAAACCCTTTAAAACTGTATGTTTATAGTGACATCAATTTTTAATTTTTCTAATCCAAGAAATGCGGAACGAGTGGTTTTCTTGTTTAAAAGATGACAGGTTCTTATACGATTTCTTATAAAATAATTGGTTTTCTTATAGTAAGTTAACCAAAAAATGAATTCAATCAAACATAGCAAAGCTTCTGTTACAACTGGATTTATACCAGGTGCTCCAAAAATGACCGGTGATTTTAAAATTCAATAACTTGAAAACCAGTGTTGCCAGATGGGCTACTTTTTTTAAAATCAGATTCTTGATTGGCACCACTTTTTCGAAATGGTAAAATGTGCCTTATTTAACAACATATTAATTAAGGCAAAAACAAAGTTAATTTTACCGTTTCAAAAAAGTGGTGCCAATCAATGAATTGAAAATGAATTGAAAATCAATGAATTGATATGAATTGAAAAAAAAAAGTAGCCCACTGGCAACACTGCTGCAAACGGTGACAGATATTAAAATAATTCTTGCAGGAGGGTTATGTATGATGTCAGAAGTTGTTTTTTACTGTGATTCTTGATTTTAGTTCAAATTCCAAAAAATAGATGGCGCTGCGAGAAATAGGTGCTAATTCCATACCCGATTTTTGGTACTTCGGGATCCATTCAAAACATTTTAATCTCCTTTTTTTTGCATGGAAGAAGAGAAAGGCCGAAAAATCGAGACTGGATTTAGCGCCTATTGCTTGTATCGCCATCTATCGTTGCCATTTGTAACTATAACTGGGAATCGCAGCATAAAAACTCCTGACATCTTACTTAATCCGCCTGCAAAGATTTTTTTAATATCTGTCACCGTTTGCAAGTCATTGAATTTTAAAATCATCGGTCATTTTTGGGACACCTGGTAACATGAGCATAACAACATGTACATGTACATAGATGATTTATAATGGCTTCTTTCAACCTTGCTGATACAGATTTACATAGCTGCCAGTGGCGTGGCGTGAAAATTTTCGGTGGTCATCGCAATTATTTAAGTTTGTGGTGAAAAATTATTAACTCTAAAATTCAATGGTTGAATGTTCAAAAAAGAAACTTTAAATCTTACCTTCACTTATAAATGAACTCCAAATGTTCTGCTAAAACTGGATCGTAGAGTTTTAAAAGCTTATTAAGAGTTTTAAAATATTGCTTGGTCATCGCCGCATCCAGCGATGACCGGACGCCACGCCACTGATAGCTGCCAACTCTTCCGCTTTAATGTCCAGAAAAATTCAATAGACATTTTTGCCTTATTTAATCGGAAGATTACGGCTATTAAAAAAGGTAAAATTTACTTTTGAAATTTTGTGGTACAAAAAAGCGTAAGATGTTCGCAGCTATGGCTTTATAGAGCCATTCATGTTTGCAGTTCTATCATAAGCCTTAAGGCTGTTCTAAAGTGCTCTGCTCAACAAGCGCGAAACGTTTTGACACATTCACAAATTAATTTTTTAACAGAAAGGTATAAAATTGGAGGGCCTGACTACGGAAGCGATTAGGAATCGAACTGTGTTTTTCAATTTTTTTTTTTTTATAAATAAATTACCTATTGAGTTATAAGCGATTTTGTACATGTGACAAAGACGTATTTCACCCTTCCTTGAGTAGTTATTCTTCTTTCGCACGGAAATTCGTCTCAAAACTTCCATGTTGACAATGTTTTCTGAAAAATCTATTGCGTTTGAAAAAAAAAAAAAAAAAAAAAAAAAAAAAAAAAAAAACGGAAAACACAGTTTTATTTTCGACAGTTCGACAGTTTCTGAACAACACCTGCTAGTTTCATGCATTTCTGAACAAAAATAAATTAAAACTTAAGTCATAAAGTTGGCTTTTAGATTTGAGAACAGCCTTAAGTTCCTTCAAATTATTTTCATTATTAAACTGTTAATTAAAACTATATTAAACAGCATAATTTAATGCTTACCTATGAAACGCCACTGGTGTAATTACGCAAAAAATTGCTTTTCAAAGCCTTCCTTTAATTGATATTTTCTTGACGAAATTTTTATTAAAATCCGTTACATTAAAAAAATTAATTTCTTTTGCCCTTTTTTGAAGATAAAAGGAACATAGTGGACGCTTACGCTTTTGATCCTCTGCCCACACTTATAAAACTGCTTCTGCTTGATTCGAAATTTATTTTTTTCTTTTTAACGATTTTAGTAGATGCCTATACGTTGAACGTATAATTAGTATTTCCTGGAAAAACCACATTTCGCATCAGATTTACATTTTGTGTGGAAGAAAGCAGACGAGCGTCTGGGGAGAGAACGGCTGCTAACAGTAGAACTTAGAAAAAATTCTCCTTCCTTTTCAGCTGTGGAGAAAAGGGATAAACTACTGAGTTCTTCCCTCAGCTCGCCTCAGCCTCATGTTGCTTTCCCTTTTGCTTGCATTTGTTATTCGATTATGGAAATTGTTAAAATTATAAACAGCGAAGAATAATTTTAACAACACAGCACAAAAAAACAAAAACAAACATCGAATTTACAAAAAATGAAATGTTTTCAAAAGGAAATAATTTTTCAAAAAATAGAATTATATTTATCTGAATATCTTTTGTTAGATAAATCTGATATAATATTTTTATAGCTTCATATATTATTATTATTATATTTTAATATATTTTTGTAACAGACTTAAAAAATAAGTAGTTTTGTCAATTCTGCAGTATTTTCTATAGATAATATATTTATTCGAAAATAGTACTCATCATATCCTACTTTTTTTTCTTTTGTGTGTGTGTGTGAGGGGGTGGGGGTAAACTTTTACAGTTAAAGGATTTTTGTAACTTTTGTACTTTTTTTTAAATATTGTATAATATCTTACTGACATATTATTAAATGGTTTTATGAAGGAAAATAACTTAATAAAGGAAAAATTTAATTATTGCAATAAGATTTGAAAAGTTAATTTAAAAATTATTAAGAAGGTTTTAAAACCACACTTCCTTTTAATTTCTTACAACATTCTCTTTCATATTTTTAATTCTGTGTGCGCACTGTAAGGACTGCGGTAAGGACCAAATTTCAGAATAATTCATTATTTAACCCGTTATGCCCCGACGCTACTTTAACGTAACATTAAAATAACTTGATATAAAATATGCATCGATTAGTAGTAGTACATTTTAGAATGAGTTATAAGTACTTTACGTTAACTTATTCCAAAAGCATTATTGGTTGAACAAAACAAAACTATTCTTAAAAGGATTACTTTTTTTTTTTTTTTTTTTTTTTTTTCTTTTTTGCCTCTTGGCTTTGAAAGTTTGACGGTGAAAAGTTTCAGTTCGGAATTATTCCTATATTTCTATTGTAAGAGCATTATATTTGTACATTTCCTTATTCTATAAAATGCTAAAAAATTATTTAAAATAAAAGATTTGAATGAAGTTATAAATATTGCACAAAATTCCTATAATTACAAATTTAATTAATTGTCTTTAAATTGCAAAATCCTTCTAAAATTTATTAAATGTGTGTGTAAATCCTAATGTAATTTCAAAAATTTACAAAAAATGTTTTAGAAGATTCACGAATTCATAATTTGGGACATAAAGGGTTAAAAAAAATAAATGAAATGTCATGACATGTAAAAATAATGTACAAATGACTATTTGCTCAATATTTTTATTTAAAAAAAATATTAAGCAAATACTCATCAACGGTCAATTTATATTAAGGAAAATCATGTCCTTAATTTTATGAACCATGAGGATTATCCATTTAAAAATCGAGTTAATTGAAAAACAGGTCGAAGTTTTAACATTTTAATGTTTAATCACACTGATATATATATATATATATATATATATATATATATATATATATATATATATATATTGAACTTTGCAACTCTGGAAGGGAAATTCCGTTTAATGTCAAATAGATGCAGTAAATTAAACAGGAAAATTGATATTTTCGTCATTTATGTAAGTTAAAGAATTTAAACCGAACTCTCTCCCCCCCACCCCTCCTTCCTACTTATTATAATAGACATAATCGTTAAAAAATATATTATCTCATATCTCCTTCAGAAAATCATTTAATGATAAATTAAAAAGGCATTGTAAAATATTCAAATCGAATTCCCCAAACTGGAAATATTGACATAAGTTTGAAAAAAAAAAAAAAAAAAAAAAAAAAAAAAAAGGAGGATACGATGAGGTTGGTGCTAATCTTAACAAAATATCAAACATTTACGACAATTGGCCTTATTTAAAAAAAAGAATAGGTAAACAGTAAACACACAAAAAGGTAAATTATTAATATCTAAAACTTAACAAAAAATGAAAACGGTAAAAATGAATATTCCGATGTGAAAAAGTAAAAGAAAAAAAAATCAGTATTTCGTGGACACAGATTTTTTAATATAGTTATATATATAATATTAATTGCCAAATAACTATAATATATATAAATATAATGCAGGATTGACAAGTCTACTTATTTTTTATTTTAAATATGTTAATATATATATATATAATGAAATATTATAATATTAAAATATGAAGCTATAATTATAAAAATAATTTTTACAGATTTATATATAAAAGTTTTTTATATAAATAACAGCCATTCTTCTTTTTTATTTATTTCCTTTTAAAATTATGTTATTTATTTTTGAAAAAAATCATTTTTTTTCTGAGAATCAAATTATAAAATTCAACATTCGACATTTTTTATTTATAATTTTAATGTTCCCATAACTGGATAATTATTGCAAGCGAAAAGGGAAAGTTATACAAGGTTGAGGGAAGAACGCAGACTGTTTTCTCACTTTCTTCCCTGTTGAAACGGAAGCCGAATTTCTTCTAAGTGCTACTATTAGAAGTCGTTCTCTCCCCAGACGCTCGTAGAAAGCAGATACTCGATGTACAATACCAGGACTCTTGTACAATACATTCATTAAAATTGTCACATCTGTTACCACCCTGTTCTTCCTGAATCAGTTAGTAACGTGAGAAACAGCGGCTGGTAATTTTTCTTCTTACGTCTAAAACAGATCTATACAACTCTTTACTCTATCGACTAGCAGTTTTGAAAAATTGAACACATCTGCACTTCTCCAAACATTACGCGTTATTCACCATGTCAAGTTATTTAGCCAGTTCTTTCGTTAAAACGACTTTTACAATATTCAGTTTATTTATCTATTTATACTTTAATTATATGTATAATTAACTCCAGAATTGGCGTGCTTTCATATGTTTAACACTAGAACTATCGTGAGCCGTCATTTTTACGGCTACCATATGAATATGTTTCGCTTCAAACCAGAAATTTGATTATGAAATAAGTTTAAAAGATTCAAAGAAGAAAAACGTTAAATAGTAAAGTTTAATTGTCTTAAATCAAAATTCTGGTGTGAAATATTTTTATAAAACTTGACTCAAATTTCCGGTAGTTCTAGTGTTAAAACGGCTAATCAGATCCCGATTACAAAAAAGTTTTTAGCTGTAGCAAATGTTGGAAGTTGAGAAATTATTTACTTTCATCGTCTAAAACAGGGAAATTTACATAAGTTCCCATATCAAAATCCTCGGCAAAATTAAATTAAGGTCTTGCCAGTCTAAATTATGGGGAATAGTTCAGCTCATTAGAACTGAGGTGTCAAATTATGTTTGGAGTGTGTGTAGGGTGGTGAATTTTAATAGTGAAAAAATTTAACGTGAAGAGCTAAACTAAAAAACATTTTACTTATTCATTTTTTAGTATGCTACCTTAAAATGGGGTGCCGAAATAGGATTATACTTAGGAAATATCGTGCTAAAAGCATGTAAAACCCCACACAGACAATCCATTTACATATATCGTCGGTACCATGTCAAACTATCCAATGTGAAAACAGTGGGTTACTTTTTTTAAATTCAGGTTTCTTGAATGGCACCACTTTTTTGAAATAGTAAAATTCACCTTATTTAACCTTATTTAATGACGTGTTAATTAAGAGGCTACTTCAGTGAAATGAAAGGACCCGTTCGCTAATGCTAATCCTATGGAAGAAATTTATAAAGATATCAGAGTTGCATTTCAATATTTTTAAATTATTTTTTTTTTTGCATTGGATAGCTGAGATTGATCTGTACGAAGGCCGTTTTTTACTTTTTCGATTGCAGATTTTTATCACGATTATGCTTTCAGTTTCGAAACCGGTTCCGAAAATGAAAGTATCCTCATTAAAAAAATTTGTAAACAAAATCGAAAAAGTAAAGAACGGCCTTCGTACAGATCGATCTCAGCTATCCAATGCAAAAAAGAAGTTAATTTTATCATTTCAGAAAAGTGGTGCCAATCAACAAATCAGAATTTTAAAAAAGTAGCCCACTGTTTTCACATTGGATAGTTTGGCATAGTACCGACGATATGTATGTTGCTTCTTTTATGTTGTAGAAGACAAATGAATATTGTCTTTCAGTTTATTAAGGCTGTTCTCAACTGCTCTGCTCAACAAGCGCAAAACGTTTTGACATATTTACAAATTCATTTTTTTAAGGAAAGATATAAAATTGAAAAGCCTGACCATGGAACCGATTTGGAATCGTCTGTATTTTCCATTTTTTGATCTATGTATTAACTATTGAGTTATAAGCGATTTTGATCACGTGACACGGCATTTTTCTCCCGTTACTGACTGGATTTTCTGGGGACGCTGAAAAGTGCCCCCATACGTCATTTTGACGTCACAGCATATGGGGATACTTTTCCACTTCTAGAGAATTTTACTTTCTTCGAAAACTGGAAATCTGCCCCCATGATAAGTGCCCCCATATCAAAAGGGGACACTTTTCCAGTGTTAGAGAATTTTTCTTTCAATGAGAGCTGGATATCTGTGCTAGAAGTGCTAGAACATTTTATTGTCGCCGAAAGCTAGATATTCGACACCTGGAATGTGTTCCCTTTTATGTACAGTACTTGTTGTTGCTGTGAATTGCTATTATACGTCCTTGAAGAAATGCGTAGATAAGATTTAATGCATTTCTCTATTCCAAAAAAAGTAACCCACCGCCGCTGGCGTAAATGAATTTTTTGTGACCGGAGGCATTTCTTCGCTAATATTAAGAAAACTACTGCATACAAAAATATGAAAATCGGTAGGTATATAGAAAACTGTTTGATAAACACGCTGAAGCAGACTGTTTTTTAATCAAAGAATTATTTTAAGAGCTATTAATTTTTAAAGTCGGTCAAAATCGTCCCATTAAATTTATATATATTGTAGGGAATTGGATATCACTGGACAAGAGTCTATGGTAGCGTAAGTTACTAAAATCTAAGTCCTTTATTTACATTGATATCTAGGTTAAATAAGAGTATATACAACTTAAATAATATTAGTCTTGGGTTCTCGTCATTTTAACAGGATAAAATGTTCCATCAACGGGCTGCTTCCACATATATAGTGCTTCAATCGGAGAGAAGACTGATCGGACGACCATCTATCTCATCTCCTCGCTTCGCTCCTTCCCCATTAGGTGCCGCAAGACCTCCTCGCCAGCGTCCTCGCTCTCTCACTTCTCGACTCCTTCTCCCTTCCTCCCGCGTTGCCACCTCGCCTCTCTCCAAGGCTGAAACTCCCGGTCCTAGGGAAAACTAGTCTTTTTCCTTCTTAGCCGTTGCCACCGCCTATTTCTTGAAGGCTGAAGCTCGCCGCCCTAGGAGAAATCGTCTTTTCTCCCCCTCAGCCGTTGCCACCGCTCATTTACTGGAAGGATGAAGCTCCTGCTTTCTCTGTGATTCCACGGAATGTTCAACTCGCGCCGGAACGAAATTGTACTGTCTTCTCCATTTATATTTCTAGCGTTGATGGCACCATAGCTTTGTTCAGGAATGACCGATGAGATTTAGCGTGGGAAAGTTTAGAAGATCCTTTCAGAGGAATCTTCTCTCGAATAATAGTTCGTGAATAAATAATCTTTACGGGTAATTAGTAAAGTTCTTACAGCAATCCCCCCTCCAAGAGAGATTTTTCACGTAGCTGGAAAATCTATAGTGGAGTCAGCGTTACACTCAAAATTCGTTCACCACAGAGGTTCATTATTCATTTTTTTCTTTTATACTAATCACATATAAATTTACACTCTTTTCCAGGAACATTATTATGACAATTACAACAATATATACAAAATGAAAATTATTTATACCTTATGATGCAAGCAATTTTTTTGAGAATTATATACAATTTTCCTAAATTTATTCAGCCCTACTTAAGCAATCGTGCACTCTTTCTTTTTCCGGGCGGTGCCTGATTGTATAATGATAAGGTTGCCGCATCAATGACCAGTAGATCAATCTTGGATTATTCACGGCGTTGTTTCGGATCAACCTCACCCAATATTTACTGGTACTCTGCGTTGATTTTCTGCTAGATAGTTTCACTTTCATTATTACTCCTCTGATGCGGTTTAATGCAACTCCTCTCAGTCCCATATGATTACTCCAATAATCGGAAACCCTTTTCGCGTTGTTTAAATACAACAAACCAAATATATTAGGAGAATCATAATTCGAATTGTCTTGCCTTCTAGCGCCTAAATCTAAGTCGTGCGTACTCGAATAGTTTTCTCCCGGATCAATCTGGAAGACACCCCTCTTCTTCTTAACCTCACGAGTTTTAGTCCCCGTTTCCACTAATAATTCCCGAAATTGCCTGATGCGTCTAATTAAATCCAATTTAGGTATGAATTTTAACCCTTTCGAACATTTATCCTTTTCCATCTCTCGTATAACTTTTTAATTTCGTTTACGGTTTTTGGCCAACAATAACGATTCAAGAATTTATAACCTGACTTCTTCTTCGTACTTAGAAGTCTGCCTGCACTCTCCTTACATAAGGATAACATATCTCCTTTGACTTTCAACGGGATTACCATTTGTTCTCGGTCAGATTCCCTGGGATCTTTTATTTTCCTAATCCCCAACCCCTCGTTCATTTCAAAATGTGATTTCACCTCGTCCGCTCTCTGCTTAACACAATCGAACTTGACATTCTCTTGCGCATCACTCACATTTTCTTTGTTTCCTAGGGTCAAGTTTTCATCCCGCGGTACGGCCTCGCTTAGTCTTAGAAAAGTCTCTTGCTTTTTCTTCGTTACTAAACTGGCTCCTATTTCTCCCACTGCGTCCGGGGGGATGAATTTTAAAGTCTCGACTCTCCCCACCCTTCCAGCTAAATTGCCTCTCTCAGCCAAGTTCAAAACCTGTTCATTAAAGGGATTCAAATTCGGTACGGACTGTGCGCTCTCAACTACAGGTAGAAAAATTCCCCTTTTCTCTTCGACAAAGATTTCCTCTTCTGGGTTACTCCCTGACCTCGGGGGGTCGCACTTAAAAATTCCTCTTTCTACCTCGGCGTGGAGAATTGACTGATCCATCGGCTTAGGTGAACCGGCTGGATTTTCATTTTCGCTCTCCGTTACGGTAGGGGGAATGGACGAGCTCTGCGATTTAGTTTCACTTTTCGTATCCGCGTTTCCGGGGTGCTCTCGTGACCCAGTGCGAACTGTGATGATTGGACGCGGGTATTGTCTCCGCCTGTCAATTAATTGCTGCGTTTTGTTTCCTAATAACAAATAATGAACCATGTCCGTTTATTTATCTACTGCGGCCACCTTTGTCCTTATAGTATCACCGGTACCCAGATTAATTTCTATTTCTACAATAGGTAAACACCGAAGTTTATTATCTAATGTTTGTTTAACATATACACTTTCACCCGTAAATCGGTCCTCATTTACATCGTGAGCCGATATTAAGTCCAAATTACTTCCGCTATCGCGTAGAATACTCATTTCTTTCCCATTAATTAACCCGCGACTGACGTAGGGTTCAAAGGCACTTTCTAAGTCCCGCGATATGGTAAACTGCTTCGGACTTTTCAGTCTGTTTTGACTCGTTACAGGAGTAACTATAGTGCCCTGTTTTTTTGCACGTAAAACACGTAATTTCCTTTCTTTTATCGAAAATTGCATCTCGATTTTTCGAGTTGTCTTTATCCCTCCAATTAGTTCTATTCTCTTCCGATCTACTTTCCGTTTTTGATTGCCCTGCGAATTTATTTTGCTCTAGAGGTTGGGAAAGGTTTTGAAGTTTCGAGGGCCCTAGCCGTTTCATAGTTTTCCTAGCCGAATCATACGCATCTAATTTCTTAGCCAACTCCAATGGAGTGATTATCGTGCCCCAAACATCAATGAAATTATGCTTCGTTTCCGGATTAACCTTTCTTTTTAACTGATCTGTGATTATTAGCTCTCTCAGTTGGTCGAAATTTCCCACTCCTAAACCACTTAACCATTGATCAAAGTAATTGGAAGCCTCATATACGTAATCTTTCCACGTTTTGTTTTCGGGCTTTTGTATCGTAACAAATTTTAGTGGAAAGTCTTCTGCCGAAAGCTGGAACCTTTCTAGTAACATCTTTTTTATATGATCAAAATCGTCGAGCACGCGGGTGGTTCTCGCAAGATAAGCTCCCCCAATTCCGTCGGTAACAATCCTAGTAAATGCGTAACCCATTGACTTTTCTTGATTTGGGCTTTCTGCTCTTGTCTTTCGAATAAACTGAGATAGATTGATATTTCGGACTTATCGGAGTCGAATTTGGGCAGGACTGATTTTAAAGATATTTTCGGCTCTCTCTCATTTTGGCTAAAAGCTAAACTAAACTCATCTGGTTCCCGTTCTAACCTAATTCTCGCCAATTCATGCTCCCTCTCCAAAGCCTTAGCCTTTTCTTTCCTCTCAAAGGCCTTATTCCGCTCTCGTTCTAACCTTTCTTCATTTTCTCTCTCAACCCTATCTTTCTCTAAGATGTTTAGCTGGGCTAGTGCTAAAGTTTCGTCATAGTCCTCTGCTTCTTCGAGTTTTTTAATAATTTTGGCTATATTATCCGACTCTTCTATGCTCGCGCCGAATTCAATAGCTAACTCTTTTAGATCGCACTTTTTCTTACCCGCAAACACTGACATGTTTCCTACTAATTAACAGTTATAAAAAATGCTATGCCAATCATGCAATTATCAACTTCTAAGCCTCTAAATATTTCCCTTGTTGTGAATAATCACAAACTCTCGCGACATAAAAATATCACAACAATTTCAATAATATTAATATGATAGACAGCCTTATCATTAACCAACCAAGTTTTCATATATAACTTTATATAGTCTTTGGTATCATTTCTTTTAAGTAAATTGCTCAGAAAGTCTCTTAAATTTTGAAAACATACATTCTGAATAAAATTCACATACAAAAGATAATTTAAATTATTTGCATTCAGTGCATCCAAACGATGCGCCACCTCTCATAAGCAATTTAAATTATCCTCACTGAATTATTAACCTTTAGTACAAGTAATACTTATTTAAAACAGTTTTAAGGAACTTTAGAAAATTAATATTTACTTAAATTTCTTAGAATTCAGTTGGAAATATTTCACAAAATGTTATCAAATTCCTTCCTTCCTAAATTCTATTAAATATACAATGATTAAAAAACATGTTTGTTATTAACTATACTATTTCGATTAAACCTCTGTAATGAATCAAATAAAGAGTGCTAACCTGAGATATTGTTGACTGCTCTTCTGAATCCGTATTAGACTGGTACAGCTCCGGTCACCTGTAGGCTAAACTATCCGGCGGGCTCGACTTCCCTGGATTCGGGTGTCTCTCGTCTCTTGCACGGCGTCGGATTGCCTTCTGTCTGGAATCCTTGCTGGATTCACCGAAGCCTCTGCTCTGGAGATCAAGGTCTCCTTTCTACCCTCCGTCTGTCGATTTCGGATCTCCGGAACGTCTTACGTCTCTTGCACGGCGTCGGATTGCCTTGGCTCTGGAATCCCTGCTGGATTTGCCGAAGACTCTGGTCTGGGGATCAAGGTCTCCTTTCTAAACTCCGTCTGTCGATTTCAGCTCTCAGGAACCTCTTGCACGGCGTCGGATTGCCTTGGCTCTGGAATCCCTGCTGGATTTACCGAAGACTCTGGTCTGGTGATCACGAGTCCTTCTATCTTGCAGCCTGGTTGCGGCCCTTCCTGTTTTTTGAAGAACTGTGATAGATTATTTTCACCAGTTCTTAATCCCACTTTAGCTGCCACCACTGTAGGGACTTAGATATCACTGGACAAGAGTCTATGGTAGCGTAAGTTACTAAAATCTAAGTCCTTTATTTACATTGATATCTAGGTTAAATAAGAGTATATACAACTTAAATAATATTAGTCTTGGGTTCTCATCATTTTAACAGGATAAAAAGTTCCATCAACGGGCTGCTTCCACAGATATAGTGTTTCAATCGGAGAGAAGACTGATCGGACGATCATTAATCTCATCTCCTCGCTTCGCTCCTTCCCCACTAGGTCCTGCAAGACCTCCTCGCCAGCGTCCTCGCTCTCTCACTTCTCAACTCCTTCTCCCTTCCTCCCGCGTTGCCACCTCGCCTCTCTCCAAGGCTGAAACTCCCGGTCCTAGGGAAAACTAGTCTTTTTCCCTCTTAGCCGTTGCCACCGCCTATTTCTCGAAGGCTGAAGCTCGCCGCCCTAGGAGAAATCGTCTTTTCTCCCCCTCAGCCGTTGCCACCGCTCATTTACTGGACGGCTGATGCTCCTGCTTTCTCTGTGATTCCACGGAATGTTCAACTCGCGCCGGAACGAAATTGTACTGTCTTCTCCATTTATAATTCTAGCCTTGATGGCACCATAGCTTTGTTCAGGAATGACCGATGAGATTTAGCGTGGGAAAGTTTAGAAGATCCTTTCAGGGGAATCTTCTCTCGAATAATAGTTCGTGAATAAATAGTCTTTACGGGTAATTAGTAAAGTTCTTACAATATATTAGGAGGAAAACCCATTCATAGGAATTTAATTATTTTTTTCTAGGGATATACTTCATAAACTTATAGTGTACAGACTAAGCCTATTTTTTTAATTTGACAAATTTATTTATTTTCATTTTTTTTTGTTTTGGGGGGGGGGGTGTTGAAATCTGTATCAAAATTTCATTATTTCAAGATATATATTTTTTCATATTTAAAAAAAGTCATTTTTCAAGTGCGTTCGTAATTATATAAATACGTAGCACCTATAGTCGTCGTCTGGTCCTTCCGTCTGTCCGTATATATCAGCGAAAAACTACTCAATGGAATGGTTTGGAATTTAATATATTTAACCGTTGTAGAATTTTGTTGAGTCATTTGAAACTTTATAAAATTGAATCGAAACTTAGAAAGATATTAATAAAATTTTCTTCATTCTATTAAATCGTATCATACGTAATTAATTCAATGAAATCCCATTATAGGTAATGCTTCTAGGTTGCCACGGTGATTACACCCTATTTAAGATGGAGTCCTATTTCCGTAATACTGAATTTAATACATAGAATCGTAATAAATTTTGTATTCATGCATATTCGCAAAAGAGTGCAACAGCTATTGCACCAAGATCAGAATATTTATAAAGTTACATATACAATACGAACATATACAAAGTTACATATACAAAGTTATATATACAATACGAACGCATCTCATTTCCCACGTTTGACTTGTAATTTCCCACTTGCTTTATATTGTTGCCAATTTTTTAAGGCAGCGCAAAGAATTATATTTCCTCTCAAATAAAAAATGCATTTACACATGGCTATAAAAAACTGAAATAAAACTTTAAAATAACAATTAAATGATCGTTTGTTAAAAACAGGAAATTGGGAAAATTACGTCATAAAAATTGTATTTACAATTGAATATTAATATGTAAGAAAACTTTAAAATGATTAAATTATTACTCGAGGAACCCATTTTATGGTGACAGTTCCCTCAAATATAAAACGCCCAAAGTTTAAATAGCGTCATATGTAAAATCTGTATAATAATTAATTTTTTACGTATGGAAAGCATTTAATGGTGAAAATTATTTAATATTTAGAAAGCTCAAATAATAATTTTCCCAAACCCTTTTAAATTGAATAATATATTTACACATGAATCACAAAAGAGGAAAGAAACTTTAAAATAATTAAACTATTTACGCGAAACGCAATTAATAGTGAAAATTACGCCATATATTAAACCAATACATTTAAAATTATTTTCTTATGGACAATATTAACGTAACGTCACATTGGGAATCATATGGTGTAAAAATAACGCGGCTAGCAAATATGTTTATATATTCCATCACTTGATGCAGCATTAAAACAAGTAAATGCATTTTTGATTTATTTTATACGATTTACTGTTTGTATTAGAAATTTTCTTTATACTTGTTAATTAAAATAAATAATTTACATTTTAAAAATAAAATGATGATATGCATGATGGTGCATAATAGAGAAAAGAATTCAGGCATAAGCTATACCTCTTCCTGAAAATATCTAAAACTCTAATATCTAATATCTAAAATATAAGCATGGGCGTAATCTGGGATGGGCAAGGGGGGGGGGGGGGGGGGAGCATATGCCCGGCAGTTTTCCGGGGGCAGTGGCAAGACTTACCTTTTGCCTCTCCAGTTTTTTTTTATTGTTTAACGTTTAAGGCCCAGTTTCGTATTTTAATTTTCTGTTCTATCCAATCAAATTATTAAGTAAATGTTGCTAGCTTTCCATAGTTCGAAAATCTCACCTATGATTAAAGTGCTCCATACGAAATTATTTTTCCCTCAACTAGTTTTAAATTTCTCAATTATGTTATATATTTTCCCCCTTAATAAATAAGTATCAGTGTAAAAAAGAAGGAATACATATAAAATGCCTTATTAATGGAAATATCAAGAAAGCTCACCCGATATGTGTAAAATAAATCATAATTTTAAATAACAATTGATATACATTAAAACGAATACGTAATATGCATGTGCACTTTAAGAAACATTTTTAAAGGAATCCAAATTGGCCTCTTTCGTACGCATTTAATATATTTTTGCTCGCAAACGTAACAAATTGGCAGGTGCTTTTATTAAGAAACTATATAATCGAACTGTTTCCATTTTTCGGTAAAAGCAGAAGATATTTTAGGAAAATTATGTCAAACTGTGCTCTATGAACAGAATTTCGAGACGTGACTGCGCAGGAAAAGAAAAAAGTCCCTTCCTTAGACAATAATCACTTATAATTCAAGGTGAAATTCATTTAACGGAAAATGAAAAAACGGATTACTTGTGAAGTCCCTTTACTAGTCATGTTTGTAAGTATCATGCTTTTATGCTAAAAAACGAGTCAGAAAATTTCGGGTTGTTGTGCATGGAAAATATTTTTTGAGAACCGCTTTAAATAATCATTGATATTGAATCTCTTAGAAATTGCATGGTACGTTAATAAAAAATGCATTATGCCTAAGAAATAAGCTTTTTTGTCCAGAATTTTTTATACTTTATTTCAAAATGCTATTTGCACGCAGGTAATGTTTCATGCCAGGCACAGCTTATAAATAATAATAAAAGTAATAATAATTCCATTGTCCACAATAACACTTAAAATAATTTATTGAAATATAATTTCATTTGTCAAAGCATGTAAAGTCTCTGTATAGTATATTTTTTGGGTGCTTACTTAAGAAATTAAGATTTGAAACTGTTTAAAGTTAAAGCTCACGAATGAAACTTTTTTTGCACAATCCAAACTATTTTATTAAGAAAAAGATTAATTTTGTTAATAAAACTTATAATATTGTTTTTCAAGAACCATTAGGTTATGTTTGATAACATAAAGTTTAAAAAACAATTATAATCCATAGTTTTTAACATTTTCCAATATAGTTAAAACTTATTTATGCCTTCCGTTTGTTCGACCGCTTTTGGAGCGTTTGTCTGCACTCTGACTCTTAAATGTGTTTGGATTTCCACGATATAAATATATGCTATTCAGCCTTGCTATAACACATTTCCTATTGAAGATCATGTATGCAACTGTTATAGTTCGTTTGCAGGGATACACAAAAATTTTTCCTTATTTTATGGTCTATGAAAAAATATTTTTCAGTGCATTTTAGTGATGTTATGATACACAAACAAAACATGACAAAACTTTTATGTGCCACCGAGGTGGTCAGCATGCTTTCTAAGAGCATGAAGTAAGCAGCATAAATGTAGTTCGTTTACCGAACTGACTATGAGCCATAACTGCTTGAAATGAGTTTTCAGCTGTTCAGGGTATTTTTAAGCTTAAGAAAAAACTTATGCTTTACGTGGCCGGGTTAAATTTGATTAGTTCATATAAAGAGCTGCACGAAAGAAATAATAAACATTTCAGTTTATGCGCATGAATTCCTAAAATGTGTTTTTAACTATGTTAGGCATTCTGAAGTATGTTGAATTACATTTTATTATACTAAAAGATGCTTGTAGAATATAAATAAATCCTTATTCCAATGCAAAAAATTCAGATACTTTGCCACTTATGGACGGTAATTGCTGTAAATACGTTTTTAGATGTGTTGCGAGTTTTCTAGCTGAAATACAGTTTAGTATATTATGTGATGTGTATCAAGCGTAATAGATACTGGTTACGTAAAAAAAAAAAAAAAAAAAAAAAAAAATGCATCGACGTCTATGGAAGGATATCTTGTAAATACTCTTTCAAATGTTTTACTCATTTTCCAGCTGATTTCAATATTATCTTCACTATGTGGTATATTTAAAGCACTATCGATCCTATATCCGATAGCACAAAAGAGTTCATATGCATTATCTGCCATGAACAGGAATTCTTGAAAATAGATTTGTAACTGCACTGAGTCTTTTAAATTGTTTATTTAATTGTTTGTACTCATTTCGTTGTGTGAAAGAATGAAATTCCTTAATAGTCAATACTATTAATATTCTAATAATGTTGAACAATATTTCATATTATATAACCAATGCTCACGATTTCGTTCTTGTTTTACTTCACTTGAAATGTTGTGAAGAGGTAGAGTTCAAAATTTTGAGGTTTAAAGATAATATATATATATTTTTTAATTTCTTGAGGTAAAATTATTCCATGTACCCTAAAGTGCATCACACCTAAAATTTGTGAGTCATTCCCATCAGAACATTAGCTAGAGATTTTATTGAAAGCATCTATAATTTGTTGAAACCCTGAATGAAGCCTTTAAACATATTTACCACCTCTCTCACCATCACAACCACCATTTAAAAAAAAAATCGCAACACCAAGGGTTTCACAAATTTTTATTCAGGTTCTTCTCAAATCCAAAGGGAAACTTTATGACACATTTTTTAACTCGCTTTTGTTCGGAAATGCATGAAATTGGCAGCAGGTGTTATATTAGAAACTATGAAGTCGAAAGATGTTTTCCACTTTTTGGTTAACGCAAAGAATCATTTAGACAAGAAAACAGGAATTCTGCTTTTTCAAAATTTAGTGTCGCCCCCGATGACAAAAAAATATATGTGTATGTACATACAGTAGATATACATACAGTAGAATCCCGATTATCCGAGTTAATTGAACTTATACCTTTGGAATGGATCATTTCTTTCTGATGGACTGGTGGCTTCCATTATTATGAAACAGTCATCATAAATGAAGTGTTAGGTGAAGATGAAAGGGCAGTCGTAAAAAGTTAGAACTCTAATTTTCGGGTCAGAATGGGATTAAAAAAAACGGTCATATTTTTTTTTTTATGGAAGCCATCAGTCCATCAGAAGAAAATAACTCGGTTAAAGCGGAAAATCCGATAATCGGGACTCTACTGTAGTTCAGTTTTAAGACTTTTAACACGCGATTTTATTATACATAAAGTGATGTCATCCACATCCGCTGAAGAATTCCTCATTTGCGATCCATTGTTAAACAACATCTAGAGTAAAGTACGCTTAGGACGTCACTATCGCTGAATAATACACAAATAATAAAAAAAAAAGAGATTTCGTCATTCAAAAAACTCGACAAAAAAATCGGCTATCTAAAGATCCACAGGCCTTCATTTGTTTGTATTATTAATATAAATATTTAAAATTAAATTTAGTTTCTAATAGCTCCATGTTTTATCAGAAATCCTTCATTTATATTTTTTTAAAAATAGCGCGTATTTTAATTATTTTTTTTTTCAGCTTTTATGGAAAAATGGCAACAAAAATATATAACTGCTATTTTTCTTTCACTTTCTACAGAAATGGAGTTCTTCCGTTGCCAATATTAAGCAAATGGCTCTAAAAACTACAAAAAAAAAAATCTCAAAAATAAATGGAGATGCAGTTTTCAAACACATTATATTAAAAAGTAATTTTTTTTCCCAATACGACGGGATAAAAATTGAAAATGTGCGATGCTTAGAATTTAAATAATTGCTATAGAGTATTTAATCGTACCGCTTTGTTTTACGGCTGGCTTCTGTAAGGTAACATTATTTTTTGGAGACTACACAAAATAAGCTGCAAGAAAGAAATAGCATACTGTACCGGGGGCTAAAAATACTGCCAAAGTTGGAGTTTTTAACCAAATTTTCCATGAAAGGATAACAAAAACCTGTTCTTACGTGACCAAACTCGCTTATAGCTCGATAAGTAAATTTAATTATCAAAAAATGGAAAACCCATTTCGATTCCATATATTCGATCCAGTAGGCGGCCTTCCAATTTTGTGATTTTTCGTTTAAATGAGTCAGAAAATATGTTAGAAAGTTTCGCGTTTGCTGAGCAGGGAACTTGAGAACCAACCTGCCTGCACCTGTGTTAAGTTTGTTTGAACATTTTTCTAATGGAACATTGCATCACAGATGAGAAAACGTCGTACTCTCAATATTTTTAAATATTTCTTTAAAAACATGAAATTCGTAACTTATGATTTTTCTGTATTTTTTTCGTGTAAGGTTGAACATTAAGAATTTTTAAGTATTTAATTTAAGTATGTGTGTTTGTATGTGTGTGTGTGTGTACGTGGTAATTAGGGAGGGAGAGGGATATACATTTTTACAAAAGGACCTGAAGATTTTTGCTCCCCCCCCCCCCCAGTCTTAGAGCCCAAGTTACGCCTATGAATATAAGAGTTAAATTTAAAAACACAGTGCTTTTTAACACCGTGCTTCTAAATGTTATTCCGAAGCAGACGGAGATTTTTAACCTCAAAGGTAATGCATATTCATGCTGCATCATTAAGAAAGGAAGTTGTATCGCAATTATTACATTGTAATACAAGATTATACAAGATATATCATATCTTGTTGCAGGTTTTCATAGCTTTAATAGGCATGTTGAAATTAATAGTAGATAACATAAAATATATAGTGAAAATTGCTGAAATTTATTTATTTTTAATAAAAAAAAAGCTATTTTGTCGTCGTTGTTGTTGTTGTTTAAACAGGTTTTTTTTTTATGTAAAACTTTCTTTGCGGGGCGGGAAGTAGGTAAATATTATTTACATACATATGCATATTTGTTAATAAAAATAAGCATATGTCTTTATGTAAGGAATAATGTTTCATCCGAAAAAAAATTATATTAAATAATCACAGCTAGTCCAGTAGAAAATTCAAATAATTTACAATTGAAACACTATTAGTAACAGTTGCGTATTATATCAAACTAGAAAACAAGAATTGTGCTTTTTCAGAATTTAGTGTCGCCCCCGATGAAAAAAAATGTACATAAATGTATATAGTACAAAAGTATTTCAGTTTTAAGACTTAAAATACATGATTTTATTTTATATAAATGACGTCATTTGCATCCGCTGAAGAATTCCAAGTTTTCGATCCAGTCTTAAACGACATTTACAGAAAAGTACACATATGACGTCACTATCGCGGAATAATACACAAAAGCAGCAGAAAGCGATGTCGTCTATTCAAGAAACTCGACCAAAAAAAAAAAAAAATCAAGTATCTAATCATTCATATCCCTTCAAGAGCTTGTAACATTAATATGGACACTGAAAATTAAATATAGTTGATAGTAGCTCCATGTTTTATCAGAAATCATTCATTTATATTTTTCAAAATACCGCGTATTTTGATAATATATATATTTTTTCAGTTGTTGTATGGAAATGGCAGCAAAGCATATAGTAATCTACTATTTTCCTTTCATTTTCTACAGAAATGGAATGCTTCCGTTGTAAGCATTACAAAAATCGGATTAAAAACTACAAAATAATAATAATAATAATAATAATATCTCAAAAATAAATTGAGATGCAGCTTTCAAACAAATTGCAGTTAAAATTACTTTTTTCCCCTGTACGAATGCGTAACAAAAAGTGTTGAACTGTAGTCTTTATAAAATACACTTGTATTTTAAATGTCTCTTTTCCTTTTTACAACGTTCTGTCATTTGACTACTGACAGAGTTGAAAAAGAAAATGTCGCGTTGTCGGTTTATTGAAATTAAATGCAGATGTGAAGAAATGGCATTCTTTTCAGCAGAACAACCCCCTTCCTCCGCCTACCTATGGAACCATTAGAAGTCCTTCTAATCACCGGCGACGGCAGCTTTGACAGAGAATCTACTCTCAAAAATTGATAAACTACCCTCAAAAACACCCTAAGTGGACACTAATTATAAACGCTTAAGGATGTACCAGGTGACACTTCTAAAAACATTAAATGATTAAAGTAAAACCGTTTCTTGTAGATTACCTTTCTTATCAATTCTCCTAAATTAGAAAAAAAACCCAAAAATTGTATTTTTTCAGAGAAAAAAAACAAAAACTAATAATTATTTTTACCTTATAAGTTTTTTTTTTATTATTTTATATTATAAAAGGTTTTATAATTTAAACGCTTGTCTATACTAATATTATAAATAAGTAAAGTTCGTTTGTTTGTAGGGGTAATCTCTGGAATTACCGAACGGATTGCAACAATAACTGGCAATTTGATGATGACAATCATAGGCTATATTTTATGTCGATGCAACTAATGCAACTATCCCGAGTTGGTTGCGGGAGCAAAAAAAGTTCGCAAAAATGATTTTTTCTCAGTTTAATTGCAATATTTTTACTTTTCTAAAGTTATTAAAAGAGGGGTGAGAGAGAGAAAATACATTTTATGAGAAATAAAATTTTATTATATATATAAAGAAAAAAAAATAAATAAATAAAATAAAATAAAATCAGAAGCACTGAAATCCCAACTGACTGCTTTCTGAAATATTCACGAAGTTATTGTTATTTTTAAGTGCACGAAATAAGCAACTGTTTTTATTCATAAAGTAAGGGACCGAACAACATTTTTCCTCTGTTTATAAAGACAAGAAAACGTTTAGAAGATGTCGTCGAATTTTGCGTCGACTTTTGGGATTTGACATTGTCTTGAGACAACGATTAATTATAGCATAATAAGATATACAGTTATACAAAAACAGAAATACAAAATACCATTCGATTTCAAATTACCTCAATAGTCATGACTGCAAATTCCATGCATTTATGCAAAATAACAAGTAAGTGAAAATTGGCTTGCTGATATCGATCTATACAAAGCACTTTTTTACTTTTTCGATGTTCTTTACAGTTTTCTTTTATGAGGATGATTTTACTTTCGAAACCAGTTCCGAAAGTAAAAGTATCCTTATAAAAAAAAGCTGTAAAGAAAATCGAAAAAGTATAAAAGCCCTTTGTACAGATCGATATCAACAAGGCAATGAAAAACAAATCAGTTTAAATATATTGAAATGCAAGCGCGATTTCTTAAAAACATTCTTCCATAGGTTTAACATTAGCGAACGGTTATTTTCGAGTGAGTGAAGTAGCCTCTTAATAGTATCCACATAACTTTTTTAATTTTTAATTTTTAAACCGTAATGGTACTAACACCGTTCATATTTGACGCAAACTTATGTTACATACCAGGTTACGAAAGATTAACCAATTTTATACTTCTCTCAGCCAGACTTTCTACTTGAAATTTTGTAATTGGAATTATCTTAATAGTTTTTTAATAGGCTATGAAATACGGTTACTAGGTAACTTACAAAAAAATAAAAATAAAAGTGCCCAGTTAAACTGTTGGCATTGAGCTCACATGCCATTCACACTAATTGTATATTATACTCTTATTTCAAAGAATAATGCCCCTCGAAAAAAAAAAAAAATCCCACATGTGCCCTCTTTATACTGAACCAATTAATCTCCAAACCAAATCAAGGAAGCGCCTTATCAGAATAAACCGATATTCCAAATTTGAAACAAATCGGATAATTTAGCATGAAAAACCCATTTCTCTAAACTAAGGGGGGCCCTCCGGTCCCCCACCCCTTTATACTTAACCAGTGAATCTCCATATCTAATCAGGAAGTACCTTATCAGAATAAACTGGAATACCAAATTTGAAGCAAACCGGATAATTCTGCATGAAAAACCTATTTATGTAAATTAAGGGGGGTGTTAGGCCCCGTTCCCCATCTTTATATTTAGCCAATCAATCCCCAAAACTAATCACCAAACACAATTGCTCATTTACTGCACTAACAGAATAATCAAAAATCCCAGATACCAAGGAATTCAAGAAAATTGTTTAGAATAAATGTGGAAAAATAAATTACATCCATAAAACTACATTGAATATTTATTTATTATTATAAATCCAAAGATTCTTGATAAAGATAGTCAAAGTATCATGGTTTCATTATGAATAGCTGTTTATTATTTGAACATAAGGCATAGCTGTCATTAATAATATTTAAATTATAAATAATTTAAATTTTCTGTAGAACTGACTGAAATTATAAATTACTTTCAAATGAAGTATTATTACTTATATAACATCCGACAATGTTAATTTTTATCTACAAATTTGTATGTATATGAATTAAGAAATATTTAAAATAAACGGTCAAGTGCGAGTATTACTCGCGTACAGAGGGTTCTGTACAATAAATGTATTAATTAGTACCTGTATTATAAAAATATCGCTTCTAAAAGAATAACAATACAAAAAAACTGTACAACGCACGTGTGTTTTATGTATGTCCAAACCGCGCGTGTCTTTAAGGATTAATATCTCGGCTAATTTCAACAATTTTTTTCGAAAATAATTATCATCAATCGCTTTATACTTCTGCGGCGATAGGTACCTCCAGCGCTCCTCAACTCCTTTGCTGAACGCCCGCAAATCGAAATTTCTGTGCAACGGTTAAATGCGATGTTTTCAGAAACTATGTAACCTAGTTTTCCTGCAGAATTTAAGTTAACGTCTACTATCCTTTAATTTTTTCATAATTTTAGTTTCAATAGATTCGGAAATAGAGGGGGGGGGGGGAGGGGGGGTATTTTTTTATTAAATTTTCGAGGATATCTCTGAAAATATAATACCTAAAATTTAAAGAAATATATTTTTGAGATATAAACATAAGGTTTAAATAAAGAAAACTTGTTTAAACAAAAAAGCCCCGTTTATTAATTTTTAACTTTCTGCCAACCCTTCTCAGTACATATTTTATCGACTATTAATTTCAACATGTCTTTTTAATCTATAAAAACGTGCAACAAACCAAGATAAATCATTATAATCTTGCGTTACAATACATCAAGATATCCAATACCGTTTTTCTTTTTTTCTATAAAAACAAGTTTATTTTTTATAAAATAGTCTCAAATCCGATTTTCGGTGGACTCAAGGTGTAATAAATTTATCGTTAACTTCGATCGATATTCGATTCCAAACCATTCACATAGTTATGCCTGCAAATTTCATGCTTTCACTTAATAAGTCGAAAACTGTACGTCAAACGTGGGAAATGAGGTGCGTTTGTACTATAACTATCATTGAATATCTTTTGATAACATTGAATTAAATATGCATGATAAGATTTAATAGAATGAAGAAAACTTTTATTATAATTTTTTAAGTTTTGATTCGATTTTCATAAAGTTGGAAATGACTGCAAAATTCTGAAACGATTATATATATTAAATCTCAAACCATTCCGTTGGGTATGTTTTTGCGCTGACATATGCGGACAGGAGGATGGACGAGATGGCGACTATAGCTGCGTATTTATATAATTAGAACGCCCCTAAATAAGTCAACATATCAGAAAATTTCACATTGTTGAACCTTATTTTTTTTTTAAATAAACGTCAGTGTCATTCGCACTCATATTAAAAGATAAGTTCATTTATCGTGTATATATGTCATAAATAAGTAAATATATATCTATGTTATGAATAAACCTTCATATTTTCAAATGAAATTGTGTATAAATAGAACTTTATGTTCTGAATTTTAAAATCTAAACTATATTTAATTTTAAAACCAATACTAAAATATCAATTTCTGCTTTCTTTGACTGCGAAATCCTTTTAACAGGAAGAAGGTAGCGTGATGATATACGCGTTCCTTGCCTACACGAAGGAAAGATGATTGGTTGTTCGTGATTTAATCACTAATGTATTATGGGTTATTGGTGCGGTTTGAAGTAGTTAAAACTTCAAGAATCAAAGAAAAAGCACTTTTCTTAGCGAAAGATTAAGTACTTTATGGGAAATGATGGTTTCTAAAATGAAAGGAATCTTCCGAAGCACACAAAATCTGTCATTTAAAGCTGTTCTCAAATCCAAAGGGTCAACTTTCTGACATAAGTTTTAATTCATTTTTGTTCGGAAACGCATGAAATTAGAAGGTGTTGTTCAGAAACTATGTCATCGAACTTTTTTTCCATTTTCTTGTAAACGCAATAGATCTTTCAGAAAATACTGTCAAAATTGGCATTTTGAAATGAACTTCCGAACGAAGGAAGAAAATCCAGTCAGTAAGGGGAGAAAAATGTCGTGTCACGTGATCAAAATCGCTTATAACTCAATAGGTAATTTATTGATCAAAAAATGGAAAACACAGTTCGAGTCCAAATCGCTATCATGTTCAGGCTTCCCAATTTTATATCTTTCCGTTAAAAAATGAATTTGTAAATGTGTCAAAACGTTTTGCGTTTGTTGAGCAGAGCAGTTGAGAACAGCCTTAAGAACGCCTAGAGTTCTAAAGTGTTCCTAGAGTGCCAACAATTAATCTTTAATGTCAATTGACTCTCTCGCAGTTTTAGTAGCAGATAGGAAAAAATATGATAATCAGGTCAACCTGGAAATTATTAAAATGGGTAAAAAGAGACATGTAGAGTTACAAATTAATCTGTCACTTATCAAGTACCAGTCAAACATTACTGAAGCTGTGGAAATAATTTTCTATCGTGAAAATTCTGTAAAAGTACCAGAAGAAAAAATCGGTAAAAAAAAACAAAACATTATATATATGTGTGTGTGTGTGGGCAATTAAGAAACATAGAACGCACAAGAAAAAAAAAATGAAAGAAAGAAAAAGGAAAAAGTCCTTCCGGCCAGTGCCGGGAGGAAGAGGTAGCTTTCATATTCCTTATTTTAAAAAAGCCAACTTATATTATTCAAACACACGAAGCTCAATTTAGTGTAAACCGAATATAGGAGATTCAATACTAATTTTTATCAATACTAAATCATTATGAATGAGAATTTGGTGAAATTAGTCAGCTTTATCCAAGCTGCTTTTATTTAAAGTAACTTATATTTGGCTGCCAAATTCGGCGATTTCTTAAAGTGCCTGCCATTTTAAGACAACATGGTGGATGAGGCTAACCACAGAACTTGGTCGAGACCTTAGTAATTGCTGTGCACATGCTCACTCACATCGGAATAGGTTGATATATACGAGTGCTGTCGCAGGCAAAAAATCAGATTTTTCAAAATGTCACCCACATTAGAAATTGAAACTGCTATATCTGAGCTATTTTTTAAGATAAAGACAAACAAAAGATGCTCCTGAATCCTTATATCAAGGTCAAATACTTAAGAAAGAAACCTTTTCAATTTCCAATTTTTTTGCACCTCACTTTAAATGTATATATTTTTTAATTTAATGGCCGCCATTTTGAAACAAGATGGCTGATGAAGCTGGCCAGCGAACTTGGTCGAGATATTGATGTATACTATCCACATGCCTTCTTCCATCGAAATAGGCGAATACGTGTGTTATAGCGTGACAAATACAAGATCGTTTCAAAGTGTTAGCCATGCTAGAAAGTCAAAGTGCTATAATTCAACCATTTTTTAAGATATAAACAAAAGAACAAATTTTCAGAAACAAAAACTGCTCCAGAATCTTTGTATCAAGGCCAAACACATAAAAAAAATCTTTTTCATTTTCAAATTTTTCAATACGTCATTTTAAATTTTAAATTACATTTTCTTTAAATGGCAACCCTTTTGAAGCAAGATGGCGAATGAAGCTGGCCAACGAACTCGGTCGAGACATTGGTATGTACTATGTACAGACCAAGTTACATTCAAATCGGTTCATAAATACGCTTGTTATCGCGTGACAAAAATCAGGTCGTTTTAAAATGTCAGCCACAATAGAAATTCAAAATGTTATAACTCAGCCATTTTTGTAGATATAGACGAAACAAAACCTGTTCCGGAATCTTTGTATCAAGGTCAAACACATACGAAAAGACTCTTTTTCATTTTCCAATTTTTTGGTATCTCATTTTAAATTTAATTTTTTTTAAAAATTTTTTAAATGGCCGCCATTTTGAAACAAGATGGGGGATGAAGCTGGCCGACGAACTCGGTTGAGTTATTTGTATGTACTATGTACACACCAAGGTACATCAAAATCGGTTCATAAATACGTCTGTTATCAGGTGGCAAAAATCAGGCCGTTTCAAAATGTCAGCCACACTAGAAATTCAAAATGCTATAACTCAGCCATTTTTTATGGTATAGACGAAACAAAAACTGCTCCCGAATCTTTTTATCGAGGTCAAACACATAAAAAAAATATATTTTTTCAATTTTCAATTTTTTGGTACCACATTTCAAATTTAAATTTTTCTTAAAATTTTAAATGGCCGCCATTTTTAAACAAAATGGCGGATGAAGCTGGCCAACGAACTCGGTCGAGACATTGGTCTGTACTATGTATAAACGAAGTTACATCCATATCGGTTCATAAATATGCGTTTTATCACGTGACAAATTTCAGGACGTTTCAAAATGTCAGCTTCGCTAGAAATTCAAAATGCTATAACTCCGCCATTTTTTAATATATAGGCGAAACAAAAACTGCTACGGAGTCTTTGTATAAAGGTCAAATACATAAAAAAAAAATATTTTTCCATTTTCAATTTTTTGGTACCACATTTGAAATTTTAAATTTTTTTTAAATTTTTAAATGGCCGCCATTTTGAAACAAAATGGCGGATGAAGCTGGCCAACGAACTCAGTCAAGACATTGGTATGTACTATGTACACACCGAATTACATCCAAATCGGTTCATAAATACGAGAGTTACAGTGTGACATAGTTCAGATATATATATATATATATATATATATATCAATTTTGAACGGAGGGTGGTTTCGGGGTCTGGGGGTCATGATCGATGAAAATATACCAAAATTTTTTGAAATCGCTTTCCTCCGAATGGCTGCAATAGGTAGCTTTTTGTAAAGAAAGCTACCTAAAAAATAAAGCAATTTCTTTTTCTTCAGAATATATATATATATATATATATATATATTATATTCGTATATAACAAAATATATTTTTACTACATCTAATATTCATTTCTATATAATAAAATCTAATAAATAAAGAGAGCAAAAAGAATGAAATCAAAGAGTGGGAAAATTTCCAAAAATCGTATTCACCAAGGATTTCTTTGTTTCGACAGAACACTCGGGGATTATGTGAGCATTGTTTATAAACTCTGGTGGGTTCCGACTAACATTTAAATATTAATTAAAAATGAAGAAGTACTGGAGCTGAGTTCCTATGAGCTTCAGTGCAAATTAAGCAACGCAAGGAGCTAATAAGTTGATTATTAAGAATATTTTACAAACATGAACAAAAAGCAGCGAGTAAAAACGGCAGATACTGTTGCGAATAATTCCGGCATTCCTCGTCGCCATTTTTAAATACTGAGACAGATTTGTGAGCACTAGATGGAAGTATGCTCCTATGTGTACGACACACTACATCAAATATGTAAGGCCTTCGGAAGAAAGACGCAAAAGATAGGAGATCGGAGGAATAGAAAAAGACAATTTAGGCTTCCGTATTTCAGAAGCGCTGTTCCGCAGGTCTTCGGAGCGCAGTATTTATGAGCTGAGGTGAATCCCGACTTTTAAATAATCACTAAAAACACTAGAGTACCAGGGCTGTTCTAAATTTAGATACACCAAATAACATGGGAGAAAATTGTTAAAAATGGTAAAAAAGCATACCACAATTGAAAACGAAATATCAGCAGTTATTGCTCATAGACACTACTTATCAATTTATTTATCAAAAAACGAAAAACTCATTTCGATTAGAAATCGCTTCCATCCCTGCCAATTTTGTGATGTCTTTACGTTTAAAAATGAAATGTAAATGTGTCAGAAATTTTCGGGCTTGTTGAGCAGTGTACTTGAGAAACGATTTAAGTATAAATGTGAAGCAGAAGCCGATGCTAGTTTGACAACATCAGTACAAAAATGCGTAGAGATCAGATCCCCATCAAACAGTTACATTGTGTCAGAGCCCAGGCTTAATTTTTTTCAGCAAACTCGGGCCGGACCTGGATCAGGCTTACATTGTTTATTTATTTTCGTACATAGTCGAGCCAGACCAGAACTGGACTTAATTGTTCCCAGAATGTGTCAGATAGGCAATATGTTTTGTAAAAATAGTAACAGCCATAATGGAATCATTGGGAATATGTCTGGTTCTCAAATTCCTTGCTCATCAAAGCGAAACTTTCTGACAAATTTTTTGACTCATTTTTAACTATAATAGCATAAAAATAACAGGTATGACTATTGAAACGATTTGAAAACAAATAGCATTTTCCATTTTTTGATAAATAAATTACTTATTAAGTTACAAGAGATTTTTGTCACGTGACGACAGCTTTTTCTCCTTTCCCATGCTATCGCTTCGAAAAATTCGATTCAAAACGCTAACTTTGATTGTATTTTCTAACAGATATTTTCGCTTTATCAAAAAATAGAAAACGTCATTTAATTACGAAGTTCATAGTTTATTTATAGAGACATTCAAAAGTATCCCATTATATTATGGTCTATGAAGAAATGTAATTATATAAATACGTAGCACCTACAGTCATCGTCGGTTCCGTCCGTCTGTCCGCATATAGCAGCGCAAAAACTACCCAACCGAATGGTTTGAAATTTTATAGATAGTCGGTCTAGAATTTTGTCGAGTCGTTTCAAATTTTATGAAAATCGAATCAAAACTTAAAAAGATATTATTAAAAGTTTTCTTCGTTTTATTAAATCCTATCATACGTAATTAATTCAATGATATCCCATAATAGGTAATGATTCTAGGTTGCCATGGTGATGACGTCCTATTTAAGGTATAGTCATATTATTTCCGTATTACTGAATTAAATATATAGAATCGTAATAAATTTTGTATTCAGGCATTTTTGCATAAGAGTGCAACGGCTATTGTACCAAAATCTGAATATTTATAAAACTAGTTACAGTACGAACGCACCTCATTTGCCACGTTTGACGTACAATTTCCAACTTGTTTTTCTTCTCTTGGAATATGAAAAATATTGCAAACATTTCGTTATTGATACACCATACAAAAAAGTATTCGTAATAACTTATAAGCACACGCACGTTATGTATCTGTAAATTTGGCGGTATCCACTATTCAGAGGAAAAAGCGTAAAATATAAAAGCGTTGGAAATTGAAAGTGTTCACTAAATATATCCAATTTTCGAAAACCCTATTATATATAGATTTTAACCTGAAAAAATATTTTGGACATTTAATTGAAAATCAATCAACCCTAACCCGACCTGCAAAAGTCAAAAACAATCAGAAATAATGAAAGTCAACCCGACCTGCACCTTAAAAATATAGCTCCAACCCGAACGACTTGGATTGCGGGTCCGGTCGGGTTCAAATAACAGCGCGTTACTGATCCGATGCAGAACTCTTACTTTGAATTGAGAAGAGCTACTAAATAGTTTTCAATTAGTTATGGATGACATTCGCAATACAAATCCTTTCCTCTTTTTTCTGAATAATGCTTTTGATATTCCAATTCCTTCTAATTGTGATTTCACAGATTTTTACCATCTGTGATGCTATAATAAAGATAGCAAAAGAATGATTTGGACGTAGTAGAAAAGAACCCCAAGGCATAACAATGACAGGATAGTAAGTAATCGGTTATATGTATAAGCGGCCGGTATGTGAAACGATGGTGTATGCTATTCCTTCAGCATTCAGGTTTCAAAGAATCACCCTCTGCTCACGATAAATTTTCTCTTTTTGTGATGACAGTTGTACGATTACAGTCAAGCTATATCAAGTCATTAGTTTCAATTCTTGGTGAAGCGGTAATGGAAATCTTTACAAAAGCAAAATTGCTACAAGCTGCATTTTGTATGGCAGGACAAATTTATTATTAATGGAGAATATCCAGAGAAAGATGGATGAAATTTTGCGATTTATTGTTTTATTCAAAAAAGTTGAGCTTAAAAAAGAAGCGGAGAATCACTAATCAACAATTATTTTGAATCGATACTCTATGTAGGGCAAAAATAATTTCAGGTTGAGAGCTAACCATACTGCCCCCCCCCCCCCCCAACCCTTCTTCCCCTTCTAGCTTTAGATCTCTTTCAAATTTCTTCTTCAATAAATAAATAAATCTATGGTTTGTTTATTTTTATTTTTATTAAATATTTTCAGAAAACGCACTTGCAACATTATTTACTTTATTCAAAAAATTCATTCTACTGAAGTGAAATCCTGTAGGCAGTACTTACAGTCTTAGTACAAATGATCAAATATAACTTTAGCTTTCTAAATATTTATTATCTATCTCCAATGTTTGAGAAAATAAATATGCTCATAAAAAGTAAAAAAAAAAAAAAAAAAAGAAAAAAAAAGAAAAGAAAAGTAAAGTAAAGAAAATACACTCTTTTGTAATATTTTAATGGGAATTTTGAATTTCATGAAGTTCAGAAAACTGTCTTTACAATTCTTTAATTTGGATCGCAATTATTCCAAATCCACCGCTAAATTTAGACTTGTTAGCAAGCGCGAAATAAAATTTATTGAAAAATATATAAATTTGTTTCGTTTCTAAATCATAGAAACAGGGGAAAAAAAGGGCAGTGATATCGATTACAAAATACTTCTTACAATCTTTAAGTACAAAAAATAAAGTTGAGTTAATTAAAAGAGTGTAAGCAGTACTTACTATACAATTGACTTCAAACTTAATTAGAAAATCGCAGGCATCAATATCAACTCTAGAACTAACATTTCAATTTTCATTTCATGTCTAATTTAATCCAATTTTGTATGAATTTATATTTTTAAATTAATATAATTTGAAAGAAATGCACAAAAAATTGGGGAAATGCTTAAGAAAGGGCCCTAGGGCCCCAATAAAATATGTGGGTGTTAGTCTAGGGAGAAGAGTCCAAAACTCAATTTTAAAATTACGCACTGAGAAGGTGAGAAAATTAGGGGGTGAAAATGCATGGCACACAAAAAGTTCAAGGAGCCCTGAAACGGGCTCTACGGGACCCTAGACGGGCTCATCATCTTAACTGGAATGAAGAAACGGGAGAATAACTAAATGGAAAAAGTACCCCAAAAATGAAGATCAGATAAAAAGAAAGCAATTTATTAACAATTTAATGCACTAAAACTTCAAGGGCCCCTGTACCAGGCCCCAAGGTTCCCAGGGTCTTAATTGAAATGTAGTGATGGGGTAGAAACTGTTTTTCATTCGTCATAAATGAAGTGTTAGGTGAAAATGAAAGAGCAGCCGTAAAAAGTTAGAACTCTGATTTTCTGGTCAGAATGGGAAAAAAAATGGCCATAATTTTTTTTAACACTTCATTTATAACGGCTGTTTCATAATAATGGAAGCCGGCAGTCCATCAGAAGAAAATGATCCATTCCAAAGGTATAATCCTTCATTTGGCGCCCGGAGTACACGCCCCCCCCCCCCTAGTTTCGGCCCTGCTTGCCCCGGACCCTTAAATAGTTTGAGTTGGACCCTGCTTATATAATTTAGCCTAAACTACAACCTGACACCTAATGCTTGCTCATATTTTGATTAGTATAGTATTATGTACTTCTACTCAGGTATACTGAAACAGGAGCTTCCAAAAATAATAAATTTACAATTGCTTATCCTAATAAATCAGGACCTGGCTCTGTAAACTTTTTTTGTTGCAGGTAACACTTATTTAAAAAAAAAAAAAAAAAAAGATTTCCAAAACCTGATGACGAGAAAATTGCTCACTCACAAATTCAGGAAAATGCGTGACACAAACACACCCGTATTTGAAATTATTGCTCTGTAGATAAAGTTAAGCTATGAGTGAGTTTCTGGCTACTACAATAACAAAGCCCCTCTTATATGACCTGAGGCAATAGCAACCCTACTGAGGACTGAGGAGGAACTTCACTCCTTTCTTTCATTCACAAAGGATTTCGCGCTAAGCTGTTATCTTTCTTTATAGTTACTTACTAACCATCGGAGATAGTAGACCTAGAGCGGCTAATGTTCTTTTTTTAGAAGTTTCATTTTTTGGCATTTTGCTCGAATTTGGTATTTTTCGTAGCCTTCAAAACCTGTACGTTTAAATTATGCTCTGCGCGCTATTTTCACATTTTATTTTTTATTATAATATATTTTATTTCTAAGATACATTACTTATTGTTATTTTGTTTACACAGGTTACTTAATACTATTTTCACAATCATCTGCATTCTGTTCTTTCAAAATTAGAGCATAATTTAACCCACCCACTAATTTAACGCACCCGGAAAAAAGCGCACCTTTTTACAAATCACATATTAAATAAGTCTCATAATAATACACAGGGTTAACCCCAGAATATAAATACCAGATTGAGATGATTTTTTGAAATCTGGCGTCTTGCTCCCTCGGTACGGAGAGGCTGTCGGGGGGGGGGGGGGGGGTGTCTTTAAAACGTATCTCAAAACCTGCATTGCCTCGATGATGATAAAATTTTATAAGGTATGCAGAATCAGAATATAAACATCAGGTACTTATATATACAGTGAAACCTCCCTCTGTGACCACCTCCATTAAGCGACCACCTCCCTGAACGACCATTTTTTCATGGAACGAAATTTATTCCCATAAGCTCATTACTAATTTTACCTCTATTCAGAGACCATCCCAGTTGAACTACCTCCTTGAGCGACTAATTTAAAAAAAAAAAAAAAAAGAAAGAAATTCCGTTTTTTCCAGGTCGCTTGAAGAAGGTTTTATTAAGAAAATAATTCCGGAGAGCGCATTATTCATCAGGCGGTGGGGTGGGGTGGGGTGGGGGGGGGGGGGGGGTTTAAAAGGTATCTCAAAACCCGCATTGCCTCGATGATAAAATTTTGTAAGGTACGCAGAATCAGAATATACACATCAGGTACTTACATATACAGTGAAACCTCCCTGTGTGACCACCTCCATTAAGCGACCACCTCCCTGAACGACCAGTTTTTCATGGAACGAAATTTATTCCCATAGGCTCAATACTAATTTTACCTCCATTTAGAGACCATCCCAGTTGAACTCCCTCCATGAGCGACCAATTTTTTTAAAAAGCAAATGAAACAAATTCCGTTTTTTCCAGGTCGCTTGAAGAAGGTTTTATTAAGAAAATAATTCCCGAGAGCGCATTATTCATCAAACTTCTAAACTAAGTTTAGATTATTTTTAATTCCGGTAACCTTTAAATGTTTAAATCCCTTTGTGCCTTTTTAGGCAATGAATTTAACTCTGATGACAAATTAGGAATGACAGTCGATAAACTCCCTTGCCCTATTCTGTCAGGAAACTCTCAAAGAAATAGATAAATTAATGATATAGTCATTATTTGTTTCCGTCCAAAAACATTGCATTTATTTACTGAACTTCGAAAAGAAATAAAAGTTATAAAATATAAAACCGTAAAATCAAAGCAAAGGTCAATGTTTTCATTTTTTAAACTCTACAGTAATTAACTTATGTAATTAACTTTTGTTTTGATACTTAAAGTTTTATATTTTTTTCCTAATGTGAAAATTAAATTTTAGTAACGTTAATTGTTACCTTTTTTCAACAATTAAAATCTAGATTTAAACAGGACCTCCATTAAGAGGCCACCTCTCGGAGCGACCCATTTTTATTGGAACGGAACGTGATCGCTTTTGGGAGGTTTTACTGTATACATATATATATATTTATTCTCCCTTACCCTTCTGGAGTACGGCTGTGTGTGTGTAGGGGGGGGGGGGGATCTACAAAATCCGAATCTATTACGGTTTTAGACGATAAAATTTTGGATCAGGATAAAATCAGGATGTTTTCTAAGTATATAAACATCTAATTGGATGAGTTTCTTTTAATTTGGCCCTTTCCCTTCTACTTGGCGGGAGGGGGGGGGGGGTATTACAAAAATCTACGATTACCTTCCTCATAAAACTGTACAAGAGTCCTTTAACATTTTATATAACTTCCACCCCGCCCCCTCCACACACACACACTCACACACACTAAATTTGATAAAAAACTTAATATAAGACCCCCAGTGATCAAATTGTCACAACGGTTTGTTCTTTTAAGGGTGTTCTCAAATCCAAAGGGGCAACTTTCTGACATAAATTTTAATTTATTTTTGTTCGAAAATGCATGAAACTGGCAGGGGTTGTTGTTCAGAAACTATGTAATTGGGCTGTTTTTTCCTTTTTTTTTTTTTTTTTTTTTTTTTTTTTTGCAAATGCAATAGATCTTTCAGAAAATAATGTTCAAAACACTAACTTTCACTGTATTTTCAAAAACCTATTCTGCCTTTACCGAAAAATGGATCTGGATTACACAGTTTCTGCATAAGAGAAGTTGACAATTTTTGTGAACAAAATAAAGTGAAAAATATATTAGAAAGCAGGTAGTTTGGATTTGAAAACAGACTGAAAAGCAAACTTGCATTTTAATACATAAATTTGGAAACTTTTATTAACATTTTTTTCAGAGTGATATCATTTTTTATCTATTTTAAGTCACATCTATTTCGGGATTAAAACTTATGAAATACAAAATATTTCTAATGTTAAAAAAAAAAAAAAAAAAAAAAAAAAAAAAAAAAAAAAAACATTAGTTTTGTTATTCTATCTCCAATAACCTTTAAAAAGTAATGATATCAAAATAGGTTTAATGTTCTCAGCACTTAATCTTATGGCTCTAAGAATGTTATACGCATGGATCTTGAAAATAATATCAAATCTTGAGTGACGCTATGCTATTAATTAATATGTATATATGCATTATTTATTTAATCCTTTTTTTTTTCTATTTATAATCGCAGATGCAAATTTATGTTCAATATGAAAAGATGTATAGAAGTTTATTCGCTGATGCGTTGTCATTCACGTCTCTCATAAATTCAAAATATGAGTTTTAAAAGATATGATATTAAAGCTCAAATGACGTCTTGATGTGACATTAAAAGGTTTGTTTTAAGATTCAATTTAAATTATTTTTGGTTTTTTCTTCTACAATATATTTACACAACCAGTTTTCTTTTCTAGAAAAAATAAAATCTTGTGCCCATAGGCGTAGAGTTATATGGGCCCTGGGGTCCTCCCCCCCCCCCCCCCTCTCCAATATTTTTTAAAGATGGGATACATTTTTTTTTTTTTTTTTGCCAATTGATATAGAAAAAAAATTCAGATTTTGCAATTTATAACAATTCATAAAATTTAATTTATAATATTTTCAGTAGATAATTTTCTTTCTCTGTTTACTTTTATTCTTTGTAAACATATAGAACAAACTAGGGCAACTTTTAGCATGGCGTTTATTTTCGCAATTTTAAAGCTTCGCGAGTCGGATAACAACTGTTGCTAAGGCATCTTTTTAGTATTTTTACCCTCTTTTCCCGAGACAAAAGAAGGAAAATATCTTTGTTCAATTTCCCTCTTCTGCCTTTCCCAAAACTCACGTACTTAGCAAGTTTTCCAAGAAATTACTAACAAGCACAGGGCCCCCCACTGCTTCGTCTGAAACCTACTCTTTCGATCTTCTGTATCACATTGACCTTTACCCATTGACCTAGTATCTTTCAAGAGTATTTTGCGTAAGTGACAATAACGAATTATTTTTATATCTTTTCCTCTCCTGCATAAAGTCCTTGTTAAAAGAGACAAAGAAGTTGTTTTTTTTTTTTTTTTTTCAAAGGGTCTGTTTTATCATAAACTTTTATTTGAACATTATAAGAATATTTTAGGAAATGTAATATTTAGGAAAAGTTCTGAAGACTTTAGATCTTCATTTAGTCGAAATTAAGCATAGGGTATGAACTAATAATTAGAATAAAATGTTAAAGAAATGCGCAAAAAAAGGGGGGGGGTGCTTAGGGCCCGACTAGCAAGTTTCTATGCCCAGGGCACTTTCAATTTTTCGTGCCCCTTTAGATTGGTTGATTTACTGACACTAGGGTTTATTTTTTATTTATTTTTTTTTTTTACATGTTGATCCGTTACACATTTGCCAACTCAAAATATTAAGTTTTGCGGGAAATTGAAAAACAGTTCCAGGAATAAAAATAAAATATTTTCTCTATTATTTATGGAAATGTGTTGTTTTTGAATTCGTTGTTTTTACCATATACTGAGACATATTTTTGTCATTTCATGTTATTAATATCTCAAATATCACATTTTTTCACAATTATTTTATTTTTTAATGGAAGTGGCTATTCGTCCGACCAATCGGACTTTTAGTAATTTTGGCAAAACGTCCGACCATCGTATGCGCAGGCGCGCCAGCAAATGATCGGATGAAATGGCTTTTTCATAACTCTGCCTTTTAAAATATGATGGTTTATTTATTTTCAATACACATTAAGTGCATTTATGCAAATTAGGCCATTTTCTTTTTAGAAGAAAGTTATTTATATTTATAAATATTAATTTAGTAATATTTGTCTTCAATTATTTATTTTTTTAAACGTTATATTTCGTTAAGCAATTAAGTGTACTAAATATTTGTTTCTATATTTATATTATTAATGTTATTTATTAATTATATTGTAATATATTATTATTAATTTAATAATTTATTATATTATTATTAATTTAATAATTTATTATGTTATAATTAATTTAATAATTAATTTATTATTATTAATTTTTTATTGTTAAATTTAATAATTATTATTTATTACCTAAAATTAAAATATTAACAATTATAAATAGTTTGTAATTTTTTTATATTATACAATTAGTTTATTTTATATAAACGCTTGAATATAAATGCTTGAATATTTAATATGTCTTAATTGTTAAATTTATATATATATATATTTAATAAATTTAAAAACTGTCTAGCATGAGGAAGTCTGACAAAACAAATTGTAGTTTAGATTATTTCATGTTGATATTTTGCATTTTTAATAAATAGCAGGGGAGGTTGGGTCATAGGCAAACATGTTCCAAAATCGTGCCCCTCATTTGATTTCTTTCTATCGATGTCTATATCTCTCAATATTTCAATTTATATCTTATTATTTCCCAAGATTTAAAAAATCGGGTAGAGGGGGAAGATGGCTTCATTTCATATTCCATGAAAATGAGCAGTATTACTTAATTTACGTAGTCTTTTTTTGTTTCAGATTGTACAAATTAATTTTACCCAATGAGTAATTATTTTTTGTTTTACTTTTAAAAAGGGTACTTTTCGGTTAGCCAGGCACCAGTGTTATGTATACATATATATGTGTGTATATATATGTATATATATAGCGCCCGGCTAACCGAAAAGTACCTTAAAAATAATAAAACTGATGATTAAACACAAATTTACAGAATTTTGGGCTTTTATAATCTTACTGAAATTTAAATTCATATAGTTTCTCATTACTTCTAACATACTATTTTGACCACTGAAATTATTGAATTCATGATTCGTCTGAAACTTTATTATGCACTCAAACACATAGACTCAAATCAAAGAACCTTCCACAGAAATCATTTTATTTTTTGATAATGAATTCTATTTTCAAAAATAATAAGAATAATAAGTAAATGCTTTTGAAAAAAAAAAAAAAAAGTAACATTTTTAATTTAATACACTTAAACTGATGACCTATGCAGTAAGATAAATCTATAGCTATACTTGTAAAAGAAATGCACCTAAATAACAATTTAAATAAAATTTTATAAATATATATTTCAAGTGGAGAATCTCCTGTTATTTTGGCATCAATAATTTTTCAATAAATGAAAATAATCACTCCGTCGCTAACAAGACATGCAGATTTAACTTAAAATACATTGAATAGATAAAATGAAATAAATGAAAATAAACTTTTGAGATTAAGAAACTTTTTTATGAAACAATAAATTTTTAATAAAGTAATTTAACAAAATAATAAAGTGATAAGTTTTTTTCAATGTTCAAAACTTATTTATTATTAAAGTTATTTTTTTAAAAGCTTAGTTTAAAATTTAAAATAACTGTTTTGTATTAAATTATTCAATAATTTATTCATATGAAAAGGAATAGTAGTTTTTTCATAAACAAAACATTCTAAAAGCCAAATGTTGTAACAAAAGACAACTGGGAATGGAAACTTTAAAAGTACAGTAGACTCCATTAAATCGGCATATCATGGGGCCAGAAATTATGCAGATTTTAGAATTTTGAAAATTTCAAGTCACTGTTTTGTTTACTTTTTTAAACACTAATTTGAATGTAATACTGCACTCGAAATTATAATGAATGTAAAGCAAATTAAAGTCATGTAAAGTAAATTATTAAAATATTAAGTAAAAGAATAAAAATTAAGAAATTTTTAAAAATGTATAGAGAAAACGAAGGTCAAATAAATAATGATGCATAACCTATACGCATAAAAATAAAGAGAAATTTTTCTTGAACTATTCAAGGAAATTTGCCTCATAAAAATACAATAATAATTTATTTAAAAACCTATTATAAAAAAGGTTTCTTTCATGTTTACTCAGACAAACCAAAAGAGCTGTATTAATAGACGGGTTGCACATGACGTCACATGTCTGAAACCGCTTCCTATGGCGCCCAAATATAAGGCGAATTTGGTGCTCTCCATTTGATTTTTCAGACTTATTTGCACTATAATAATTAAAATAAGGAAGCTCTAAATTAAAGAAAAATATAACACGTGCTTTTAACGGCAAACGGGGAGTTCTGTGCTCCACGTGTGTGGTCCAGAAGCTATAGTATCAGTCGTTGCTAATAGCAACGTGACGTCAATGCAAGGGGTCTATACATAAATACAATTGTTAATTAAGCATGCAATTGCTACTATCAGCGCTCCGCTAACTTGAAATATTTCAGCTGGAAAAGCTGTAAACAAACCTGCACGCATGCGCAAACGATGGTCGGACTTTCTGCCTAAATAGCTAAAAGTCCGATTGATCGGACGAATAGCCACTTCCTTTTTTAATGGAAATTTAGACGAAATTATGAACAATTTCGTGCCCATAGCCCATGCGATAGTCAGGGCCTGGGGATGCTTAAAACATGGCCTTAGTGTCCAAATAAAAATGTGAGGGTCAGGATGTTGGTCCAGGAAGAAGAGTCCAAAATTCAACTTTAAAACAGTGCACTGAGACGGCGAGAAAATTAAGGGGGGGGGGGGAGGGGATGTATGGCGCCCAAGAAGTTCAAGGAGGCCGTACGGGACCATAGAGGGCCCCAAGTCTTATCGTATTTTATGGAAGAAACGCCGTGGCGTTTACAAGTTTGAAAGTTAATTTTTTGCCAAGTGCGGCGTTTACACCATGTACGGCGTTTACGATTTTTTGTTCTTTTCGGGCGCGTAAAATTTGGATAAAATTAAAATTCCTCAAGACTGTTTGTTCTCAAGTCCATTGCTCAACAATGCGAAACAATCTGATTTTGCCGATAATGTAAAGTGTGACATTTCCGATAATGATACCGAACCATACATACAGAGGTA